>CM052546.1:49724357-49892002 GCA_028533065.1 Trachops cirrhosus | reverse complement strand
ATATTTTATTTATTTATTTTTAGAGAGGGGAAGAGCAGGAGAAGGAGAGAGAGAAACATCAATGTGTGGTTGCCTCTCATGTGGTCCCCACTGGGGACCTGGCCTGCAACCCAGGCATGTGCCCTGACTGGGAATCGAACCTGCGATGCTTTGGTTCGCAGCCCGCGCTCAATCCACTGAGCTACGCCAGCCAGGGCTGAAAGAAAGAAGAATTTCTCAGAGTGGCTGGTACACAATGTACATAGTTTACATGTCTGGGTTAAGATTGCTGATGTATAAAGGGATTTTACCAATCCCAGAAAAGGGTTCCAGCACTGGCTGGGTGGCTCAGTTGGTTGGAGCATCTTCCCGTACACCAAAAGGGTTTGATTCCCAGTCCGGGCACGTATGGAGGACAACCAATAGATGTTTCTCTTTCTCTCTGTCTCCCTGCCTTCCTCTCTCTCTAAAGTCAATAAATGTATCCTTAGGTGAGAATTAAAAACAAATTTTTTTAAAAAATTTATTTATTTTTAGAGAGAGGAAAAAGGAGGGAGAAAGAGGGAGAAAAATATCAACGTGGGGTTGCCTCTCGCAGTCCCCCTATGAGGGCCTGGCCTGCAACCCAGGCATGTGCCCTGTCCAGGAACCGAACTCATGACCTTTTGGTTTGCAGGGTGGCACTCAATCTACTGAGCCACCACAGCCAGAGCTAAAAAAAAAAAAAGAAAAGTGGAAGGAAGGAAGGGAGGAAGAAAGGGGCTCCAAATTTTGAAATGGGCCGAGGAAAGGCACAGACCATCACATGTGGCGATGGTGCAATCTTACTAGTTCACTAAGTTGGAAATGCACTAAAAACTGACATGTGCTGGTGAAGCTATTGTGAAGCTGACTCACCTATGCTGATGATGGCTAAGGAAGCCAGGCTGGAAATATATATTTACAACCATAACATTTTTCAAATGTCTATTCCAAATGAAGTCACCTCAGAGAAGATGCAGATAAAGGAAAGCTCCCTGTGTATGGCGCTGACAGCAGAGAGGCTGTGGGCCACCAGCCTGTCACAGTGACAGTAGGGCCTACACAGGTGGGTTTGAGCTCTGTCTCCTCCAGCAGACAGAGCACATCAAAACTGTCACTGGCTTCCACTCCAGGAACAGACTGGAAACTTGACTTCTCCAACTTTCAGGAGAAATCAAGCCAGCCAGGCCTCACCACTAGAACCACTAGAACCAGAAGCCTTTGTTTGCTGCTCTGGAGTCCAGCTGAGACGGACACTCTCCCCTGGGGCTGGGCTGGGGAACAGTGGCTTGCTTACCATGTAGAAAGTGACGGATTAAAGCAGTATGCCTTTCCATCAGACAGGTTCATCACTGGGATTCCATGCTGTGTGAGCAAGATCTGTGATACCGTCATATCACTTCCTGCAGAGACACCACGAGAATAGGTTCTGGGTGCATTCTGATCAGCAAGTGCTGGCACATGCACCAAAGGAGAGGTCTAACCATGACTCCCAGTCCCAGCAACAGCCACTTTGATGCTGACTCAGCAACCAGGGAATCTCTTTTCTGTGAGTGCTGCTTTTTCTGCCACCCACCAGGTTCTTTGTTAACTCTCAAGGAGCCAAAAAAATGTGTCTTACAGAGGGTGCATCTCCCTGCAACATAATTATGACACCCTGTCACACTGAATACCTTGGGCTGGGCCCAGAGACTGGCTCTGGCTCTCTGTGTAGGTTGAGTGGGGCCTGGGACTCAAGCCGCCCTGCTCCCTTCCCTCCCTAGGGGACCAGGGACTGCGCACTGCCGGTTACCTGCCAGGATGGAGTGTAGAGATTCTTCCTTTACCACAACCACCTGTCTGTGAACATCCCTAGGAAGGAGAAAAGGAAGAGCTTACTCTCCAATCTGGGTGAATGCATCAGAGTGTGCCTCGCTGCTCAGACCCCTCCCCTCCTCCATGGTCTTTAGGGCACACCCTGCTCTGGCCTCCCCTGAGAGGAGTCTGGGCCACAAGTGGCTTCTGCTCCCTATGAGCCACTTTACTTCCTCCACTAAGTCTACAGCGAAGGGTTCAGGCAACAGAGCTGTGGGGTTTGCCACCAATGCTGTACCAACTTTGGGAGAAGTGTGGTCACACTGTGGCAGCTGAGACCCCAATTCTCATGAATCCCACATAAGGACTGGCACATGCAGGTAAGCACTGTCTTTTGTCATGTGGTTCACTCCTATAAGGGTGGCAGCAGGGGCAGGTGTCCTGGTCCATTTCGGCTTACACATCTGCCCCCAGCACACGCAGACACACACATACACAGGGTGGCTATCACAAGCGGTGTCCGGTGTCCGACTGCTTGGGGTCTCTTTGGCTGTTAAGACCCCCATGCTAGAAGGACCCAAGGGCATGTTCGCCAGGCGGCCTCCTCGGCTGCCTCCCCTGTTGCTGCAGCGAAGAGGAACCTGCACAGCCTTCTCTTGCCCTGCCAGAGCCCACCTCACCCCAGGCTGGTCTCTCACCAAACAGATAACGTGGCTGCAGCAGTGAGTGCCATGACGTAGAAGCCTGTGCAATGCAACGTGGAGATTGGGGATGATAGGAGGATGGGAGGGAGGAGGCGGCGACCACAGGCAGAGAACACTGACAGCATCCTCTTTTCACAGGCGACACATACCACGTCACTGAGAAGGCAGAGTGTGGATAGGTGTTATGACGATCGGGTGCTGTGGCAGAGGTAGGAGCCCCAAGACGCAGAGCCCTCCCTCTACGTGGACCTGAGTCTGAGTGGGTGCAGCAGGAGAGGTGGGGACAGGGCCTGCCAGTGGGACTGGGGCAGGGTGGGGCAGCAGGGCTGATGGAACCTGAGACCTCTCCTTAGAGACTATATTCTCCTCCCTCACTGGGCTGTTCAAGCTTTTCTGTGCTGACCCTAATGCTGACCCAGGCGGGTGGGGTTTCAGAGGAACTACTGCACTGATGATGACCCAGGAAGCACATCTCACTTATCATATGAGGCCACAGAGCTCCCACTTGACAGTCTCCTGGCTACAACTGGCCAAACTAGTCCCGAGAAGGCCTCTGCCCAAAAAGACAGGGCACACAGAGCATGTCTCCACAGGGGGTGCCAACTGTGTGCTCAGAAAGCCTTTGCGGCTGGGGTGGAGGAGGTGCACACAGGTACAGCTCCACAGGGTAGCAGCCCAGACGCCCATGGGAAGACACTGGGTGGCTAGCACTGAATTAAGGTCTCCCCTCACAGTGCATAATCTCAAAAGGGCTGGGATGAGGACTCAGGGGCAGTCAGAAATCTATCCTGACCTCCTTGGACTAAAATCTGGGATCCAGAGAAAGAACCACCCCAAGTCAGAGCCAGGCAGAGCTCCTCCTGGGACCTGAGACTTCAGAATTCTGGGAAGATAAGGGAATCAGAACACCTGGGTCAAAAATCCTGGTGTGGGTGAGCCACTAGGACTCAGCTTCCCCTCCTGTGCCATGGAGATAACGCCAACTTCACTAGGTGTTACAGCGACTGAGATGGCAGATGCATGCACTCAGCCCAGAGTGAGGTCTGACGCAGGTCTCCACGGGAGCTAGCACTTGGGGGCAGCCCATCCCCTCAGACAGCAACTGCGCCGCATAGCACAACACACGGTGCTTGCTTTACAAGAAATGCTGTGCCGGGGGAAGACCCTCGCCCTTACCAGCTACCAGCAGCAGTGAGGATGCGGCTGGTGAGCACTGTCTCCCACTCCTTCCCTTCCCGGTTACACTTCAAGCGGCTCAGCTTCACTCCCCCCACTGCTGTCACTTCATTCTCCACTTCAATGTACATGGAGGGGTCGGAGCTCACCTGAATGGAGGAAAGCAAACACGACGTTCTTTTCAGGTAACGGTGGGCCCACCAGACTTGGGTCAGGGACAGGGAGGTGTTAGAGGCCCATAGCCCTGGGCCCTGACGCAGGGGTAAGACGTGAGAGACTGACAGAGCTGGGTGGCCAACAGAAGGGTGGTGGTGAGGGCGGGAATAAGGTGGGTGCATTCTGATCAGCAAGTGCTGGCACACGCATCAAAGGAGTGGTTTAACCATGAGGGCTAAATGTATGGCCTGCCAGGACAGGGAGAATGTTGGGAGCTGGTTTGCGCCTGGGCATCCATGTAGCAGAGCAGAGAACTGGTGTCTGAGCTGAAGACTCCAGAGCCTCCTGACCCCACCACGTCCTTTCCCAAGGGAGCCTGCAGAGAAGGTATGTGACTTGTCCATGAGCACACTGCAAGTGAGGACCACAGACACCTGGGGTCAGAGCTGCGAGTGAGACATGGGTCTCTTGCATCGTAGCTAAAGGCCTTCAAAGATCGCAGTGCTTGGCAATCACAAAGTCTGAGCCGGTGTCTGAAGGAAAAGTCTAGAAAATCCAAAGTCCCCTCTAGTTCCTTTGGTAGTAAGGCTTTGTCTGCTCATCTGAAACCAACCTCATAGGAGTGTGCTCAAAAGAGCATTCGTAGAAGCTCTTGGTTCAGTGCCTGGCTTCACATCAGCTCAGCCTCATTTTTTGCATCTGGGGAAATAACTGATAATCTATGTGGAAAACCAGGCAGTATGGTTGAACACTTTGTATTCACTGTAGCTGCACGAGTGGGTGACCTGAGGCAGAGGGCCATATGGAAACCAAGAACAGTCCCAAACAACACTCAGTGGTGAAACGCACTGGGAAAACTGGAGGAGTTTGGGAGAGGGGTTGTGCTCCTTGCCTCCACGCTGCCCAGGACCAAGTATGGAGTACCAAGGAAGCTTCCAGGAGAAGATACACCTGAGATAAATCTGGAAGGAGCTGGGCACCCAGAAGATGGCAGCAGGGACTGTGAGGGCAAAGCCAGAGGAGAAAGAAGCATGTGGGCGGGGGTGAGGGGAGCTAGAGGAGTCCTGAAGAACAGGCTAGCGATCTTGCTAATAAGTCTGGCGGCTACCCTGACAACTACAACATCCCCCAGAAGGTGATGAAGAGCCACTGGGAAACAGACCTGTCTATGACAACTCAGGGTTTACACTGGGGCTTGGGGGAGAAGTGGGGACAGAGTGAGAGAGAAAACACTTGTGAGGGAGAGGCAGGCGGCCTGCTCACCTGGAGCGTGAATGCTCTCTGGGGGCCCGGCATGGGCAGCTTCAGTGCAGGCGCTGGTACAGACAAACACACAGTGTCCTTTTCTGCGGTCAGAGCAGCTGGGGACTGCAATAGCACAAATGTCCTTAAGCCCCTCCCCAGCACTGTAGGACAGTGTCAGGTAAAGGTGAGTCAACTAGAGGTGAAGCCAGGCCAGCTCCCCAGGCATTTCCACCCACTCTGGGAGGACAAAGTGCAGATGAATGCTCCAGCGATCCCACCTGACAGATGAGGTAGCTGACACTAGGGAGCTGCTTGAGGGCTCGGGGTGGGTTGAGGGCAGGTCTGATGGGGAGCATGGCCTCCATGCTACCTCCAGGGGAGCGCATATCTAAACTAGCTGTTCCCGCACTGATGAGGCACACTGTGCTGTGCAGGGCCTCCCTTCTCCCACTTGGGCACATGCAAGCTCCAACACTGAGCTCAACAGGTGGGCTGGGGAAGGTGGCACAGGCCTGCTGGCCTCACCTGGACAGACAGAGACATGGGCATGAGTCGCGAGTCCTTCCGAGGTCGCCCTTTCTTCTTCTTCTCCACTGTCTCCACTTCGAGCTCCAGCTTTCGCTTGGAGAGTGAAGAGGGCTTGGCCACAGGAACCTTTTCATCGCTGTCACTGCTGCTTTCCAGCAGGTCCCGGGGTCTCAGCTCTTTCACAAGGTTCTGCTCTTTCAACCTGCACAAACACAGACAAGAAAAAAAAAACAAAACTACAGACCAACACCTCTCATGAACATAAATACAAAATCAACAAAATACTAGCAAATTGAACCCAAGAATGTAAAAAAAAGAATAATACACAATGATGAAATGAGATTTATTCTAGGTATGCATACTGGTTCAACATTCAAAACTGATTAATGTAATCTATCATATCCAACAGGCTAAAGAAGAAAAGCTTTATAATTGATAAACAGATGCAGAAAAAACATCTATGTCAAAACCAAGCATCTAGACGTGATAACAACTCTCAGCAAACTAGGAATAGAGTAGAACTGCCTCAATTTGATAAATAATATCCAGAAAAAACCTAGAGCTAACAAAGATATTGCTTTTTTTCTAGACTCTTACTTCTATTCTTTTGACCTTATGTCTATGCTTGGGCTAAAACCACAGTGTCATGATTATTACTGCTTTGTAGTTAGGTTTAAAATCAGGAAGCGAGAGTCCCTCAGCTTTTCTTTCTTCCCAAGACAGTTTGGCTATTTTGGGGGCCTTGAATTTCCATATGAATTTTGGGATTAACTTTCCAACTTCTAAAAAAATAATAAGCCCTGGCTGGCGTGGTTCAGTGGATTGAATGCTGGCCAGTGAACCAAAAGGTCACTGGTTCAATTCTCAGTCAGGGCACATGTCTGGGTTGTGGGCCAGGTCTCCAGTTGGGGGCATGCAAGAGGCAACAGATCAATGTATCTCTCATACATTTCTGGCAAACTGATGTTTCTCTACCTCTCCTCTAAAAATAAAAAAATAAAAAATTTAAAAAAATAAAAAAGAAGCCAGTTGGAATTCTGAAAAGCATTGTGATAAATCTGTAGGTCAATTTGGGGAGTCACCATCAAAACAATATTAAGTCTTCAAGTCCAAGAACATGAAATGTCTATCCATTTAATCTGGCTTCCCTTAATGTTTTTCAACAATGTACTGAAATGTGTTCTTTCACTACAGTGTCCAGAGTCTAAGTTTTTGTTTTTTTTTAAAGATTTTATTTACTTTTAGAGAGGGGAAGGGAGGGAGAAGGAGAGAGAGAGAGAAACATCAATGTGTGGTTGCCTCTCATGTGGTCCCCAATGGGGACTTGGCCCGCAACCCAGGCATGTGCCCTGACTGGGAATCGAACCTGCAATGCTTTGGTTCACAGCCCGCGCTCAATCCACTGAGCTACACCAGCCAGGGCAAGAGTCTAAGTTTTATACTTACACTTTAACTCTTTCGTCAAATTTTTTTAAAACAGATTTTACTTATTTTTTTAGAGAGAGGGGTAGGGAGGGAGAAAGAGACGGAGGGGAACACTATATGCAAGAGAAACATCAATTGGTTGACCCCTGCATGCCGCCAACTGGGGACCTGGCCCGCAGCCCAGCCATGTACCCTGACCAGGAATTGAACTGGTAACCTCTCAGTTTGTAGGCCAATGCCCAATTCACTGAGCCACACCAGTCAGGCTCTTTTGTTAAATTTATTCCTAAGTATTTTATTCTCTTTCATGCAGTTGTAAATAGAATTTTTGTCTTATCTTCATTTTTGGACTATTCTTCACAAGTATATAGAAATAGAAGTGATTTTTATGTATTGACCTTGTATCTCACAACCTTGCTTAAGTCACTCAGTCGAGAAACTCCAGTATGATGTTGCACAGAAGTGAGGAGAGTGGATATCCTTGTCTTGGTGCTGACCTTCGGGGAAAGGCATTCAGTCTTTCACCCTGAAGTGTATGTTAGTTATGGGTTTTTCAAAGTGCCCTTTATCAGATTAGGGAAAGTAGCCTTCTATTTCTTCTTTACTGAGTTTTTTTAAAAACCATGAATAGGTACTGGATTCTGATCATGTGGTATATTTTTTCCCTAGTGATAGTCTATTACATGAGTTGATTTTCACATGTTGAACCAATTTTGCATTTCTGAGATCAATCCTACTTGGTCACTGTGCATGCTTCTTTTTATATGTTGCTGTATTTTTGAGGATTTTTGTGTCCATATTCCGAAGAGATACTGGTTTGCAGTTTTCTTTTCTTGTGGTATCTTTGTGTGCTTGTGGTATATAGATGATACTGGCCTCACAGAATGAGTTAGAAAATGTTTTGACCTCTTCTATTTTTTTGGAAGAGTTTGTGAAGAATTGGTATTAATTATTTAAGTGACTGGTAGGATAAAGAATAAAGCCACCTGTGCTTTTCTTTGTGGGTAGTTGTTTTGATTACTAAGTCAAAGTCTTCACTTGTTGTAGGTCAATTTATATAGTCATTTCTTCTTGACTCAGTTTTGGTAGTTTATGTCTTTCAAGAAATTATCCATTTTACCTAAGTTATCTAACTTATTGATGTACAATTAAATACCTTCATCTTTCTTATTTTTGTAAAATTGGTGATAATTTGAACTCTTTCACTTCAGATTAAATTTATTTTATAATTATATTTTAATACAACTATATCCTTTTTCAAATAACACTCCGTTTGAACTATCTTCCCATAGTTCTTCAGTCTTCATAAATATTAACGAGAGGTTGATTATGATCAATAGCTTATTTCTTCAACGCTTGTCTTTTAAGGAAGTTGGGTAAATATGTCCTATTATAATGCTGCAATAAATATCTCTGGACATGAGAAAACCCCTGGGTCAAAGACACTGTCACTGAACTCTATTTTTTTTCTAGTTGTATGAGATGACACCTGAAGAGTGTTGCCTAATTCAAGGCCACATAAATTTACATCTATGTTTCCTTCTGCGAGTTTTAAAATTTTAGCTCTTTCATTTAGTTCTTTGACCCATTTTGAGTTAATTTTTATATATGGGAAAGTATATTAATTTTTCCTCACATTTTCGGTTTAACAGTTCATGTCACTGATTATTTTAAACATATTTATTTGATAGATTTCATCTGATAATTTTATGGTCAGAGGTTTATAGAAGTCTAAACCACTTGTTCCTTAAGTCTCCTGACACATGTGTATAACACACTCACTGTTTTTTAATGTGTTTTGTTACTCTGGATTGAATGCGTCTTAGGCAGTGCTTTAATGGTGGGAGAGCTGTACCCTCTGGAGTCAGGGAACGTCCCTGGCAGGGCTGATTTGCACTTGCTTTGCCAAATGGCTGTGGGTGTTAACTAGACCAGAATCACCTTCTCTGGTCATTTCTTGGCTTGGTGATTTCTAGGAGACACAGGTTTTGTTAAACTGATCCCTAACCCATGTGAGGGCAGGTCTGTGGATATACAGTCCCACATGACTTGGCTGCTGTGTGCTAAGGGAAGTGCAGAGAGTGGGCAAGTAGCAAGAGTTCAACCACAGTGCAGCAGTATCAAAGCCTTCCACCTCTCAAACCATCTCTGGCTCCTCTTCTGGGCAAACTGGGGGCTCCATTCAAACAATTTATTTTCAGCACATCCCCCACACTGACCAGCGGTCATGCTGTTGTCCTCGTTAACCTTCTGCCTGCTCTGTCCACCCCTTGGTTCCTTCCATCAACCTGCCCACTTGAAGCAGCTGCTCCTTTCTCCTTGAAGCAGGGGCTCCCAAGTACGGAGAGACTGGAGTCTGCTCCACCATCCAAGAAGGGCCGGCTGCTCAGTAAGAGTGAGGATGCTGTACCGCTGGCCTGAGACTGCATTCTCCCCGGTCTCTTGGAGCCCCACACAGCCACCACCTACCTTTCTACAGCTGTCGGAGTCACACTGGTCAAGGCGGGAGCACCAGGAGTGGCTTTGGACCGCTCCGTGAATCGGGAATCCAACGCTTTCATGGGTTCAATCTTGGATGGGGTTGTCAACACAGAGGGGGATGATGCAGCAGGAGACGAGGTAGCGTTCATGCTGGGGTAGAAGAAGACAGGAGAGCATGTCAAGCACAATTCATCAAGGATTTGGGAGTCTGGGATTTGCATTACGTGGAGCCAAGTCAAAGGGGCACAAATATCGAACTTCTATAAACATAAAAATTTCAAGCTATAATCTACTATTCCTAATTATTTTTTAATTTTTTTCATGTATTAAAATTCTGGAAGTTTGGCTATCAGAGAAGGTCATAAGAAAATACACTCACATTTGCCCCACTGTATTTTTCTGAGAGCTTCTGGGGGCAGCATGAGGCCCAGAAAGAGGTTCTTAGAACACTTGTTTCTCACCATCTGGCCCCATCTCCACAACTTGAATACAGCACCCCCAAACACTCCAACCACTACCTTTTCCCTCTTCGACAATGGGTCTGACGAGAGAAGCCCCACCTGGGGTCCTGAAGCCACTGCCTTTTCCTGGCCTTCTACCTCCAGCCTGGGTGGCCCATCCCACCTCCACGTGACAACTATACATTCTTCACACTCTCCTCTGAGTGTTCACCCCCATAGCCCTTGCCTTCTACTCCTGGGAAAGGAGAGCCCAGGCATGAGGCTGCTGGTTTCCCTGTGTACAAGTGCATCCCTCACAGCGGGTTCCAAAACCACTGGCCTCCTAATGACCAAATCCACCTGCCTGGACCCCATACAAGACGCCTGGCAGGTCTCCTGACAGCCTTCTCCTCCTCTCCAGGGAACTGCAAGACCAATTGCTGAAACATTTCGCAGATCTGGAGCTTTCTGTCCTTCCTCAGACACCCTTCCTCCCCAGAAGTTTTGCTTCCTAACTGTCTAGCTGCTCCATATTCCCCTCTACCCTCATACTTCCCTCAGACACGTGACACCTGACAACTGGTGCGTGCCCCCGTGGCCATGACAGCAGAGCCCAGGAAGTAGGAAGCTACAATAACATAAGACCTGTCCGCACCAATGGAGAGTCACTTGAACAGTGGCAGTTTTGTGTGCTAGGGTGGCAGCTACTTGCGGGCACCAATGCCTCCTGCAGTGACTCTCCTGAGGTGGAAGTCCAGAGCCTTCGGAGTCCCCACTCTGAGGAAAAGCCTGGGATACCTGATTCAGCACAGAAGCCCAGCTTTCTCCCCCTTTACGGTCACTCCTCAGGGCCTTGGGGTTCTACTCTTGCTGGTGTCCCCAACCCCTTCCCCTGGGTGGCCTGTATGGGTCCTAAGTAGGGCGCCCTCTAATAAGCCTTCCTGAGACCAAAAATCCCTGCACCCCCCTACTTTGGATGGCTAGCCATTTTATCCAGGAGACCCCAGGAGCCATCCCTACCTCTGTGTTTGCCTTTTGCTCCACCAGCCTACACACTCTCCAGGTACAAGGACCCACCAGTCAAACCCCTGTAGATGTCTGGGCCCTAGGACAATGTGTAGCCCAGAGCAGGTGCTGGGCAAATGGCTCCTGGCTCTGGTTCTTCCTGACTTCTCATTTGGTTTCCGGGGAATGGCTGGTGAAGACACGAGCTCCCTGAGCAAACATAATTCTGAGAGTGTAAGGGGACTCTGTGCCCCAGCACACGAGCACCCTGCCTGAGATGACTGGTGTGGCGATGCTGCCAATGCTGCAGTGGAGCCCACGATACCTCCAGCGTAGACCTGCCAGAAGGTGGGGCTGAGCCTGTGGAAGGTGACGTGTGCCTAGCTGGTTTCTACGCTTAGTAACCGAATCCTGGGAATGCCTCTTCCCCTCAGACTTCAAGTCCTCACACTCCTGTGCATCAGAGACAAACCTGAACAGGGCGTCCCTACCGAGCAGGCCCTTGTCTAAAAGATGGTATCTCTTCTTCCTTTTTTTATTGAAGGGGCCATGAAGTGTCCCTGGAATGTGTCTAAACCTGAACTTCCCCCAGGGACAGAAGTAAGCCTGGGCCCCACTCACCTGTCCTTATTGACAGAATTGCCCGCAGGCCTGGTGCCGGCTGCTGCCACGGGTTCTGTGGGAGGCTTTGAGACGCCGAAGGAGTTGGGGGTAGTGGAGTCCAGGGGCAGGAGCTGTGGACTACTATGAGAGGAGAGCATGGTGCCTGCCAGGGAGCCTGAGAGTGGGATGCTGTTAAAGAAGGCCGTGGAGAAGTCCCTGTGATCAAGAAGAACCAAGTCAGCCTCGGACATTGGATTCCACGTCAAGTACTTTATACATTTCTAAGTAACTTTTTTCTGGATCCAAAGGTAATTTATTTTTATGGAAGAAAATCTGTAAAAATACAGAACTAAATCATTCCATATACTCCGTTTAAATGAATCTAAGGTGAATTGATACTTTATGTACCACGGAGAAAAAACTGTTACCAAATATAATTGTCAGCTGTCACCAGTTATAAGATGCACCCTGATCTCAGAGGCATTAAAACGTGCAAACATGAGCCTCAGAACTAACAAAATACAGCAGACAGAGTGGGCCTTGCTTTCACTATGGGCTACATGGATGTACCATAATTTACCTAACCAGTCTTTACTGAGGAACAACTGCGCTGGGCTGTGTCCCAGCCTTTTCAGGGACAGACACTGCTGCAACAAGAGGTAAAGTGCTGCAGTGTTAAGACTGAGGGCCCTGGGCCAGATCAGCCAGGTTTTGCTCCTCTGCCATACACCAGCTCTGGGGCCTTGGGCTCGTCAACCACTCTGTGCTTCAGGTTCCTATCTGCAAAATAGAAAATGACAGGACCTTCCCCATGAGGTCACTGTCAGGACTAAAGTTGTTAGTGTAGCAAACATTCAGAACACACAGCAGCTGCTTGAAGATGCCCATTGTTGTAATTGTCATCACACTTGTTGCTTCACATTTTATGTAAGATAAATTCCTAAAAGTGGGATTGTAGCAGCCAGTGAAATGTTCATTAATGATTTGTGACAAATAGTTTTAAAGTGCCCTCTTTAAAGGTTTAAAATCATAACCTGTGTATGAGTGTCTATAACCCCACACCCTCGGCAAGAATTTTATCAAATTTCTTGATACTTGACAACTGAGAGATGAAAAATAGTATCTTCCTACAGTTTCTTTTAAAGATTTGTTTATTTATTTATTTTTCAGAGAGAGAGGGGAAGAAAGGGAGAAAGAGAGGGAGAGAAACATCAATGTGTGGTTGCCTCTCATGAGGTCCCCATTAGGGACCTGGCCTGCAACCCAGGCATGTGCCCTGACTGGGAATTGAACTGGCGACCCCCTGGTTCCCAGGCCACGCTCAATCCACTGAGCCACACCAGCCAGGGCTCTTCCTACAGTTTTAATTTGCAATTATTTTGATGTAAGATTGAGATTTTTTCATATAGAAACATCTGATTTTCTTTTTTGTGAAATATTTGTATATATCCTTCACCTGCTTCTGGTCTACCTGGTTTTTGGTCTTTATTACTGATTTGAAGACTATTCGCTTATAAAAGAATTCCTTATATGAGCACCAAATATTTCCCCCAGAATACTGTATTTTGATTCTTTATCGTGAAATTTTCTTTGCAAAAAAAAAAAAGCTATTTTGCAAAGAAATAGACCACAAAGGTTATTTGTGTGGTCTAAATTTTGTGTCAATTAGAGCAAAGAGTTTTTTTACCTCAGAGATTATGAAAATATTCTTTTATGGACTCTTCTAAAATTTTAAACAATGAAAAAGTTAAACATTAAAAAAAAATCTCTGAGCTGTTCAGAATTTTAGGTGAAACAGGGCTTCAATTTTGTTTCTAGAGTATCAAATAGTCCTGACTTCCATTTATTGAGTTAGGTAATGATTCATCAAGGATGCAAAATATTACCTTTAATATTTTCACAAATATCTGAACTAATTTCTTACTCTTCTATTGTACCCCAATGCTCTGTCTATTCATATGTCAGTATCTGACCGTTTTAATTATTCTAACTTTTAATTTCTGGTGGGGCTAGTCTTCCTAATTAATCTTTTTCAAAAATATTTTAGCTATTCCTATTTATTTTTCCACTTAAATTCAGAATCTGATTCTCTGATTCAGAAAACTCCTGTGTTTATCTGTATGGCTCATGTTATATTTGCAATTGAGAGAAATCTATCATCTTTATGATGTTGAGTCATCCTAGCTAAAAAACGATACACATTTTCTTAGAGTTATATAAGATGACTTGTATGTACATAGAAGTTAAATACATAACTTCTTTGCATTTCTTTTTAGGTCTCTGAGTAGGGTTTAAACATTTTTCTTCATAAAGATCTTCTATACTTCTTGTTACCATCAGGTACTGCATTTGTGAAACTGACTTCTTCCTTTATCTCTTCTCAGAGTAGTTGCTGCTTACTTGAGCTCATCATGTTGGTGATATACAGTCCTCTTACGGCACATGGCAGTTTTTCCAGTTGATGCTCTTACAGAGCACATCAACTTTAAATAATAAGACACTTTCCATATCGTTTCCAATTTATTCTTTCTCTTGACTGAACAAGGACCTTTAGAACAATGGTAAATTGTAGTCACAAGAGTATACACTGGCTTAGTTTTTAAATTTAATTTGAATTAAGATAGTTTGTTAAGCATTTGTCTATTCCCATTTAATGAATTTTAAATAAGAATGATGTTGAGGTTAATATAAATGCCTTTAAAGCATCTATAGAAATGATCACATAATTTTTTTGGATCTACTGACATGTAGAAGTAAATTAAGTTTCCCAAAATTTGAACCACTTTGCTTTCGTAAATTAAACTTTATTTGGTTGTAGTGCATTAACCTTTTAACACACTGGGAGGTTCTGTTTATTACTATTTATTTAGGATTCTGCATTGATATTCGGAAATGAAATTGATCAGGAATTTACTACGTTCTGTCTCTGCCAAGTTTTGATGTAAATATTGTGTTCATTTCAAAGAAAAAGATTTTTTAGGTTTTAATTGTTTTCTATACACTAGAATATTTTCAATTGTATCAGAATGCTCTGTTCCTTAAAAATCTGTTAGGATTTCCGTGTGAAGCCTTCTTAGTGTGGTGGGTTTTGGCAGATTAACTCTTTGACAGTGTCCTCTATTTCTTCTGTAATAATTCATCTGTACAGATTTCTTTGGTTTGCTGATTTTATTTTCCTTAAAAATCATCCACTTTCAAATTTATTTGCACAGAGTTTAGCAAAGACTTTCATCCTTTTGATTTATTCTTTATCTATAGTTATTTCCCACTTATTTCTACTTTAAACATTTGTGCTTTTCTTTTTTAATTAGCTAAGCTAATAATTACTTCTTCTGTTACTACTTGCTTTAACATAGGTATCAAGAGGGCAAAAAAGCCCTGAAGACCAAGAGAATGAAGTTCTGGTGGCAGAAAATGAGCCCTATGGCAGGAAGCTGACTCAAGTTCAGGCAGACAGCCACCTTCTCCCTCTGCTTCCTCACTATGTAAGTCCTGCAGGGATGGAGCTACAGAACAAAAGTGCCACTGCAGCCACCACCTCCACCACCTCCACCACCACCTCATGACTCCCACTCCCACAAGTCTCGCAGTCTTCAACGTACACATACTTGGTGTCACTTGGTTCTAATAAAAGGTAGGCAGGCAGCATTACTCTATATAGGTTCCCAATGGAAAACTCTTCTCAAAGGAAAATTACTCTCTGGGAGGAGTCAGGAAACTGGTACTGGCTGTACCAGTCACGTCTCTGCCCTCCAGAGCCTCAGTGCTCAAACACCTAATACCAGGAGATCAATTAGCACATCATATGACCGAAGGTCTCTTTAGAGTTCCTGGAAGATTTGGAAAAGCTCATGGATGAACGACTACAAAATGTAGAGGCCTACTGTGTGTGGGTGCCCCAAGCAGGTCCACTGCATGAGTATAAAACGAGAGTGAATCACCTTGACAGGCGACAATCTCTTTCTTTCTCACAGGCCTTTATCAGTGAGTCAATATACGTCATTTTGGGGAGAAGGACACATACAAAGCAAGCCTCACTACAGATGCTCAAACACAGCAAACGGTGAGCTTCCCTCTCTTGGCCCCCTTGGTAAATGTGCCTGAGAGCCCTACTCTGCACCCAGCAATTCCACTTCTGGGACGTAGTCTGAAGTAACACTCACAGGTGTGCTCAGAGATTCATTTACAATAAAAAACTACAAGTCTACGGTAAGGGGCTGGTTAAGTAAATCACGGTGCATTCACAGGCTGGGAACCTGCACAGTCAGCAAGCCAGTGCTTCCGAGGGCTGTTTATTAAAATGAGTGGAAGGTCCAGTTAAAGGAACAAATGAAGAAAAAAGAATGGAAATAGATATACGAAATGTTAACAGTGACTATACCTGAAAGACTGAATTATGGATAATGTTTATGCCCATCTTTGGACTTCTACTATTTTCTTTAAAAAACCCAAAATGGCCCTGGCTGGTGTGGCTCAGTGGATTGAGCGCCGGCCTGCAAACCAAAGGGTCCCTGGTTCAATTCCCAGGCCGGGCACATGTCTAGGTTGCAGGCCAGGTCTCCACTGCAGGGCGCTTGAGGGGCAATCACACATTGATGTCTCCCTCTCTTTCTCCCTCCCTACCCCTCTCTGAAAATAAATAAAATAAAATAAAAACCAAATATGAGTTTATTTATTTATTTTTAGAGAGAAGGGAAGGGAGGGAGAAAGAGGGGGAGGGAAACATCAATGTGCAAGGAAACTGCAAGTGGGTGCCTCTCACACCCCCACAACCAGAGACCTGGTCTGCAACCCAGGGATGTGCCCTGCCTGGGAATTGAAGCAGTGACCTTTCACTTTGTGGGATGATGTCCAACACAGTAAGCCACCTCAGTCAGGGACGGATTCTACTATTTTCAACAAGGTGTATATATATATTCCTTTCACAATCAAAAAAAGAAGGCTATAAAAGGAAAAAAAGAACCAGAAAGAAAATCAGTCCAATTTCTCTCCCTGGTGTTTTCCAATGCCCCACCGAGAATGAAGCAGGGCCGGCTGACTAGACCCAATGGTGCTGTTAAGGTGCCCTTGTCTGCTGGCCTGTCACAGGCTCTTCCAAGCCCTCCTTCAGGATGAAATAAGTCTGAGTAAGGGCTCTGTGTGGAACACTGGACTAGGAAGCTGGGATCAACTCCCTCACTTCCATTTTCTATAGGTCAGATCTGCCCAAGAGCCTGCGAAGACCCTGATGATGAAAGTGCAAACTGGTGAAAGGCGAGAGGAAGGCCTCCCAGACAAGGCCACAGAAAGCTTGGTGAATGAATGAGTACCCAGTGTCCAGCTGTGCTATGCAGAGAGGAGTGATTCTTCTCCGACCATCTGCCGTCCGAGTCTCAACTTGTTTCTTCAAAAGATTCTGGCAAAGCAGAGTGACATAAATGAATGGAAAAGTTTATGCCAACTATCTCCAAATATCAAAAGGCAAAAAATAATGCCTCTGAGAAAATGTTTAACTCCCTTTCTATAGACTCCTGGTCCAACTAAACTAAGTCACCTAATCAAAGAGTAAATGTTTCTATCAGGGTGCATGCCCCACTTCCTGCACAGTAAACGAGAAAGGACAGAACCCTCCCAGGTGAACCAGCTCCAGCCCCTTCCTCTCCATCACTAGTACTGCAGGCCTTGCCAGGTTCCAGGGGAAAGTGAGCAGCCATGGGCGTCAATGAGGGAACTAACAGATGAGACTTACACCCATGAGCCACACTATTGTTTTCTAAGCTACAGTTTGCAAACTTTCTTCCACTAAAGGCTCATAACCAAGGGTTCCCAGTCACACATTGTATCTGAACCACCTGGAGATGTTCATTACCCTTCGCAAACTCCTGAAGATGGTTTAAGCTCTCTAGGCAATTCTAACTTTCCTGCCCCTCTCTACCTTCTACCCCTCAGTGAGACGTGGAACTCCAGATGAAGAAAGGGGGGCCCACAGATGTCTCCTAAGGGCAGAGACTGAAACCCAATGTTCTCAGTTCAGTAAATCCTCACTTAATGTCATCGATAGGGTCTTGGAAACTGTGACTGTAGGTGGGAAAACATATAAGGAACCAATTTCACGATAGGCTAATTGATATAAATAAGAGTTAAGCCCCTACAACATATTTCTGGTAATAAAATATCACCAAATTAAGTAGAGACCTGAAATACTTCTAATGTTAAACACTGAAATATATGTGAGCTACAACATACATGTATGAAAGATTAATAAGAGCAAGTAAGATGATTATTTTCCAACCTACTTATTGCAGTTCAGGGTCATGAGCGGCCAGAGCCTATTTCCACAGCTCAGGGCACACCCAGGCAGTGAGCCTAACGTGCACATCTTTGGGGTGTGGGAGAAAACATGGGGAGAGTGTGCAAACTTCACACAGGGTGGGCCAGCCAGGAATCAATTTTTTATTTTCTCATCAATGTTGTAATGACAAAATGACATTATTCAAGGACCTGTTGTATACAGAATTTCCTAGAAAGGCCAACTTCCTATAATAAATGAACTCCTCTAGAGCTCCTTGGGCAAAAAGGCCTTTGATAAAGGTGGCTTAATCCCCACTGCTACCTCATGCAGTTGAAGGTAACGGACCAAGTGGGCCCAAGCTGGTTCACCCCTGGGTCCTGCACCAGGCCCAGCACACACCCACCTCCTGACCACTTGCGTCTGTGCCCTGTCCAGTCTGCCTGTTCCCCATGCCTTGTTCCTGGCATGTGCTGTGTTCTCAGTGCCCTTGGGCCAAGCTCTCACCTTCCTGATGTCTTCCAGACTCTCCCCATTGACGACGCCAGTGACTGAGGCAGCTGATCCCGTCTCTCTGGCCACGGCACTCTTCTGGTCCAGCTGTTGCTGCTGCTGCCTCCGCTGGTACTTGAGCATCTCAGGGTTTTCGATGACGGCTGTAGAGAGCTGGGCCTCAGTCATGATAGCCAAGCTCTTGCCATAGGTGGATTGATGAATGTGGCTCTAGCGAAAAGTACGACAAACAGCTGTGAGCAGCCAAGTGATAGATACTGCCCACCAGTGGGTGAGCTGTGTGTTGGCTCTCCTGGCTCTGAGAGCAGAAAGGGCCCTGGGCAGGGGTCCCAGAGCACCGATGCCAGCTCTCCACTGCCTCCCTCCCTTTTCTGCCTGATGCCTATTAGATGACTCTGCAGCAGTCTTGTATTTTCCCTAGATGTTTATAGCCTCCTGTGTATCTATAGCTGGGGACGAAAATGAATGAGTAACTAGCTAGAAAATACCTACTACACGTCTGGTGCAGAACAAGTGGCATTTGTTGAACTAAAGCTAAGACACTCAAATTGCTAACTTAAGGCTTTTAAATCACTTCAAGAGCCCCAAACACTCTTTGGGAATCAGATGCTGCTGAAACCAGAGTGTGCTTTCACTGCTCTTATCTGTAGCCATCAGCCCCATGTGGTTGGAGGTCGCCATGAGGCGGCTAACAGTGTTTCTAAGAGCAAGGAAGGGCCCAGCACAGCAGACCTACGGAAATCTTCTGTCTCTGCTGTCCCAATCCTTCTGAGCAGGGCCCCTCCCTCCATCTTCCCAAGTCTCATTAGTCCCATGTCACAACATGCCATGAGGGTAGGAATGATGTCCCCAGAACATTGGAGTGACTGGTATGATGAACAGATTCACATAAGGATATGTTACAACCACCGTGGAGGTCAGAAGGACATCTGCCTCACAGCAGAGGATGCTAGAAGGGGGAAGTGGCACCTTGGGATGTGCTCCTGCAAGGCCTGGTGTGCCTGTATGTGGCCAGGAACTTCCCTCCCTTACCACCCTGGTTCCTGGCCCCTCTTCCCTGAATTCCTCCCTTGGAATCTCAAGGCAGAAGTCAGTGTTTGGCCAAAGTTTCTCTAGCATTCTTCATACACGGGATCTGTGCCTGTCACCTGGGAAATGATAAGCTAGACATGTTATTATGCAGGCTCCCACTGTGACTCAAGGGGGAGGGGCGTGCAGTGATTCCAGTGAAAAGTGGAAGGAGAACCTGAGGCCACTGAGACACTCATCCTTTCATAACAAGCAACTGCCAGGGTACCAGGCTCTATTCTAGGTGCTGTCAGCAAGGCAGGCACCCTACCCCTGAAGGGTTTACAGCATAGTGGGGAGTTCACAAAGCAGCTAAAGAGGGAGCTTCTACTAGCAATTGAATTACTAGGAGAGGGAGCTGCCCACCTGCTCTGAGCTTTTACAGGGCTCCTATCAGACAAACTAGTGTTGGCAAAGGCCCATTTGTAGAAATGCTGGTTCTTAGTCTATGGTAGTTACAGCAGAGCCGTTCCTGAAGCCCTTGAGAAAAGGCACATGGGCCACACTGCCCTGGCAAGCCATAGCACAGGCAAGAGGTCTAGTCCAAAGACATTGAGTGGGCCTAGTTCAGGTTTCTGTTCTTGTACCAAAAGGTCATATAGGTCTCAGCCAAGGGCCATACTGTTTGCTGTGGCTTAGTTACCTCGTTGATGAAATGAGTAAGCCCTGCTTCAAGGGTTTTGTACAATTTAGGTGAAATAATATATGCAGACACACAGTCCAGAATGTGGCATGTAGTAAATGCTTAGAAACAGCCAATACTACTATTTAGTTGCTGCCCCATGGCAACTGTGTCAGTACAAGACAATGGGGAAAGTGACGTGAATGGGACTCTTGGGAGCTCTCTCTCCCCAGCTCTCTCCCAGGGTGAAACCTCCCAGCGTGTGGCTAATTATCAGCTCAGGAGGAGATGCCCCAAATTATTTTATTCTTCATTCCAGAACTGAGTTTGGACATGAACAGAGACTCATTTTTAAATTAATCTATTTTGTAAAGAACACAATGGTTACAGTCTATAAAAGATGAACTCCCAATAGTACATTAAGAAACAATGTATCTGTATATGTCACAAGAAGAGGGTCCTGCCCTGGCTGGTGTGGCTCAGTGGATTGAGAGCCAGCAACCAACCAAAAGGTTGCCGGTTCAATTCCAAATCAGGGTATCTGCCTGGTTGTGGGCCATGTCCCCACTGCTGGGTGTGCAAGAGGCAACTGACGGAAGTATCTCTCAGACGTTGATGTTTCTCTCTCTCTCTTGCTCCCTCCCTTCCGCTCTCTTTACAAGTAAAAAGAAAAAAAAGAAAGAAAAAGAAGAGGGTCCAATCATAGGGGCATCCAATAAATTGAAGGGGCCTCTCAGAGCTACAATGGCCATTTCTGTGGCCCCAGAGCATGCACAGCACATGGGTCACCAGCCAGCCGTGTATTCTCCTACCTTCTCCTCCTCACTCAGGGGGTCTCCGAGCTCATCCTGGGAGAAATCTAGGAATGCCACAGAGCCATCCATGGAGCACACCAGGATGCCCAGCCCGTTCAGAGTCCTGAAAGAGATGACCGTTAGCAGCCTGGGAGCAAGCGTCTGGGGTACTCACGCATGCCTCAGTGGTTGGCACAGAACAGCAGGGCAGGGCTCTAGGTAGACGCTGAGAACCTCTGATTCCTTCTGTGGCCTTGTGGGGATGGGAATACAGGAGACAATAGAGTCCCAGAAGGTTCTGACACCCTTTAGTTCTAAGCACATGTACAAAGTATCTCTTACTATGTGTTTTGTAAGAATTTCATTTTATTTATCTCATTTTTGAAACCATTTTAAAAAACATACAGGGGAGTTCACATCTAAATGAGGTCACTGAGGAGCAGAATGTGTCTCTGCACCTAGGCTTATCTGGATCATGCAAGGACAGGGGAAGTGGAGCCAGGCACACAGCTCTCTCCTCCTCCTAAGGACCAGTTCGTTGGAGAAGGCGTTTTCTAGGGGCACCTCCCAGTGAAGCAGGGAGTACAGCAGCAGACACTCTCCCCAAAGCAGGACCAAGCTGCCCTTTCCTGAATTGTGTGCAAACAGCACCCTGGGGTCTGCTCCATGGGTAAAATCTGGAAGTTGGTGTGGTGTTCCTGGCTACCTGAACCTAATCACATCAAAGGGCCCCCGTATTTCAATGTACGGCTTTTCTGCTCCTCACCTGTACATCATTACAAGAATCCATCTTACCAGGAAATGTCCATGATGGATTTGTCAAACAGCTCATGGATGACAACCAAAGGCCTTTTCAGACATGTGAGCTGGAAGGAAGAAAGCCGCAAAGGTTAATGAAATGAATTGAGACCAGTTTTTGTCCACTCAGCTCAGTTAACAACTACCAGTCCTAGAGGCCTTGGTAAGAATTTTGCTGACATATAGGACACATTCATCTCTATTTAAACAGCAACCACCAAGATCCTAGTGTGTAGAAACCTTGCCGAAATGTGCAAACTGGAGTGGCCCCTGTCTGATGGGCTCATTGTGATCTGGCGGGGGAGATGACTTTTTACACAGACCACCAACAATGGAGAAGGGGACTCTGCAAGGGGTCAGGACTTGGGCAGAGAAGATCTACCAAGCAGGGGATGGCATGCCAAGGCCTTGGCAGGGGACAAGGCAGGAAAGACAGCTTCCAGGACAGGAAAATAGCCTCAGAGAAAACCCAGCACTTCTTTTCTGGGTCCAAGGAATTCTGGTACACATTGTGCAAGGCTCGGTGTAACCGTCTGCATGTCACATGTCACTCTACACTGGGTGTGGACAGTGCAGAAACACACAAAAACGGTTTATGTTGCCCTAATCCAGACCCAAAGTTAACCACTATTAATGTTTGGATGAGCTGTTCTCTTCTATAAAATAAGGTAAGACACATGGCTGTGCCTGCTTTGTCATTCAGTACCTACTGAGCATGTCATTAAATGTACTGAAGGCAGCTGCTTTTGATGACTGTCTAAGATTCACGCAGGCCTATTAGTTATCTAGTCACTCTCATGCTGGGCCCTGCCCTGTCTGCACATTCCCACCATTACAGCGATTACATTACAGCGAGATCCATCTCTCAAACACTAGTGTCTGACTCCCTGCTGACAGGTCCTGGGGCCACAGGGTGGCAGTCTGAGTGGGAACACCCTTCTGCAGGGCTTCCACCACCAGGTACTGTGGAAGCTTCCAGGAGGCTGGGACTGTTCTTGCAGAAAAAAAGTCGCTTCAGCCACTCTAGTCCTGAGGAAAGGGCTGGAGTCTGAGTCACACGGAATCTATAAGAAGAATCTTGCCCCTACCCTAATTCTACTTCCAGAATAAAGAGCTCGGCCCTCCTCCCAAAAAAGTCTCTATAGACCCCTCAGAAATCTGGACCTGTGCGAGCAACTGACCTCAATTTTATAAGAAACATGAGCACACGATCAGTGATGTTTTGGTCAAAGCACCATGAATGGAGCCCCAGGCCAGGAGGAGCCCAGGAAGAACATGCCTGGAACTGCCTATGATGGCACTAGGGTCAGGTTCTGCAATGGATGTAACATGAATACTGGGCCTGAAAAAATCACAGTGTACACAGCAATCAATTTCTCTGTGACAAATGACCGTAATAAATGCAGTCAGCGAATAACCTCCATACCTACAACTTCAAATCCGCTCTGCTTATGGGGAAATTAACAGTAAGGAATAAACTATTGTAAATGTAACAACATACAAGAGTCCCAACAACATTGTGCTGAGTGAAGGCAATCAAGAAAAAGTAAACACTACACGACTCCATTTCAATGAAGTTTAAGAACAGGCAAAACTCCTTGATGTGACAGACATCACTAGAGTGGTTGCCTTGGCTGAGGGGGACTTGGAGGGTGGGGTCTCAACTAGGCAGGGACAGGGAACATTCTGAGGTGGTGGTTACACATGTAAAACATGTTACAATAATGCACTGAGCTGTATGCTTCAGGTGAATACACTTTATGAGATTTTATGTCGATGCAGGATTTTAAAAATGAAGCAAACACCATACGGCAACTATGGCAGCGACCACTAAGGGTGTTCCCCGAGTCTGGACACGGGAGCCGCTCTGGCTGGGCTGAGGCCCTGTTTCCAGTGCTCCCCTTAGTGGTTACAGGAGGATGGGCTGCAGATACGGGGTGAAAGCAGGGGTCCCTCCTCTTCCAGGTCTCCAGGCTCCAAACCTTCACCAGCCCCGTCTCCTGTCGTCCTTTAGGAGCAGCAACAGCTCAGGATGGGGTGCTCACCCAGACGGAGAGGGAACGGTCCTTGCTGCCGACAGCGCAGCAGCAGTATGGGCAGCTGGGCTTCGCAGAACTCCCATTCTTCTGCTTCTTTTTGAAGATTTTTGGGTTGAATTTCTAAAGCCAAATAACGAATGCTAAAATAATTGATCAAGCATTAAGCAGGTATCCCATGAAAAGTATTGCAAATCTATTACCACCGCAGCCCGCCAGGGAGTCCCATGCAGACACCCAGGAGGTATTTTGCTGAGGATGAAGTGAGGCTCAAGAGGCCAGACGACATGTGCTGCGTCACCCAATGAGTAAGTTGTGAGACAAGGACTTGAAACAGGCTCCATCAGCTCTCCAGTCTGGGTCTGCAGTTGGGTGGATGGCAGGGGAGCTACTGAACCTGTCCTGGCCTGGACAGGGCGAGCTCTAGGACCTGGGCTTTAGGGACAAGGTCCAAAGGGGAGGCTGCTCCAGTATTCCTTTCCCCTCACTGTATTTCTTGCTCACAGTTAACAATGTCTTATAGAGACTGATCAGGCCTGCGTGATCTCACAAACAGGGATGATGGCTATGTCAGGCTCAGGTCAGCTCAGGGGTCACCCCAGTGTAACCTGGGTGTCATTTTTGGAAAGGCTGGAAGCACACACTGAGGTCCTTGCTGCTTTCCTGGACTGAAAGGGTTGGGAGCTCTAGATTCAGAGGTGAAATCCACAAGCCAGGAGAATTGAGAAGGAACAGTGTCAGGTGGCCCAAGGTGTTTTAATCCCAGAGGGCAGGCAAGAATGGCTAGGGGTACACAGAGCCTGCAGGACATGAAACCTAGAGGTGTGTGTCCTGGGCTTGCGTCTTCACAGCCACCTCCCAAGCTGCTCTGTGAGGGTCCCTAGAGAGAGACTCATGTGGAAGTGCTGTGCAAACTACAAAGCAGTGACTTTCAGACACTTTAGGAACATGGTTCTGGTTTCAAACAAAATCTTACATGGACCCTAATACAAAAAAATTAAGTGATATTGTTTGTATAAATTTAAGTCATAATATATGATATTATCAATTCAAACAATGGGAAGAAGGAACCCATTTTGATCAATAAAAAGACTACAGTCTGGATGATACTTTACTTTTGTCAGCCTTCGCCCATCAGTCTGCTGACTTTGCTGTTGTTGCCCAGCGTGGAGGAGATTCTGGTTCTCAGAGGCTGTTTGCCTTGGGCACTCCCCTAGACACTCTTCAGAAGCATAAAAGGAGTGGCTGATAAGCTCTGACCCTTGGGAGGGTAACAGGGGCCCACATCTTCTGGCATCCCCTCCCTGCCACATCAACATTGGGCAGCCAGCTCCAGACGCAAACAGTGGCCAGTGTTACTAATCAGAGGCTGATTTTGTTATTCATCACATTACAGTTTGTGAATAAAATACATGAAAACACATATTTCATAAATGTAATTTTTAAACACTAGAACATACGTATTTATAATAAAATAAAAACACAATGCGTGCTGAGTCTCAGAGCCTGCCATCTGCGTCCCACACGTGACCCAGCCCTGAGGAGTGCAGCCCTGCCCTGGCTCTGAGGGTACTACTCTGAGAACACGCACCACGACGGTCACAGCTTTTCGGTGTCCGACGAAGTCCATGTTGGTCTTCCAGCCCTCCCGTTCGATGATCTGGGCAGTGGGGCCAGAGTTGTTCATGGCATGGGCAGACACCAGGTAGTGCCCATCGGGTGACCAGCTCAGCCGCAACACATGCGTCGTTCCCCCACACTGAAAGAAACAGCTGTGCTTGAAAAGAAATCAAGGCCAGTCTTGTGACTTATACTCTGGCCTCAAGAATGAAGTTGAGTTCTGATTTATAAATGCGTGATGGGGGAGCCTGCACCCAAGCTTTTGGCTACCCTGACAGCTGTAACTCCAGTTTGTCCAGACGACACAACAAAAAAGGCGGTCAGATGGGATTTGGAGCTACAGCATCACTCTTCCCACAGGAGGTGAGCACAGCGCAGTGAGGGAGGCCCTGAGAGGACATGCAGGATGGACACCTCTTGTACCCACCAACTCTGTATGGGCCAAATCTATCTGGCCACTGACCCCTTTTATCTGCCCAGCACCTGTTAATCCCACTACATGAGGTCTGAAGATCATTCACTGCGGCAGAGAGAGCTCTGTTGGCCCTCAGGAACCTGTCTCTGTGATGGCAGTCGGTGACCTGCTCTCATGAGCCAACACCCACTCTCTCAAGCCCTGTCCTCACCTGAAGCCTGGTGATTCTACCAGCGAAAGGGAAGAGGTTTGTAAAGTCTGAACAGACCATAAAACGCCCAGCAGAAAGGCGCTGTTCCCCTGACCTAGAATGAGGGCCGAGGCAGGGCATCCCTTCTCAGTGTCTCCCCTGCAAAGTGAGATGGTATGGGCCAAGCCCCCCCACCCCACCCCCTGAAGTTTGATGTTGGTCCAGGGCAGCCCTAAAGACTTAGGGATTAAGATCGTGAATGCCCGGCCTCAGAGGAGGGCAGGACAAAGCAGGGACCAAGTGCAGTGACACAACTTCCAGCCGGGCCACAGACCCAGGCAGGGCAGGCCTGCCCCCGAGGGGAAGAGTGCTGTCTGTTCCCACTGGGATGCCAAACCCTCCTGCCCCCGGAGGCCAGCTCGTGGGACCCTACCTGCTGCCCTCCAGGTGTGAGGGCCGTGTGCCCTGTACAAGGCTGCAGCCAAGGAGGGCAGGACTAAGTGAGGTGAATGCTGGTGCCAATGTGCCCAGTCCAGGAGCTGCTGCTGGGGTGGGGAGAACTGAACATATACCTCAACTCTGCTCCCACGAGCCCTGAGCAGTGGGCCAACTTCTACTCTCCCTGCAAAGCTGCACTCACGCCCTGTCCTCTGAGAAGCCTTCTCTGACGAGACCGTGCCCCACACCCCAGACTGTTTCTGCATGCTCTGACACCCCCAGTGCCATGCTCACAACAACGTGGATGTCTGCCTTTCCCACCACACTCTCAGCTTTAAGGAAGCGACTCCATCGCGAGCCACTTTTATTTTCTGTACACAGTACTGCCTTACACATAGCAGGCACTTAAGAAATGTCTAATGAATAATGGTGAACTTGAGTGCCAATCCCACAGAAAATGAGAACTCACGGAGAAGAGACAGCAAAGATGACACAAGCCACTGCGGCCCCACCTCCAGACATTCTGCAAACTGTACTGTAACTCCACCCAAGAAAGTTGGCTGGCCTCAGGTGGAAGTCAGCAAGCAAGGACAGCAGTCGGGAAAAACACCAGGCAGAGCCAACTCTACCCCTTGTCCTGCTGTCCCCCACGTGGGTTAGTGCAAGATAAATGCCACGTGCTGAGAGAGAGTTTCATCCATGTCTGTGGCAGCCAGCAGTGTGGCACAAGGTTGTAGGGGTATCTCTAAGGTTCTTTATAGCTTTAAAACTTATAAATCTTTTTAACCTCAAAGTGGGACATTTGACAGCATATGAGAAATTAAAGATTTTCATTGTCCAACTCTTCGGGCTAGAGTGCCTGCCCCAGAGAACCCTGACTGGTCTGCTCAGGCCACAGGAGTCTGCATTCACCCACAATGTACGGACTCTGTGCGTGGAGGCCGGGAAGGCTGCTGGGCCGAGCTCTCTAAGCTGTCTCGTTACCTCATCAAAAGGCTTGGTGATGCTGGTCTCCAACTGCCAGTCCAGTGTCCTCCACACCTTCAGGCTGCGGTCATCAGCTTGAGAGGCAATATATTTACCAACAGGGTCCCAGGTCAAGCCCTTTACCAAGCCAGAATGACCTCTCAGAGTAGCTAGAATTTCTGTGAAAAAAAGAGAGATTGGGAAGATGCTACCAAGGGGAAAACAATAACTCTATATAGAAACATGAGCTACAACCCACGGGCTATGGAATGGCTAGCCTAGAGAAGGGACTTCTGGAGTGCACCCTGGCCATCGCCACCCCTGGGTGCAAGCAGAAGAGCTCCCTAATCTGATTTCCACCAAAGGCAAAACCCACCTGAAGAAATGACTGCACCAAGGAGATGGGCATTACAATTTCCCTTCACTCACAGCTAACACGTGTGGGTTGAGGCTGCATGTGCTCCTGGAGGGGCAGGCAATCGGGGGCCCAGGCTTGAGCTGGAGCCAAACTCTGCCCCCTTATCTTGTCCACAGCTGGTGGTCTTGCCTGTGGTTTGCCTTTCTGGACTGAAGCCCACGCTTACCTGGGCTGTGACATGGGCATTTCTGTTGCAAACCTCCCTAGTGGCTCAGGGGACTGGGTGCTACTCTGAGTCCCCTGTAAGTCATCGCTGAGGAAAAAGAGTGAGACAGTACCTACCTCCTAGACAGCTGCAACCTACAAGTCACCCAGCCTCTAAATCTGCCCCTTGGTGGCCAGGTTGAGGGTGCCCGCACATACTGGTGGCTTATAGAGAGAAACTGACTTGGATCAAGTCCATGGACAATGCTTTTGGCCCACGAGGAAAACATAGTCCAGATACAAAGCAGGAACATAAGAAGTATCTGACTAGTTATAAACTGCAGTGCTATGCTGGGTCATGCCATCTGCCATGACTTTAAACACATTACTAAGAAAAATTAATCTTTTACAAAACGGGATTTGTTAGCCTGCATCTGCTCAAGGGTGCCACAGAGGAGGTGGCCACTGAGCTGAGGCCAGGGCCCAGTGGAGGAAGGGCCACCCTTGAGGGCACATGTGTGGAGGTGCCAGGAGGCGTGTGCAGGCACGGCACGGATGGGAGTGTCAGGGCAAGCCAAGCACAAGCTGGGCGAGGTCCCCAACTCCGCTGTCAACGTACCACACTCACGATTTGTGGCACATCCACGTTAGCCCTCAGTTACTAGTTTTCTTTAACATAAATCTCTTTAAAACCTTAAACAAATGTAACTGGTAAAGGAAAAAAAGAACTGAATTACTGACAAGACACATGAATCCCTGTCCACTGTGAGAGACATGCTGCCACCAGCCGAAGGAGACAGAGCCCACCCCCTCCAGACACGGAGGGGCAGCGCTGACAACAACCCACTCCTGCCGCTACCCAGCCAGAGGCAGCCCCGACCTGGGAACTTCACTGCATTCCAGATGACGACAGTGTTATCCACGCTGCACGAGGCCAGCCAGGCATCATGGGGAGACCACGCTACGTCCATCACATCTGGAAGACAGGGGGCTGGCGGTGAGTCTCTTACCTGGTGTGCAGACTTGGCCAGGGGGCACGCAGTAACGTAACACCCCCATCTGCCAGCTGGGCCCCAGCCCCTGGTATCACATCTGAGGAGACTCAACCTGAGACTGTCATGATTCCTCTTCTTGTAACCAGTCTGAGAAACTTCCCCACTAAGGGTTTCCAATTGGTCGTAAAATCTAAAGCATCGAACTGATCCCATCCTACTCCTTTCACACATGAAGCAACTGAGGGCACAGCCAAGGGTTCGGTGTCTGTGGCATTGCACCCACATGTTAGAACCATGGCTGATGACCACTGGACCCGTGGCCTGAGCCCGCTCCTTGACCCTGCCAAGCTGGCTTCTCCCATGCCACCTGGGTCTTCCTCACACAGCCTGCTGGGCATTGTAGGTCCAGCACTTAGCAGGATGCTGGGCACGAAGTCAGAGCTAATAGCTGCTGGCTAACTGAATGAGTGCAAAGTCATCTTCAGACCCTTTTCCTCATGAACCGGATGTCCTCTTCAAGGCCCTGAGAGGAGTATGCCTCCCCTATGGAGTCCCCACACACAGTTAATCCTGCTCACTTCTTTGTGACTCAGTTTCCACATGTGTAAAATGAGGACTAAAAAAAGCACCTCTCTTCTGAGGGTTACTGTGAGGGTTAAATGCGAGAAACTGCCACAGGACGGCGTCAGACACAAACACCACGGTATCCACAAAGGTCGACAGCGTGGTCACCGTGCCCATCTCACCGTGCAGGTGTGACTGATAGGCACGGTCTTAATTGATGGTTCTGACCTCACGGCCCGATGCAGTGCTACGTGTGCAGAATGGCTGGTGAGGTGAACAAACGGGAAACACAGCAGCAAGGTAATAGCTATCGAGTCCTCTCCTCACAGGCTTTTTAAGAAGAGGTGTAAGCAAAACAAAGCTTCTATTGTGCTGTTTTTCTAGTTTTTAAAAAAATCGTCAGTGACAGCTTGATGAAACTTTTCCATATTGTACTAGCCTTTGTATTTCACACTGCATATACACTTGTATGCTGCATTTAATATTCTAATAGTGTATGAGATCTTCAGGGCTTCCTGTGATTTGTTCTGCATTCTATATTTGTTCTGCATTCTATATTCTGCATTCACTGACGGCATTCGTAAATGGACCTAATTTAACAATGAACTTTGACTGGGTTCCAGTTTTTCGTGCTCATGAGTGCATATGTATGTTACTCTCCACACCCTAGGTTGCTTCTTTGAGACTGATATCCCAAAGTGGGAATCTGGGAAGAAGACCTGAACATTTTCCTAACTCTAGAATCTCTTAGCACTGCAGACTGCTTTTCAAAGACCTCACACCTCTATAAGCAGAATGTCCATATCAAGAGTCCTGTATCAGCTTGAGGATTATGATCTTTTCCCTTCTAATTTATTAAGTACATTGTTATATTTTAAATTTTATTTGGTTAATAGTAACAGTGGAGGTTTTTCCCACGTGTTTGTCTAGGCTGTCTTGTCCTTGGGCGACTCTGCTCCTGCCTTTGTCGAGCTCTCCTGCGCAGTGATCTAACAAATCCAGGACCGAGAACCTCCTCTAGGAGCTTTGAGTCCAGGAGGGCAGGCATGTGAACCTCAGGACTCACTGTGGTACCTAAGTCCTAGAGCACAGAAGTGGTTAAGTCCTAGAGCACCGAATTGGTTAGCTGGGAATCCAGAAAAGAGAAGCGATTTTCTCTGCCATTTCCATGGACTATTGATACTACAGGCATCATCTGCAAATTCTACCAGTTGACCTTCCTCTTTTGTAGGAGATTTATGTAGTAAGTCTGTCATTCTCCTTTGTGACATCTTTTATTCCTGTTATCCTGGAAAGACATTCCCTCTACTAGAGGTTTGATACATATTCAATTGTTTTCCCCCGCTTTAATTATTTAGAATGTTTCTCTCTTTAATACCTGAAATTTATTTTGGTGTATGCTGTATTTAGTGAGGCTCTTAATTACTTCTCCCTTACCCACAAATTGCTAATGGTTATTCTACCCCAATGGGGAATAATCCTTTCTCTCTGTTACTGATAAGTGATGCCACCTTCATGATACACCAGGCTCTTAGGTACCCTGCAGCCTACTCCAATGTTGTTAGTTTTACCCAGAAACTCATGCTGTGACAAACACTGTAGCTTTGAATGATTTCTTCCACACAGCTAAGTTCTGAATAAATTCACATGTGTGACATAATTTTCTTCCTAGACCTCAGTTTTGCAGCTTCTGTTTTAAAACTATACTACCCACCTTCCTTCTCCTTGCAGATCCCACATACCCGACACCCTTCGTGAACATGAAGATCTTTCTAGTCATTGTTGTTCCTGCCAACACTCCCATCATCATTATTGGTGATTCCTAGAGGATGATTTCCTAACACCTAAGGTTCTTGGATCCTTAAATTCCTCCTCCTCCTCCAATGACCTTGGCTTCTACTACTACCTCAGCCACTCATTTCCATGGTCATGCCCTGAGTCCCTCCCTGGTCTCAAGTCCAACCCTTCCATGCTCCTACCATCAATTTGGTGCTTACAGCTCACTCTCAACTCTAATTGTTCTTTCGAGTGCTAAGACCCACTTTGATGCTACTGGCCTTCAACTGTCTGTCTCCATATCCAGCTCAGAGTCCACCATCCATCGGCTCTATCATCCCTTCTGCTCATCTCCTGTATCTTCACAGGTATCTGACAAATCCCAGCCCGGTTCAACCTGGCTCTGCCCTCTCCTTGGTCTTTCTCGAACCCCTCCAATTAGGCTTTCACTCAGCAACACTAACATGAACTACACTTGCCAAGGCCTCCTGCAGCCTCCATGCTGTCAAGTTCAAAGGTCAATCCTAACTTCTCACTTGACCTTAGGCATGTGTGACATGTTGCTTAATCCCTTTTCCTTCAAACACTAGCCACTATCCTAAATGGCTCTATATCTCAGCCTCTTTTCCTGGTTCTTCATCTCCCCAAACCCCACGCTCCATCCTTGGCCTGTTTCCACCTGCACTTCTCCCCTGTACTCAAGACTCATATATTCAAATGCCTACGCAGCAGGTCCACTTACACGGCTGCCAGGTGCTGCAAACAGCAGCCCGAAACCCAACTCCTAAACATTTCCATCCCACCCACACATCTCCCATCTCAAATAATAGCATCTTTTCCATTGTTCAGGTCATGTTCCAGTCGCATCCTGGTGCCTCTGCTTATCTCACCCTTCATATCCCATCGATCAGAAAATCTGCATCTTACCACTTCTCCTGACTTTCACCATCAAGACCCAGGTCCAAACGGTTACTGTCTCTCACCTAGACTGTCAAGAGCTTCCTCACTGGTCTCCTCAATCTGCTCTATAGTTCCCCACAACATGAACTCCGTACAGCTGCCACAGGCCTCCCCACTCCTCTGCTCACAACCCTGCCTAACCTTCCTGTCTCACTCAGAGAAGAGCCCTCACCATAACCCACGCTCCCTACCCCTCTCACTCTCTACCCTAGCTCCTGTGCTTCCCTGACCACACCAAGCACACGTCCACCCCAAGGCTGTTGCCCTGGCTGTTCCCTCAGCCTGGACAGCTCTTTGGAAGACCACACAGCTGCTCCTCACCTCGACACAGCCTCTCCTTGGATGGAACCTTCTCAGTGAGGTCCTCCTTGAGAACCCTGGGTGAAACAGCACCCCACCCCATTTTGCTCCCTGGCACTTATCTTTCAGCTTCTTACACGACTAGTTTATTATCTGTCTCTCTCACAGGGATGTAAACCCCTGAGGTAGAACAGCACCTGGAATATACAAGGTGCTCAATGAATGTTTGTTAAATAAATAATAAATATGAATTTGGAAGAAAAAATGAAGTCTTTATTTTTCAGTTATCTTTCCATTTATGAAGTGGTCAATTATTATCTCTGAAAAGTGGTCTGTAGTTTAAGTCTTCAAGATCTCATGTACTTCTTGGTAAAATTATTCCTGTGTATTTATAATTTTTGATCCTACTTTATAAGAGTTCTTCCTTTATTATTAGATATTCTAATAGGCTATTACCAGTGAAAGATAATTAAAAATTTTTTCTTATACGAGGCCAATTGAGTAACTCATTTTTATTGGTCTTGAGTGCTTTTCAATGCTGTGTAAGTCCTAAGAGCTTTATTCCTGTGGTTTTCTTGATACACAATACCATCCTTACATCATTTCATTTTTGTCTTATTTTCCAGTATGTCTACTCCTTCTGATTTCTGTTTCACTGTATTGCAGAAATTTCAAAGTAACAAATTAAATGATAGCCACCTCCTTGTCTTTTCTCAATATAAATGGGAACAAGGCTCAACTGTAAATTGTAACATTTGCCATTGGTATGAAAAAGACAGAGGACTCTATCCTGTTACGAAAATAACTTTCTACGGTAATTTCTTAAAAAGCATTTTTATTAGAAATTGATGCTGAGTTATCTAACATTCCTTTCAGAATACCTCATCAGATGACTGTGCTTTTTCTCATTTAACCTCCTAGTATGTTGAGTTATATTAATACATTTCCTTTACACAAAATTCTTCCACTATAAATCATATTTAGTAAAATGAATGTTTTTAAATTTGTGAGTATTCCGTTTCTGACTTTTTTATCTTTATTTGTACTTCCCTAGGCTTTCATTTCACTGTATTTTTATTAAGTTTGGAAACAGGGCTATGGCTTCCTTCAAAGAATAAGTATTTCTGTGTTCCAGAGTAATTATTCTTAAAAGTTTAAAACAACACATCAAAAAATTATTTAGGCTCAGGAACCATTTCTGAAGGTAGTTTCCAACTTCTTCATTGGTTACTACTTTGTTCAGTTTTTCCTAACCTTATGGCATCAATTTTGAAAACTTATAAGCATTACATTTTGCACTCTTTGATGATATTCTTCCTCCAGGTTAAATGTTTTTCTAGACCTTTACTTCTACTTTCACCTAGGTTTTCTTTCCTACCCCGTGTTTAAATATGCCAAGTATATGTTTTTCACACTTTGCTTTCAGAGACCCACTGCTTTCTATCCATTTATTTCTTTTCTTTCAAAGATTCTTCTTCTTCTTTTTTTTTTTTCCAGAGAGAAGGGAAGGGAGAGAGAAAGAGAAGGAAAGAAACATCGATGAGTGAGAGAAACATTGATTGGTTGCTCTCGTGTGCCCCCAACTGGGGACCAGGCCTGTAACCCAGGCAGGTGCCCTAACCAGGTATCGAACCAGTGACCTTTCAGTTCACGAGCTGGCACCCAAACCACTAAGCCACACTAGCCAGGGCCATTTATTTCTTTTTCACTGATCTTTTTCTTCTTAAATGGTTCCACCCATACTTACTACCAGGACCACTGAATAAGAAGTGGCAGGTACCCCTACCAATGAAGGTGGGCAACCCTACCTGGCTGGTAAAGGGGAACCCTGGGCTACTGAACCAGAAAAAAAGTCAAGGTTATGGATCAGCCTGAGTCTCAGGTTAGGACCCCCATGAAAGTTCTCACTGAAAGTTCCCCATGAAAGGCCCCACCCCATACTTGAACAGCCTTACGGACATGCGCCAAAGTTCCAGAAGCCCACTAGACTTCACTGTGAACAGCTGAGCAACAGTAAGATTAAGTACCCATTTTTATCATTATCAACAATAACACAATGCTACTGTCAGCTTTCGCAAATTTAGAATTAATCTGGTCACCCATAGGTGGGTTTGTTCATCTTTGAAGTGTCTGCAGAGTATTTGCTGAGCCTATGCTGCCAATGGATTATAGCTGATGCCTTCCAAACCTCTCACTTCTGCCCCATCTTTCCCCAGAGTTCCAGGCTCAATTTCAACAGTCTCTTGATTCGCCCCCCACCCCCAAACTAAGCATATCCGACACTGAACTGGTATACATCCCCGTAAACCTATTGTTCTTATGGTCTCAGCAGAGGACACCACTGATTATTCAGGCATCCAGCTATGTATCTCCCTCACCCCTTCCTTGCTCTGTCCTAAGAATTTCCCAAATAAGTCTCTTTCTCTCTATCCCAATTATCATAGACCTAGTTCAGGCCCCTGAAGTTTTCATCTGAACCACTGAAACCACCTCTTTTCCCTAATAGCTGTCTTTTAATGGCTCTCTGTCTCTCCCATGACAAAGGACACCCCCATTTATAGAGAACAAGGGCCTTCCATGACCTGGTCCCTGCACAATCAGCCAGCCCTACTCCATGCTGCTTCCTGCCTTGTATGTAAAGATTCGATAGTGGTGAAATGCTGCCAACTCATCCTTCACAGCAAACCTCTCTTGCTTTTGCTGTGCTCCCTGCCTGGGAAGCCTGTCAGGCCGTTCCTGGGCTAGACCGCAGGCTTTCTGAGGTAAGACTAAGTTGTATTCACTGTGGTATCCCTGGCACCTAACCAAGTGTACAGCACATGGTTTAAGTCTGCTATTGACTGACCTTCCTTCTCTTCAGTCCAAATTGGTAAAGTGTGTCTTTCCATTCCAAGTCTATTTACAATGCTTTGCAAACATACTTGAGATCAAGTAAAAATCTTTTCATTGGACCCCTGTGTTCTAGTTTCTGTGGAATAAATAAAGTGTGCTTACGGACTTAGTGATCCACTGATGAAGGTAGTGATTCAGTTCACCAGGATAAACGGCAGAACGTGGGGAGTTCTACATTAAAGATATAAACATATACCCCATGAGGGCAGGAGTGGGGACCCTGAATGCAGCTAGAGGCAGGCAGTGGGGACAGTGACTGCACAGACCTTGGGGGACAGACAGGGTGTGACCGATGGTGATGGGGAGGATGACCCAGACACAGGGTTGCTTTAAGGACCAAATCAGTCTACAGGGGCCGTGGAGGTGCTGCTGGTCTCGGACAGCTGCCAGGGCCGCCCACCCCAACAGGCAGCCCCACTCACCGCCTGAGTGACTCCGGAGGATGGAGACACATCGCCACTGTTCCACGTTGGCAAGCTTACCACTGGAGCCGAAGACGGTGCTGGGGCCAATGTACCTGTGTGAAAGAGGAGTCAGAAAGGCACTCCAGGAACGTTCCGGGCACTGCACAGAGATCCTTACTGCAGCACGGCTTAACGTGGCAGACAGAACAAAGCAAAAACAGACAATGGCTGGAAAGCACCTAACTGCTTAACAGCAGGAGCTGACTAGGAAAATTATTTGCACTTGATGAACTACTACACAGCCATCACAAAGCTTGTGGTAAAAGACTATCTATTGCACAGGAAAAGGTTCAAAATAGATAATTAGGTGAGAGAAGCAGGCCATGGGACAGAATACACAATGTGTTATATGTAATGAAAACATTACATGTATGCATGGAAAATGCATCAGAAGGACACACACAAAAATACCAAAATATTAACCACGGCTTTCTTTAGGTGGTGGAACTGTGACACTATTCTTTCATATTTTTTCAGTATTCCAAATTATATACCAAATATTATTTATGTTGGCCAAAGCAGCAAAATCAACAGTATTTTTTCAGCCCTCTTATAATGAATTGAAGGCCTCTGTCTGAAGACCTGAGGCAGAGAAAGCACTTGAACCACGGGTGCTAGCGCCTACCACTTCTCCCAGGGAGGTGGTGCCCACACTGCCTCTGTTAACAGTCTTCACTCCAGCACAACTCTTCACAAACCTACAGGAAGAGCTCCCTGAGGCAGCTGAGCAGATGGTGTGCCTCTGCTCTCAAAGCTAGGGGCATGGGGCCACTTGGGCTGAGCAGCAGGGTAAGTCTGAGTCCCCAGCTTGACTGGCCCCTGAGGCACCTGGGGTGCTGGTTATGGAAGAGTCCCAGGACCCACCCTGAGAGACTCTGCCTAAGTGTAAAGGAAAAGAGTTTTGCAGGTGATGGTTGGTTTGATATTGATACAGAGAAAGGGCTTTCAAATGGGGACTCCTTAGGGGTCGGGATGAGGCTGATGGAAAATGAGGGCAGGCTCTGGATTCCTCTGCTCAGCTTCCATCATAGTACCTTGACTTTTAACCACATTGTATGCTGGGAAATTTCATTTGAAGAAGAAAACAAGTGAAGCCACCAATGTCAGCATTGGAAGGGATTCACCCTTTCTTTTCAGGTGGAAACCCTGCAGCCCTGCAAGGGACAGCGGAGCAGCTTACTAGGGAGCTGGGTGGCCTTCTGACTCCTGGGCAGGCCTCAGCTGCTCCTGGCCTATGTGTGCTTCTTACTCCTTATGAAACTGGGACTCTGGGGACTTCAGTGCCAGGGTAGAGAAAGTGACTGTGATAAAGACCAGCAAAAAAGCTTCTAAGAATAAAATGTGAAGAAAGGAAAATGATGCTTACGTAGCCCGCTTCCACACCATAATCAGTTTGTCATCTCCCCCAGAAGCTAAATACATCCCACTGTTTGACCACCGCACACAGTTCACACATGCTGGGAAGAAAAAGAAACAGGGTGATGAAAATCCAACAGTCATGTCCATTTATTTTACACAGAGTTTGGCAAGATGCAAAGGGTTTATAAAATCCAATCTGTCTAATCTGCTCAAGGCATCTACTGTGTGAGAGCCCTAGAAGAACAATACAGTTTCAGCACTAACCTTCTTGTGCTATAAAAACAAATGAACAGAATAGAGTCTGGAGGAGGAAAGGCTACAGAACCTGGAAAGTGTTAGTGCTGGGTGAAACAGGAGGAGGCTCGTTTCCATGAAAACTGGTAAGTACCTCAAAGTCATTACTACTTAAAAAGGGCTGTCTAATGATGAGATGTATTTCTGAACAGGGATAACTCTTGATAGGAAGGCATGTGCTAAATAGGACAAGATGCCTTCTCCAGAGCTTTCAGGGAGCAGCTTGGTAAAATGTAAAACTGACTTCATTCTACCTGTCAGCAATAAAATTCAGATTTCCCAAACTTGTCAGCACTGCATGCTGGTTGATCCTGCACTTGTACACTGAGACCAACAGAAATCCCCCTCTGCCTTCCAGCTGGCTGGAGCCTCCGAGAGCACTCCACAGCCCAGCCTCTGGGAGCCCTTCAACATGAGGGGCACTATCCGAGTTGTGGCCCCCACACAGCCTGTGGGTGACTTGCACTCCAAGTTGGAGGATGCCGAGAAACATGTTGGGAGAGCAAGAACACACAGTGAAGTAAGGGGATGTAACTGTTAATGGAGCATCTCAGGGGAAGCAGCTAGGTTGGAACCCAGAGCCAGGTAGAGTCACCCTGATGCTCAGGGGTAGAGGGGAAGCTAATGGCTCTAACACAGGAAAGGAAACCACAGCACTGTCCAGCAGCCAAAAGGGTCCTGGCAGAGGGCCTCTGAGTGACACAGTGGCAATCTGAGACATTTGGTAAGTTATCGTTTATGCACCCTTCCCCAGAACCCTACTGCTTCCAGGTCGCTGGCCCCAAAGCCCCATGGAATCAGGCAGTAACGACTCATGAGCAGGAAATCACCAGAGGTACCTGCAGACTGTCCAAAGATGGTTCTGTGGGCGGGCCGAGTCTTCTGCCGAATAACTCACCCAGGTGTGCAGCCAACATCTGTGCCTTCAGACAGCAGGCCGAGGGGAGTTACCGCCGCACGGGGCCTTATCTTTCTAATTACAAACACATGTGCTAACCTTGGGCACTCTGCCAACACGAAAAGCCTGCAAAGGGCCACTCTGTAATACCTAAGTGATTGTCCATCTGGCAAAGCATCTTGGGAATATTTTCATCCTTCTCGTCATCCTCCTGGAGGACTGGAGACATATTCCAGATCACAACCTTCCCAGAATCCTGTCCTGGAATGAAGGGGCAGAAATAACTCAATGTGCAAGGAGTAGATTATTAACTATGAGACACAGCCCTCACTTAAGTTTTCATAAATCATAATTGACTAGATTGGAGGAGACTGAATTTGAATTACTAATATAAGTTACAGAGAAGATGAAGAAAAACAAGTGCTGATGGGGATTCAGACAGTGTGGATTTAGGACTATGCTGAGGCCAACCTGCCTTTATGAAAAGCATTCTGGACTAGAATCAGGTGAGGACAGAGCTCTGATCTGGCCTCTAACATGGATCCACCAGGGGCCCCTAGAAGGTCCTCATTCCTGCCCAGGACACAGACCCCTCCTCTGTAAATGAGGAGGCTGGAAAAGCCTATGTCCTAGCACCCTTCCAGGTCTACACATGGGCTCCCTGGCAACCAAGGAGAACAGGACAGTCCCTGCCGGGGCTTCCCTCCCTTTTCAGGCACTGCCTGGAGCCCATGGCTATTCTTGCAGCTGACTGGATGCTTTGAGACACAAGTGTGAAATGTGCCTTAAACATTGAAAAGGTGCTCCTTACCTTACCTGCCCTTTGCCATCATCTACAGATGAGGTGGTCATAAACTAATGGAGTACTGAGCTAAAAAATATACCCATGTATTTTAGTAACGATTCCTCTTTCTGAGATTTCTATTGTTGATAACTAACAAAAGTCTAGTCCCTCACTTAACTTTCTGTTATAGAGGGGCAAAAACAAATAAATGTCTGCAAATGGACAAAAATGTAAAAATTACCATAAGGTATGCTTGCAACTGCCTCTTGGCCACTGTAAAAGTATTTCCTAATCAGCTCTCCTAGAGCTTGCTATGCCAAGTAGGTCAGGAAGATGTGCCACTTCTTGAGGGTGAGAAAAACCTGTCATCCCAGAGGCCCTAGGGGATGCCTGTGGGCACCTCTTGGGTGCAAACCGAAGCACAAGCAAGCAGGAAGGAGATCAAGGCTTCCCTGCAAGCCCCTGGAGCAGGAAGTCTGCAGACAACCTGCCCTGCAGTACCTGGCAGGAGGACCTGGAACTCACAGGGGCACTCTCCAAGCCCTGTCCCGGGAGTCCTCAGCCAGAGGAGGGCCCTGCTGTGGGGACTGGGCTCTGTGGGAACACTGTGCATCTTGGTGTCCTGGCCTCAAAAGTGACTTTGTCTTTCCAAACAGAGTTGTAACTGCAGTATTGCAGCAGACACTGGATAAAACACACCGACAATACCATGGGTCATATTTTCATATGGTGTGCACATTTATACTTGCCTTCTAACCCAGTTGAGTTCCTTTGACCCCAGAGAATGGGCCTAATAACTACATGGCTGGCTCGGGAGGTTAACAGTCCCTTTCCCCTTTTCAGATGAGAAAACAATGCCAAAAACAAGACAAGAAGCAAAAGTCCTCGCCTCTGGGGCTTTGTCTATGAGACTGCCTGCCACTCTCCACAGTCAATAAGCTTGGTCTCAGACATGCAAATTGATTTCAATATTAATGCAATAAACAGAAATTAGAAAGATAAAGCACCTTCCAAAATATATAGAAAGAGCACACTCTAGTGTGGAAAAAAATATTTTGACGTAACTTGTTCAGACTTAAAACTGCGTCACGACCATACTGAAAACGGCAAATATTTTCTCTATGCCTCGAAGGCTAATGAGGAGAGGCAGAGCTAGTTGGCAGGGCTGTGAATATTCCCATTATCCCATGAACATACCTTGTCCTCCAGTTGCGAACTTGGTCCCGTCAGGGTGAATATCAACTGAAAAAATTGGCTTGCCTGGAAACAAAAAAAACATATGACATCTGTCTTGGCTTTTATTCACTGAAGAATAGCAACAGACTCAAACTTTTAAAATATTGGTTATTTAACTAATGTCCCTATTCACTGGTCCTAGGAAAAAATACTATACCGCTAATAAATTACCTGTGAGTAAAAGTGGAGTGATCTAACTTGGAGGTATCAACTACTGGAAGACTCTCCAAGTGACCTTAAATAGCTGAAAGTCTAAAAGTGGGACGGACCATCCTGTCACTAGAGCTAGTGAGCTCACAGGTCACCTGGGCACTCACACAGAGGTCCACTGGATAGGAGCCCAACGCCTTCCGGGGATGCGTGTTTGTAAAGGCTATTTGTGACAGCAGCTCTGAGTCACAGGGGCTATACACAGCCGGCCATCTCCCCATCCCATGGGTCAGCCTGGACACAGAGAGCATGCCCTGGCTTTTCTGACTGTCTGAGAGCTGGGTGGGGCCAGTGGCTGGCTGTAATATACTGCTTCCTTCATCATGCTTCTGCATCCAAAAAGCTCCCTACCCCACTGACCCCATATATTTGTGCTGCATCAAAGTCTGTGGAGAGACGGCCTTCTCAGCATCTCCTTTTGCCGACCCTCCTCCATGGTATGTGTCCTATGTTCAACTAGGTGTTCAGTCCCTCCAGGGGAAAGGGCTATGGCACTAGCTCTTAGAGTCACCACAGTATCCAGTAAGGGCCCCAGCCTACAGTAAGAGCCCACGAAGCTAGATGGCTAGCTGGGTAGACCAGACTGGCAAAGGCACCATAAGAACCTCAAAGCCAGCAGATGGTGGAAGTAATCCTGGGGCCCATGCCAGAGAGCATGTGTCTAGCTCCCTGGTCTGCTTCCAGGCTCCGAGTGCCAAATCAATCACAGTCAAGTTCATCACCACATCAGCAGCTTCTAGCACCGGCCTGGTAAGTGGTAGCTCAGTAATATTTGTTCAGTGACAAATTAGATGGCATGACAATGAGCTGAGCACAGCAACTGCTGATATAGACAAGGGGCTGTTGCCAATGTCTCTTAGTCAAAGAGCATCCTTAGTCAAGGATGCTCTTTCTCTGTCACCCAAGGAGAGGTGGAATGGACACTAGGACAAAAGTTACCAGCTCTACAAGGTGGCAAGTGCAGGCAGTGGCTGCCGAACAGCTGAAAGTTCTTCCAGGGCTCCTACCCAAGTGCTGAAAATCAGTTGCTGTAGCCAGAAGGCAATGGCCCATACTGGCCCCAGGCAGCACCCAGCTTCCCTTGCCTTCTTTTGGAGGGTTACGGTTAGGATCACTCCCCTTAGAGTCAAATCAAGCATGTGTTTCCACATGACAAGGGGAAATTTGCTCCTCTTTCTTATTGGTCATTACGTGGTAGTGGGGGACATAGCTGTGCAAGCAGGGGAAACACCCTATTTTGTCTCAGGGAGTTAAGTAGAAACCTTAGAAAGTTTGGAAATCACACCACATGTTACTTAATCTCCAGTAGTTAGTGAATCCAAAACAACACAGGCTCCCACAACAAGCCATGTTAGCGTCTCTATCCTGGTCTCTGAGCCCCTCGGTCAACTCCAGGCCCACAGCAAAAGCCAGAGTTCTGTAATGACATGTCAAGTTCAGCCAAGTAGCTGCTGACTGCATTCCTGGAGCACTGCAGTGTGCTCAAAGCTGTCCCAAACACACAAGAAACTCAGCCCTGGTCTGCTCTGAAATTTCATTCAAAGGATTCGAGAGACAAGCCCCAACACAGTTGGTTCTCTACACAGCTCTGAAGGAGCCAGGCCCAGCAGTGGAGTGCACTCACCAAGGCCTGAAGAGAAAACCTGCCAGGTATTCTTCACCCATGGATCGCCCGGACAGGGCAGACACAATCACTCCCAGATTAAGGGCACTTTCAGCACCTTAATCTTCAAGACAGGACTCCAGAAAACTCTACAGAGCAAGCTAAAAATGGCAGGTGCTGAGAGCACAGGTGAGAAGGACTGAAAGTGGCCTAACTGGTCCTTCCCTGCATGTGCACTCAGGCCCATGCTGGCCACCCACACCCTTCCTGGGCTCGGTGGCTGCCATGTGTGATAAGCCAGTGCCCCACAGGCAGCTACTAAAAATATGTCACCCTTTCCCATGGGCTGAGGGCCTGGGAGGGAAGCAGTTGTGAAAAGGTAGGTTTATTGCCCATTTGGCCGGGAGAAGTATCACACAGGAAAGCCTCAAGAAACAAGGAAGGACAATTAGGGCTATGGGACCAGCCTCAAGAGGTGTGTGGTGCAGACACCTCTGCTCCAAAGGCTGTACAGAATGGTGAAACCATGGCACCTAGTGCTAAGAATGAGGCGTGGAGTACTGCCAGACACCAGAGGACAGTGACCAATGAGCGCCACTAGGAGCCTTGTAAAATTCAAGAGCACATATCTCTAAGTGTGATGAGGATAGCAGCAAGGGACACTTGACCCCATTGGTGTTGCCATCTCCACTTGGGGCCTCCTGAGGAATCTGTAGGAGGCCAGCCCATGAAGGTGCCAGCCAGCCACTCCTTCCAGGGAACCAGAGCCACGCTGGGGTATGTCCTGTGGAGCGCTGCCTTTCCAAGGCCAGGCCCTCTTCTGCCCGACCCATGATGTGTTCTTGAGTATCTGACATGGCTCTCCAAACCTGCAGACAGCACGGCCCAGGGCATACTATAAATCTCACATGGTCCTCAGAGGTGAATACTTCTGACATCCTCATTTTACCACAAGGGGGAAACTGAGGCATGCAGAGAGGTTAACAAATGTTGCCCTAGGCCACAGAGCTGCACGGTGGAATCCAGGTATTTGGCTCGAGCCCATGGCGTTAAATACTGTGGTGTGTGGCCTCTCTCGGTGAGCTGGGAGGTGGCATGCCTGGAGCTGCTGTGAGGGTAGGGGTGACACTGCCAGAGGAAACCGATGCAAAGCCAACAGGTGGAAAGCACACAAGGGAACAAGAGTGACGGTGCACACGGGTGCAGTGTGTCCTGACGACCTGCTCTGGGCCCTGGGACTGGCCATGCTGAGCATCAGTCACCTGGATACCTCGGTCCTGTGGGCCCCTGTGCTTTCCCTGTGCTTGAATATGGGTTGGCTGTTGTGACCCACTTTAACAGAATGCCACAGAAGCAACATTGCTCTGGTTCTAGGGTTAAGCCAGAAGAAGGCCCAGCAGTTCAACACTGGCTCTCTAGAGAAAGCCAGTTGCCATGTAAGAAGTTCGACTGCCCTGAGACCACCATGTTGAGAGGAGCCAAGCCGGCCGCACGGAGAGGTCGATGAACCCAGGTAACAGTGAGATCAAGGCCCCAACATGGGACCTGAGGTGAGCTGCTCCAGCTGGAGCCATCCCAACAGACCCTGTAGAACCAAGATGAGCTACTGCGCCCTGACAAGTTTCAAAACCACAAACAAATAATAAAATGTATTGTTTTTAAGCCAACAAGTTTTGGGGTAGTTATGCAAGAGAGAACCCAAAATGGCAATTCTTTCACTTTTCTGCTTAAGCCAACTTGCGCTGGGCATTTGTCATTTTAACCAAAACAGTAAGCCATCAGGAAGGAACATGTACCCAGTCTTCAGAATGCTCGTTAGTTCCTTATGTCTGTGAGACATTTATTACGTGTTCCTTCAAGAATACATCAAGTCACTCACTGTAAGTCACACTGCTTCTAACACGTATATGTTTCATATGTGAACACTTCTGGATTCAGGACCTACTTTGGTGGAAGATGTGGCGGGTACAACCACCACCCTGGAGCTTTCATAGGGATGTGCCACAAAAGAGATGAGATCTGACAGTAGGCCTACACAAAGCCACCAACCAGCATGGTGCTGGCTCCCTGCCTCCTTAGAGCACTAGGCTTTTCAGTCCCAAGGAAAACAGCAGCTCACATTCCCTCAGTGGGAACAGACCTCTTTTTCCAAAGGGCTCTTTGAGGGGGGAGGTAAGGAGAGGGATCTTATGGCCGAACTAGTCATAGAGCTTTTCCTGTGGCACAGCATAACGACAAAGATGAGCTCCTCTCTTTGTGTAGAGACAGAGACAAAAGAAACTAACACATCCCCCATCCCCTGGACCACCAGGCAGCCTCTTATCCTCTGGGAGAGCAAGGCAAGCATGCTCTCCCTGCACACCCACCAGCCCATTCTCCTTGGGGCTCTACCTCCAGGTCACCCCTCCCAGCCACCTTCCTGGACCCCCACTTAGTCCACATGTAGTACCCTGCTGTCACTCTCTCCGCAGAGCCACACAGTTGGCCACCGTCTCCCATCTGGGGGTTGCCAATAATGCCTGCAGCATGAACGCTCTCCATCCGGCAGGAATAAAGAATAAGCTATGGAAGGTCGGGTTCAACGGGGTGCAGTCCGGGGGCACCCTGCCGCACGCCAGGGGAGAGATGCCCGGAGGAGGCCCAAACGTGGAACTGAAACTCTGAGCAGGCAGTACTGGCCAGAGAGAAGGGAGGGGACAGACAAGAGTAGCTGGCCCTCCCTATGGCCCCAGGACCTTTGGTTTGGACTCCCATCTCCAGGCCTTCACACTGGCCAGCTCACTGGGCATGTCTGATGGAAATATCCATGAGTACGTCCCGCTGCAATGGAAGCCTGGGGCGGAGGAGGCCTCCGCCCACTGCATGCTGCTTTGGAAACACATCCCTGCACAACCCAGTAATACTTGGTGTGAGCAAATTATGGTACATTTGTAATTAAAAATGAAACATGAAAAAATTTTGAAACATTTATTGAGTGAACAAAATTACAAAGCGATATTAAAATATAAGATGGATGTAAAAGACATCTTATATGTAGAAAACCCTAAAGATTCCACAGAATAAACAAAGTTAGTAAAGTTGAAGGATCTATAAGCAACAAACACCTGCTACATTTCATATGTTAACACTAAAAAAGTAAATGGTTAGTAAAGTAATTCCACTTAAAATTGAGTCAAAAGGAAAAATTACTGAGAAATAAACTTGACCAAGGGGGCCAAAACTTGTACACTGAAAACTAGAAAACACTGCTGGAAGAAATTAAAGAAGACACAAGTAAATGAAAAGATACCCTGTGTCCATGAATTAGAAGACTTCATACTCAGATGTTACTAATACCCAAAGCTCTACAGACATAATATAATCCTATGAAAATTACAATGACACTTACTGCAGAAAAAGAAAAATCCACCCTAAAATTCATATGGAATCTCAAGGGACCCCAAATAACTGAAAGAATCTTGAAAAAGTACAAAGTTAGAGGGCCCACACTTCCTGACTTCAAAACTTCCTACAAAACCTCAGTAATCAAAACAGTGTGGTCATGGTATGGAGACAGACATACAGACCAATTCAATAGAACAGAGAGCCCAGAAATAAACCTGTGCATGTGTGGGCAAGTGATTTTTAACATGGGTAACAAGGCCATTAAACAGGAAAGGACAGTTTCTTCAACAATTGGTGCTGGGAAAACAATGTCCACATGCAAAAAAGAGTGGAACCCTTACCTAATCCATGTATGAAACTGAACTCAAGATGTATCAAAGACCCAAATATAAAACCCAACACTACAAAGCTCTTAGAAGAAAACATAAGGGACAAGTTTTACAATATTGGATTTGCCAATGATTTCTTAGATATGATACCAAAGGTGTTAAGAAAAAAATAGATGAACTAAACTTCTTAAAAATTAAAAACTTTTACTCATCAAAGGATACTAAAATAAAAAGGCAACCCAAATGGGAGAAAACATTTGCTAATCACATATCTGATAAAGGATTAATGTCTAGAACATATACAGAACTTCTAAACATGACAAAAAAATAAAAACTCAATTAAAAAAATGAGCAAAGTACTTGAACAGACATTTCTCCAAAAAAGACATACAAAATGGCCAACCAGTCTATGAAAAGAGCTCAGTATCATTAACTGTCACGATGAGACACCGCCTCACACCCATTAGGGTGGGTGCTATCAAAGAAAAAAGAAGAGAAGAACAAGTACTGATGGGATGCAGAGAACTGGAATGCTTTTCCATTGGAGGAGAAATATAAAACGGTACAGTCACTATGCAAAACAGTATGGTGGTTCCTCAAAAAACTAAAAATAGAATTACCTATGATCCAGCAATTCTAATTCTGGATATTCGTGTGTATTCAAAAGAAATGAAAGTAGGATCTCAAAGACATTTGTACATGCATGTTCATAGAGGCATTACAATAACTAAGAGGTGGAAGCGATCAAAGTGTTCGTTGATGGATAAATGGATACGCAGGTTGTGGTATATCCATACAATGGAATATTATTCAGCTTTAGAAAGGAAAATAAATTCAGACACATGCAACAATACGGATGAACCTTAAAGACGTTATGCTAATTGACATAAGCCAGTCACAAAAGCACAGATACTGTAGGATCCCAATTATATGAGGTCTCTAGAGCAGTTAACTTCATAGACACAGAAAGTAGAATGGTGGTTGCCAGAAGCTGGGGAAGGTAACACGGAGAGTTGTTGCTGAATTGGTATATATATAGTTTCAGTTTTGCAAGACGAAAAAGTTCTGTAGATATGTTGCATAATACTGTGAATATACATAACACCACTGACTTGTACACTTAAGAGATGGTTAAGACGATAAATTTTATGTTATGTGTGTTTTACTATAACTCAGAAAATGCTAATCAAAACCAAACCAAACATATATCTGTAAGGTGGAGAGGCCCACAGCAAAAGGCCTGAAGTTCAAACACACCTTCCCAGGATCACTAGCATCCCAGTCTTTGGAAGGTAGGCTCCTCATCTCCTGAGGTGGGGACACAGATATCACCAACCACCTCACAGAGCCATCTGTTGCTATTATCTCTAGTACTTTCAACCACAAAAACCTCCCCAGTCTTAGGTAAGTAAGTAATACCACAACGACATCTAATAGGTGCCAGGTGGCTGAGAGAGTCAAAACACAGCACAGGAAGGAAGCTGTAGCAATCATGCAACCATTGTCCCCCTCCCCCAAACTAAAGGAGAAGAAAGTAACAGGTGTATTATTCACAGACCATAATCACTTCTCCTGCAGCACCTGCCAACACATAATCAAGTTTTGGTAACAGTCACTATCTGTTTCTTCACACTCTTTTCTCCTCTCATTTTGCAGAACAGAGATATTCCTTAAAAGTTACCTGTAAATTGGATTTCTATAAATATAATCATAATCATTTCTTCCACCCAGTTCCATCAGAAAATTAAGAGCAATTAAGAACCACATTCCCATTGGGTGGGCAGGGAGATCTGTTTTCTTAACAACCACCACAGCTAAAAAAAACCCCACTATAGTTAACAATACTCTGTTGCATTTTGAACCGTTGCTTAGAGAGTAACCCTTAAAACAGTCCCATGGTGGAAAAAACAATTCTGCAACTATGTTTGGTGATGGATGTAGACTATATAGTTTGTGATCATTTCACAACAGGTACAAATATTGAATCATTATGTTGCACACCTGACACTAATGTAATGCATTTCAATTATACCGCAATTTAAAAAAGAAAAAGGAAATAACAAATTATAGTATTAAATGGAAAATGCACAGCAACATGTTAGCAATTCCAGTTATATGTGCAAGGTCTGAAGGGAGGCTACACAATAAAAATACTGAATTTGTTATGGTACCAGGGATTTGGCTAAGGTCTTAAAAAATTTAGATACTTTTATAATGTGGTATAATGTGGCATGTAACAGTAAATAATGTGTGTTCTTTTAAAAAAGCACCAAGTCACCAGTTATTTTTTTTCAAATGGTCTGAAAGATGAGTTTTAACAGTGTTCTCCTTTTCGCATTTTCTAATTTTTCCTAAATTAAATAAGTATTACTTTTATAAGAAAAATAATTTTACATTTTATAAATTAAAAATATCAAATCACAATATGCTTCATTACCCCTATCTACACATATACCATAAGATGTGTCCTGGTATAATTATATATGGCAATTGTCACTAGCCAAAAGTAAAAGTATTTGTCCTTTTCCTTAATAGCTCTAGAACGGAGCCCTAGTGTTTTCAAAAGGGAGAAGGCGGAGAGGCCACCCATGAAAAAGGTGCTGGGGGAAGGCCCTGTGTGCACTCTCTAATGGAATCTGGGCTCACTCTCTGCAACCGCCTTTCACCGTCTCACTACTGACGATCTCCGGGGACGGCAGTGCAGCCCTTTGCACAGGACTGGCCCTTCAGCCCGCCCTTGCCTCACACTGCGCCTTCCACCCTGGCAACTCTACCTTTGCCGTATGTCTTTACCTCAAACTTTCTGGGGAGGTGCAAATGTTCTGCATCTTGAGTGGGGAATAGGTTACAGAGAGTATTTGTCAAAACTCATCAAATTGTACACCTTAGGTCTGTGCATTTTACCATTAAGTTAAACCCAAAAAGTACTGCATATGTGTATTGCACACACACACACACACACACACACACAGGGTATCCAACCATTTCTCACCAGCACCTTCACCTCCACATCACCCTGGTCCAAACCATGGTCACCTCTTGCCTGGATCATTGTGACAGGCTCTTAACAGGTGTCTCTTGCTCCCACTCCCAATCTCCAGACCCAAGTTAGACCATATCACTCCTCTGCTCCCATCACACTGAGAATCAAAGACTTCAAACAGCCCACCAGGGCCTTCCAGTCCATCTACTGCTGTTCTCCCTCTGGCCTTACCTCTCGGTGCTCTTGCCCTTGTGTTGCTCTGGTCTCACTCAAATCACAAGAAATCCTTGTTGTTCCTCAAACCCACTAGGCAAGTCCTGGCTGTTCTCTCTGCCTGGAATGCTCCTCCCTCAGATGGCTGCCTTCCTCAATACCATCAGGTCTATTCTGAGTGGATGCTGTGGTACCCTGTCCAGGTCCCCTCCCCCCAGGAATGAAGCACACTCCCTAGCTGTGGGAGCGCTGACAGCGTGTGAAAGCTCCCAGCTGAGTCCTTCTCCAGGTGGGACCTGCCCTCAGCAAAAGAACTGTTTTAACCAAAGTCAGGCCCCTGTCCCAGGACAGCCTGTGCCTAATGATTGTGGACCTGGCAGTATAAAAGGCCCGAGCTCCTCACCTCAATTCAGAATAACTCTGAATGGCTATGCCAGCTCCAGAGCCCCCCATAGGGTCAGCTGCAACTTTTGTTGCACTTGCATTACAGCTTAACTTCTTCCCCGTCCAGTCTGACTGCCCTCAACCCCTGCAGGTATGGATCCCAAGAGCATTCCCTGATCATTCTCCGGCTTGCAAAACTCTCCAGCTCAGAGTCTGCTTCCTGTGACAGGGTCTTCACTCACACATGGCCTTTCCACTCAGGGTTTCCCAAATCACCCTATTCAAAATTCTCCCACCCCTAGCCCAGCACTCCTCATCTGTGGCTGCTGTTTCTCCCCATAATCATTGGCCTAGTGCTCTAGGTAACTGCTCATGTTTATGATGTCTGCTGTCTGTCTCCCCAGTATGCTCCCTTCCCCTGCCTCCTTTTCTGCTTAAACAGCAGTCCCAGAAGACAGCCCTCCCAGCCTCACTGCCTAGAATGCATCACATGCTGCTTGCTCCTCAACAGATCCCGACACGCAGGTGGTTCACAGTGCTGAGCCCGGGGACACAACTGGCACTCATTACTGGTTGAGTGGAAGAATGTATTGAGTGCTTCTGTGTGCAGGCCCTTCCACTGGAGAATGTAGCAGCCCAGGAGTCTGCTCCTGGCCCTCAAATGAGGCTTGCTGCCTCTTCTGTCTGTCCCTCAAGGGTGGGGGAGGGGTCACTTCTATGTGACTTGGGCTGTCCTAGGTTGGTAATGCATCAAGGCAGGTATTACCTTTAAGAACAAGTTTTGACCTAAATGGCTTTTCTTTTTGCAAGGGTGTTCTAAACCATTTGCTATCTATTCTGTTTCATCTACTCCCCTTCCTAAAATAGAAAGTTCTAAATCATAATATATAAATAGGCTCCTTGGGTAAGCACTTGGACACAATGCTTCTTCCCCTCATCATTGGGATCCCCAGCAAATTTTACAAGAAAGGCTGATCTATTAGAAGAGCCAGCCAGGATGAACAGGAAGTTTGTTGAAGTAAATCAACTCTGCCAGCCAAGGGTAGTGGACTCTGGGCTGCCCGTCCACCGGCCACCTTCCAGCAGCCTTCCTCCAGTATTCAACCCTCGTTTGACATTGACCGAGTGCCTACTGTGGTGCGTGCCAAGCACTGTCCCAGGCCCTGGGAACAGAGCACGAGCAAATGCAAAGCCTCTGCCCCTCAAGAGCTTACTTTTGGTGGGGAGGTCTCTAGCAGAACCTCACTTTTAGTCAGATCTCTACCCCTCCCCTATGTAAGCCAGCAAGGCAATGGTGACTGGTGTAAGAAACGGCAATGAGGAGGACTCCAAGTCCATGACTGGGGCACAGGGCCCTCCCTGTTCCTGAAAGCATTCTGTTGATACCCCATGACTGGCGAGCTCTTGAAAACCAAATGCCAGAGAAGGTTTGCCAGTCACACCTCAAGGGAAATCTGCCACGTTAGAAGCCTCAAAGCCTTCTAAGTGGCTACAGAAGCAACAAAGGACAACAATATTCAACAACAAGGGACTCCTGGTACCACAACGTACCAGGTTTTTGAAAGCTGTTTCTAAGGAGGAAAACGGTGCTCAGGCTCTCCAGGACAGAGGTGCCCAGCACAGGGACCAACACTTGGTAATTAGAACGAGCAAGCCTGGCCTCTGGCTGGAGTCTGGGTGTGAATCCTAACTCACCCCTCTACATCTAGTATAGCCCTGGGGAGGTCACCTCATCTCACGCAGCCTGTTTCCACCTGCATGTTATGGATCTTTTCTTTCTGCCGCAAGTCATAGGGACCTTCAAGGGTAATCAACATATAACAAGCCCAGAGACAGGTTAGCTTCTGGGTGCATTAATTTAGCAGCTTAAGGAGCCACATCCTTCCACTGCTGCCATCCTCAGTGTGAGCCTCGTCCTCTTGATTGCAGGCTTGAAGTCCAGCGAATAAAGAAAGGCCTCTCACACATCTCCTCTTACCCGATTCCCTAGGAGCCCCCAGCAGACACCCCTGCCCAGTCTTATCAGCTAGAATGGCATCAAATGGTTATTTCCCAACAAATCTCTGATATTTACCCACATAACAGACTAGGGCTATCAAGACCTGCCCCTTGCAGCTTGTCCTGCAGAAGAGGGGAGACACCTGAAAAACACTGGGATTCTGCTGGACAGGAACGGGCAGGCAACCCACACAGTGTTTGCAATGCTCCCTTTCTGCTATTTAATAATGTGGATACTGCCAATGGCCCCACTCACCTCTCTCAGTGTTGCTGTTCGTCCTGGCATGATAACAAAATGTGCTTGCATCAATTTTTGGTCCCAGGGCTCATTTCAGACCTATTTTTGATGTGCTAGACACCTCTGCAGGCTACAGGCAAACACCCTGCATAAACAGGACAGCTGAGCAACCTCCGGGGGAAAGGAAGGATCAAGGCAGGCTGGGTCCTCTCTCCACAGTCACCGACAGGGCCCAAGATCAGTGCAATTGTCAGCAGGTCCCCTCAGTGGCCAAAGCCAGGTGCTGCCCAGAGGTCCCTCCGAAATGTAAACTACAATTGTGCTCACAAAGTGAAGACATCTTTTCAACCATTTCTTAGATAAAAACAAATGTTTAAGGAAACCCAATTGTTCTAGCCCTCATTCTTACACTTTCTCTAGCATACTAAAGAAATAAACTCAGAGACTGACTTGAATCTACACTCACCCGCCTCTTCCCTGTTTTCAGTGTGCATCCATTCCTTACCTCCACCACCAATGACCTCCACGTCTCCCTCTTCATCTCTCACCAAGGCCCAGGGGACTGCTTCTTAACTCCTCTGGGGCCTTCTAGAGACACAGGATGTTACATCCAGTGTCCTCAGAAACCTCAGTGTGCCCCTCTCCTAGCCCCCTGGAAGAAAGTCTAAGCTTCCATCAAGGTGCTTAAGGCTCTGCCTACCAGCCCTTCTCTCCCGTCACTTGCTCAGTCATGCACTAACATGCTCTGTCTCCTCTTAAATGCTCTCAGCCCTCCCTGGGCCTTTGCTCCTGACACTCCCACAGCAGCAGGGCCTTTTGCACCATCACAGTCCTGTGGTCAAGGATCAACCCAAGGGCACACCACAAAGCAGGCCGCCTCCCTGGGGCCACGGCAGCTCACACATTTAGCTCTGGTTTCCCTCTGCCCTGCATTCTAGACTGTGGTGTAGATCCCTCTCTCCCACCTACTGCACAGCTTTCCACACATGGGGTAGCATCATGTACCTCTGATCCCCACAGAACTTCTCTCCAGAAGGGCTCAACATCTGGTCCATAAATCAGTGAAAAATCCACCTGTATATTATCCAAGGTAAAATCCCACCCAGTTTTCTTCTAAATCCTTTTCAGATGTATTCTGGTTACTTTATTAAATCACCTACTGTCTTCAGGCAGAAGTCAGTAACGGACAGTGTAAAGAGAGCTCACATTTCCTGAGCCTTCACAGGCAGCAGGTGAGGCAGGTGTTACTGGCTTCATTTAACAGATCAGGAAGAGATCAAAAGAACCTTCCCTGACACATTTGGTGAGCAGCAGAGCATAGAGACTCAAGAACAAGACTGACTGCAAAATAAAAGGCAAAACTCTTGTCCTCGAGACATAATCCAGTTGGAATGAAGAGACAAATACATGAAAAGGCAAACAGCAATGAAGATGCTCTTATCTAGAACAGGGTTTCTTGACCCTGGCACTACTGACGCACTGGGCCCAACGATTCTTTGGTGTGTGAGTGTACGTCCCACATGCTGCAGGGTGTCAGCAGCAGTCCTGTCATTTACCCACTAGATACCAGTGGCTCCCACCCCATCAGGTGTGAAAACCAAAGATGCCTCCAGACACTGGCCTGTTTGAGAACCCCTGATCTACAGCAACTGCAAAGCTTACCTTAGCAACCACGGCGATGATAAAATATCACCGTTAGGGTCCTTCTCACCCTATTCTCAGAGGCAGGTCTGCAGTGCCCTGCCAGCACTGTGTAGGGCCTTTCCACACCCAGGCCTGACTTCCTTGTTGTGCCGTCCTCCCCACATTTCCCCTTAGAGCTGACTTATCTCTTTTCACTCAGATGAGAATATGTCTCAATGGGGTGCCTTAAAAATCCTTTCTGGAATGAGATGGGGTAGGGAAGAAAAATAATGCAATCACTGGACAAGAGAGAAAACACACCATAATGCAATGTGATTAACTGACAAATTATCCCATTATTGAAAATTTGCCAAACACCTTTTACAACACTGCCATCTGTGCGAGCCAGAGGCCAAAGTGGGATGAGCGTTCTTTCAGTCCTGGTCCTTCTGGTGAGAATGGGCTTCACCAAAGAGCTGAGCATGAGCACTGTCTCCCCAGGGGTGAGAATTCCAGAAAAGCTCTTAGGAACAAAGGGCCAGGGATGGGAAGAACCTACCTCAACGAAATTTCCTAAATACAAACTACATTTTTCTAAGACCAAAAACCCAATAATAGCTTTCACTTTCTGACCAATATACAGTCATAACCTAGCTAAGAAATAAGCCTTATTTTAGCCAAGCCTAAAATAAAATTAAATATATAAGGAATACTGTATCTAAGAACACAGAGTAAAATACGTGTGTGAATAATGCCTGGCAACTAACTTCTATATAAGTTATTTGCTCTTATTATATACCTTAAGGCACTCATATATATCGGTACATGGTAAAATGATAGGGGTGAGCCTTTATATTTATTCAATTTTACAAGGTCCAGAAGTAGAATTACAATCCCAAGAATTTACAGCTAATAAACTATGGCCACTCTGATTCCACATTCAAGGCTCACTTCACTCTGATATGACAACTTCAAGGTTTATTAACTTATTGATCTCTATAGAACAGAGATTCTCAAATGGGGGGGATTCTGGCCACCAGGAGACACTGGCAATGTCTGGAGACATTTTTGGTTGTCACAACTGAGGAGATGGGTGCCACTAATACCTGATAGGTCGAGGCCAGGCATGCTAACATCTTACCATACACAGGACGGTCCCCAGAACAACTATATAACCCAAAATGTCAACAGTGCTGAGGCTGAGAAACGCTACCTCAGAGAAAAGGTCTTACTACTATTATCAGCTGGGACAATGAAGTCTGAAAGTATGCCTACAGCTCAACATATACTTCATGCTTTGCCTTAAACATGCCTTATTCTAGCTGCCCTTTCCACCCTGTCTGAAGGGATCCTACCACCAAAGGGCAATTGTGGGCTCTCTGCTCCTTCCCTCTTTGGACTCTCAGACACCAGGTAAAGTATGTTCAAGCCACAGAACAAGTCAGGAGACATAAATGCAGAAACAGGAAGCCAGAAAGTGGTGTGATGCACTCTCCAAAGCCCCACGGTCTTTTGGGTTTGTTAATCCAAAGTACCCACCACTCTGGCTTCTGGCTAAGCAGCTTCCACCCCAGCAGCCCTCACTATTCACTCGTTTTTAAAGGACTGCTCGGTAGGACTGGCCAGTGACCCAAACCTTCGGCGTGTCCTTCAGGATCGTGGTAATTCACAGTGACAGTTCTTCTGAACACTCAGTGAGACAAAGGTTGACTTCAGGAGATTTTAAAAGAAAGGAAATTTAACAAAGAACAAGTATAAAAAAAGTTAAATCCCATCTAGCCAGAGTCTCAATTATTTTCTTTATTATGTCTTGCATTTTATAGTCTGGGGTGCACTTTTGTATCTACCTTCCCAACCACACACCACAATTACATTGTGAAGAAAGCAGAGAAGAAATCATCAAGTTCCATCCTATGGAGAGGCCATAGCAACAAGGGGCCTGGGCCCACTGCTTTGGCCCCTCTGCCAGGCTGGGATGTTTGGCTGCTGGCCTGACCAGAGGATCTCACTCGTTTGTACCTAGATAATCAAGTAAGCATCTTGACCTATGCTTACACAGCACAGAACTTGTACAAAGGAGTTTATCACAAAATTAGAAATTATATGGCAGAAGGTCAAAGAGACACTGGAGAAGGGTTGACTGACTATACATACAAACTGATCTAGGAAAAAAATTTTATTTTAAAATAAAAATTCCTTCATATCTTCACTTATACAACTAGTTCATAATGAAATCTTTCCAATTCTAATTCACAAGCAACATAATTTATAATTACTGACCAACTGCCCAGTTCTCCAGGGAAAGATCTGCACACTACACATCAAGAAATGCTTTTGCAAACCAACACAGGAGAAGTGAAACAAAGTTCACAGCTTTTGCTTTCATGCACGGTAAACCTAGCTGTGTCTTCATAAATTACAGAAACCTCCGCTTTCTTATCTGTTTTAGCCAACATTTATCATATGCCCTAAGTGTGGCAGGGAATACAGAGGGAAATGAGGCAGTCCCCACCTGGGGGGCATATGGAAAGTACACCACAGGGGCGGACCTCATCTAGTGGAGTAACTCAGGAGCAATGGTAACAAAAGGAAAAGGTGACCTCACCTAGTCCCTTAAAAATGAGAAAGAAATCACACAAGGAGATGGAAAGGGAGAGCACTTCTGACTGACATCTGTTCAGCTGCAGTAGAGAGCAACCCTGAATCAGGTTCAAAATCGAAAGGCTACATGTACACAAGAGACAAAAGCATCTACTCTACTTGCTCTAAAATAAAACTGGAGCTCATCTGGTCGCACTGCAAAGTAGAAATGAGGAACAGCAGAATCGGGGTGACCTGCCTATCAGTCGTCAGAGACGGGCTGGAATCAGGGCTAAAGGCCTTATGCTGGGGAATGCTCCCTGGACTTCAGTGCTGTCAGCAAGGGGGTTCTCTCCCCTCATCTCCCTGGGGGTGGAAGGGTAGAACCAACTCCTGTAGTTGCCAACAAGGTAGAACTACGACAGCACTGCTGGTTACCAAACGCTTCTCTGTGCCACACAGTCTGTTCTCAACCAGAGGCCTGGAAGAGTCTATTCCTCCAGGGTGTGCACTGGGGCACTGCCACAGAACTAAGGAAGCCCCTCTCCTAGAACATACTTGTATGCTATTGACCCCAACCCAAGTCACCCTGATGCCCCAGCTCAGAATAAACGTGATTCCACTGGCTGGGGAACCTCGGCCCTGAGCCATAGTCCCCCAACTGGGGGGCACTGTCACCAGCTCCGAGCCTTAGCCGGAGCAGTAACAGTCTCTCCAGCATGGCAGAGACTTGCAGATTTCAGGTGTTCACCCTGCCAATGAAAGGCTACCGGGGGGCTGCGCCCAGGTTTCACACATGCGACCATCCGAACACATCCTGGCTGATGCAGACGAGTAGCAGGAACTGGCTGGCGCGCAAAGGCCGCTTCCCAGAGCCAGGCCGCGGCGTCTCCACGGACCACGGGTGGGCGGTCGAGGGCTCAGCGAAAGTGCTGGGGGCAGAGGCAGACTTCGCCGCAGCCAGGCGGAGCACGTGCGGGGGCTCGCTGGTCTCCACGCTCTGAGGACAAAGTCCGTTACCTCCCGCCCCGCGGCTCTGGCACCGGGCACAGGCGTCGGGAGCGAGGCGGGCAGGGCCTGCGCGCGACTCCGACCCGACTCCAGACCCGGATCTGGTCAGGCTCGGCCTCCCGCGACGCCGGCGTTCACTTACCATTGTGGTTGACCCAGGTCGGCTTCAGGAGCTTCATTGTTCAGCCGCCGCCGCCGGGCTGAGGCAAGAGCCGCGTCCTTCAACGCGCGCGGGCCATGGAGCCACCGCCGTCGCTTCCTCCCGCGCCGCCCGCCTTCCAGCCGCCGCCCGCTCCGCGCCCTCAGTGCCGCCACGCCATCGCCGGCTGGCGCCCTAGGCCGCCGCCACAGCCGCCCCCCGCGCTCGGCCGCCACCGCCGCCGCCGCATCCCCTGCGCCGCTCCTCCTCCGGCAGCTCCCGGGCAACGCCGGAAGTCACGGCTTGCACCTGCCAAATCGCCCCGGCGGGAAACCGCTCCCCACGCGGATGGGGCCGCCCAGGCTCCTCTGTCGGCGGGGCAGCGCAGGGAGGCTCCGCTTCGGGTCCAGCCTGGGCGCAGCAGCAGAAGAGGGGAGGGAGGAGGGTCGGCTGGGATCTTGAAGGGCGGCCGGGGCCTCGGGTTTCAGCCCAGGCCGGCGGAGCCTGATAGGGTCGGAGTGGCATGGACTGCCTCTCTCCAGCTCTACCACGCTAGTTACGAGTCCGACTAATTAACTAGCTTCCGTCATTCATCAACACGCGTTTATTGGGCATCTCGAGAACGCCTTGCCACGTGCAGCCACCGGCGGGCGGCCGCGGTCCTGGGCTTGCGAGAATGCAGGGGGATTAAGCCATCCCTGGGGTGGGTCTGGGAGAGGGCCGAGGCAGCGCGTTTATTGAAAGATTGGGGACCTTTTTCACAGTGTGGATACTTAGACCTGGAGTGAAGGGATATCCCCACGGCCATTTCGGCAGCACTGCGGAGTCTTGGCCTTCGCAGGGGTGCACCCCGACGAGGTAGGGCAGTAACGTTCGGACTCGCGACGCAGGACACAAAGAGGAGAGGACACACACCGGCGCCTGGGGAAAAAGGAGCTCAGGGCAGGGCCAGGCGTGATCCAACCCACCGTTCGGGGCGTGCCCGCGCGCCGCCACCACGTCCGGGCCCGCCAAGCGTGATTCTGCACGCGCGGATCGCGCCCCAGGACGGAACTAGGGAGTGTGGATCGACGGAACGGCCGGACCGTATCGCGAAGCACAGCGGGACGGATCGCCGAGGTGCGCTCAGTGAAGCAGACGGTTGGCTGCCTTAGAAGCCATGGCCGCTACGGTGCTGGGAGCTGCCGCGCGCGCTCTGTGCTCGCGGTGCTGGTGAGTGCGGACCTCAGACCCGACACGGGGTGCCCGGGGCGCACGCGGGGGACTCCGCACCAGCTGGCACAGGCCTCGCCTGCGCTTCCTCCCCGGCTGCCCTTGTCCACGGATATCTAAGAAGGTGGCTGATCCCGCCTCTTCCTGTGGATGAGAATTCTAAGATACTGGCTGGTAGGGACCCTGCAACTGCTTTTTGGTGTAAACCGGGGATTTTGAAAAATTTCCCACATTGACTTTGCTGTCACATCTAGCTATTTCAAGTGCCTTACGTTTTGAGGGCACTGTTAAAAAGAAAGGGGAGGTTGGGTTTGTTTATTGGGGGAAAATCAGATATTTATACATACTCTTATCTCTTTCAGGCGACTGGGAACTTGGCAGACACAGGTTAGAGACACCCACCAGCGAGCCTCATTGTTGTCCTTCTGGGAACTCATTCCCATGAGGTAAACTTAACTGGGGGTCTGACCTCTTTGGGGGTGCCAGCAGAAGATAGATATGCACTTGAATAAAACAAAGCAAGATTAGTCTTTGGTTTACAAAATTAATAGCCTACAAAATTTCTCAGTTAAATTTAGCTAGATGTTTTAATGTCTTTTCAACATTCTCTGTATGGACAGAATTATAGACACAACATTCTCTGTATGCTGTGTCTATAATCAGAAAACAAAAAATGTAAAAGTAGCTTAAATAAAAATTTCATTAGCTTTGAATGGATTCTTGTGTCTTTTAAAGGGCAAAGCATAAACTTCTGTTTCTCCTCAGACCTTCCATTTCTGACTCCCTGGAGAAGTGAGGGGAGGTGTGAGGACAAGTTTTTCCACCTGGAACTCTGGATGCTTTTGAAAGACTTGATTCAAGAAATCTGGTCTTGATTATTCCTAATAGTGAATTACCACCATGGAAGGTGCATTCTTGAGTGTAAATCAGACTTTTGTGAATACTCTAGGATGGGAACATTAATTAAGAAATCCCCCGAAGTAGGGACAGGCTAGTCATTTTTATGCTGTTTTACTCTTACTGAAATCATTCTTATAAATCACAAATCCATTTAAGATGTGAGTAATTAGCTTCTAATTAATCATTTTGGTATTTTCCCTTTTCAATGCAAACCCAAGGCACACCTGTACTCCAGCACTAAAGATGAGCACTTCCCTTTAATTTACACCCTGATACCCCCTGAAGCTTTTCCACCCCTTCCTGGGTTGACAGTGCCCACACAGTTCTCACAAGGATCCTGGGGTGGAGGCCATCTCCCTGCCACACTCATTTTATGAGGTCAGGGTCATGTATACATAGTCCACTCCCCAGTGGAGAGCTCAGAAGCTTGGGGTACTTTACATAGTGCCATGTCTCTCAGGATGTTTGTGAGGCTGGAGAGAGAAAATTTTAATATTTGCTTTATCCATTAGAGCAGAACCTCTGCGGAAGAAGAAGAAGATAGATCCTAAAAAAGACCAAGCTGTGAGAGACCGTTTGAAAAAGAGGATCCGACGACTAGAAAAGGCTAGCCAGGAGCTGATTCCCATTGAAGATTTTATTACGCCTGTGAGGTTCTTGGATAAAGTGAGGTAAGGGTCCTCTAGGGTTGAAGTCCTCAGGGCAAAGGAGTTCATCGCCTAAAGGTGATTGTACCTGCAGTTCATGCCAGTGATGGGAAGGGGTCAGTATACTTAGGCTGACTTGGCCCTGGGATGAGTCCTTTTCTCCTTGATTATGTCTCGCTGGAGTTGGAAAACATTCCTGGGTGGTGCTCTTGAATGGCTGAATGTGGGAAAGAAACTCAGAATCATTGTTTGATAAGCCAGACCAGAGATTTGAGTGAAGTGCTTATCTGCTTATCAGCACTGCTCAAAAGTTCATAGTTGCTCTTTTGCAAGAGGTTGTAGCTGTGACATGACTTGGGCCTTGGGTCTGGAGGCACTGCCCATCCTGGTGGCAGAACACCCTTAGCCTCTTGCTTTGTGATGCACGTGCTCACAGTTGGGTTGTCTGCGTGCAGGATTACTACCTTATAAAAGCATGTGCTATCTGTAAAGTAGCAGCACCTTGCCATACAAGTGGGACACTGCAGGTGTCATTTGGTACTCTGGGGCTGATAATAATAGGCCCTTGACTCCTTGGGATTTTGGTGTCCGTTTTCATTATACCATTTCATTTTTCTCCAAAGTCACCTCTCACCAAAAGTAGTCTCTGTCTGGGAAAGAGCAAGTGCTATCCTAGTCTCCTTCGAGAATCAGTGTCTCTTATCTGGAAGTAAAGCAAATGGCACTGGCTCATAGCAACAGTTGCAGCTGCCACCATATTGAACATTCCATTTCTCAATTTGTCCCAAACTTTCACTTCCTTTCGTAAGTTCCATCTGTGTCTGGCAGGGAGGATTTGTGGGCCATAAGCAGTCACCCAAACTCCCTGGTCAGTGCTGCCAGCTCACACCTTTGGATTTGTGTGTTTCCAGACAGAGGCCTCAGGTAGAGCTCTCCTTTGAGGAGGCTGAGCGGAGAGCTTTGCTTCTGAAGAAATGGTCCCTGTACAAGCAGCAGGAGCATGAGATGGAGAGGGAAGCCATCAAGTCCATGCTTGAGGCCCAGCAGGAAGCTCTGCAAGAGCTGAAACTCATGTCTGAGGAGCTGCATGGGGAGGCCATCAAGCGGGACCCCAGTCTGTTCCCTTTTGAGAGAGAAGGGCCAACTTACACACCACCAATCTCCAACTACCAGCCCCCTGAAGGCAGGTACCACGATATCACCAAGGTATATACACAAGTGGAATTCAAGAGGTAGAGCTGGAGGCAGCTGTCTGAACACTCTGCCCTTCCGAGCCAGAATGACCAGGACTCAAGTCCGCTTGTCACAGTGTGAGGCATGCTGAGAATAAATGTAAGTGTAGTCAAGTGTGTCTCTTTGTCTTATGTTAGGGTCAAAATTAACTTATCTGAGGATAGACAGGGGTGAGAGGTACTGTCCTTCCTCACCAGGTACCAGGGAGAGGATGACCAAACCTTGACCATTGTCCCCCAGTAGAAAGGAAGAGTCCAGTTCTGTGGGGCGGATGCCCCCGGCAGGAAGCATAAAATGATCCCAAGAGACAGAGGTGAAGGGTGTGCGCTGTGCGCGCTGTGCTGTCTGCACGGGTGGGCAGAGGAGAGGGAAGACACATGAACTTCCTCACATCAGCAGCAGCAGGGCCAGCTTTGCATTTTAAGTTGGGGAGGGAGGCTGAAGAGGGTGGAGCAGGCCAGGGACACACTAATGAACAAAGCTGCTGTGTCCTGCAGGAGGGTGGGACCCCTGGGACTGAAGACTTACTCGAGTAGTCAGTCTGGAATGGTGGCTCTATTAGGGTGCTGGGGTTGCCAGAACAAAGTGCCAGCCTGCATGGCTGAAAAAGACATTCCTCACAGTTCTGGAAACTAGAACTTCCATGGCTGAGGCACCAGCAGGGTTGGTTTCTCCGAAAGCCTCTCTGGCCTGTAGACGGCCACCTTTGTGCTATGTCCTCACATGGTCGTCCCTCTCCAGCCATGCTGGATTATCACGGCCAACCTTAATGACCTCATTGTAACACTGTCTGAGTACAACATCAGACGCGAAATTTAACAGTCCCAACAACTAAACTGCTGATTTAAATTTCAGCTTCTCTTTGAAACCTAATGTGTAAAATGGCCTTTGACATACTCCACATTTTCTAAAAATGACCAGGGGAAATGTTAAGCAGACCAAATTCCAGGTTTGGGTTTCTTCAGCCAAGAATCCATGAATGCTTTTTATGCAAGGTGGTGTGTCCTTAGCTGTGTGCAGTTCTTAAAAACCAGAATCTCACCTCCTGTGAGCCCAGGAGGTGCAGCATGCTGGTCCAGAGGTACGCCCCACCTGTGTCTGCCGAGGACCTGAGCGAGCAGGCCACAGCCAAGTGTGAGCACAGTGGCTGGCCATGTGTGGTCCTCACCAAACCAGGGCCAGGTAAGGTGTTCTTGGCAGCACAACCATTTAGTTTTCTCATCCTGACCCCTCTACGTGTCCACAGGGGTCACAGCTACCACTTAAGACTTTACCTGAGAATTCTAGACCTCAGGATGACCCTCTGCTGTGCTGCTGTCCCGCTGGGAGGTGGGTGGGAGGAGCATGAGACAGCCCAACCTGCTTGCTCGCAGCAATCTGCAATGGTCCGTGGCTTCCTGGAAGCTGTGCAGTGGGCAAAACTGTCTTCCAGAGCAATGGCAGCGGGGGGGCACCTGGAACGCAGGTGAGGGCTAGGCAAGCAGCCCTGGGGATGTGGAGCTCGGTGTTCCAAGCCAGGCAGAAGCTCCCAGGTACCTACTAACGTTTGGGCCAGTCAGAGTCCTTAGGGTCGCATACAACAGCCCCACTTGAAACAGACGAGAGGAAGCTGTGCAGGGGCGCTTGTCACTTGTCTTCCTCCTCCTGTGGCAGAGGGAGATGCCAGTCTGCAGGGGGGCTCTGCCTCAGGGTCCATACCAGGGTGTGCTTTCGTGCAGCCTGGACTCTCCTACGCTCGCTCTCACAGAGGGACCGCTGTGCAAGGGAGACCCTGGTCACTTCACACCCCACATGCCCTTGTACATCCCTCCTCATGAGCCACCTCCCAAACACAGACAAACAGAATGTATGATACACACCACTCCAAAACTCTGCTTCCATCTAATGCACCCTGGCGATTGTTCCATACTAGCATGCACATAGCTAGATCATAATTTCTCCTGCCCTACCGTGAGAAACTACAGTTGACCTTTGAACAACATGGGGTAGGGGTGCCAACCTGCCAGAGTTGAAAATCTGTGTATATCTTTAGTTGGCCATCCGCACATACAGATTCCCAATTGTGGGTGGAAAATACAGTTGACTGCTGAACAACACAGGTTTGAACAGTGGTAGTCCACTAAAAAAATCCATAATAAGTGAACCCATGTAGTTTAAACCCATGTTGTTCAAGGATCAACTGTACTGTGCAGATAGATCACCATAATTTGAAGAAATTTCACAAATATCTTTTCCCAGGCCTCAGGGCTTGATGCCTTTAGTTGACCTGATAAGATTCAGCTGCTAAGGCTACTTGGGAGCTGAGCTGGAAGAAAAGACAAGAGTCTGAAAGAGTGGCCCAGAGGAAGGAAGACCAGGCAAGATACACGTCCAGGGAGCCCTGGATGGGCAATTAAGAATCCAGACCACAGATGCCACTCTCCCCAAAATAAACACACATCACAACTGTGACAGCACCCCCTGGTTAGGTGCCAGGAGCTGTGCTGACCTCTATACATGTTAATTTCACAGTTTTCTTCTTAAACTCTATTGTCTCAAATAGATGTTTTCGTTCTTGTTTAAAAAGTGATCAGAAACCCAAAGTAGAATATGAAATACTCCCAGACCTTCACCCCCAAGGTGAAGTTAGCAGCTTCCCCCACACACTTTTAAGCCTAAATTTTAGAGCCATTACATGTTTCCCTAAAGAGGGATTAATCTTCTACTGGCCAGTGTATATTTTCTAGTTTTTTCGCCAAGGCATCTTACTATGCTCGGATATGTTAGTAGCTGTTGTTTTTAAGCAGGACATGTTCCTACCTACACTTCACTGGCTATGTAATACTCCACTGTGTGGAAGAAGTTATTTGGTCAAATGTCTGTTGGTGCACTTTAGGACACTTTCAGTTTTTGCACTATCACAAACAGTAACAAAGTGGCCATTTTGAACTTTTAACTGTGCTCTGTTACCCAGTTACTTCCCTAGTATAAACTTCTAGAAGTAAAACGGGTCGAAAGGTATGCATTTGACTTTGGACAATCGGAACACCGGACACCACCAATGCTGCACAAGGACTTCTAACTCCCCAAACTCCTGTGGACACTTCTGACATCGGCCAGGTAGAAACCACCCACTCTCGTTTCAACTTCTGTGCCAGGCCATGGGGGCTTTCTATTTGAATGAATGCCTTCTTTGTGTCCTCTGCCTACTTTTCTATTCTAAAATCACCCCCATTTTTCTTACTGATATATAAGAGCTCCTAACATATATAAAGGTTACTAAATCTCTTGCCATACAGGCTGCAAGTTGTCTTTTCCATTTTTTTGGACTTCCACTTACTATGGATTTGTCACATTTTCTTTTACACAGTAGCTTCCTTTCCACATCAGTTTGTGTGTTTCAATAATAAGATACACTTAACAACACTGAAGCAGCCACCAGTCCTTCAGGCTCCCCTTCCCCAGGCACCTCCCCATGTGCCCTCACAGCTTCTCTCCACCTCCCAACCCACAACAGCTCTGAGACACCATTGTACTCTAGACTAGAATGTAGGTGCTAGGAAGTCAGGTGCTCTGTTCTCATCACTCCTGTATCCCTAAGAGTGCCCAACAGGATGAAATATCTGCTGAATGCATGGACAACTAAAACCACCTCCTTACTGGTCTCTGTGCCCTCCATAATGTACCCTCCCACCCTGGAAGCCAGACTGATATTTTAACGGTACAAATCAAATCATGCTTCCCAGCACACATTTAGGCTAGAATCTAAGGGTGTCCAACTTTTGGTGTCTCTGGGCCACACTAGAAGAAGAAAAGTTGTCTTGGGCCATACATTAAATACATTTGCGACATGTAATCACAACCCCCCCCCCCCCATTTTCATCATGTTGTAAGACAATTTAGGATTTTGTGTTGGGCCGCATTCATTGCCATCCTGAGCCTCATGAGGCCTGGAGGCCGCACGTTAGTCACCCCTGAAGGCCCACCAGGTGTCTGGTACCTCCCCAGCCTCATGCCCTACCCTTCTACAGCCCACCCTCCTTCTGCTCCACGCACCTGGACCTTGTTCCTCAGTTTGATCCCCTGAGGCTGTAAGAGGGCTGCTAAGGCTGGTTCCTGGTCTTTCAGTACTCAGCAATATCAACACCTTTGCAGGTAAGGGGACAACCCATATCACTGTAAGGAGGAGGAGACCCTCCTTTCTTTTCAAACCAATCTACACTCCCCTCTTTTCCTTCAGTGTCTGAAAACCCAGTTGATAGATTAATTTTTGCTATTTCTGGAAAGTAAGAAAACACAAAAGGAGGGAGGTCCCCGGCAGTGCTTTTTTCCAGAGTCCCGGGACCTGGAACGTGGGCGGGATGGCCCGTGCACTGGGGCGCCCCTACAATCCGCCCAGGCGGCTCAGCGCCACCCCCGGCATCCCAGGCGCACCTGGGCCTCGGCGCTCCGGCGCTCCTCCCATTCGCGGCAGCTGTCTAGGTCGCGTCGCCATTGCTCGCAGGCTGGCCGCTGGCCGTGGACGTAGTAGTGGTGCAAGAAGTGCCCAGCGCTGCGGCAGAGCTTCCACTCGGCGCGATACGCTTCGCAGGGGCGCGGCGGCTGCAGTGAGAGGTGCACCTAAGGCGGAAGCCGCTGTGCTGCCCACCCTGAACCCATCCCTGGAGAGGGCTCAGTTAAGCCGGTCACACGGTCCGATGAGGTCCCTGCAGGTCCCTGGTGCCCACCATACTTACCTGCCAGCTGGCACCCTCAGCCATGTCAAGGGGAGTACCGAACCCTCGCCTCCTCAGCCCGCTAGCCAATGAAGATTGATTAGACCCGCACCACGTGAGAAACCAAGGAACTCAGTTATGACGATTTAAATCCTCGCCACCTCTTTAAGACTCGCCAATAAACAGGACATCTGGGTGGGGCAGCCAATAGGAGAAGGTGGTGAACGAGGGGAGAGGCGGAGCCCCGATGGACTCGGAGTGTCGGCGGGATGAAAAAGCTCGGTCGGGAGCCAGTAGAGACACGTATGGACAGAGAACGTCCGCCTGCTGCTGGGCAGGCGTTCCGGGCTGCACAGCCACGTTAAGTTGGCTGTCTCTTAAATCACCCAGGCCAGTTCTTTTTAGCGGCTATTATTTTCATAAATCTCAAAGATTGGATTTATTGTTGTAATCACACAGTGCAGTAACTGTCGTGAACCTGCCAAGGCTACTGCTGTAGTGTCCACTCAAGGACAGAGATGAACTCACAAAATAATCGGGGTTGGCTGGGGATCACGTGTGTTGAGGGTTGAGTATCTAGGGTGCAGGATGACCTCTTGAGGGAACCCAGGTTGGAAGTGTTGGCAAGAAGGGCTTTCTGAGCAAAGGAATGGAGGCTGTAAGCAGCATGAGATACAGGTCCAGAGGTGACTTGTAGGATTAGCAGCGAAAGCTTTACCGAGACAGGGAGCCCTGCAATAGCAATGCAATGGTTCCCTGACTTCTGCAAACCTAATCGTTTGCTGGGCCATTGCTGGCCCCCCTCTAGGACTGAGACTGGGTCAGATGCCCTGCAAGTGGCCCAGGAAATTGCAGTTTCATCAGGAGTCCTGCCATATTGGCTCACAGACCAAGGTTGGAGAAGACACTGTGTGACAATAAGGCTGCGGGACAGGGTACAGCAGTAATGACTAGGACTTTTGCTCCAGGTGACCCCACTGTGTCACCAGATCCATCAACTGGGGTCCACCCGTCCCAGGCAGGAGAGTGTGTCTCCAACAAGAGAACAGTAGTGATTTCATTGCATATACAGTAGGTGATGCTTAGTTCAGACAAAACCCCAAAGCCAGCTTCTTTTTTTATTGTGCATAAAGGACAATGTGTCAGGCAACGAGACCCTGATAGTAGAGGTTGCCTCCCCAGCACGGGCTTCCATGTCTGTTGGTGAAGCTGAGACCCCTTAAGTAAAGGGTCAGGTAGGTCACAGTAGCACTCCACATTCATCACCAGTGGCATCGTTTTGGGTCACAGGGCCCAGTCCTGGTCATCAGGACAATCTTCAATGCTTATTCACTGAGGTTACATGGGTGGGCCCTGGGGTTCATGTCCTGAAGTGGTGCATCCTCTCCTCTTCTGAGTGCTGGGGGCAGCCCTGTGCAGAGGACCCCTCTGCCTACAAGCAGGAAGAGACCTGGTACAAGGTGGAGACCCTGCTGGGCCTGAACATCCCCACCCCAGGGGTCAGAGAGCCTCATTCCTCCCTACATTGTCCAGGAGAAGCCCCCCAGAACAGCTCTTTTTTAACAGCAGGATGGAATGAGGGGCACCTGCAGGCAGGTCTTCCTCCAACTCCTGGTCAGTGGCTCCACCATCAGTTCATGTTGGCACTTAAACATTTAGAGGCAATCCAGGTTTTAGTCATTCCCTGTTTTTATTTGAAACTCTTGATTTAGAATTATTTTCAAGGGACAAAAAAGATTAATGTAACTGGATTAACATCAAAAGATCTCACTTTATAGAAAGTGAGGATCTGAGACCAATACAAAATAAAGACAGGCCAGCAGAACCTTGGATAATTTAGTACTTTAAACTGGGAGTGGGGGATAGGGAAGTAAAAAGAGGACTGTTATCTTTAGCTTTTATTTATTCTAATATTCACATTTGTCCTTCACCATGAAGGTTTCCCCCGCCATAGAACATATTCATTAAGGAGCTAGTTATTTCCAAATGCACTCTAAAAGTAGAAATGCTTTCAGATCAGTTTTTCCTTCTGAGGAATGGTTCTTCTGGGAAAAAACAATATATAAAATAAATACTTAAATTGCAGCCAGAGTAACAGCATAACCACTATTTGTAGAGCACACATCTATTTAAACCACTTTTCTCTGGGCCAACAGCAATGTTTAAGCTACAGACCAACAAAAAAGAAAGGATAAAAAAGAGAAAGAACACCACAAGTTAGAGCAATTCAATCCCCGCCACTGATTTATCAGGAGCGGGGGACTCTACTTCTGCTGAGGCAGTGGGAGTGCTCCCAGTGGCTGAAAGCAAGGAGTGGCAAGGAGGCCACCTTTGGGATCTCAGACACAGCTTTCTCTTCCCCCAATTCAAGTACACAAAGTCCTGCTGTTCCACTTCCAGGTTAAACTCGACAATTCTTAGGTAACTCTAAACAAAGCTAAAGTGACAGAGCATTCTCTACAATAGTCTTATCCCTGTGAGAGCCAGTAACTAAAAGCCATTATGCTGCAATTGGTTATTTTATTTTCCAATCAGCTAACAGTCCCAACTTATGGCTTTCTTCCCTTTTTACGCAATGACTGCCCTTCTCCAGAGAAAGCGACGAATCTGCCTCCAGCTTCATCCTGTGTGAAGATAAAATACTATTTTCAGAAACTTCTTGGAAGTTTATAGAAAATGCTTTCTTCTGTTACTCATGTATTGTTCTATCCACCCATTTTCCTTACTTCCACATTATTCATAATGTCTTTGAAATATAAATACAAATCAAAATCAATTAAACTGAAAACACAACCACACAGTCACAACTATGTGTCTACCATAGCCTTTATTCTCAGGTTGAATGTATATCCTTTTGAAGAAGTACCAGATTTTCTATGTAAAAATACACCTCCAAAAGAAAAATCACCTATAACTTCAGCACCCAAAAATAACATTTCTAGTCACTTTTCTGTATATGCTTTCATAACATTATTTTCATACTTAATTCCCAAGTTTTAAGTCAATGAATTTCTAGTGCAGTACATTCTGAAACCTAGAGAATTTCATCATTTGATAGAGGCAGTCCTCTACCATTGGATGTTATTCCCAGGTGTGCAGTATTTTAAATTGCTATAGTGAGTAGCTTAATGTGTTTATACACAGCTGTTATTTCCTAGAAGTTCAATTCCTCAGTAAGCTCTTCTCCGACCAGCAAAAAGGCAGCTTATTTTTTCTGAACCCTCAAAAACAGCAGATATCTTTAACGGGTTTGTATTGCTAGTCAGTCATTGCTAGAAAATAAAACTCATTAACCATCAAGTATACTCACCTCTTCAACCTTTTTGATTAGTGGACGTGAATTTCTGATGAAAGTGATTTTACCAAGTTTAAATTCATAATTGGGAATTCCTCTATAAAGAAAACAGAAGATGAGAAATATCAGTTCCAGGAGAAAAGGACTCAAATTCTCTTTTGACAATCAAAGAGGAAGGCAAGCCAAAGAGATGACGAGTGTCCTCCTGGCGATTCTCATTCTGGGGTATGTGGCTGTATTGCACCCTGGCCTTGGGCCAGCCCTCCAGGAGAGAACCAGCAGGCAACTGGGTCAGGGGCCTGGCCTGCAGCAAGGGGTCACCTGGAGGCTTAGAAGGCCCTCATCAAATCTGTCCTCCAGCCTCATGGATCACCCTGGGAGGGGTACACTTGCACTAAACTCACTTCACTCCTTCAGACAGTGGGTAAAAAACCCATTTCTAGCATTTTTCTTCTGTTCTAACACATAGACATGGGGTATGTTTCATCCCTGCCACCATTGTGACAGCCACCAGGCAGGGAATTGGCTCCGAGTCCCTGGATCAAACAATACTCAAACACATCTCACGGAGGCAGCTCCTGCCTCCTGCTTGAGGGAAGTTAACATACTGTGACGTGATGAAGTCACAAAACAGAAAAATAGATTACTAGTCCCCCAAGGAGAGCAGGTTAGGGTGAGGGGTGGAGCATGGAAGGGATTCATCTACCCAGCCAGTCTCTTTGATTCAAGCTTTCTCTCCAGAGCTGGAGTGCTCCTGCCCGCTCCAGAGGCCTGGCACACACCCTCCCTAGATGGTGATAAAGCATTAGGCTGGGGCAGAGACAGGGCAGACCCACCTTTTAATGTCTCCAGGCTTGATTGGGGAGGGGCTGGGCTCTACACCTTTTTTCTTTCCATCCAGTCTATTCCCAGAGCCGGAGAAGGCCTAGACAGACAAGCAGGAGAGCGTAGGTGCACTGAGTTCGGAGAGCAAGCACATGCATGCCCTTTGCTGGGACCACTGCAGGGGGATGTCACCCAGTCCCTCAGCAGGGGCAGCTGAGAGCTCCTGACTGTGAGCAGCCCCTCAACTGCTGTGAGCTGAAGGGAGCCTCCTGGCCTAAGAGCAGCCATCCCCCAGAAGCAGCCAGTAGCCAATGACAAGCCGAAAGGTCTGGCCCTGCCCTTTGCAGGGCCACCCAGTTTGGGGCCCTGTGGTGGACTATGGACTTTGTTGCAACTGCCCCGCAGCTCAGTTTTCCTATCCTGCCTCCTCTACTGCCTCCCAGTGCGCTGGTGACCTCACACTGGCCATCCCCACTTTTTCCCCAGGGAGACTGATTGGCTGGTGGCAGCACTGAGGGATCATGTTACAATTTACCTTCAAACAGTACAGGCGAAAAGAGAATATGTTCTTAAAGATAAAGCAAACGCGGTCACATTGGTGAATCTAAGTGAAGCGGGTATGTGTATCTACTATACTATTTTAACTTTTTGGTAGGTTAGAACGTTCAAAAAAGTTGTGGCTGCCTTACAGATTTGTTAGAAGGGTTCCATAAGAAAGTGGATGTCAAGTGCCATGTAACTGACGAGGTGGCAGATACATGTGTGTACAGACACCCAGAGGTCCAATCCCTGCTGAGGTCCCTGGAGCGTTACAGAGTGGCTGGGAGGAGCAGATGGCACGGCAGTGGCACAGGAAGTAAAACACGTGTCCTGGTACTCACTCGGAAGCCCAGCTCTCCGGCATAGCCACTATGGTCAGCTTCTCCTTCCTGCCAAGGACAGAAAAATGGGAGATAAGCTTCCTGGCAAGGACAGCCCAACTTTTCTCTAGGGCCCCTCATTTTTATTGCTGTCTCTGCACCCAGAAGGTGGGGAGAGAAACAACTTACAGTTGATTCCTCATGCTGGACTTGTCTTTCGGGTTCTTTGTAGCCCAGTGGAGCATCAAAATCCACCTGTGTTCCCAAGACGAAAGTAAAATTGTGAGACATGGGGGCACTCAGACTTCCCTAGCTTGTCTGTTTGTAACTGAGGCGATAGATTTACATGCAGTTCTAAGAAATAACACAAAAAGATGCCCTGTATACTTTTCCCAGTTTTCCCAATGGTGACATTTTTATAAAATTATAGCATAGTATCAACCGCCAGGATATTGACATCTACACTATTCAGAATTCCTGTTTTACAAGAACTCTCTTTGCAAGTTCTCATGATTTATCACCAGTGTAGTTCCATGCATCCTTGCCCACAGTCAAGATACTGAACAGGATAACCCCTTCAAATTGTACTTCTATATCTACACCCACACCTTTGCTGGTGGCCCTCTCCACCCCCCGAGCCCCTTGCAACCACTACGCTGTCCTCCCTTTCTGAAGTGTTGTCATTTCAAAATGTTATAAAAACGGAGTCAGTGTGAACCATCTGGGATTGGCTTTCTTCCCCTCAGCATCGTTCTCTGGACAGGCTGTTGTGTGTCCCAATAGTTCCTTCCTCCTCAGGAGCTGAGTAGCCTTCCTTAGTTGTTTTTTGTTGTTGTGGTTTTTTTTTAAATTGAGAGCTTCCTTAGCTTTTAAGAAGATCCATTCCTTGGCAGGTCTGAGATGCCAGTGGATTTAGCCATCTCAGAACTAGAGGCAACTCTGCCACCTCCACTGGCCCTGAGAAGGATCACAAGGTCAGCAGCCTCCTCATGATGTTCTGGCAGCATTTTCCTCCTCCCTCACCCAAATAGTCCCTGGGTGATGTGACAGTGACACCCCTCTGGGGCACTGGCCTGCAGGGGCTATCAAACACTTGTTTGCCCCAGGCCTGAATGCACTGTAAGCAGCAAAGCCACTCACATTCATGTCACACTCGATGATGGACACGGCCTTGTCAGGTTTGGTCTCCATCACCCGTAATTCATAGATCTGTGAGAAGAACACAGAAATCAGACGGACAGTTTCACGGCCGCACCAGGAGCTATGAATCACTCACGTCACTGAGGCTCCCTACCGGGAGCTTGCAGACAGACGCATCATTCACCTCCACAACACCCTCCTCAGCCACACCTCCTGCTGTGACAATGAGCCTATGGGATGGACTGCCTTCATGTCTGCCCATCACTCAACAGAAGCTATTTCCTAAAAGTGGTTCAAATCAGGCAAGGGAATTATGAATCAAATTGCAAAAGACATTTATGATCTTTATCCCAGAGAGCACCGCATTTTTCGGACTACAAGTTGCACTCCCCCCAAATTTGGGAGGAAAAGGGGTGCGTCTTATAGTCTGAATGTACCTTAATTGGCTCATTGTGGGGCGAGGGGGCAGCAGCCTATGTTATTTATGTTATTAAATATTTTACATTTTTGGCTTCAAATTTTTTCCCCATTTTCCTCCTCTACAACCTAGGTGTGTCTTATGGTCTGGTGCATCTTACAGTCCGAAAAATCAGGTCCACTCCTAGGAATTTATTTATTTTTCCTTAATCCTCACCCAAGGATATGTTTTACTTAAATTTTAGAAAGTGGGGGACACAGAGAGAGTGAGCAAGAGAAGAGGGAGAAATATCGATGGATTGTCTCCCATACGTGCCTCAAGCAAGCAGCGAGTGAACCCGCAACCTTGGTATATGCCCTGACTCCAAACATTTTGGTGTGTGGGACAACACTCTACCCAACTGAGCCACCTGGCCAGGGCAGGAATTTATTCTAGGTAAATAATTAGTTTAATACACAAAGAGAAAATTCTAAGGGTGCTCACTCCAACATTGCTAAGAATAATAATATCTGGCCAAAATTTAGTCATATATAAGTAAGTTAGGGTCACCAGCGGAATACAATGCAGCCAAAAGAAAATCAATTAAAAAACCAGTTATGGTGCTATGTGTCTAGGATAATATCATGTATGTAAAAACATACATTAAAAACTCCCAGAGGACAGGAACTAAAAGTACCTAAATCTGTTTTTTTCAACATTACTTTATTTCTTTTGATCCAGAGTGTGCCTTGTTTTTGTAATGAACAGTCCAGATATTCCCATCATTTAAAAAACCTAAACACTGGGGGGAAGCCACCAAAGTGAAGTGAGAAGGCTCAGTGTTCCATGTCTGCTCCTAAAAGCTTCTCCATTATTGAGCAGAGATTCTTGAAAACTTCCTGTGTTTCTCGTGAGCCCACCAATATATTAACAACCCAGGTTTTATCCTGATTTAACTGGGTTCCACCAAAGGGCCCTTTGGAGTATCCAGTCTCCCATGCTTCCATATAGCATGTAATTTATTTCCTCTTTCAGTCCAAAAATATAATCAATTTAGTTATATTTAGCATTACTACCTTAATATTAAGAATGATAACATTAAGACCACCTGTAATTAATTATGAAAGCTTATAAAATCAGTTGAAGTAGACAATACCTAAACTATTCCCTATAAAGCTAAAGGCAACAGGATTACTTTTTAGTTTTAGAGAAAAATGTGATTCAAACCCCAAAATTTGAAAGTGAGGATTCTCAGTATCAGATGCTGCAAAGAGAAGGAGCCGCTGGAGAACACACTGGATCCACACTCTGACACCAGGGGAGTGACTGTCTTCTCCATCCTGGAGGAAGGGACTGGCTGAACCACAAGCCCGTTCATGGCCACGAGGGCCCAGTCCCTGAGGGGATGGGAGAATGTGTGAAGAAGCTAAGAACTGGCCTCAGAGAAAAGGCACACACCAGGGCCATGGTCACTCCTGAGCACTAGGCAGTCCACCCTGACGCAACTCTGTGAGGGTCAATCATGGTAACTGGCATAGTGGACAAGGGATATCCACATCACTGCTTCATGCCTGTTAGGATGGCCTATCAGTAGGACTAACAACTATTATACCTTCCCTCAGACAAGTTGCCACAGAAAATGAGTTAGTGGATGCTTACGGTCTTAAATTTGTAGGAAATCACCTGTCACTATGCATGAAATGAAATGGGGGATGAAACATAATATTTCACTTTCCAGCTAAATTGTCTAGATGCGGACACCTAAAAAGAATGGAATCATGAATGAACAAAAGTGTTGTTCAGACCTGAAAAACTTGTGTCAAGATGGACAAGCCCAAAGGACCCAAGAGAAAAAAGGAAAAGGACGTGGGATCCCATGTGAGGCGACCTCAGGTGGCACTATCACTGGTGATCCAGGCTCTGCTTCCAGGTGGCCCGCAGCACCAGAGGGGCACCGCATGGAAAGCTCCAGGAGGGTCTACATACTTCCAGGGGAGAAAATCACAAGGACAAGGCCTCAGACTGGATCGTTTCTGTGTCCTGACAGCCTTGTAAAGCTCATCTCAGATTTTACGAGCAATGTAGACCTTTCTAACTGGGGCACAATTGGCAGGCTCGCCACCATGATACCGTGACGTGTGATTAATGAGTATGACAGCGTTAAGCTCATTCACCTATAAATGTAATCAATCAATCATCAAAGCACAGTTGCTGAATGATTAGTAAAGGTCTCTAAAAAGCAAACAGCAGGCAGCAATTAGTTGACAAAAACCAGGTACAACAGATGGATGCTTCTCTCTCCAGGCCCTGCAGGCCCCATGGCCGATATACTCACCTTCTCATTGTAGTTGATGGCAATCACATCCCCAGTGGTCAGACAGGCAAAGTTTCTCAATGCGTTTTCTAATCTGCAGACACAGTGTCAAGGCATTAACATAAACTGTGGCTCCAGAATCTGTCACTGTGACATGGCACATCCCAGAGAAGATCTTAGAGTCTGAGGGAGAAGCCAAGCTATCTAGGTTCACTTCTCTTGGTCACGCAGCCTTCCATGGTGACAGCAACCTTGTAAAAAGGGCCTTGTGTAGACTGCCCCCTTCATTCCTTATTTGCAGGAGTGCCCTGTCCTCGACTCCCCCGATGACCCCTGACCTGTCAAATCCCATCCACTAGGCCTCTGAGGTTGAAAACGGCTCCCGCATCGCTGCTCCATGAGCCTTCCACATTCTCTGCTCTATGCTGACTGCATTTATCCAGACTGTCAGCTAGACCAGGGAGCACTGGGATGACTCTGATGATGAAAGTAATGCCCTTCCTCTGTAGACTAACAAGTTAACTACGAGAGAAATTGCTTCTGAAGGCAATCCAGTAAGAACGAAACTTATGTGACAATTCAGAGAAAATCATGAGGGGCTACGATCACAGACAAGCATCGACACTGACAGCCAGACAAGCATCTCCAAGCAAAGCTCTGAAGGACAAGGTAATGAGACTTAGCCACAGGACACTGTCCTGCCTACAGGATGGGAAGCCCCCACCACTGACTGCTGTGAGCAGAGTCCAGCACCCTTGCATGTCCAGAATTTGGCTGCAGGGGGCTCAACACGCCACTCCACAGACACATTCAGTGGATGGCTCGACATGACCCACCTTTATCTCAGACATGGCTGGAAGCAGGCTGCTCCTGAGCTCCGGCCTGGGGAGAGTGTGTGAGGGGGCAGAGGGGAGGTGGGGGCAGGTGGAGGCAGCTTTTCTTTTACTATCAACTTATCTGTGTTTTTTTTCAAACAAGCATTTTTAAAAACAAATAGGTGATAGAGTGGCTACTCTACACCATAATCTCAACAAGCCAAACTGGGAGCTCCAAGTTATTGTAGTCCACACACAGCTTGTCCTTTACCCACACTGGTCACTCATTAAATTATAAACACACACATATTGCTTACATTTAGAGGAGAACCTACCAAAAAAAATCACTAGAACCTAAAACCTTTGCTTTCCTGTTGTTGAAAACTTACTAAATCACTGCTCCCCACTGGTTTGGAATGAAAAGCCCTAAGCCTGGGTAAAAGGGGAGGCTGAGTGGCAACTTCACAGACACCAGTGCCTCACAAGGGTTGGGACTGAGAGGCAGACCAGTTGGCCCCCTTCTATCAGGACACACTGGACTTTGTGCTAGGTGTCACAGTCCACCTGAAGGAAGGGTTCCGGTTTGCCCATGAGAAAATACACAGAGAGAACACAGAAGAGGCCCACAGAGCATCTAGTGCACTTGTCAGGCCCAGGTCCACGAGTTGTGGCAGATGTGTGGTTGAATGTCATTATTCTCCAATCACAGTAAGTATGTGCCCCCCACAGTAGGCACACATTCAAAAAAGTGCTGTATTTTACTGACTGTCAGTACACCCCTCTTTTGTTCACAACCCTTCTCATCTCAAAAGGATACACTGCTTTAGGGTTGGTGATGTCTAGGAAGTCAGGACTCTGGGGCTGAAACTTGGAGTAAGTGGCCACTTGAAGGTTGACACTTTCCACCTGAACCAGCCCCCCTTCTTCCAACAGCAAATTCTGCATCATCTAAAGGAAAAAGAAGGATATATGAGTCTCCTGGAAATCAAATGGCCAGCAGGATGGCCACCAACCCATATACTGGGCAGGCTGAAGCCTGACATACAGGTGGCTTCTTCCTTTGGAACCTATTCTGGATTGACTCACCCTGAAGAAGCCCAGGAGCCTAAGGTGGGATGGAGCCTGCCAGTCAGCCAACAGAATGCTGATTATTCACGGGTGTTGACTCAGCGGTAGCAGCTGAGAAACCCCAGGCAACCACCTACTCTTGCTGAGAGCTGGAAGGCCAGCTCAGGAAGAGGTGAGACAGCAGCTCACTGCTACATAAAAACAAGCACCCCAGCGATGTGATATTTTTCAACAAGAAGGATTCAATTAGTTTCCTGGTCCAAAATGGTCTAAGAACCTAGACAAGGGACCACTGAGTCTATGGGTTGGAGAGAGAACCTTTGAGGTCCAGCGTATCCCAGTATCACCCCTCCTCTCACCTCTAAAAAGGGGCCACGCAGGGGTCTCTGCAGATCCAGAGTGTTCTCAGAAGGTGTCACTGCCCAATACTTCAGCCACCCACAGTGCTCTACTGGATGAGCTGAAGGCCTCCAACCCAAGAGGGGGACCTCCAGACACACAGGAGAATAATGTACTGAGAGGTAAGTGCTGGGGAGGGCAAGTGAGCGAGGAAGCAAGTTGGGTCTGGGCTCTTAAGATGTAAGAGATCCCAGTGGGATTAAGAGGCCAGGCAGCAGGTGTGATGGAGTGGAGGCCTCCTGTGGGGAGAGGCTGGCCCTGCCCAGCACTCCAGAAGGACAAGTGCTCTAGAGTGGGGCTGTTTCTATGGCAACAAAGTGCGTACTTTAAAAAAGGTTCAGTTATAGGCAAGACAGTAAACACGCTTGTTGCAACTGAATTGGGGGAGAAACTACTAAAAATGGGGAGAAAATGTGTAAAAATCTAAAATTCTGTACTTAGACCATTTTAAAAATGCTCCTGCTTCATTATCTTTAAAAAGCCTTACCCAGGAGATCTCGGGTAAATGGCATGGATATGGTGTCTAGTCTACCAATTGAGTAACTATCAAAGAAAAGGCTATTCAGAATGCCCTCCCTCATTCTTATTCTGAGGGAAAGACACTTGCAAATGCTTGGGGGAGGGGGGATGGTCTCTCCCTCAGGTCCCAGCCCCAAGACAGATTCACAGACTCTCCAGAGACCAGGATGGCCCCACTTACCCAGTGTGGCAGGTAGCAGATACCCTCGTCAGCCACAAATTCCAGCACACCGCAGTGCGTCATGCGGTCCGAGTTCTTGTTAGTCAGTTTGAACAGCATGGGGTAAGTAATGTTGAGTCGGCCTGGAAACAAAAAAGGCTACGTGACAAGGCTTCTGCAAGGGAGAGAAACCCTGTTCCCCCAACATGCTCCCCTAGAAAGCAGCCTCCTGGGCACCCACCGTGGATATACAGAGCCTTGCCCTGCCAGAGCAGGCATTCGGACCCTCGTGGTGCTTAGTCCTTTTGTGCTTGCCCACCCACCACACCCAACATTCCCGGTGAGATCACAGGACCTGGCCCAGAACTCAGAAAAGTTCAGTGACCCAGGTTCTCAGCAGCAGCTTACACTTGTGATTTCCTGAAATTCCAATTTTAAAAGGTGGCCTGTTCACTCATTTGCAAACAATTTAAATGCCAATCATGTGCTAGACAAAACTGCCACTTTCAAAGGTTTTTAGTGAGCAAGCTGAGAAAAAAAACAAGTGCACCCAGATGCAGTGGTGCTGTGGGAAGGGTGGGGCAGGAGGAACAGGGCTCTTCTGGGAGGATGTCCTCCAGTCAAGTCATGCTGGGAAGGCCAGGAAGGGAATTCCAGGCAGAGTAAGCAGCCTAAGCAACGGCACAGAGGGCAGGGGAGCCCAGCGGGTTCAGGAATGGCTGACAATTAGGTGAGACTGGGATACAGGGATGGGGTATGAAGCCATCAGGAGGGGAGGCTGGGTGGGACACCATGTAGGGTGACTGACACCAGTCAGCAGTGTGGACTCTCAGCAGGGTCACGACACAGTACATTCCCTCAGAGGGTGAGGCCACAGAGGGCCATAGGCAGGCAAACAGGACTGCTGGCATGCTGACCCAGAAGTGCAGGGGACACAAAAAGGAGGAGCTAGCAATGGGGAGCAGGACCCAGGAGAGTCCAGGACTGGGACAGACCGATATAGTGACAGGCCCTCACTCAGTCTTCCCATTATCCCTTTTTATCTACAGAGAACTAAGCATGGAGGTTCAGCAACATGCCCAGGATCATCCACAGCCCAGAAGTGGTGACACTGGAACTCAACCCAGGCTACTGGCCAAGTCCGGGGCTTAAACCCACAGAAGCCCACTTCGGCCTGTTGATTTAGGCAAACACAGCAACAGAAGCTTCATTCAACAGTCAGGGAGGTGTGGCAGACTCTATTTGGGACCCCCTACAAATTCTGGTAAAGCAGACCAAGTAACAGCTTGGGCGTAACACCACTGGTAGCAAAGGAGAGCCACCAGAAGTGGCTCCTCACTGCACAGGCAGTGGTGGGCTTGGGCGTTTCCCCATCATAAAGGGTGCCTGAATGCCGATAGTAGGTGGACAAGGGCCCACACGCCAGGCTTTCCGGCCCTGGGACACCTCCCAGCTGCAGAGTCATGAGAAGGAAATGAAGTCAGGGTGAATGGGATCAGGCTCCAGCCAAGGGTTCAGAATTCTTGTGGTTGGAAGAAAACCCTGTGTTCCGCAGTCTGTTGGTTTTCAAAGTGTATTTTGTGATTCAGAGAAATGCCTTGGGGCTCCCAAGCAGTCTGTACTCGCTCACTCCAGCCCAAGAAGCAACCCTTTTTATAAATTTTGTAAGATTTGGACAGGTTCTCCCATAACTTAAAAGATCTGAACAACCTTTGGGTGGAATTGGGTCCCAATCCCTCAGTCTTGTGCAAAGTGTCACATTGGTGCTCAGCTCCTGGGTCAGCTCAAGTGGAAAGGAAAGCTCTCTGGGGGCCTTCACCCCTCCTGTTATTACAGGGACCTGTCTGAGGGATGTGAACCCCTCAACTCTATCCACCCACTGGCTGAGCTGAAGCCAGGATTAAAGGTTTCCACTTGGTGTGGACACTGCTGCTGTTGGCATTGGTGAAGCCCTGATGGCTAACGGCTACCGCCTCATGCCTTCTGGTGGGTGTTACATAGGTTCGAGTCCATTTATAAACACACCCCAGGGCACCATCTAGGAGGAGGTACTCCTGCCACATAGCTCTGATGGACAGGTGCTGTGTGTCCCTGCTTGAAGATGAGGTCACTGAAGTTCAGATAGGCCAAGTCACTAGTCTAAAGCTAGGCTGTGCAGGGTGCCAAGTCCAAGCCAGAATGACACCAGAGTTGGTGCCCTTTTTCTAGGTATACTGGACACCAAGTATGGGCCCTCCTGCTGGGGCCCTCCACATCTCCTGCTCCAGATGGGAGGAATTCACACCAGAAAAACCACTGACTCTCAAAAGGCAATGGCTGCACCTGTGGTCAGGGTTTTCTGTGTCCAGGTAGAGTGGGGCCAGGGCATGAGGACTCCAAATTGCTCTCAAGGGATGAGGGGATCAGGGACAGCTTCCGGGGCAGAAGACTCTGTTTTTGACAGGCTGTAGATGTACTAGAGCAGAAATAACGGCCTGGACTGAGGAAAGATGTTTGGGGAGGAGCAGAGAGCCCTGCCATACAGCATCTTCTTGGGAGCCAACTATCACCCTCTAAGAGAAGACCTACTAAACCCACCCCACAGCATCCGCTGCCCAGGCAGTGTGAGAAGCACTGGTGCTCAAGGCTTCCTTTAGTACTAATGGGATCAGAGACGTGGGGTCCGGGGAGATCCCCTCCCAGGAGGGATGTGGATCTGAATACTCATGGCCCCCAGGGCCACCTCACAGGGGCATCTGTGGCCTCAGCCCTCACAGCCCAGATGGATATTCCAGGGACAATTCCCGGCCAGATGTGACACCCATCTTTAAATTACCTCGATTCTCAAGTCATGTAGAAAATACTTACTGAGTTGATCGAGGGCTGAGGGTGGCATAATTACTGTGGAAAGAACATTTTTAAAATATTAGAAAATAAAAATAAAGAGGACAAAATAAAAGTCAAAATGCAGTTTTCTGTTATATCTTTAAAAAGTATTAAAAAGTACTTATATGGTAGCCAGAACATAATAATAATCTTTCAAAAAGAATTTTACTTGCTGTAATATATTTCGGGGAACCAAATGGCTACTAGCCATAAATCTAATCATAATCTGGATCCCCCATCCCCACCCTAGCAAATCTGGGTCAAGCAATATTTTCACTGTAAGTAGCTACTGTTACACATGCAAAATAAGGGCTGTTGAAGATTGTAAGCACTGTAGGTTGAGGGCAGGAAAAATTACTATTCGAAGTAAAAACAAGCACATACTCTTCCCGCCTTTCTCCACATCTGACCTGTCATTAGGCCCTGCAAGCATGGACACGGAGAAGCAGCGGTACTGCGTGGAGAAACGGTTCTGGAAGACCCGGGGAATCGGGTGGTCAAACATGTTGAAAGAGAACTAGAAGGAGAAAAGAGATGCCAGAGTTAGAACAAACAAAGGTATATCTCATCTCATCAAAAGCCAAAACAGATCAGGGTAGTTAAGGCTGCTAAACACTGTCAAAGAACAAGATGCAGCGAACCCCTGGAGGACCACAGCGGCCTCCCTAAAGCCCTTTTTGGTAGCACAGTGAATCTCAAATCTGTTTCCACCTTTTGCGCCATGCTCAGTCTGTCCTCTGATCTAGTCTCCACCATTTTTAGATGGTATGATCTTACTAAAATAACTGGGCACATTAAGCCTGTTCTTAATCTCTTTCAGCCACACTCTCCCCTCTGCCCCCATACACACTGTGATCCACGCAGGACTTCCACATACCTCTGGGAATGGTTACTGAAGGCCCCACAATCTCTCACACCTGCCATCTCCTCATCCCACCCCCACCCCCGGTCTGATTCCTCTGCCTGGTACACTTCTCCTCTCGTTAATTAAAAGAGCATCTATTTATTGAGTGCCCACTATCTCCCAGGCTCTGATCTAAGCACTAGGGGAACATCACTCCAGTGATGTCTGTTTACTAACAAAACAGGTACAACCTCTGCCCTGGAAGAGCTGACATTCAAGACAAGGGAAACATTCAGAAGAAAACACCTGCTGTCAGGAGGTGATAAATGCTCTGAGGACAAAAGAGGTTAAAGAACAGAGAGCTCCTGGGAATGGTATTTTAAATGGGTGGTCAGGAAAGTACTCTAAAGAGTCTGGAATGCCCGGAGAGGGAGCCAAACAGAAAAACAGGGAGTGGCATTCAGACAGTGGGAAGAGTGGCATCCAGTGTTTTCATCTTCCCCTTTCCCTTCTCCAGGGAACTTCCCTGCTCCGCCCAGGGTCAGGGCTGGTGCCCCGCCAGTGTGCCCTCAAGTTGTCCTACACCCCGGCACTCCTTCCCTCCTGAGACATGGTGCCATCAAGGAGGTTAAGATCCCAACTCTTAAAGCTGTGGCTTATGATGAAGCTTAGAAAACATGTTACACAGCAACCTGGGGGTTTCTCAAAGTACTGCAATTATGACATTTCCAAAAAAAAGAATGTAACAGTACAACAGGGTCTATATCCAAAAGAATTGAAAGTGGGGTCTTAAAGAGATATTTGCACACCCATGTTCACAGCAGCGCTGTTCACAATAGTGAAGAGGTAGAAACAACAGAAATGCCCATTGATGGATGAGTGGATAAAGAAAATGTGGTGTATGCACACAATGGAATAGTGTTCAGCCCTAAGAAGGAAGGAAATTCTGCATATGTTACATGGATAAACCTTGGGGACATTATACTACATGAAATAAGCCAAACACAAACAGCCAGACAATTCCCCTTATACGAGTTCCCTAGAGTGGTCAAATTCAGAGAGAGAAAAAGTAGAACGTTGGTTTTGAGGGGCTGAGGGATGGGGAAATGGAGGATTATTTAGTGGGTACAGAGTTTCAGTTTTGCAAGATGAGAGAGTTCATGTAAACATTATTCAACTGTGCACTTAAAAACTGTTTTTTCCATAAGTTTTTTAATAAAGCCCAAAATGACATTTCTCGACTTGATTCCAAAAATACATGAAGTAGAGGGTAAGCCATCTACTGATGAGTTTACTAGCAGTTCCAAAATTAGCAAGCTGAATCAGTCATCTTCTTCAAATGCAACTACAGCACACTCCTGCTTAAAATCTCAAATGGTTCTTCACTCCCTGTGTTCTAGCAGTTTTCAAGCCTTTGACTCTCTTAACCAACAGAACTCTGTTCAACACCATCTTGGCCAGAAGCTGAACAAATGAAACTGTTTCTGAATGAAAGAAGGAAGAAGAGTGGGGCCTTCCTGAGCCCCTCTCACTACACCACCCCTTCTAAACCATTTCTTCTCTGCAATACAAAGGAGGAACATAGGCAAAGTACTTAACAGCGATACCAACCTGCCTTCAACCCACCCAGACACCTGACTTTCTGCCCCTCCCTGCGGCTCCCCACACCAAGCCCTCCTTTCCTTTATAATAAACCCAACGCTTAGCATACTGCCCACCACGCATCCGGTATTCAACGTCTGCTAAGTGGATAACCCTGAGAATAGAAGTATGACTCGACACCGACACACTCAGGATAAAATCTAATAATCATTCCTTGTTTTTACAAAAATGAACAGGTGACAGGGAGGCTCTTGTGTACAGGAGTAATTAGACTGAGCTTCGCAGACAGACAGGCTTGGTTTCAAATTCCCACTCCCCATTTTTGGGACCTAAGCTATCTACCTCTTTGAACCTTAGTTTTCTCACGGTTAAAACGATAATTATCACTCTTGCCTCCAAGGGCACCGTAGGCTTTAGATGAGGTAAGGTGTAACGAGGGACTGCAGGTATTTAAAAAAAAAAAAAAAAAAAGAGCCGTGTAGAAGGAAAAGCGCCAGCAAATATTAGCTACTACTGTTATCTTTACTGAATCGCTTAAACAGCCAGAGACATGATTACTACCCAGGCAGACCCAAGAGGCACTGGGCTAGTAAAGGAACTGGGGCAAGAGCGGAGTGTTCCCGCTCACACGGACGTTCCCCCCACGCAGTCTTCCTGAGGAGCCCTTGATTCTGCTCCTCACCCCAACCACCTTTCAATTAATTTGGTGTCTGTGGAAACCTGTTCCATGTCTACCACTTGCGAAACCCGTGGGTGGAGGCAAACATGGAAGGAGCTCGAGTCCAACTGAGAAGAAAAGCGAACCACGTCTCCAACTAGCGGGGATAACCCACGACCGTTCGTGGTCAGGGGTACGGCTCTGCCCGAAGCTCCCCGGACGCGCAGACGGGCCTGACTCAGGCCCGGGTGACTCGGCATCTCCCCAGCCGTCACGTCCGCCCCGCCGGGTCCCAACCCCGGCCCCAGCTCCCGAGCCCTGCCCCGCCGCGCTCACCATGATGGCGCCTCTAACACGCGGATGCCGCTAGGTCCAGGGAACGTTAAGACCAGGGGCGGCCAACTTGCTCCCCTCACAGCCGCTGCCGCTGCCGCCTCAGTTTGGAAGTCCTGGGAGGCTCACCGGAAGTGCCGGAAGTGCCGTACTGGAGATCCGGGGGGAGGTGCCGAGGACTCGGCTCCGTGGCAAAAGACAAAAAAGCAGGCAAAGGAGCCTGGGTTTAAAGTTTTCCCGGGATGAACACTGAAGTATCTTTTCGAACTTGTGTCCACTTTAGAGGAATTTAAAACATTATTTAAAGTTACATTTTGATAGTATCCCCCTCTAGGTGAATTTACTAGGGCCCATTTTCCTTACTGACTACACTACCCAAGATGCACTAGACCTGGTCTTTGCTGCAGCCTTAGAGGACTCGAGCGGAAGTAAGCTACGCATCCGCCTTCGAAATAGATCAAGAGCCTATCGCAATCAGGAACTGACGCCTTCGTTCGATGTATAAATATATTTAATTTTTCTTGGGGTTCCAGTTGGGGAGTAATAGGCTACTCTACCCAAAGTAAAGATGTCCACAGACCGTGGGGTTTCTGGGTAAACGAGAGTCAGAGTGGCAAACTGTTTACGTACGGCTTGTTGATGATGCGCCTTGGGGGAGGGACAGAATTTTCCAGCAGTGAATGGCGGAGCCTTACAGCTGCCTCAATATGAACCAATCATAAAGGAAGAAAGGCGGAAATTAAGTAGCTATTGGTTGGCCCCTGGGCCAATTGGAAAAACCCTGATTTGGCGGGAGTCTTGACCCCAGCCAGGGCTCTCTTGTGACCAAGTGTGACTGAGTGTCTGGCTGCCGTGGTCATGTTCGTGTCCGATTTCCGCAAAGAGTTCTACGAGGTGGTCCAGAACCAGGTGACCCCCCTTTCTTGGGCCCCGAGGCTTTTCGCGGGATAGGGATGAAAGGGAGCGGCCGTGGGAGAACGGGAAGGGCTCGGGTTAGGGGCTCTGCGCTCAGCTCTCCCTCTCTTCACCTGACAGAGGGTCCTTCTCTTTGTGGCTTCGGACGTGGATGCTCTGTGCGCTTGCAAAATCCTTCAGGTGAGCACTGAGGACCCTGGGAGGGTGGGACTGGGTGAGATGTGAGGGTGCAATGTGGGCACGGGCGGGAGGTGGGGGGCCTAGAGTCTGGAGGGAACTTGGTGGGGTGGGGAACGGGGAGGGAGGTGAGGAGCAAGGGAAGGAACCCTTTCCTAGGTGAGAGCCCTGGTTGGGTGGGGACTGGAGCAACAACTGAAAGCTGGGGAGAGGGACTTTTGAGAGGTTGCTTCCCTAGTGGGACAGTATTGGGTGGGTTAGGAAAGGATTAGGCAAAAGTCAGGGAGACTAGGTAGTAGTTTTGCATAAACTAGGCAAAAAATGACTCCGTTAGAGAGACCTGTAGACCTGCAGTGGCTTCTGAAACGTGGGGTTTGAGACAGAAGAATCTGTGACAATCTAGGGCATAGTGGTACCATAAGCAATACTGGAAATGCAGGATAGTCTATTGTGGAAGGAAGGTCATTGGTTTGGTTTTGAATATGGTGCGATGGATGTTTATGTGATCAGGCCCTTGCTTCAGGAACTACTTCCAAGCAGGCCTAAAAGGCTCTGCACAGTGTGGCTTGGTCGGTGTCATCTTGCAAAGCAAAAGGTCGCCAGTTCCATTCCCCATCCAGGCACATGCCTGGGTTGCAGGATCCGTGGGTCAGGGTGCTGATCGGGAGCAACCAGTTGATGTTTCTCTCTCATCGATGTTTCTCTTCTTCTCTTTCTCCCTTCCTTCCCCTCTCTCTAGGAATAAATAGATAAAATCTTAAAAAAAAAAAAAAAGACCTAGAAATAAGATCACCTTTTCTCCCAATGTTTTTCTTCGGTAATTTTCAAAAATTTGACAAAGTTTACAGAATAGCATAGTAAACACTCACATCCCCATCACCTAGTTTTTCCCATTAATATTTTACTAACCTTACTTTATAACATGTGATTTGTCCCTCGACAGATCTTATTTTTTTTAAAATGCATTTTAAGGTAAGTTAAAGACATTCCAAATGTGATAGGCTTTGAAATACTCTCTCTCCAGGCCCTGTTCCAGTGTGACCACGTACAGTATACACTGGTTCCTGTCTCTGGGTGGCAAGAACTTGAAACTGCATTTCTTGAACATAAAGAGCAGGTATGCAAAACATACTTTGGAATAATTAGGTTTTTTAAACTCAATTACAACCCCTTATTTTAGTATCAAATATATTAGGCAATATGGAGGAGAAAAAGAAGCTTTATGTCTGGGTGACTTAACCTTCAAGTCAAGAACAACAAAAAAAGGTAATGAATGTGGACAGCCTTTAACTTTGAACTTGTGTTGCAGACATTTCACTATAAGGTAATTGAAATTTAACAGTTTGTTTTAGATATGGCCCAGTTAAAAATTATTGATATTTTAGATTAGACTACTATTTTACATTATCTCTCCAAGAAGATGTGTTCTAGTTTCCAACTTGGAATCCAGAACATAATTTAAACAATAGAAGTCGGGATTCGTCTCACCTCTGCATGGGGCTATAATGAGAGTTGGGACATCTGAGACCCCATGGGGAGGAGACTGGAGTGTGGAAGAGGGCCCCTGCAGTCCCCGGCCGGCTGTGTCTAGGACTGCCTGGCAGAGGTAAATCCTGACCTGGAGCTCCTGTCGTCATGGGAGGGACCTCAGCCAGTTCTGTATTAATAAGGAAAGAGTTTTCTACAGTGATGGGTTGTAATAAAAACTTAATATTTAGGTGTCCATTAAGTATGGGCTACCCGAGATTTGCTAAACTTTTAAACCTATAGAATACTATTAGCATGGGGAGGCAGCTCATCACAGTAGAGTGATTGAGATCTGGAGAGGCCCAGTTACACCTTTGAGGTCTTGGTCTGCTCCTCATCGAATTCTTGACCCTCATCAAATTCTGGGTCCCAAATGCATGAGACCCAGGTGTGCTGAGCCTCTCTGCATGCTCTACGGTGAAGCGGGGACAACCATGGGACCCCTCACAGAGTTGTTATGGAAATGAAATAGTATATGGAGTATGTTAAAGCACTGAGCACAGGCCAGCTCCGGCCCTGTTTGGAGCCCCTCGCCATCAGGCCTTGCCAAGTGTCAGGGGTTTGATGTGTCTCACTAGGACTCAGGGGCCTAGTGCACTGAAGGTAAAGGGACCCTCTCCATGTACTTAACTTCATTTACAATCTCTCTTTTTTTTTCCAGTTCCGTTATTTTATCCTCATTAACTGTGGAGCTAATGCAGACCTATTGGATATCTTCCAACCTGATGAAGACGCTGTATTTTTTGTGTGTGACACCCACAGGCCAGTCAATGTTGTGAATGTGTACAATGACACCCAGGTAACTAGGCCTTTGGGGCCCATCCGTCTCCTGCATTCTCCCATTTATCTGTCTGTTCCCTTGTATGCCAATGACAGCATTGTACCCGGTGTCCTAGCAAGACAAGAACCTGGTTTTGTGCATCTTTGATGAGAAGTGTGACATCTAACCCTTGGAGTTGCTCAGAATGCATTTGTAAGATTTGCTTGACCAGAAAGGTATAGGGATCAGAACCCTGCACCTAGTCTTCCTTCAGAACTCAGACACAGCCCAGCCTCATTAAATATCAAGGGACCTCAGAGGCATCTCCCCTGCACATCCAAGGGGTGGCATGAGGACCAGCAAAACAGTGGTGGAAAAGGCCATTGTTAGCCTAAGATGCTTCTGCTGCACTTACTCTTTGAACTCCTGAGCAGTAAGCAGGGAGCCTGGTGCACAGCAGGTACCCAACCTTTGTCTGAGTTGATCTTCTCCTACCCACGTTAACAAAGTGTCAGTCTCGGAATTCTCATGTGAAAGGCTTCTCCCAGAGAAATCAGCCTGTCTGGAGTGGCTTTTAGAGGCAGGTGTTTTACTCACTTTGGAGTTGCCCATCTTCATGTCTTTTGTCAGGCCAAGTTGGGGGATGTTCATTTTGTTGGCTTGGTGTGTGGCATAAGAGGGAGTTTTCCCCCAGACTTTGTGGCTGTGGATAGTTCTCAAGGTTTTGTGATTTCTGCATACAGTGTGGTGCAACTCCAGCGCCTCACTTAATGGAAATGAAAATTTTTGAATACCTGAAAGTTTTGAATACCAGGAAAGTTTGAAATTACAAACAGGTGGCTACTTGTATGTACAGAAAAGTTGTGAACCAGCCAATTAAGAAATAAGATTCTTCAAGAGATAAACATGATGAATAGTTTTTTTGTCAAGAGAGAGGAGAGACTTGATTGCTCTTTGTTTTGTTCTTAGATCAAACTACTCATTAAACAAGATGATGACCTTGAAGTTCCTGCCTACGATGACATCTTCAGGGACGAAGAGGAGGATGAAGAGCATTCGGAAAATGAGAAGGATGACGGGCCAGAGCCTTCTGAGAAGCGCACACGGTTAGAAGGGTTAGAAGAGGTGCGTTTGGGCTTCTCGCCAGTCTTAAGAAACTTAAGTCTCTCCCAGAGGTCAGAGGTCAGTCTGGAGCCTGCCTGGCCCAGACTTAGATGGGAGGCAGCAGGTATGAGTGCTGTGTTCTGGCCAGACACTGTGTTCTGTTTTTTTTGCCGTGAGTGCAGATTACCTGACTTCTCTGAGGCACAGTGTTCTTACCTGTTCAGTAGAATCCCATCAGATGAAATGAAACAGAATAGCTCAGCTGTACATGTGGACAGCAAACATTTATAAAAAGCGATATAGAGAAACAATGAATTGCCTAAGTGTCACCTCCCTTCCCCACCCCCTCCCAGAATTGCTTCCTGTGTAGTCACCATGGAGTAGCAGCATGGGTTTGTGGCCCTCGGCCAGGCTTGGTCCCAGATGGTCACTGCAGGGGAAGCACCTGTGTGCAAAGACATGAGTGGCTTGTGCCTCATGAACCTTGGGTCTGAGCCACTTACTAGATTAGATCTGGGGCCTGGCCAGTGCTAGTGGCTTCTGTGAGATGTAGAATTCTGTGAGATGTAGGTGGGAGGCAGTTGTTCCTCTAACAAGGAGGCCGTGCTTTATTCTAGCACTCAGTGTTGACGAGCTGATGCTCTCTGGCTCCTGATCCTTGGTGTGCAGACTGAAATTGCCTCTGGAATGTTCTAGGGTCTTCCCTTCATCCTGGGCCTGGCATCTCTTAATACCATGCTTTTGCAGAGCCCTTATGAGCCATATTTGGAACACTGTGCATCTGGGGAGGGCTTGTCCTGCAAAGCTAGGAATGTCTCACTTTGCTTTCCTCCCCTTTGCCCTCTCCTTTCTCTCAAGTTTTGAGTGATCTGATGCAGACCATCAGACCCACTCAGATTTTTCTTCCTCTTTCCCAGCTTTTTATCTTTTCTACTTTCTGGCAGACCTTTGGTCTTTATCTTTGAATCTTTGATTTCTGTGAGCCCTTATTTGTCCTCTGAATACTTCTTTTTTATAGTGTTCTTTTAATTGTTGATGAGCTGCTTTTCATAGGGCCCCAAGTATCATTTTCACTTACTCTGTGCCCCATACTGGTCAGGGTCTGGGATACCAAGGGGCAAAAAAAGTTCTGCGTTCACGAAACTTCGTTTCTAGTGTGTGGGGACAGATAAGAACGTGTAAATGAGCGTAAGCAGAGCATGTTTTCAGGGTGAGATATAATGAGGAAAAATGCAGCAAGGTAAGGGTCTAGACAGGGAGTGGCTCGGTGGTGTATGAAGGTGGCTGTGGACACTTGGTGTGGGAAGCGGGCAGGTGAGAACAGAGCCTCGGGTTTAGCACCTCAGAGAAAGTCAGCGGTCCTGACTAGATGCCAGAGCATGCTGGAGCTTTTGTCTATTGGCCAAAAAGAAATAAACAGCAGCTTTATAGGCAAAAAAAGGGAAAAAAGAAACCTTTTATCTTTGGCTTTTTTAACCATACCATACAAGCTAACTATTTACAGTACAGCTAAGTAAAACAAAAAAACTTACTGGAATGCTCAGAATAAGATTTTTTTTACAAGGTTTTTGTTCCCTTTGAGATTGTAATGAATTTGGTCCCCATCACAGGTAAAGTCAGAAGTAAGGTGGAGAACACTCCAAAGGCTGGTCTAATCATCCCGAGTTTATTAAAAATGGCTGATCCCTAATGATACATATGTGTGAAAAAATAAAATGTAAATTAAAAATCCAAAACTTTTTAAAAAGTAATTTTAAGAAAAAAAAAGCCAGGCCCTGGAAGTTGTGGTTCTTTTTTCCCTCCCAAGTTGTAAATTCACGCTGTGGTTGGGTCGGGTGGTGGAGAGCCCAGCCCGTGCTGCCAGTGGTGAGGGCAGACGGGACTCTCCGCTCCAAGGTGACCACCTTTGGCTTCTGGGAGGAGAAGCGAAGGGTGAATAGGTCACGGCAATCTTTTTTTGTTTTTTTTTTTAAGTTTAACTTTTCATTTTTTGCTGTGCATTCATCCTTATCAGTCTTCTGCTTCTTGGTGTCAACGTTGTCATCCTCATCATCTTTAGCTACTCTTTTGCCTTTAGCTGCCACAGCCACCTCACCTTTATTCTCTTCCTTACCAATTCCTTCCTCCTCCTCCACTGCCTCCCCTCCTTTTCTCCCTTCCTTCTTTCTCTTCTTCTTCTACCATATTGTTGGCCTTTTGCTCCCCATTTTCCTCATTAGCGTTCCTGTTAGCAAGTGCACCTCTTCTATTCTCTGCTTCCTCCAAACCTTCCTTCTCCTTTAAGTCTTTGGTGGTGATCTCGGAGCTGATGTCCATGGCCGCATCTGATATAGTGGGGCATAGCAGTGATTCGATGCAGCAGATTAACAAGAAAGCCAGAGAGTTCAAGGACTCGGGTGAAGAAGCTGCAGGAGTCAGCGGCAGTGGTGGAGGTGGCTGTTGTTTCAAGTATGTTTGTAGTTGCTTGTTGAAGCGTTTATATGATGGCTGCATTAAAATCTTTTGTCAGATAAGTTTAACATCTCTGTCATTTTGGTGTTGGCATCTGTGGATTTCCTTTTTTGTATTCAGTTTGCGTTTTCCTGTTCTTCACATGATGAGTGATTTTTCAGGTGAAGCTTGGAGATTTTTGTATTATGTTAGGAGACTCTGGGTCTTATATGGGCATTTTGTTTTACCTACTCTCTCTGACACCACTCTGGCAAAGGAGGAGGTGGGTGGCGTGGACTCTTCGCAGCCAGGCAGAAGTAGAAGTTGGGTTCCCTACTTGATCTCCATTAACCTCTGAGGGGAGTGGCTCCACATTACCACTGGGCAAGGAAAGTCTAGGCTCCCGACTTGGCCTTCTCCGGTGCCACCTCAGTGGGGATATTGGGAGATGTTACAGGTACAACAGTGGAGGTGCTACAGGTGGGAGGGAGGTGTTCAAAGGGTGAGGGTCTTGGCATTTACTGGGGTAGATGGGGGTGAGGCCGTGGTGTTTTTGGTGGTGTTGGCTGGCATAGAGCAGTTATTGTCTAAAAGTATTTTGTATTTTAAGCCTGTTTCTTCTGATACTTTGGCTTTTGTTGTTTTTTTTTTTTTTTTTTTTTTTTTTTTTGCCTGTACTTTGTGTTAATAGGTTACCAGCTTCTTCACCTCCAAGTTTGGGATATATGAGCCAAAAATAAACCCCAGGGAATTTATCAGTGTGTCATTCCTTAGGTTCTGGGACCCTGGGGTCCCTAGCTGGTGAGCCTTTCTCTCTATCTTTCAGAGTCTTATTTTGTATTATATATAACGTCGGGGTTTTTAGGTATAGTTAGTGGATGTACAGGGACAAATATGTTTATCGCATCTTCCTAGAAGCAGAAGTCTCAGGACTGTGACGTTTAAAACTGCCACACTACCTCACGCCTTGGCTGTGAGAACTAAATGAGGTTGTGCTTGTAAAACTAAAATAGTCACTGACGCATGATGGGATGTAAGAAACTTTAGCTCTTACTAACCTGGTGGGGAAGCCAGTGTGAGGTGGCTGTGCATGTATCCCAGATCACGTGGTGGTGGGGCGATGGAAAGCTAAGGCAGACGGAGTGTGGCCTGAGCAGACACTGCGGAAGCAGCCACTCTTGTCAGTGTCTTCAATGCTGATGGGCCAGAGGGGTCCCATCCACCCTGTGGCATCTCCCTTCTACAGAAGCAGGTTGTGCTCGGGGCCAGGGAGTGACCCGTGTTTTGGATCTGGGACCAATGGCTTCTGTCAAATCAGAATCTTCTTGGGCTGTGGGGATGAAGTCCTGGCTCGTTTGCTTACCTTTTTCTTTGTTCCTGTATCAGGAGATAGTAGCACAAACCATGAAAAGGAGGGAGCGAAGAGAGTGGGAAGCCCGGAGGTGAGTGCGCATTTCAATCAGTACCCCGCTATCCCTGAGGGTCTGTGGGGTCACTGACACCAGTTTTTGCCTTGGGAGCTGCATGCATTTTTTTCCATTTGAGGATGATTTGTTCAGGGTAGAACCGCTGGGCCAGTGGTGCCTCTAGTGAGCATGTGATCCCGTGATCCCTGCTTGGAGAACTCTGGGTCCTTTTTGTAGTGGCCCATGAGTGACAGTACCAGGCCAAAGGTCTCCCAAATACATGCCATCTGGTAAGGGTGACAGCCCTGGTTCTTTTATTTTTATTATTTTCTAGATGTAGATAACTTTTACTTACAAGTTTTTACAAATGAGTTAGATGCCAGTTGTGTAAAACTTTTCATAGGAACAAAAATATGAAGAAAACAAAGTTATCCATAATTCCTTTTCACATTGCAAATTTAAAAATTGAAGTGCTCTAAAATAAAAACATTGGATAGGTTATTCGAGCTTGAAGTGAACATGCAGCAATGCCCCTGGGCTGGGAATTCCTTGCTGGATCCAGCTGTTCAAGGTCAGGCTGCTGTGCCCTGCTGTTCCTTGTGGAAGGACAATGTAAAACTATTTCGGGAAATGTAAGAAAAGTGAACATAATCTATTTTCACTAAAGGGAAGAGTTTGTGGCTTTGGATTGTTCTTCCTGGGTTATTTATACTTGCACATATTTTACATAATCATAATAGGCGCCTAATTTTGCTTTTTTCCCACCTAATGTACCCTTTTAGATAGTTCCAAACAGCCTTTCAGAACCACATAGTACTTACTTGGCTGTTCTCATTTTTGAACTGTGTGTTACTTCAGTATTCTACCATGACAAGGAAGGCCACGGTGCACATAGCTAGTTTGGTCTTGCTTGTTCCTTTGAATGGTTGTCTTGGGGTAATTCCTTGGCAGTGGGGTTCTGGGACTGTGCCGTTGTACATCTTCCGTTCCTTTCCCAGCCTTGTGCCCGTGCACTCCAAGGAAGAGTCAGTGAGTGAAAACAAAGGCACCATGACTTTAGTTGCATTTCTTTGAGTGCTGTTAAATTTTAGCATTTTTTTCCACATCTTTGGCTTCCTGAGCTTTCTGGTGAAAACCCGCGTTTTATGTTGCACTTTATTTTGTTACAGAAGAGACATCCTCTTTGACTATGAGCAGTATGAATATCACGGGACATCGGTAAGTATGGATAGGTAGAGTTCACTACAGAGTTCCGACTGGGGCGGGATCAGGGTCCTGCAACATGAGGAATGAGCATAGGTTTTAGAGCTACAAAAGTCTCATTTGAATCTGAGACCTACAGTTTCCTGCTGTGTGACCTTGGGGAGGTGATATAGCCTTTCTGAGTCTTAACTTCCTCCTCCTCCTCCATTAAAGAAAGAGAACAATCTTCATTTCAGAGGCAGTTGTTAGGATGACCCCTCGCACCCAATATGTGCCCAAAGAACATCAGTGATTATTTTTATTCATAATTAAAAATATAGAACTAGTCTGTATTAGCCTCTGTGCAAGAAGATAAAGCTGCAGACTTATAAAGGCCCCTCCATGTGTGTTATGGAACAGAATTTCATATAGAGAAGCTACTCTGTTGGTCCAGGAGTCCTGAGCAGAGCTCAGGGCCTTCAGGAGGCCTGGAAAATAAGTTCCCAGTAGAACATGCGATATTTGGTCTTTGCATTTGGCCCTGGGGCCTTGAACTCTGAACATCTCTCCAATGTCCCTTTCATGTCAAGGTCCCATTGTCCTTCGAAGGATCATCCTTTTGCCCTCTCTGCTTTGCCCTGGCCAATGGAGAAGTCTAAGCAGTGGATAGATAGGTGATGCTCACTCTGAGAAGGTGCAGACGGGGCAGCACCTTCTGGTCCCTCTAGATAGGTGGGTATTCCTTTGGAAATCCTCCCTAGGAAGAGGCCCAGTCTCACAGCTTAGAGGAGACTTTAGTGTCTTCTAGTCGGACACTGAGCCACCTTCATTGCCTCCTACCAGAACACAGACCCTGTGCTCACAGGGAGCTGTATGCTTCCGTCCTTGGCTAGTCTGTTAGAAAGACCTGCCTCACAAGGGGTCCTAAGGCCCCCTCCCTCTTTAACATCCAGGTAACTGGAACCAAAGCTCTGCCTCACGTGGCCTTCTCTGAAATGTGTTAGAGGCCGCCAGCCAGTCAGGAAGAGCCTGTGGACAGAGGGTCATGAGGATGATGAGGTCCCTGACCTCCCAAATTCAGTGCCTCCCTTGGGTAACACCAAGGGACCCAAGGAAATGTGTAGAGGCCCCAGCACATGCTGTGCCTGGCTGCCTTCCCTAGCTGGATGAAGTGTGTGCATAGTAATGACTTCAGTTAGCAGAGGAGACAGTTCAGGTCACTTGAGTGACTCTGTCTTCCTCAGTTTAGCCTAGAATCCACACACACCATGGTCGGGCAGACTCTTGATCTGCAGGGGTTTGTCGGCCCTGGGCAGCTCAGGTCTGGCCTGGCCCAGCAGACGCCCCTTCCTTAGGCATGGCTACCTCTGGACTCAGGCTTCTCTTTTTCTTGCAGTCAGCCATGGTGATGTTTGACCTGGCATGGATGATGTCCAAAGATCTGAATGACATGCTGTGGTATGTAGCCTTTAGTCAAGGTCAGTGCCACATGTGGCTTCCTTCTAGCAGCTCTGTCCTCCCACAGTGAGGGCAGGGTCTGGAGGAGGATGTCACCATGTGCACCTCCCTGTCCCTGCTGGGAACATCAACTGCAGCTCCCTTTCTGGGAGTGTGCATGGCCCTGGTTTTCTTTCTAACTATGAGGCTCTCAGGTCAGACGTGGAGGAATCATGGCCACTGCAGAGGGTCGGACAGTGGGGCCTGTGTACAGCTTCTCCCTTCCCACCCTACCACTGAGCCTTGCTGCCCAGGAAATTCAGGTTACAGAAGGTGTGTGAGATTTGAACACGGCAGCCCATGCTCGGCATCCTTGCAACCCTGGCATGGGGTGAAATCTGATTCAGGAAAAATTGTCCTGCCACTTCTGAGTTTGCTTCAAGCAGGAGCTCTCGGCACACTGGAGTGGAAAAATCAGGAAGTGGGGTTGGTCTCAGGGATGAGATCAGGTGGCATTTTCCAAAGAGGTCCCTGTGAGGTGGGGGCATGCTGCACTAAGAGATGGGGCAGGTGCTCTAGTGATCGGCTTCCCACCCTCAGGACCTCTCCTGTCTCACTCTGTGCCTGTGTCCTTAGCTGTTTTTAGCTGTGGGCCTGGAGGGGCTTCTTGAAAGCCACTGCCTGGGATCAGCAGATGGCACGTACCTGGGGTCCTGGTCCCTGCTGCTGTGAGAGCTGCCTGTGACCCCAAGGAGGTCACACCAGCCTAGATTTCTGTTATCTCATCCACAAAAGATAAGCTTGGAGAAGGAAACTTGGAAGGTTATTAAGGGGCATAAATGCTGTTACTCTATATCCCACCATTTTACTCTAGAAGGACAGAGAACCATGGATGTGACAAGGATATGCTTTTCTGTGGACATATCACAGAGAGGGGGAACCTGAGGGGCTCAGAGAGGCAGAGTGAGGCATCAGAGGCCTGAGTGCGGGTGTCTGCCGCAGTCCTGCACTGGCAGGGCCAAGGCGAGAGTGGTGGGCCAGCCAGGATACAGAGGGCAGCTCCCCGTGTCCTTGTCCTCGATCTCCTTGTGCACCAAGAGTTCCTGCAGTGCAGACATGGAACCCGGAGCCCTCAGTCTCCCCCATCATCTGTCCACCCTGAAGTGGGGGACTGCCTGTCTGAGGGTGGGCCTGGGTCTGGTCACAATGGCAGGACGCTCCTGCCTGCCCCTCTTTGTTCACTGCTTCATTGTCCTCCCCTTCCAGGTGGGCCATCGTTGGATTAACGGACCAGTGGGTACAGGACAAGATCACCCAGTAAGGACGTACTCCCTTGGGCTGGTCATGTTGGCCTGTGCCGTGATGATGGCCTCAGCCTCTGAGTTTGTGCTGGGGAGACGGGTGGCAGCACCACTGTGGAGCCCCACTGAGGATGGGCTGGCCTTGGGCCTGGGTCCTTGTCACCAAGGAAGGGCTTAGTTCTGGGAACTCTGTCAGAATAGCATGTGGCCTTATTGTGGACGTGTTGTCCACCCTTGGGGAGCCCAGCAGGTGGAGCCAGAGGTGAGAGGAGGGAGCCCAGGGTCCCAGCTCTGAGTGCTATTTGTGCCCTGTGCTTCCGGCATGGTTGAGTGTAGAGGCGTGGCCCATGCACAACAGACAGGGCTCAGGAGGAGGTGAGGGGCCCAGGGGTCCTGCCAAGGAGGGTGGGTGTGATCTCAAATGGCAAAGGGAAGGCTTGGGAGGGTTGTGGGGATGGCTGTCATAGAATGAATCCTTTTGCCCCTTGATGGGCAGACTTTGGTACTTGCTGTCGGAATCAGATAGATAAGCTGAAAGGCCACCCCAGAATGCAGGTGCCAGAGAGGGGTAGGCTGCCAGAGCTGTCTTATCCCTACTCTGGTGGCTGTCAGGTGGGGACTGCAAGGGAATCAGAGAGACCTCAGCCCCAAGACACTAACCCTTTCCCGGGGGACCTGAGTCTGTCACCTGGCATCTCCCCTGGCCAGACTCCTTGTAGTTTTCAGAGGTCCCCATGCTCCCTATTTTTTGCCTCCTCCACCTGTCCAGGTCCTGTAGTGTGGCCCAGGGAGTGGGAGGGTCTTGAGTTTCACAGGCCTGGGGCACTTCCTGGATCTGTCATTTTGGCCCAGCCTGCTGCCTTGATGGGCCTCCCTCCTCCCCCGCAAAGGCTAGCATGGGGTGTGTGCAGCACCAGGTACTGTCCCTGGCCTGTGACCTCCCCTCTGGAGAGGCCATGCTGTCACCATCCTGCTCAGTGGCCACCTGGACTTGAGTTAGCCCTTTCCCCTTACTGTGCTCATAAGCACTTCCTGTGCCTGGTCCACACCCTTTGCTGTGGATCACTGTCACTCATGGGGATGTGTCCACTTGATTGTAACTAGTGGGCAGGGCTGTGGCCTTCTGCACTGCCCAATCCCAGGAGGCCTCAAATTTAAGTAACGACAGTGTAGCTGATGCCCAGAGGAGTGGGGGGTTGGGAGGCCAGAGCTCACCTCTTCCAGTTCTGTCTGCTCAGCTCCCCCTGCTGCCTATCCCTGCTATCCCCTTTGCCATGATGGTTTCTACACAGAGGTGGTGAGGAACAACCTGAATGGTGGGCTGGCTGGCCCCTGAGCCTGGGAGGGGAAGCCCTGAAGGAGAGGGGGAAGCTGTGGCAGGCTGCATGTGAGGAGAGGAGAGAGCCCACCCAAGCCAGCAGTGCTTCCTTCCCAGGATGAAGTACGTGACGGACATCGGCATCCTGCAGCGGCACGTGTCCCGGCACAACCACCGGGATGAGGATGAGGAGAATGCCCTCTCTGTGGACTGCATGCGCATCTCCTTTGAGTATGAGTATCCTTTTGGCTCATGTCTTCAGGGTGTAGGCAGCGTCCCTGCCCTCAGACACGTTGCTCTGTTGCGTGCTATTCGTTTGTCACCTCTGCATACCCCAGCTCACGTACCCTATGTGTGGCACGCTTGAGAGCTACAGAGCTGCAGGTTGTGTGGCTGTGGCTGCCATGTCCCCAGGACGGGCAGCAGACAGGATAAGAATCTTGAGGAAGAGGGGCCCTGTGTGTCCCTGGGCTGGGCAGAGCACCAGGTACTGAGGAACAGGTTCTGCCTCACCTTTTCTGTGTAGCTTTGGCTCCTAGACACCACAGCTCTTTTTAGACACATCACATATCTTTTTAGAACTCTTTCTAGGCCTGGCGCTAGATACATGTGAGTGAGGGCATGTGGGGCTGCCTGTGTGGTGTAGGCAGTTCAGTGACATAGCAGACTCCTGTCAAGTCAGGAAAAAAAGTCAGCCAGCATGTGATTACAGAGTGTGGCATTTCGTGAGATCATGTGGGGTTTGATGGAGTAACCAAAGAGCAATGGGACCATGTTGCTCGGGAAAGTCCTTGGAGAGGCCACTGCCCAGGCTGAGATTCAGCTATGCTCTGTGGGAAGGAGAGCGGTCTGGGCAGAGGTTGTTGGCCATGCAAAGGCCCTCAGGTGAGCTCGAGGAAGGGGCTAGAGAGACAGGCAGGGTTTGGGAGTCGGAGAAGCCAGAGCAGGTGGCGCTGTGAGCCCAGTAGTGACTGAGTTCGGTTCTTGGTATTTAAAAGGTCCCTGGACTTCCAATTTGAGGGAAGGAGACTGGATGGTGGCTTGGGTCAGACCACAGCAGTGAGCATGAGGCATGCTGGGGTTGCTGCTTCGGCAGTGGACAGAGTAAGGACAAGGCCTGCCTCCCTTTCCTTGTGCTGGGTTGGATGGGGGTGAATAAACATGGGTTTGGACAGGTCATATGGGAGATGTAGGAAGAGGTGCTGGGTGTGGGGCATCTGAGCTCCTGGGAGAGGGGCCACACTGTGCAGGAGCCTACCAGGAGCCGGGTCCAGATGTGACATCAGGGCTTGTCTGGGGTGTGGGCAGAGAGGATGGTGGCTGTGAAGCTTAGTTCTCTGGAGAGGCAGCGAAGAAGACACAGAGTCTGGTCAGGGCAGGTGTGTTGGCAGGAGCACTTAGATGCTGGCAGGTTCAGCCTGGCATCCTGCCTGAGACCCTCCAGTGTGAGAGGAGAGGCCTTGGGAGATGGGCCCATCCTTGTACAGAGCCTCATTATTGACCCCATGAGTAGTGAGGGTGGGAACCAGCAGGGATAGGGTGGGATGGAGGGCAAGGTCAGGTAGAGGACACAGGGAGCCACAGGGGCTCTCAGAACCCCTTTTCCTCAGTTTCCCTGTCTGTCACACAGAGATAATGCTGTATACCCACCACCTCACAAACTTTCTGTGAGGGTCAAATTAAGCTAAGAAGGTCAAAGAGCTCCAGTTTACCCAGGTGGTAACTGGTTGTGCCCTGGTGAGTGGAGCAGGCCATCTGCTGGAGCATCAGAAGTGGGCCATCATAGGGTGGGTGGAACGCCAGGTCACTGCAGCCTCCTTGACTGCGGGCCCAGCCTCCGCCTGGTGCTCTACCAGCACTGGTCCCTCCACGACAGCCTGTGCAACACGTGCTACACTGCAGCCAGGTTCAAGCTCTGGTCTGTGCACGGGCAGAAGCGGCTCCAGGAGTTCCTCGCGGACATGGGGTGAGTGACCGCCTTGGCCTGGAGTCCCCCACCTGCAGCCCCCAAGGGAAAAGCCCCTCCCCTTCGTTGTCACTGACTTGATAATGTTTAGCTGCTGCCTGTTTCTGCCATAAATTCCTCTCTCTGAATTGACCATAATGTCATCTGAAGGCCCACATGGGATGTCCCTTGTTTACAAACACTGAGACATCCGTCCCTTCAGTGTTTCAGCATTCTCTATTTGAAGCCAGGTTGCTCGTGTGCCTAATGCTTACCATCTTTCCAGTCTCCCCCTGAAACAGGTAAAGCAGAAGTTTCAGTCTATGGACAGCTCCTTGAAGGAGAATTTGCGGGAGATGATTGAAGAATCTGCAAATAAATTTGGGTAAACACCTGTTTTTCTATATTAAGCTTCCTTAAGGCTTCAGCTTTAACCACATTCCTAAAATAGTGCAAAAACCAGGAAAGCACAAATAAGCGTGACCTGTGGAGTCTTTCCTAAAATTGTGAGTTCTCTTTGGGTTAAAAATAGGGTTTCATAAAGTGCCCAGAAGATATAGAATCCTCAGATCCTGGGGCAGAGTGTGGATGTTTGAGGTCAACCCAGTGCATCCCTCACTGAGGAGCCCACTGGGGCAGGTTCAGGCCAGCTCTTTCCAACCAGGTTCTCTAGCACAGCTGGAGAAGCTGTGCCTGGCTGATCCTGGCATCCTGGGGCGTGGGAGAGGACCATACACATCCTGGCCTGACAGCTAGTTATTGTTCTGCCCCCAACCAGCTGAGCGGCTTTGGACAAGGTGCTCAGTGCCCTAGGTTACAGGGCTCTATGTCAGGCCTTCTAACCCCCTCCATTCTCATACTGCCATTGCGTGTTGGGGGGCGGGGGGACAACAGCAGCACGTTCTGCTGTCCTGGCCTAGTGGCAAGAGCCCATCCACACATGAGGACACTCCCATGTGACAGCCACATCGCTTCCTCCTGTTGCAGGATGAAGGACATGCGCGTGCAGACTTTCAGCATTCATTTTGGCTTCAAGCATAAGTTCCTGGCCAGTGACGTGGTCTTTGCTACCATGTCACTGATGGAGAGACCTGAGAAGGACAGCTCAGGGACAGATAACTTCATCCAGGCTCTGGACAGTCTCTCCAGGTAGTGGACATGGCCATGACCTCTAGCTCCCTGGGCCACCTCCTGCCCTCAACCTCACACTGCCCAGGGAGGCAGGTCTCAGGGACTCTCGGGGCGTAGGGGTGACTGGCCTGCAGAAACTGTTCAAGGGCAAATTGGAGTCACAGTGGACCAGAGGCGAGCAGGTGGGAGGGGCACGCATGACTCATTTCCTGCCCATCTTCACTATTTGTCACTTTCTGTTGAAATTTTTTTGTTTTTTTTTTTCCTTTTGTTTTCTAAAATGTTCTTTTTTGCCTCTTAAGGCATTATTTGTGGTTATTCATTCTTATGTTTCTTCTAGTTTAGTCTTCATTTCTCATTCTTCATCTTCTATTTCTAATTTTTTTCTTATCTTCCTGAGATGTCTTACATTATTTTTCATACCTTTAGCTTGGTTTGAAATAGGGTGTAACATTACAGTTTTGTCATTTGAAGGGATGTCTCTAATGCATTAACTGCCAACAGGGATGCTATTCTCCTTAGCCTCTTTTTTCTAATAGTTACCTGGAGGATTTGGCCTTGATGCTCATCTGCTGCTCATTTTCTTTATGAATTTAGTTTCTCTGGCTTTTTAGGAGGAGGCACGATTCTGAACTTTCTAACTTCAGAGAGCTGCCACTCTGTCGCTTTTGTGCAGTGTTAAAAAACAGGGTCCTGCTTTCAGGGGTTTCCTGGTCCTGTTCCCTAGCAGACTTTTTAAAAATAGCTTCACTGAACTATAATTCACACATCATATACTTCATCCATTTAAAGTATACAATTCAATGGCTTTTAGTCTCTTCACAAGGTTGTGCAATTATCACTATCTAATTTGAGAGCCTTTTTTTTACATCTGCCCCCCCAAAACCCTGCTTCCCTTAGCCATCACTTTCCAAATCTCCCATCTCTCTCAGCCCTAGGCAACCACTAATCTACTTTCTGTCTCCATGGACTTGCTATTCTGGATGCTTCATACCATTTGATCAGATACTATGTGGTCCTTTATGGAGTGGCTTCTTTCACTTAGAATGTTTTCAAGGTCCATCCATTTTGTAGCAGCAATAGGGATTTTCTTTCTTTTTATTGCAGATAATTTTCTATTATAGGGATATACCACATTTTGTTAATCCTTCATCAGTTAGTAGACATTTGGGTAATTTCCACCTTTTACTGTTATGAATAATACTGCCATAAACATGCACATGTACATCATGTGGGCATATGTTTTCACTTCTCTTGGGTATGTGCCTAGCAATGGGCTTTCTGGGTTATATGCTAACCCTGTGTCTAATCTTTTGAGGAACTAATTGCCAGACTTTCCCAAAACAACTGCACCATTTTATCTTCTCATTGGCAGTGGATGAAAGTTTGAATTTTTCCACATCCTTGCCAACATTTGTTTTTGTCTGTCTTTTCTGAGCAAACCATGCTAGTGGGTATGAAGTGGCATCTCATCGTGGTTTGGATCTGCATTTTCTGCTGTTCTTAATGATGTCAAACAGCTTTTCACGTGATTATGGGCCGTTTGTATGTCTTGTTTGGAGAATTATTTATTCAAGTCCTTTGTCCATTTTTCAGTTGGGTTCTATTTGTTATTGAGTTGTAAGGATTATTTTATATATTCTAAATACACATTCATTATCAGATACATGATTTGCAAATGTTTTTTCTTATCCTGTGGGTTGTCTTTTCATTTTCTTGATGTCCTTTGAAGCACAGAACTTTTAATTTTGATGTTTAAATTATATGTTTTTTCTTTTTGTTTCTTGTGCTTTTGGTGTCATATCTGAGAAAGCATTGCCTTATTCAAAGTCATGAAGATTTACACTTTTGTTTTCTATAAGAGTTTTATAGTTTTGGGTCGTGGCTGGTGTGGCTTAGTGGACTGAACACTGGCCTGTGAACCAGAAGGTGGCTGGTTCGATTCCCAGTTGGCACAGGGCAGGTCCCTGGTTGGAGACCTGCGACAAGCAGCCACACATTGATGTCTCTCCCCTTTTTTTTCTTCCTTTCCCTTTCTCTCAAAATAAGTAAATAAAATTTTTTAAAAGAGTTTTATAGTTTTGGCCTTCATATTAGGTGTATGATTTATTTGAGATTAACTTTTGTGTCTGGTGTAAGGAAGGGGCCCGACTTAATTTTTTTTGCATGTGACATCCAATTGATCTGACACCATTTGCTGATAAGATTTTTTCCTCCATTGAATTATTTTGGCACCCATGTTACAAATCTGTTGAATGTAAATGGGGAGATTTATTTCTAGGTTCTCAATTCTAGTCCATCAATATGTCTATACTTATCACAGTACCACACTGTTTTGATTACTGTAGCTTTGCAGTAAATTTTGGCTATTTTGTGTTCTTTGGATTTCCATGAATCTTAGGATCAGTTTGTCATTTCTGCAAAGAAGTCAGATTGCACTGACCCTACAGATCAATTTGAAGAATATTGCTATCTTACCAATATTAAGTCTTCCAACTGATGAACATGGTATGGTTTTTCAGTTACTTAGATCCTCTTTAATTTTTTTCAACAATGTTTTATAGTTTTTAGAAAATAAATTTTACTTTTGATAAATTTATTTCTAAATAGTTTATTCTTTTTGATGCTATTGTAAAGAGACTTGTTTTCTTTCTTCCATGTTCTCATTGCTGCTTGTGTAGAAATAGTTGATTTTTGCAAATTGATCTTGTATCCTGCAGTGTTGCTTAACTTGTTTATTAGTTCCAACAGTTTTTCCATGGATTCCTTATGGTTTTCTGTGTGAAAGATCATGCCATCATATTGCAGATAGAGATAGTTTTACTGCTTCCTTTCCAATCTGCTTTTTATTTCATTTTACTGCCTGATTGTGCTGTCTAGAGCCTTCACTAAATCCCCATGTGTTTTTATCTGTACCTTCTCTTTCCTTTTTTGTGTTGTCACTATCTTGCTCAATTTGATTCTGTTCTCAGTAGTCTCTCCTTAGTGAGGGGCCCAGTGTGGAAGGGATCTCTTGTCTGTCAGGTGGGACTCCCAGGGCTAGACTGCTCCGGCCCCCTAGTCTTTACCATGCCCCTGTACTAACAAGTCTCTTCCCACTCTCCTGCTTGGATAGTGCAAAACCCCTCTTTGTGTTCCCCAGTTGCCTGTAGTTTTCATAATTCTTAAGTCTTGTTGCCTTTCTATGCCCTCCCACAATGACACTGACAGTATACCAATCTTGTGGCCAGGTGGTGGTCTGTTCTACTGGCTTATGTTCAGGGCTTTGTATTGTAGATGTGGGTCCTGGGGTTTTGGTTTTGAATTGCTCTATTTTTATTTGGAAATATGGGAAAATCCAAAAACTACTGCTATCAACTGCTACCCTCATCCCAGGATTGATGAGTCAGTTTCAGACATGGTCTGCTGACGTTCTTCGATGACAAAAGAGCATTTTCCTACCTTGGCACTCCTTCCCCTCCTGTTGTTATAGTCTGCCACTGTTTTTAGCTCCTTTGTAACTTCAACATACATGTTGTTCTGTCACCAGTGCCTCTTGTCTCCTTTTGCTGTAAAAAAAAAAGGGTGTCAGCATCCCTACTTTTATCCTTCTGCATACCTCTCAGTTCCTGAAATCTATGCTTTTGCATTTTAAAGATTGAGAACCCTTAATCTTGAGTTAGAGAATAGAATGTGAGTCATCTCATTTTCGGCTAAGGTTGGTTCGAAAAGATGAAAACAATAAATAGTGTTACTTCATTGTGCTATTAAAATACTTCAAAGTTGTCCTGGCCAGTGTGGCTCAGTCGGTTGAGCTTTGTCCCGCAAAGCGAATGGTTGCTGGTTCAGTTCCCAGTCAGGGCACGTACAGAAGACAGCTGATGGATGTTTCTCTCACATTGATTCTTCTTTTCCTTTCCTTCTTTCTCCCTTTTCTTCTCTCTAAAATCAAACATTTAAAAGAAGTAAAATTTATTTTAAAAAATTTCAGAGTCAGTAATGACCAGTGATTACCATATTTTCTGGTATAGCTCTTTGTTTTTCCTGGAGCTCTTCACTGCCTTTTGTCGTATCCAGTTTGTTCGCAGCTCTCCTTTCAGCAGGTATGCCCTAAGCCCCTTTGTCTGTGAGGGCCTGGGATTCTCTCTTTTGACTCTAGGCTGGACCTGCAGCCCCTATGCCTGCTGCCTGCTGCCGTCATGGATGGCCCTTGACTGCGCCCCTGGTTTGGGGCCAGCGTTTCTTGGGATCCTCATCTTTTGTCTCTCTCTCTCTCTCTTTTTTTTTTTTTTTTAATTTTATTTATTTATCTTTAGAGGGGAAGGGAAGGAGAGAGGGAGAGAAATATCAATGTATGGTTGCTTCCTGTGCATTCCCTGCTGGGAACTGGCCTGCAACCCAGGCATGTGCCCTGACTGGGAATCGAACCGTGATCTCTTGGTTCACAGGCCCGCACTTAATCCACTAAGCTACACCAGTCAGGGCTCTCTCTCTTTTTAACTCCCTCATTTTGCTAGAGCACAATTCTGGTGTAACTTTTAAAGAGTGTGTGTGAAGTATAAACGTTCTGAATTCTTGCACAGATCTGACAATACCTGTTCTACCCTCATCTGATTGCTGATTTAGCTCATACAGAATTCGAGGGGGAAGGTAATTTGTTGTCGAATGTGGATTCCATTGCTCTCCTGTCTTCAGCAGCCAGTGGTGCTAATGAGAAGTCTGAGCTATTTTGGTTCTGTTTTGTTTTTTTTTTTTTTGTAAATTTGTCCCCATCCTTCGTGAAGAAGTTTATAGGACCTTTTCTTTTATTCCCAGTGTTCTAGAATTTCATGTATGTTTGGTGTTATTTCTTTACTACTCCCCCAACACACACACTGATGCATATCGGTGTTTTTTATTTTCTTTGCACACTTCCTAGAACAGTTCTGTTTCTTATTTCTGTCTTATATTCCCATGGTTTTGTCTTGTTATTGATGTTAAGGAAGCTGCCCTGACTGGTATAGCTCAGTGGATTGAGCACTGGCTGTGAACTAAAGGGTCGCTAGTTCGATTCCCAGTCAGGGCACATGCCTAGGTTGTAGGCCAGGTCCCCAGTTGGGTCATGTGAGAGGCAAACACATGTTGATGTTTCCCTCTCTTTCTCTCTCCCTTCCCCTCTCCCTAAAAATAAATTAATAAAATCTTTAAAAAAAAAAGGAAGCTTTTCTTGACTCTGTCCTCTTGCCTTCCAAAGAGAATTCTTTATTCTTTGCAGTTATTTTACTTTCCACAAACACTTTCTAGTTTCAGATGGTTCCTTTATCATAGCATCCAGTTCTTGGTTTATGAACGAATTAGCTGCTCAAATCTCTCTGAAGGCGCTAGAGTTCACTTTCAGTTTTCTTTTGTTCTTCACATTACTTCTGTGTCCTCTAGGGTTGTTTTTTCAGGCCCTAGGAGTTTCCCAGATGCCTGGTGGTTTTCACAGTCAAGTCGGGTGTGCCACCCTGGGTCTCTGGGCACAACTTGCCAGCCAGAAGGCAGCTTGGTCTTGATGGGTGGGAGTCATTGTGACACTTGGGGAAACTTAGCTTCCGAGGACAGGGGCTTTGCTTGCAGACCTCACTTCTCCATGAGGGCTCATTTTAATGCACTTGGAGGGGAACCCTCCTTTTTGCGGGGAAGGGTAAAAACCCATTTGTCAGGTGGTGGGGTGTCTGATCCCTGGTCCTCCCCCTAACCCTTGCCCATGCTGTTCCTGTAGGGACCCTCTAGGCACCTTCCAGGGCCTGCTGGGCAGGGTCTTCGCCCACCGCTTTTGGCTTTTAGTCTCCAGTCTTCTGATGCCAACACCCCTTCCCACCTCTCATGTCCATCACTATGGGTTTATACATTGTTTATTCCTTCCTTACACATGAAGGGAACTCAGGAGGGTGAGAAATCAACTGTCATCCCCACATCCCTTCCTGACCGAGGAACCGAGCATTCTGTTTGACTCTGTGCCGAAGTCATGTGTCTGCTGTGTTACAGGGGTAACCTGGACAAGCTGTACCATGGCTTGGAGCTTGCCAAGAAGCAGCTGCTAGCTACTCAGCAGACCATTGCCAGCTGCCTCTGTACCAACCTCGTCATCTCCCAGGGCCCTTTCCTCTACTGCTCCCTCATGGAGGTCAGGCTTCCTAGGACAGCGGGCGGACACCGGGCCACATCTGCTGCTGGCCCCCTCTGACTGTCTGTCTTCTCCCTGCAGGGCACTCCAGACGTCGCACTGTTCTCCAAGCCAGCGTCCCTGAGTCTGCTCAGCAGACACCTGCTCAAGTCCTTTGTGTATTCGGTGAGGGGCTGGGTGGGAGGATGCCGGAAGGCAGACACTTGAGCAGTGCTCAGAGGAGCCGGAGAAGCTGGCCTTGGGTGCCAGTAGCTGTCCACTGCAGGGTCTGGGCAGACCCCTCTGTTTTTCTGAGCGGTGTTTTCCTCAGGTGACTCCTAGGAACCTCCTGGTCCTTATAAGCTCTGACTTTGTCACTGGCCACCTTCCAAAGTGTCTCAGATGAATGGGGAGGGGCCTCAGAGAGCGTGTGGGAGCAGGGTTTGTGTCCCACTGTTGCAGATCAAGGGAAGATGAGGTTGGTTGGAGCAGACTTGCTTCCCTGCAAAAGTCTGTTTTCTGGGCTGACTTTCCCTTTTCTGTGTGTGGTTCTATCTTCCCTATGGCCTAACATCCTTCTTTTCCTTGGTCTGGGACACCCGTCCAACTCAGCTGTCACTGAGGCAGGGACCTACCCCGATAACATGAGCTCCTTCCCAGGTGTGGTCAAGGAAAAGATGATCCTGCGCGTTTCAGCGGTCAGTCTGCTTCCAGGATGAGGGCTTATGCTGGGGGCTACTTTACACAAAGGTTGGATGGAAGGTTGAGATTGTCTCACGCCACTGAACTGACCAATAAAATTACTTGAATACAGTCAAGTCATGACAAAAGATATACTAGGGACCAATCATGAGTTCTGAAGTCCTCTAGGCTGTTTGAATCTCAGCCTCTTTATCTACCAATTGTGTGACATGAGGTCTGTTATTTGACCTGAACCTCTGTTTCCCTATCTGTAGAATGGGTGAGTGAATACCCACTTCACAGATCCATTCGTGTATCAGACATTTATTAAACATCCACTATCTGCTGGACTCCGACATCCCAGGGTGACCAGCCAACCATATAGGTGAACGTCCCAGAACGCCCCTCAGGCCCGGACAGATCAGGACAGTTGGTCACCTTTGTTGTGGGGTGTGGGTGTCGTGGACATAGCAGTGAAGGAAACACGAGAGTCTCCTTGCTGAGGAAGCACACGTGCCAGTGAAGGGACAGACAAGGAATGAGTGCATGCAGTGTCGGGTGGTGGCACACACCGTGGGAAACCTTTTCCTCCGCAAGGCAGGATGAGGGAGAAAGGCTTGGTTGGGGAGGACTTCCTGGAGGAGGTGATAACTGTGTCAGGACCTGAAGGAAGTGAAGGAGGAAACCGGCAGCATAAAAGGAAGATGGAGCAGCCCATGCTTGAGCCTCTCCTCTGGTGATATGAGGCCCCTGGAGGCTTTTGGGGAGTGAGCAGTTGGCTCCATCAAGGTCCTGGGTGCTGAGTGCTGCACTCACCCGGTGGGGCCATGAGTGAGGGTGTATTTTGCCTCCACAGACAAAGAACCGGCGCTGCAAGCTGCTGCCCTTGGTGATGGCTGCCCCACTGAATGCGGAGCAGGGCACAGTGACAGTGGTGGGCATCCCTCCGGAGACCGACAGCTCAGACAGAAAGAAGTGAGCCTTGTTCCACATGTCTGGGGAGATGAGCGGGGGCTCGGGGGTGTCACTGGCTCGTGGGCCCTTTGGAGTTGGAGGAGGTTTCCCCTCAGTGCCACACCAAGGAGAACCTTTCCTCCACGTGGCAGGCCTGTGAGGCTTCAGTCTGTGGGCAGCAGGTGGCCCCTCCTGTTGGACATTCATGCTGTTTTCACCTCTTTGTTGTTAATGACCGACCAGTGGGTGTGTGAATGCGCAGGCTCATCTTGCACTTCTGAGAAGCTTTTCCCACATCTTCTACTTACCTTTCTGGCCCTTCCCTGAATCTTTAGCACCATGTTCTTGCCCTCCTCTTGCATCAGGTTTGGGTTCCTCCTGCCCACTCCTTCCAGACCAGGTGTTGACCAGCAGGCAGGGTCTTCCTGGTACTCCCTGCTGCCCCTCCATGTTCTGCAAACTGGAGAACCTGGTGGCTAATCCCAGGGGCTGCCTGTCACCGTCCTTAGGTGTCTTTGCCTCCCAGGTTCAGTCAGTGCCCAGGGTCTAGTGTTGCCCAGCAAGTCCCATAAGGCCATTCTGGACAGATGTCGAGTGACAGCAGGTAACAGGAAGATGCCACCCAGCTTCCTGGTTGGACAGCTTGGGGCACTGAGGATCGATGAGGGTCCTGTGTCCCTCATTTTTACCAGCGAGCCTTTTGGGGCCTCTACCATGCGGGACACTGGTCGTTGATCCCGATCAGTCCTATCCCCACTGTCGTGAGTTTTGACCTGTGTCTGAAAAGACCATTTAGTAGGAAATTGGGAGAGATGATGAACTTTTTAAAGGTAAGTGTTTCTCTGTGGCTAGGCTGCTCTTCAAAGCCACTTCATGGGTCTCCAGTTCATGATCACGCATCTCGTAGCTGTCCAGGTGCTCCTGGCCCAGATTCCCAAGGTGACCAGCAAGCACTTCCCCTGTGGGTCATCACAGCCACCTGCATCCTTCCTCCAGCTGTCACTTTGTCATTGTACGTCATATGTGTAACCGTGCTTAGTGTTAGCTCTGACTGGTGTTCATAGTCGCTGTGAGAGTTGCCATGGAAGCTTGAAGCACATGCCCCTCTTGCCTGTACTCTATGGCGGGCCCAAGAGCCTCTTACCCACAACTCACTCCTTCTGCTGTCAGCCATTTTCTGCCCAGGGGGTGGGCCCATGCTCTAGGCTGTCTCCCTGCTGCCCTGTGCTCTCAGGGTACTCCTGCCTCCTGCCCCCTGCCCTTCCTGGGCCAAGTCCCAGTTGCTTGCCACAGCCCAGCCCTGTAGCCTCTTCCTGGTCCTAGTCTACTGTGTGAGATCTGGTTTCATCTGAAACCCCCATCCCAGCATAGCTCCCACTGGGCATCTGCCTCTCACCTGCCCCAGCTGCCAGCACAGTGCCACATCTGAGGCAGGCTGCAGCCAGAGCCCTGGGCATGAAGTGTTGGGGGTATAGACAGATGTTCGCTCCTTGAGAGCCGAGAAGGTCTCAGCTGGGTATAGGTGGGAAGCAGCAGTGAGAGGTGGTGACAGTCCAGTGGTGGTGAGACCTTAGAGGGCAGTGGCCCAGGAAGGGGCGTGAGTGCTGATGGGCAGAACCAGCAGCTGGGAAGTGGTCTGGGCCAACTCCAGTGTGTTCCAGGGGTGTGGGAAGGGTCTGTCACAATGGCCAGGCCCTTCATGTGCTTCTTGTGTGTCTGCAGTTTTTTTGGGCGGGCATTTGAGAAGGCAGCAGAGGGTACCAACTCCCGGACACTACACAACTACTTTGACCTCTCAGGTAAGAATCTGATGAGTGGGGGCCCCTCGTTGAAGGTCAAGGCTGGCCTTGGAACCAGGGGAGCTGGCATCACCAGAGGTACCCTGCCAGCGGCCCTCAGCCTATTGGAACTAGCCCCGTGCTGACTTCTGTAGGCAGCTTAGGGAGCTCTGGCATGCCTCGGGCCTTGCACCTCCTGTCTGGGCCCTGACAGGCTCACAGGAGACGCTCCCTAGGTGTTGCCTAGGCCCTTGAGACCTGTCCACCAACAAGCCTGGAAGGCTAGCCACCAGAGCCTCCAGGGTCCAACCTAACCCATCAGGGTCACCTGCCCCTTCTATGTGTCATAGAAACAGCAGGGCTTAAGCTCTCAGGGCTATCAATCAAGATGGCAACAGAGGTAAATGCATTATTCACATCCTCCCATGATCACATCAGAATTACAACTAAACTACAGACCAGTCATCACTGAGAACCGCCTGAAGTCTAGCTGAACAGACGTCCTACAACTAAGGATATAAAGAAGAAGCCATGCGGAGATTGGTAGGAGTGGAGACGTGGAATGGGTTGGTCCCACACCCACCCATGGTGGTTAAAATTCAGGAGAAATATCTTGGCTGTGGAGGTTTCCTGAGGAATGAGGAGTCCTAGCTCCACACCGGACTTCCCGGCCCAGGGTTCCAGTGCCGCAGAGAGAAGTCCCCATAACTTCTGGACTCGAAAACCAGCAGGTTGTGGCTGAGTGAGACGGAGGGCTTCTGGAGTCCCTGGTGTTCTTCCTGAAGGGGAGGGCCGAGTACGGGCTTCCTAGGACTCAACCGCTCTGAGCTCCAGTGCTGGGGTGGCAGCTCGAAAGGCACCAGGGAGGGAGGAACTAAATTGTCTGGCTTTGGGGCAGGGACTGGTGGCCGCCTTTTCTCAGACAGAAGTGCTGTCACAGCCACTGTTCCTTTGCTGTGCCCCGTTCCTGTAGGCTCAGGCAGACACCATATCCGAATCTGCATCAGTCTGGCTAATACCTTTCGTTCGGCCCTGCTGACTCCCTGAGACCCTGCCCCACCCAACTTGCAGGCCCACCTAGGCCACTTCCAGTGGAGTTTTTCTGGGGTTTATTTTTTAAAATTTTATTTATATTATTTTTAGAAAGAGAGGGGAAGGGAGAGAGAAAAGAGGAACATTGATTTGAGAGAGAAACACCAATCAGTTGCCTCTCGTACATGCTCCATCTGGAGACTGAACCTGCAATCCAGGCATGTGCCCTAACTGGGATTTGAACCAGAAACCTTTCACTTTGCCAGACGGTGCCCAACCAACTGAGCTGTACCAGTCAGGACTCAGCCTGTCTTGGCTCATGCTACAGACTTGCCTAAAAATCTCAAAGGTCAGGTCCCAAACAACTAGCATCTGGCCTTGGCATGCCCTGTACCTCGGGCTACCTCTAGCCCAAACATCGTCACTAGCAGCATCCAGCCTTGATTTGTGGCTTGGCTTTTCCTGGGCAGCTCTAAGCCCAGCAAAAGTGGCAGCCATCTGCAGATCACTTTGTAGCTCATGCCAGGTGGCTTCAGGCAAGACACACACAGCGACTGACCTTGGCCTACATCTCCCAGGAGGCCCCAGAGCCAGTGCACCCAGTAGACAGATTTCCACTATGCCAGAGCACCACCCCACCGTGTCCACGAGCAACACTGAAGGGGCACGCTCGGCAGGCACCTGAGCCCCTGAGCCCGGCCGAAATGAGTCCTGCTCCATGGGGTCGGCCTGCTGTAGTCAGCAACAAACAGGAGGCAGCCAAACTGAGGAGGCAGAAACATGTTCCAAATGAAGGAACAGGACAAAACTTCAGAGAAAAGAACTAAACAAAATGAAGACAAGCAATTCACCAGATGCAGAGTTCAAAATGCTGGTTATAAGGATGCATAGTGAACTTAGGGGAAAAACAGACAACTCAGTGAGAATGTCAGCAAAGAGATAGGAAACAAAAATGGAGATAGAACACATCGAAAAGGACCAGTCAGGAAAGAAGAATATACTAGAAGGGGTCAGTGGTAGAGTAAGTAAATGAAACAGGATTGAATCAGTGATTTGGCTGATGAAGTAGCAGAAAACACCTAATCAGAACAGCAAAAAAAAGGAAATCCAAAAAATGGTAGTTTAAGGGGCCTCTGGGACAGTATCAAGCGTACCAACATTCACATCATGGGGGTGCCAGAAGGAGAAGAGAACAAGAAATTGAAAGCCTCTGAAGAAACAAGGACAGAGGACTTCATCTGACGATCACTGCAATCAGGACACAGTCTTCATCCCAGTTGCCTCTGTCAAGAGCCGGCTTCTTCACGCTGGGCCTGCTCAGGCTGCGGCTATATTGGGTGGTTTCACTTTAATGTCCAAGTGGTGGGAGAGGTTGGTGCTAGCTGGCCTGCAGGATGTCCTCGGCCCACTTGAGGAGGGTTTGTGGGCAGGAGCTGCTTGGCTTCCTCTGTGGGTGGAGATCGTGGGTGGGAGGCTAAGGGAACCACGGCCTCTCCTGTTCGGGTGAGCGGGGCCTGGGCCTTCTGGAGCTGTGACCCATGGCACAGACAGCTTTCAGGACTAGGCCAGCCCGGTTAGCCATCTGAGGGGGGCCCATGTGTTTGTCTGAGCCTGATGGCTCCCCAGAGATGGAGGCAGTTTGCATCGTGCCCCCCTTCCACAGAAGAGGACACTGAAGCTGAGGGACTGGCCAGAGCAAGGTGAAAGGCTGGCCTCCTGCCTGACAGACAGGGCCTCCTGCAGCCCTCTGTGGGGCAGCACTCTGTCCGACAGGGTGGGGCAGCCCATCTCAGCCCAGGGCAGTGGTGCGCTAAGCCATCACATCCCCCGTGTTCCCTCCTTTGCCTGTCAGTGCTAGTCCCCTGGCCGCCTGGGGAGTCCTCCCTGCAGACTACAACCCCAGCCTATCAACAGGACAGCCAGAAGCTTCTGAAGATTAAATACAGAGGGATGGAAAAGTATAACCTCTTAGTCCAGAATATTCCAGGCCACCAAGGAGCCAAGTCCAGTTTGGAATGTGCTGGAGGGCTCCAGTCCTGGGTGGGTGGGAAGAGGAAGTGAATGTGCTCTGACTTGTTTTTCTCACTTCTCCCTCACTCCTGTCCCAACTCCTCCCGTCTCACTAGATGTTTTTCTTTCATTACTGCAGTAATTGAACTGAAAGCGGAGGATCGGAGCAAGTTTTTAGATGCGCTTGTTTCCCTTCTGTCCTGAGGGTGAGTGTGGGGTTGGGAGGGGGGGCACCACAAAGCCAGCGCTGCTAACAGCCCCTCCTGATTCCTGATGTGGTTTCCCCACACTCTCTTCCTCCGCAGGCCAGGCTTTTACTTGGGTTTCAAACCAGAGTGGGGCTCCTGAGATTTGGGGGCAGCACATTTTCCCCCAGAATGTCTCTCTCTGTACTGGCGGCAATGCCACAATGGGGCATTTTGGGGAGCTAATTGCTTTAAGTTCCTGGGGCCTCTTCAGAAACAGTTGGCATTTGCTCTCTTCTTCCCAAACACTGGGTTGAGCAGCAGCCGGGGACACGCTGGCCTTTGGCACCACCAGCAATGAGGGCGCCCATAGGGGGCCACCTGGAGCCTTTTTTGCCCCTCCAGCCTGGCTTCAGGCTCTGGGCTGGAGCCCACAAGGGCCTCTGTCCAGGCCCTCATGTGCTTGACTTTTGGGAAGGCCACGCTGTCGTCAGCCGTTCAGCTGAGAATCAGCAAATGTCGGCTCTCTGCAGCCCTGCACCAGCATGCAGCTGTAACGGACAGGCCTCCTTCTTGAGGGGCTTCTGAAGAAATGGGCCACAGCTGAGCAGGCCACGGGGGCTGCTCTGTATTGTGACCACTTCTTAGCACAGAATGCCAGCACCCCCTACACAGTGCATGCCCACACCCAGCCCTGCCTTTTCCTGAGCCTGCGCTAGGGCCACTGCTGTGGCTGTCTGGCCCATCATGGCTCTGATGTCCAGGGTCCCCTTGTGCCAGCCCATGCTTCTCCTATTTCCCCGTCCATGGTGATCTGGAAGCTGTGAGAGTGGATGCCCTTCCCCTGTTGGGACCCAGTGGGCACTACTGAGAATGGCATAGGGGGCCTGAGGGACCCCATGGTCCCTCTGTCAGGTTGGGCTGGGATACACAGGTTTTGTGTTGGGGAGGGGCCTTGGGGTCAGACACTTAGGGTCTTTAACGAGATCTGTTGGGTACCTTACCTGTTTCTTCATCCAAAATGGGGCTGATACCCCTTAGACAAGTGCTGAGCCTCAGCACAGGGACTTAGGGTGGGGCAGAGATGTAAGTTTATGACCCAATCAAAGGTTGTAAGTGGGGCTCTCGGGCAGTGAGGCTGGTGTTTGAGGCAGCCCTTCCCCTGCAGTCTACTCAGTGATGATGCCAGTGCTGCTGTGTGTCCTGCCACCAAGACACGATGCAGGGTGGGCCACCCAGGAAGGGTGAGGAGCAGTGTGCTGGGGGGTGGCAGGGAGATGCTCCCAGCAAGGGGAGGGTCACTGTGGGGCTGAAGCTGGACAAACCACTGGGAAGGCTCTGCAAGGTAAGAAGGTGCTGGGAGTCCAGAAGGCCTTCAGGGGTTGTCGAGCAAATGGCAACCTAGACCTGGCCAGGAGGGTGCAGTGAGGACAGCAGGGTAAGGCGCCGGTAGTTCTGGGGTGGCCCTCGCCCGTGAGTGGCGGAGGCTGCTCTGAAGCAGCAGCCTGGCACGAGTCAGAGGGCAGGTTGGGACAATGTTCACTTTGGGGAGACATCAGAATTGTTTGAAATGTCTTTCTTTTTTTCTTTTCTAGAGTTGGATTTCTTCAGAAATGACCTCCTCCTTATTTATATTAATAGGCTTTTATTTAGATTGTAAGTTATGGACATAGTTTTAAATGTAGGAAGTGTGGTTTTTAATGGAATAAAGTGCTTATTTTAGGTTCAGTGCCCCATCCTTTGCTCCAGTCACAGGGCCAGCACTTATTTGTGCCCTGAGCCTTCTGTGGGTTCATAGGAGCCTTGTTCCTGTGCCCTGAACGCCCTCAGGCCCTGCAGGAAATCAGCACGGGTGTGGTTCTCAGGACGGGGTGGGCAGAGCCCAGGCCCCTGAGCACGTGGATGTCTACCCAGCACCTGCGCTGACCACTTCCCAGCGGTGTCAGCCAGGACCTGGCTCTGTCCACCCTCTCGCCACTTCCTCCTGTCCTAGCCTTGGCAGCATCTCAAGTTTAACTTCTTGATCATGTCCCACTCCTGGGACTGTCATCTTACCCTCCAGCACCTACCTGTCCATACACCACTGGCCCCACAGGCACACAGTGAGGCTCCAAGCCAGGAAGGGTGGGGCTGGTTGAGTGCCCCCTGCCCTGATGGAGACACGGTGACCCCAAGGTCAGCTTCACTTGTGTCTTGGTCACAGAATGTCCAAGCTGGACAGGACCGCGGCAACCTCCTAAGTTTTCAGAACAGGAATAATTCTCAGGGAAGCCATGAGGTCAGCTGGTCTCACTATCCCAGATGTCTCTGGAGCCTGATCTGTAGGCGAGGATGCTCCCTGTTCCCATTCATTCCTGTCCTTTGGGAGGTCTGTCTGGTACCTCAGCTGTTTCAGGGGAGGAGAGAGCTGTTCATACAAGTCACTGACACCTGGATGGAAGGACATGGCCACCTGGGTGCAGTTCCTGGGGTTGAGGGCAGGTGGAGGCAGAGTGGTTTGGGTGGGCTCTAAGTTGTGGGGAGGGGTTGGTGGGGAGCCTGGAAACTGGCCTGGAATTGAGGGTGTGGGTAGATGTGCCCAGGTCTCAAGGCAGCCCTTGGGAAGGGGGAGTTGGCACAGTGAGGTTGGCGGCAGTGGTGGCCAGCTTCTCTCCTGACCTCTGGCAGTGGAGTTTGCCCCTGCTCTTCCTGGCATGGACTCTCCAGGCCTTGTCCTCAAGCTGCCCACCTTGGCTGTGTGCAAAATCTGAGGCTATGCAACTGCCCTTCAGATTCCCAGTTGGTGCCTGGTGCCTGGTGCCTGAAAAAGTTGGAGAGCTATGGGCTTGTGTGGGATACAGACTGCTCCTGGCCAGATACCCCGTAGCTGGTATTAGCTGGTCCCAGTGGGCAGGATCAGCCTTGCAAGGACCAGGATGACAGACTCCTGCACTTGGGAGCTATCCTTGATCCCCGCTGCACAGGCCAGGTGGGACTGCCATGGGGCGCTACTGAGGTCCTCTGCTGGGGGAGCTCAGACCACCAGATGTTTCAGCCTCCCTGGAAGTCCCACTCACTGGCTCTGCTGCGGCCTCTCTGACCCCATGTCCTCGAGTTCTCCCTGCCCGCCCCCCAAGAAGCCTGACCAAGCCTGGGGAGACTCCTTGCCACTGGGCGTGACCCAGGCATTTCTGGATAGAGCCCCTGAGGCCGGTGCTGGGGGACAGATGTCAAGCCTCCCTGCTGACCAGGCTTAGAATGCCTCCCTTGCTCCCGTCCACTGCTTTTTTCTGCCTTAGCCTTTGGCAGAAGGTAAAAACACATTGATTTCAAGTGCCTAGAACAGGGCTGGAAGCTGTGAGCTCTCAGGGGACCCCCACCCCCAGCTACCTGATGGGCCAGTGTGGTTCCCAGGGGTCTCACCACCAGAGGAAGGTCACACAGGGTGCTCCTAGCAGATGCTGATGGCTGGCAGGAGTCTGGGATGGCCATCAGGTTGGGCACAGCCACACAGAAGACTGGCAGAAGAATCCAGAGGGGCTGGAGCTGAGCCTGGGCACTCTCCAGGCAATTGGCCATGGGGCCTCCTCCCCATGGCAACATGCTTGCCAGCCTGCAGCTAGCTCTGCTGGAGCCCAGCACACATCCTGGATTTGCCCATTGTCATTGCACACGGGGAGAAAGTGCTCCGTTTGCATTGTGCAGATGCCTGGCCATTTGATGTGACCCAGAGTTAGGCAAGCCCTGAGAGGGCAGGTGGAAAACACCCCCTGTGGAGCCCAGCCTCTTCTAAGCAAGGCCAGCAGCCTAGCAACTCACCCTCAGCACTTTCTACACCCCAGGCCCACCACACATTGGCTTGGGGAGGAGGGGGTCCAACCCATATCTGCTGGGTTCTCCATCCTCTCCCAGGTCCCATGACTTCGGATCTGACTACAGCACCTTCCTGGGTAGGAAACAGCTGTGGCTATTTTCTACCCAGTGTGATCAGGTGGCAGGGAGAACCCGAAAAAAGGCTGTGGGGAGGGGTGGGGGGTCTTATGGATTCCAGAGCCAGCTGTGGGAGGTCCTCACCAGAGCCTTTCAGGGATGAGACCGCGTGGGTGGGTGGGTGAATGGGAGCTGCTGGGCACAGGAGGTCACTGGATGGACAGACAACGGAACACAGGTGGGAAAGTATTCAAACCATTTACTAAACAAATTCTTACCCTCCCCCAAACTGTGAAGGAGAGCAGGGCCCCAGCCCCACGCTCAGATCTTGTGCGCCTGGAGAGCTGCAGGTTTGAGGGAGGCAGCTCCAAACCAAGTCTCTTGGACCCCTGGGCTCAGGCCCTGCTGATGGGGTAAAGGCCAGCTGTACACAACCTTCAGGCACCTCAGTCCCTCTGGAATCAGCAGGAGCCGCTGGAAAGTACAGTGGCGTCCAAGACCACGAGGAACAGGGAGAAAAATGGCATCTTTAGTTTAAGTGCCCACACAACCAAGGAACCCACGCCCTACCCTCGTCGGAGACAGCACTTCCCACAGAAAAGAAACCGAGCAAGTCCTCCCAAGTGCGCGTTGCCTGTTCAGGGCCGGGCACCGCCTAGTGCCCAGCAAGTGACGGTCGGAGCGGACGGGCTGCGGGCCTGAGCAGGGTCCCGTTGGTGGGATGCGTTCCGCGTAACCAGTACGCGTCGCGACCCAACGGAGGCCTCCGTCCATGCAGGGTTCCCTGGTCAGTCCTCCGACCTGTGGGCGCGTCTGGCACGAGGGGCTCCTCCGTCCCAGCGCCCTCAGACGTAGTTTTTCTTGTCGTAGTCGCCGCTAGTCGTGGGCCGCCGCGGCGCCGAGTACTTGACAGGGAAGCTGAGGTCAGGACGGCCGGCGCAGACCCAGGCGCCACAGCACACGAGGCCGCCGCCGCACATGAGCAGCGCTGAGGCTGCCCAGCCGATGTACAACGCGGCACCCAGTTCGTACTTGTTCGACACTGGCACGTTCGGGTTGTAGAATTCGCGGACCACGATGTTGGCGAACCAGCAGAGTGGCACGAGCGCCAGCAGCCCGCAGAGCGCGTACAGCGCGCCACCCGTGAGAGCCACGCGCGCTTTGCTGGGACCCGGGGCCACGCAGGTGGTGCACTGAGCGCCCGCCAGGGTCAGGAAGAGCGCGACGAGCGCCAGCAGTACGGCGCTCACCGTGAGCGCCCGCGCCGCCTGCACCTCGGTGCTCAGCGCCAGCACCGAGTCGTAGACCTTGCATTGCATGTGCCCGGTGCTCTGCACCACGCACGACATCCACAGCCCCTTCCAGGTGGTCTGCGCCGTCACGATGTTGTGGTCCAGGAAAGCGGTCACCTGCCACATTGGCAGCCCGCATGCCAGAATCAGGCCCACCCAGCCTATCAGGCACAGCACCAGGCCGAGGATCTCCAGCGCCGCCGACCCCATGTCTGGAGGTGAGACGCGCGCCCGACGGCCCCGGAACCTCCGCAGGAGGCTCGGCAGTGGCTCCGCCGAGCAAGTGAGCGCCGCGTGTGGATCCTGCTGCCTTTGAGCCCGCGCGACCCGCTCACCGCGCTCCGCCAAACCGCCCCACTCGCCCGCAGCACAGTTTCGCGTCTGCCGGGACGTCCCGCGGTCCTAGTTATTTGAAGGTTCGGAGGGCGGAATCGGGCTCAGCCGCCGAGTCCAAGCAGCCAATCGGCGCACGAGCCATCGGCCCGCAGCCAATCTTGGAGCTCCATAGCATCCGGCAGGTAGGAAAATAACTGCGCGTGGGGATAGCGGTGGATGCCGGAACCACGCCCCGCGCGGCCGCCGCCCCCGATCCTTCACCCACGGTTTTCTAGTCGAGGCCGAGCATGTTCCGGGTTGGCCAGAGGCGGCTCCGCGCGCGCTGCTCCGGCCATCTCCGTGCCCGTCCCTGCCTCGCCGTTTCAGGAGCTACATGATCCTCAATTTTTCCCTCCACTTCCCGGAACAGCCTGATGGTCTCTACCCCCGGGCCTGCTCCACTCTTCCTTGGCCAAGTTCTGCGGGAGTCCCTACATCACCACCATGCAGGGGCCTGCGTGGAGGACTCTCGCGGCCAAGCACAGCTCGGCCTGTTCCTTCAGGAAGCTCGCACTAGAGTTGAAGCCCGACCCACACTCTTTCACCTCAACCTAACTGCTCAGTGCCCCTCTAAGACTTGGCGCTGTCTCTCTCTCAAGCTGAAAGGCCAGGCAGGATTGTGCGAGTCACGCTGGCCTCCTGCCTAGTCCAAGGTCCTGCCCAGCACCACTGCCCACCGGCTCACAGGCCCCAGCACGGAGCAGGCGTCACAGACAGGGTCTCTCAGAAGACCCCGACTCTGCCCCTGCCACAGAGACTTTCCAGACCTCCCAACCTTCGCTCTGACTGCTCCTCTTCCTGAGATGCTTCCCATCCCCCCATCCTGGGAGGCCCAGCTCAAGCGACACCACTTGAGGAAGTCCCCAGTGTTCCCCAATGCCCCAGGACACAGGCTGTACTCTCAGGAGCAGCTGGTGGCCCACTCTGGCCCTCAGATAGAGGAGACACAAAGGGACAGAGGGTGTGTGCTCTGCCCTCCCACCAGCGGTAACCCTGGCACCCCAGCCCCCAGACTGCCCTCCAGAAGTCAATTTGGAGTTTCCTGGCCAGGAGGAAGAGCCCCCATCCTCGCTGGAGGAGGGAGGTGCGGGATTTCCGGGCATTCTTCTGCACAATGGCCCAGCAGTTTCTCGAAAGGCCCAACGGGCTGAATACTGGGGCCCTCCTAGGCTCAGGTGGGGCACCAGGCCCTGTAGCCCACAACCCCATTGGGTCACCAGCCCCATTCTGGCAGCCCCCTCCCACTCCCTGTCAGTCCCTTTGTTTTCAGCAAAGTCTCCTTAGTCCTGAACTGGGGCCCCTGGTATGCCTGTGCTCTCCTATGGTCCAACGTGCCTGGCTCTGCTAGACAGGACCCTCCACAGAGAAGACCTAGTGTGTTGAGGCCAGCCACAGCCTGGGAGCTTTGACAAAGCTGTCCCTTCTCCTTCCTCAAGTGGCTCTGAGATAAGGCCAATATCTTGTTCCTCCAGCATGGGGAGGCTAGGCAAGTTTGCTGGGCCCTGTGGGTAGGATTGGGATGTGGGGGGAGTTTCACCCCCTTCCTTATCCCCACCTCACCTCCCAGCACCAAGAACCACTACTTCCTCCTAGCTACCAACTCACTGGCTACTACGCTCCTGCTACAAACAGTTGGATACTCCCCCTCCACCCTGCAGACCCTCCTGAACATCCCCTCTCCCAACCACTGCACGTGTATCACCTACCCCACCCTCTCAGTCCTGCTCCCCACCAGCCCAAATTTAGGGACCTTGCCCAGGGTGCCCCCCACCATGCTCCACACTGCCTTCTTCCCAGGATAGCTGCCCTGCCTCAGGCTGTCTGGGCCCCATCTTTGCCCTCTGGGTCTGTTCTCCTCAGGGCAGCTGGGCCACCCCAGCAGGCTCCTCCCCTGGCTCACATTCTGTCTCAAACCCTCCATGGCTTTCACTGCCCATGGACAAAGTGCTGACTCCTGGGAGTGGCCCAGGGTGGCATCTGCCTGGCTATGCTGGGCCTGATCAGTCCAGCAGCACACACTCCCGGTTCCACCCAGGCTCACCTCCCTCCAGGCCCCAGGCTGGTCTGTCTCTAACCCACAGCCTCTTCTGCCTGCAGTGCACATCCCTTGGCTTGGGGCCTGCTCATCCATCTACATTGTGTTGCCAAGTTCACTTCCTCTTAAAGGCCTCTCTGCCCCATCTCCTAACCTTGCTCCAGAGGCCCAAGCTGGAACTGTCCATCTGCTTGTTGGTTTTCCCAACTAGTATCCAGGAATGAATCTCAACACAGTGGCCATATTCATGCACCTGTACCAGGTAGGGGGTTGCCTGCCATCCCTCCAGCCAGCTTGGGGTGCAGATGCATGAGGCTCTCCCCCTTTGCCTGCCTACCTTCCTCCCTCTACCACTTTGGGGCCCATTGTGGGGCCCACCTCCTGCCTGGCATCCCATGGTATCCCCAGCGATCCCATAACTCTTTGGGGACAGCCTCACAGTATCTTGGGGACCACAGTATCTTGGGGGTGTTGGGTTCCACCTATCAGGACGATCTGATTTCTACCACAATACCACTGAACTGGTTGTGGCCCTGGCCCACTGTGGAACCAGAGCCTCCACAGAGAGGCGCAGCCCAGCCCAGACCTGGGGGTGGGGTCGGGGAAGGGGGCGTGGGGAGAGGAGGCATGAAGACAGCCCACCCTTCCTTCCACTCAAGAGGATCTCCTGGCTACTTATTTGTGCACCGAGCACATTCTCTAGTGGAGCACAACCCAGGGAGCTCCCACCCTCAAGCGGTAACTGGGTAAGGCCCTTGCAGGTGTGCCGTGGCCTTGGGAAAGAGAGAGCCATGTGGTGCAGGGTGAAGGCTTCTCTGAGGAGCTGACAGCCAAGACCCAGAGGTAGGAAGGGGCGGAGCCCCATGGGACAGATGACGGCGGGCTCTGCTGGGGCTGCACAGTGGACCAGGGCCTGCAAACCGAGTTCAGCGGGGGTCTGGGGGCTGGGTAAGGGACGTCCGTCCCTGATCTGTGGCAACGGGCTCGTACCAGCCAAGGCCACCTGCTCATCTACAGCCATTGTTCTCTTTCCCAGGGGAAGTGCAGCAGGATCTCATTAATTGTGTGAGGGAAAGGCCTGAGTCAGCAGAAAAGCAAAGTTATCTTGAGCAGCTGCTGGCTGACCCTGAGCTGGGGTTATCCGGTAACCTTCCAAGGACAATCTAAATTTAGGGTCCAGTTCTTTGGGATTGGGATTTGGGAAGCTCCTAGTTAAGGGATTTCATTTCATGGGAGAGGAAAAACAACCTTCCTTCTATCTTTCGGCTTTGACACACTTAAGGATGTTTTCCTCCAATGCAGCAGATGTTTCTTGGAACAAGACAGTGCTGCAACAGGTAGCTCTGGTTCTGGGTGTCACCCTGCCCTGCTCTGGGAACCTGAGGCGCTCTGCATGGGAGGGGCGCCAGCTGCACTCATGCGCAGAGCACCTTTGCCTAACAACCTGTGAATTCACAATTCAGACTAGTGAGTTAGCCTCTCCTTGTCTTAGTTTCACCATTGGTTACGAAGTCCTCCGTGGTGGAGGCTGCGAGGTTGGAGGGGAGGCCACCGCTGATCCTGGGTCCTCTGCTGCCATTCCCTAGTGCCCTTCAGGTTCCTGAGATATCCTTCCTGGATCCCTTGACATTCAGAACTCATCTGATTTCAGTTCTGTCCCTGAAAGCGGGTGCCACTGGCTGTTTTGTCAGCATTGGAGGGCAGTGTGGCCTCACCTTCCCCAGTGGGGCAAGGAGTTCTGGTTGACAGACACCCATGTGCCTGCACAACTGCACCAGATGGTGGTCTCTGTGTTCCAGCCCCCACCCCAGGAGGCTGGCGGAGGCCAGCCAAGGCTCTGTGAAATAGCAGCAGTGCCCTCACTCCTCACCCCGCGCCCTCGCCATGGCCTCTTTCTCCCAACCTTTTCCTTCTCAGAGTCCTTCCTTCTCTGCATTTTGCAACAATTTGCACTCTTTCCACTTAAAATCATACAGTGATTCTGGGTCCTCCTTTATCATTTAGCATCATATTGTAAACATGCCCCTGCTTTGTTAAATATATCCTTTTGATTGTTGTTGTTTCTAACTGCCTACAAGATGGCCTTGGGAGCTGGACGGAGCCAGGATGGTAATGTCTGTCTCCACCACTCCTGGGGCGGGGCGAGGCTTGGCAAAGGCAGTCTGTCCTGAGGTTCTGTAAAATGGGCGTGATAATGGACTTGACGTAAAAGGATTGTCCGGGGGCTCGGTGAACTGTACTTTTTGGCTCGAGGTGAACTCTGGGTTGGCCTTGATGATGATTGTTTTGGTTATGCAACCCTCCCTCAAGACAGTTTTATAAATGACAATTTTTATTATAACTAATGCTGCTATGAATATCACTTTTCATAAGCCTTGGTATTCTGAATGATTTCCTCAGGAAAAGTTCCTTGAAGTAACATGTCTGGCTCACACCCAGGAGGCTGTATCGCTAGACCCCTGAGCTGGGTATGTGTTTTCATTCCTGTCACCAGTGATGGGTGTTCAGTTTTAAAAGTTGCCTAAGTGAATAGGTAGAAAATGTCAGCTTTAATTCACCTTTATTTGGACAGTAATGAATTTAAATTTGAAAAAAGTTTACAGTTGACATTCAGTATTCTTTTATATTAGTTTTAGGTGTTAAATGTTCTTTTCCACTTTATATCACTCATCTTAATTTCCTCTTTAATGAACTGTCTATGTATCCACATAGAACATTGATGTTTTTCTCACTTTTTATATTTGGGACATTACTTGCTATCATATATATGGCACATTCTTTTACCATTTGCTATCTAATCTACGGTATTAATGTTTTTTTTTTCCAGAATGTTATAGATGTTTACAAAAAGTCCTCCTATATCCAGAAGATACAAATTAAGTTATATTTTCTTATAGTTTTCTTCATGCCAAGGAAAGCTTCTTTCTGATTCTGGCCAAGTGGATGGGACTAACAGCAGTTTAGAGTTTCGGTCAACCTTGAAACTGGGGGAGAGCAGAGGAAATAATCAGGAAATCTGAAGATAGAACAATATAGTTATCACATCTCAACAAGAGAGGGAATGTGTACAGAAAACAACAACAACCCCAGAGCCTCAGGAAATGTGGGATCATAACAGAGGATCTAACATCCATGTCATTGGAATTCCAAAAGGACAGGACAAAGAGGGTGGGGATAAGGAAAAATACTCAAAGAAATAATAGCTAGAAATGTCCTAAATTTAGCAAAATACATGAAAAAACCCCTACAGATTCAAGATGCTGCCCAAGCCCCAAAGAGGATAAACCCAAAGAAATCCACACCAAGATACACCATAATTTTAAAAACTAAAAAAATTGAAAACTAAAGATAAATATTGAAAGGAGTCAGATGAAAAAAGAACACTTCACAAATCAAACAACTGAGGATTTCTCATCAGAACACGGAGAACAGCGAAAGTAGCAGTTTTTTTCCCTAAGGGCTAGAAGGAAAAAATATCAACCCAGAGTTCATCATCTAGTGCATATATTCTTCAGGAGTGACGGGGAAATAAATATGTCCTCAGACAAAGGAAAACTAAGTGAATTTGTCATCGGCAGATGTCCTCTGAAAGATGTTCTTTAAACAGAAAGGAAATGGTAGAGGAGGAAGCTTGGAAGATCAGGAAGGAAGGAAGAACACGATAAGCCAAGTCTTGGCAAGTACAATAGACTTCTCTTCTCCTCTTGCGTTTTCCAAATTATGTTTGATGATTGCAGCAAAAATTATTATGCTGCCTAAAGTTGTTATCTGTGTACAGTATGTGGAGGAAATATGTAAGATAACTATAAAATAAATAGAGGAAGGTAACGGGACACAAAGGAAGGTGAGCTTTCTACACTTCATTCCAAATGGTAAAATGTTGACACCAGTAGACTTTGATGAATTTTGTTTATATAATGTAGTCCTAGAGCAACCACTAAAAAGCTATGCAAAGGGTACGCTTAAACATACTGTAGGTAATTCAGCCCTGGCTTGTGTGGCCCAGTGGACTGGGCATCAGCCTGCAAATCAAATGGTTGCTGGTTTGATTTCCAGTTGGGGCACATGCCTGGGTTGTGGGCCAGGTCCCTGGCTGGGGGCTTCTAATTGATGTTTCTCTCTCTCTCTCTTTCTCTCTCTTTCCCCCTCTCTCTAAAAAGAAATAATCTTTAAAAATTATTTTCTTTAAAATGTTTTCTTTAAAAAAACATACTATAGGTAATTCAAAATGTAATTCTAAAAGATGTCTGAGCAAACCACATGAAGTCAGGAAAAGTTAAACAGTGAAACAAGAAAAGAGAACAAACAAACAAACAAACAAACAGTAAACAGAAATAAAACTGCAGATGTAAGCTTTACCATATCAATGAATACATTAAATGTAAATGATTTGAATACAACAACTAAACAACAGAGGTTGATAGGGTAAATAAAAAATATGAGCCAAATGTGCACTATTTAAAAGAAACTCACTCAAATACAATGACATGTGTAGGTTGAAAGGATAGGAAAAGATATACTATGCAAGCATTAGTTAAATAAATGCAGGAATGGCTATTTTCATACCAGATAAAGCAGACTTCATGAAGAAAGTCACCGGGGACAGAGAAAGACATGATGGTAAAAGGGCCAGCCCACCAAGAAGAAAGGGCAATCCTAAATGTGTGCGCACCAAACAGCAGAGCTGGAAAATATGTGAAGCAAAAACTGATCAAACTGAACGGGAAAATAGGCAAATTGACAATTATAGTGGAAGCTTCAACACTTCTTTCTCAACAATTGACAGAAGCAGGCAAAAATAAGCAAGAAGATAGAAAAACTCAGTAACACCATTAAACGACAGGAGCTAATCAACGTTTATATAACCCTGCCCAACAACAGCAGGATACACATTCCTTTCAAGTGCCCAGAGAACCGATGCCAAGACAGACCGTGTTCTGTTCTGGGCCACTAAAAACTTCAAAATCCATGAAGGCAAATACTGGCTCTTTGAAAGGTCAACAAAATTAACAAACCTTTATCTAAATTGACCTTTCAAAAAGGGAGGAGATAAATTAATGAAATCAGGAATGAAATATGAGCTATCAACTAATGATATTTTGCTAATAATAGAAGTGATGATAAGGGGATACTATAAACAATTTTTTGCCAACAAAGTAGATAACCTAGGTGAAATGGACAAATTCTTAGAAACACAAACTACCAAAACTGACTCAGGAAGAATCAGGAAACGTGAATGGGTCTGTACGTTAAGAGATTATTGAGTTAGTCATTTTAAAAACTTCCAACAAAGAAAAGTGCAGGGCCAGATGGCTTCACTAATAAATTCTACCACATGTTAAAAGAAGCACTAACATCAATTAATTTTAAACTCTTACAGAAAATAGAAGAGGGGGGAATACTTCCTAACTCTATGAGGCCAGAGCCTGTTCCAAAGTCAGACAAAGATGTCACAAGAACACTGCAACCAGTAATCTTCTAAATAGAGATGCAAAAAGACTCAACATTTTAGCAAGGTGAATCCAACAACATATAAAAAAGACTACAGAACATGACCAAATGACATTTATTCCAGGAATGCAAAGTTGTTTTCACATCCAAATATCAACTAATATTGACAGCATCAAGAACAAAAACAATATGATCATCTCAACAGACACAGATAGAGCATTTGACAAACCCAGCACCTTTCTTGATAAAACACGCAGGGAACTAGGAATAGCAGGGCTCCCCTTCCATCTGTTAAAGGGCGTCTACAGTGAGGAAAGACTAAGCACCTTCTGCCCAAGATCAGGGGCAGGACAAAGATGTCTGCTCTGCCTACTTCTATTCAATTGTATTGGAGGTTTTAAACAAGTCAGTTAGGCCTGGACTGCAAAGGAAGAAGTAAAACTATCACTATTTATAGATGGAATAATATTGTATATGGGAAATACTAAACAATCCACTAAAATATTATTAGAATTAACAAACAAGTTTAGCAAGGATGCAGGGTACAAAAACAATTGTGTTTCTATTCACTAGCAATGAACAATGTGAAAATAAAATTAAGAAAACAGTTACAATAGTATTCAAAAGAATAAGATACTTAAAAGAATAAAATAAAAATTAGAAATTTAACAAAATAAGTGAAAAACTTAATATTTTGAAAACTACATTGTTGAAAGACATTAAATAAGACCAAAACAAATGGAAATATAATTTATGTTCATACATCAGAACACTAAGATGGCAATAATCCCCAAACTGATCTACAGATTCAACAAAATCCCTGTCAAAATCCCAGATGGCTTTTTTGCAGAAGTTGACAAGGTGACCTTAAAACTTGTATTGAAATGGAAGGGATCCAAAATAACCAAAATGATCTTGAAAAAGAAAAACAAAGTTCTGGAACTCACAACTGATTTCAAAACTTGCTACAAAGTTATAGTAATCTGAACAGCGTGGTGCTGATATTAGGACAGACATAGATTGAGAGAATAGAATTAAGAGTCCAGGCAAAAAAAACTCTCACGTTAATGTCCAGTAGGTTTTTGGCAAGGGTACTAAGAAATTCAACAAGGAAAGGAATAACAAAAAAGGTGCTGGGAAAATTGGATGTCCACGTGCGAATGAATGAAGTTGGACCTCTTTCTGTCACCAAACATGACATTTAACTGCAGATGGATCATGTACCTAACTCTTAGAAGAAAACATACATAGGAGGAAATATATGTGCCCTCTGGTTAGGTAAAGACTTCTTAGATAAAACGTCAAAGACACGACTGCCAAAGAAAACAACTAACTGAATTGTACTTAATCAAGATTTGTAACTCCTGCGCTAAACAAGATAGCATCAAGAAAGTGTAAAGACAACCCTTATAACAGGACAAGTATATGCAATACATCTGATAAGAAGCTTGTATCTAGAATATTTTAAAAACTCTTGTATTTCAATAATAAAAAACAGATAACCCAATTTTTAAAATAGTCAAAGATCCGAATAGATAGTTCTCCATACAAGATTCACAAATGGCCAATGAGCACAAGGAAGGATGCTTAACATCATTAGTCATTAGGGAAATGCACATCAAAACCACAATGTGATACAATTTCACAGCCATTAGGATGATTGTTATAAGAAACAGAAAATAACAAGTATTGATGAAGATGTGAGGAAATCGGAACCCTTGTACATTGCTGGTTGGGAATATAATCTGATGAAGCCACTTTGGATAACAGTCTGGCAATTCTTCAAAAGATTAAACAACATAAAGTTACCATATGTCCAAGCAGTTCCATCCTAGGTATATACTCAAGAGAAATGAAAATACATATCCACATGAAAACTTGTACACAAATATTCATTGCAGCATTATTCATAATAGCCAGAGTGGAAACAAACCAAATATCCATCAACTGATGAGTGGACAAATAAAATGTGGTATATCCACACAAGGAATATTATTCAGCCATGAAGACTGAAGCACTGATACAGGCTGCAATATGGATGTACCTAGAAAATATGCTAAGAGAAAAGCTAGGCGCAAAGACATACTTATTATTTGGTTCCATTTATAGGAAGTGTGCAGAAGAGCTAATCTCTTAGAGTAAAGATAACTTAATTTAGAGGCTAGCCTAGGACTTGGAGGGAGTGGAGGGGGAAATAGGAAGTGACTGGAAAGTGACTGCTAGTGAGTACAAAGTTTCTTTTTGAGGTGAGAAAAATGTTCCAAAATTGTGGCACAGGCTGTGAGTAGGCTAAAAAACACTTCATTGTATACTTTAAATGAGTGACTTGTATGGTATGTAAAGTACATCTCAAGAACGCTATTTAATAAAGATTGAGTAGACTAGCTATGTCTATCTTAATCATGAAAAAAATCCCTCAAGAAATTTAAAAGAAATGTAATGATATATTAAGTAAAAAATGTATTCTATAAACAGGAAATCAGTCACTAAAAAATTGAACAAACAGAACAAAGAGTAGCTAATAAGTGAACAACGGGGGTAAAATGGATTAAAGTGCCTAGAGTAATAATGGCAATAAGAAGTGTCACAGCTGTTATTTTTATTATATGATAGGGTTACGCTTTTATTAGATTTATTCCAGGAGTCTTTATATTTTTGTTGCTATTTTAGACAATATCTCTTAAAAACTGCAATCTTTTGATTTTTGCTAATGTATAGAATGCAAATGAACTTCAATTTGAATCCAGCACCTTTAGTAAGTTCTAACAATTTATTTGTAGATGCCTTTGGGTTTTCCTTATAATCATATTGTCTGCAAATAACGAGAGTTTTGTGTTTTTCTTTCTAAATCCTGTACCTTTTATTTCCTTTTTTGTTTGTTTGTTTTTTGTTTTACTGCACTGGCTAGGATGTCCAGCGGAGCACGTCGTGTAGAGGTCTCAGGCTGGCAGGGATAATGCATTGTTATGTTGTCTGCTATAGTAGATGCCTTTCTTCCCTTAGCTTTTATTACTATTTTTGTTCTCTTTTTTATTATGAATGAATTGAATTGTTGGATAGGGTTTTCTTTTGCTGCTATTGAAATAATACTGTGGTTTTCTTTCTTTATTCTGTTAATATGGTGATTCACATTATGTAATTTGGGGGGGGCATTATGTAATTTTATGCTACACCAACCTTGTGTTCTGTGGATAAACCCAACTTGGCTGTGACAATGATCTTTCTGATACATTATTGGATTCGGTTTGCATCAATGTTCATGAGTGAGATTTACTAGTAATTTTATTTTCTGTTCTGTTCTCCTTCAGTTTGCATATCAAGATTATATTAGCCTTGTAAAAAATGAGGTGTTTCCTATTTTTCTATTCTCTGAGATAAGTTGTACAAGATTGGAAGAACAATCTGTTTCTTGAAAGGTAGAATTTGTTAGCAAAGCTATTTGAACATGGGGGAAGGGCAGATTTCAAATTACTGCTTTCTTTCATTGTAAGACAATTAACATTTTTACATTTCTTTTGGACTCCATTCTGGAAAACAAAGTTTCTCTGTTTGGCATCAAGTTGACTAATAGCTCTTCTACTTATGTTCGTTTGCTGGCACATCTATGGTTAAATCTACTTTGTTTCCTAGTGTTTTCATTTGTGCCTCCTCTTTTTCCTGTTAATATTGCCAGAAGTTTTGTTTTATATTTGTATTTCCAACAGGTCAATTTTGAGTTTTGCTGCCTCAAACTGTGTTTCATGTGATACTAACAGAGCCCACAAGTTCACTCTTGGTTGGCCTTTGCATGGTGTATCTTTCTCTCCCTTGGCCTTCAATATTGTGGGTTTTAAAAAACTTTGTGGGAGGGTCTCCCATAATTTCAGAAAGCCGGCTTTCCCCTCTACAATGTGACGATCTTTCCCCATATCCAGAGCACTTGGTCCCCGTACATTTTCTGTGCTCACAGGTCTATTAGAATTTATCTGTAACAGATTGTGTCCAAGCTCCCCTTGCCCACTCCTCCTTTCTGTCTTCCTTTGGGTTAATTAAAAAATTTTTTTCTTATTCCCTCTTTTTCCCGTTTACCTGTTTGGAAATGGTCCTTCTGTGCCTATTTCAGTGGCCACCTAAAAGATAATAATCTCTAACATTGACATCTTTGCCTTCCTTCCCTGAAACCCCAAAACTTTATGTTTTAACCCTGTACCTGCTGCTAGTGTGCAGGGTGTATCGGAGAGGATCCCTGCACCTCCCCCTCCTCAGACGGCCGCACCCAGCCCTCCAGACCAGGGCCAGGACAGGAAGCAGCTGTAAACACACGCCAGGCACCCACACTGTTCCCACGGCTGGTCCTCAGATCCTATCTCTGCTCAACCTGCCTTTGTTAAACCCCTAGGACTTGGCACCCAGGCCAGGGTTTGCCCAAACAAGGAGTGAGTCAGAGCTGGACATCCAGGGCCACGCTGACCATGCCAAGGGTGTGAGGACACATGCTGTCCTGGCCCTCAGCCCTTCCCAGAATCAGGAAGATGTCGTACCTCCTGACCCGAGTGTTTGCCCAGGGAGACTGGCAGGCCAAGAGTGTGCAAACTCACCCCTCGGCTGCCTTTGTCCACCACTTCTCTTCACGCTTTCATCAGCGAGATGGAGCTGGAATGCCCTCGTGACTGGCCTTGGCTGGGTCTGACGCCTAACAGCAAATGCTGGCCCAGCAAACACCCACAAGGATGCTGCCTTGGACCGCGTCTTCTGCTCTCATTCCAGACCCCTCAGACTGAGTGACCAGGTGGAGAAGGGGTGGGAAGATAGGAAAGTGCCACCTTCCCAGGACGCTGGGAGGTTGTGGAGAGCAGCCCCCTTACAGTGGGTTTAGAGGAGTGAATGAGAGTTCACCAGGAAAAAGGTGGGAATACGCATTCCTGGAAAGGGGAGATGCGGGACAAGAGCGGTAACAGCGCTGATGTGGTGGGGGGAAGGGAGGGGACACAACAGTGGAACAACTGAAGCCCCACCCTCACCCCCAGACGCTGGTTGATGCCTGGAAGAGATCTCATAGGAACAAAACCCAGGTTTCCAGGAAGTTGTCGTTTACCAGAAGCCACCATTCCACAGTAGTCACATGGCCACCTCTAGCTGTCAGGACAGGTGAAATGTAGTCTTTCAGCTGGGTGGCCACAGACTCAGAAGTCAAGGGGCCTCCCATTTGCAGGAAAAAAGATCATCCCCTGCCGTGTGCTGGGCTCTGAGGGCCCGTGGAACTCAGGGCCAGAGGGGCAGGAGTGAGTCAGAGACCTCGGGCCAAAGACGGGGTTCAAGACAGCAGACGGAACCCATCTACAGCGCTCCCCTCCCTCCCACTAGAGCACGGGTGTCAAACTCATTTTCATTGGGGGCCACATCAGCCTCGAGGTTGCCTTCAAAGGGCCAAATGTAATTTTAGGACTGTCTAAATATAACTACTCCTTAACAGTTAAGCGAGAGCTTGGTGCTGCCGCCGGGTAGAAACAAGATGTCGGGCTGGATAAAACAAGGTGGAGGGCTGGATTCAGCCCGCAGGCCTTGTGTTTGCCACTTGTGTTCTAAGGCAATACCTGGGGAGTGGCTACATGAATATTTGCTTTATAATAATCTGTGAAACTGTATGTTTGTATTGAATGTTATCTTCCACAATAAAAACTGTTAAGAGAATGTGCGATAGGATATATTACTGGATGTTTCTATGTCTGTGACATCTTTGGAAAATACATTCTGCCACAGAATCACACATACATACAGTCTGGCATCTTATATCTCTCAGCCGGCATTGCATCTGTGAAATCCCCACCAATGTGCATTGCTCCACTTTGCTCATTTTCACAGTGCCTAGTGTAAAGCACTTGGGTTTAGATGCTGTGGCGTGGCTCCTGCAAGCAGCCCCTGCCAGCAGCCCCCACATGCATAGTACGGAGCAGCCTGGCCTTGGACAGGACTGCCGCTTCCCATAGCTACCTTCTCACTAAGGACCCAAGCCCCTGGGAGCAGCAGGCCAGTGTGACCAAGAGAGGAATGCACACCAGCCACCATGATGACTATTCAGCCAACCCTGAAGTCCCAGATGGAAGCCAGCTAACGAGAGAACAGAGGTCAACGTTAGAAACCTTGACAACGTGAAACAATAGCAAAGCCTTGGCAACCACTAATCTACTTTCTGTCTCTCTGAATTTGCCTGTTCTGGACATTTCATGTAAGCGGCGTCATATAATATGTAGCCTTTCGTGTTTGGTTTCTCTCCCCTAGGGCAGTGTTTCCTAGGTCTGCCTGTGTGGCAGCCTGTGTGAGTCCTTCTGTCTTGTTGTGGCTGAATAACAGTCCATGGGACAGACACACCGCATTTTATCTTTTCATCAGTTGATGGACATTTGGGTCGTTTTCACGTTATGATGAATAAAGCTGCTATGAACATTTGTGTACAAACTTTTGTGTGGACATATATTTTCACTTCTCTTGAGCACCTAGGTGTGGAATTGCTGGGTCATACGGCTGCTCTGTGTTTAAGGAACTTCTGGGGGAACTGGTAAACCTTTCCACAGCGGTTTTACTATTTTAGCATTCCGACCAGCAATGTATGAGGGTTCCAATTTCTTCACATCCTATCAACAGTTGTTACTATCAAGTTTTTAAATTAAACACATCCCAATGGATGTGAAGTGGTATCTCATTATAGTGTTGAGTTGCATTTCCCTAATGAGTAATAAATAATGTTGAGCATCTTTTCATGTGCTTGTTAGCTATTTGTATATCTTCTTTGGGGAACTGCCTGTTCAAATACTTTACCCATTTTTATTTATTTATTTTTAAAGATTTTATTTATTTATTTACTTTAGAGAGGGGATAGGAGGGAGAAAGAAAGGGAGAGAAACATCAACGTGTGCTTGCCCCTCGCATGCCCCCCACCAGGGACCTGGTCCGCAACCCAGGCACATGCCTTGACTGGAAGTTGAATAGGAACCCTTCGCTTCACAGTCTGGTCCTCAACCCACTGAGCCACACCGGCCAAAACCAAATACTTTATCCATTTTTAAATTGGGTTGTCTTTTTTTTTCCCGGTTGTTAAATGATCTTTAATTGAACTATTTTCCTTTATAGTGCCTAACTAGCCAGGCATTCCACTGCACCACTGTGGATGGCATCTGTGATGTCATGCGGGTGGTCGCCATCAACACGGCAGCCCACATACTGGGTGGTCCCCAGGTCTCTTTAATGCTTCCAGAGAGTTCTCCAGCTAAAGATCAGTGCCGCATCTGTCGGGCAATGTTGACAGTCTCATCAAAAGTGATATTTCCACTGTGCATTTTTTTTTTTTTTTTTGCTTCTTTCTGCCTTGTGGCTGTTCTTTAAGAGCTTTAATGATCAGGGCAGAGGCAGGAGGCGCTACCTCAGTCTGGGCCTGTTCTGAATGGTCAGTCTCACTGTAACCCTCAGGCCCTTCCAATCACCGGTTGCATTGGCGATGTCATCACCAACCTTTTTTGGAGACAGGACCAAGGGGGCCAATCTTGGGGGCAAAGGCAGATGTGGCACAGACTCCTCTGCCAGGTGCACGTTGATCTCGTTGGGGTCAGACTTTGGTGGCACGGTGGAAGTGGCTGGTGCCGGATGAACCCTGATTCAGGACGACCGAAGAAAGTTGCACCTTCGCCTCCTCCGAGCTGAAAGCTGCTTTGGGTTGTCTTTTTATTGCTGAGTTGTAAGGATTCTTTCTATAATCTGTATAATTGACTCTTATCAGATACGTAATTTGCAGATATTTCCCATTTGTGAGTTATCTTTTACTTTCTTGATAATGTCCTTTGATGAACAAAAGATTTTATTTTTGGCAAAGGCTAATTTTTCTATTTTTCTCTTGACTGCCTGTGCTTTTGGTGGCATCATTAAGAAAACGTTGCCTAATCTCAGGTCATTTGGATTTTCACATATGTTTTCTTCCAAGAACATTATAGTTTCAGTTTTACATTAAGGTAGTTAGTCCATTTTCAGTTACTTTTCATAGATGGTATAAGGTAGGGGTCCAAGTTCATTCTTTGGTATATGGATAGCCAGGTGTCCCAGCACCATTTGTTGAAAAGACTATTTTTTCCCTCATTGAATGGTCTTGGCAGCCATGTCAAAAATCGACTACAAATGTATGGATTTATTTTTGGACTTTCAATTCTATTCTATTGGCCTGTGTGTCTATTCTAATGCAAGTGCCACATGGTCTTGATTACTGGGGTTTTATATTAAGTTTTGAAATTGGAAAATGTGAATCTTCTAACATTGTTCTTTTTTAAAGACTGTTCTGGCCCTTCTGTATCCTTTGCAATTTCATGTGAATTTTAGAATCATCTTATTTTTTTTTTAAGACAGAATTTGGATAGGGAATGCATTGAATCTGAAGATCAGTTTGGGAAATATTGACATCTTGATATTGCCCAGGTTGCTGCAAGCTTTTGGTTAATTTTCAGAGTTCCAAACAAGTTGATCTTGACAATTTTTACCCATGCTTTCATTGTTTTTATGGAGGGGTGGAATATGGAGTTCTTCTCTCCTCCATTTTTGCTGACATCCCTCCTTCGATTTCTGATAGAGCAGACAAAACCATCCCCACTGAGAAGAGATTTATTTCGGTATTAAGGGAGGCATTAGGATGATGGTTCTTACACTGTAGTATAAATGAACTAGAAGTGATGATTATAAGCACATATTCCTAGGTCTCACCACAGATTCTGATCATTTTGCCTGGGGTCGGGGAACCTGCATTTGAGGCAGATGCTCAGAGGGCCCTCTTTGGAAGCACTGGCTTCACAGGACTAAAAGTAACAACAAACCAGTTGGGAGGTTGAGAGGAAGAGAAGTCACACAAATGAGTTCACTTCACATTTTTCATAAAATGGAGCCAAGAGAAACTATCTGTGGTTGAGAAATCAAGACATGGGGTGTATGCTCTAGAGTTACAGAGGTAAACATAGTAAGAACTGGAACTGGAAATGGCAGAGAGGGAGGGAATTAAAGTGAGATGGGGCAACTTTGACTTTTTCCTTTGATAGTTTGAACTTTCTTCTTCTTTTTTAAAGAGTTTATTTATTTAGTTTTAGAGAGAGGGGAAGGGAAGAAGAGAGAGGGAGAGAAACCTCAATGTGTGGTTGCCTCTCACGTGCCCCCTGTTGGGGACCCGGCCTGCAACCCAGGCATGTGCCCTGACTGGGAATCGAACCTCGACCCTTTGGTTCACAGGCCCATGCTCAATCCACTGAGCTATGCCAGTCAGGGCAGTTTAAACTTACTTGCTCAAATGCAGCTGTTATCTTTATAATGAAACAAATGCAAACAAAAGTAATGGGAAAGTCAGTAGGTGGGGGCTACTGGCCAACAACCCTGCCCTGTCTCCTTGGTGCCTCGGCCAGCCTGGCCCCACCTACCAACCATCCACCAGCCCCTCGGGAAGGGTGCCACCAAGCAGGGCTCCTCTCCTTTAGCTCGGCCCTCACCCTCACCACCTCCCTCCAGAGAGGCAGGACTTGGCAACTGAGTGCCAACAAGATGAAAACGCTATAATCCAAGGAAGCCAAGAGATGCAACCTGGAGTCAAAGAGGCTGCAAGAATCTTCCTAAGGTCATGGTGTGACCCGCTCCTTCCCAGAACCGGTAGTCTTTGGGGCTTAAAAACATAAGCATAAGATCAAAAGCAAACTTTGATTTTGCTTGGAAGCTGGCTGTGGGCCGTTGGCTTAGTTTACACCAGGGATTCATCAGTCAGCTGTTTCAGAGGCCTGGGCAGGGGGCCGCCTGACAGGATGTGCTGGGAGCCCAGAGGGGTGGCTGCTTTGGGGAAGGAATGGGCGATGACAGCCGTGCCCCTGGATAGTGGAGAGATGTGGCTCCCCCACCCTGTTCTCCTGCTTTTCAGGGCTATGTTTGGGGTGAAGGTTATCTGGACTGTGCAGCCTAATGCCCTGTAGTCCAAAGCAAATGCCAGAGGTTCATTGTCCTTTCCACAGTGGAGGTACTTCTCCTTTTCCCAAACATCCTGTGCAAGCATGGGAAATGCCTCCAAACAGAAAAGTCAGTAAAGCTCCTCTTCTCCACAGAGCCCAGAATCCATACCAGGGGAGGAAGGGATCGGTGGATAGTGGGGTTTTGGGGCTCAGCCTTCTGACACCCCAGGTAGGGTGACACTATGCTTAGATGACCTGATCAAAGGACTTGGGGAGTTAGTGTTGGGTGTTTTTCAGGGCTGTGAGTGCCACGGTAGCGGGAGGCTTCTCCGAAGAAACAGCACGTGAGCTGGGCCTGGAGCTGGGCAAGCTTTGGATGCAGGAAGGCAGAGGAATGCCTCTGCCTTACTCTAACGGGCAGGAAGGTGTGGTGACAACCCATCACTCAGGCTAACCTTGCCTCTTGCTCTCTAGGCCTCCTGAAATGAGCTCTGGGAGGGGGGGATCCCCACAGGCAGCACCAGATATGACCCCGCCTGGAGGCCCTGCCAGCTCATTGTCCACAAGTAAATGCTATGCTTTTTAAAAAGAATTTATACCTTTGTTAGTGTAAGTTCTTCTGTTTTCACCTCTGGCTTCAGAAATGGTGAGAACCAGCTCTGTTCTTTCTTGGTTCTCACCAGGTGTGGGTCAGCATCTCCTACCTTTAGCTTCTTTACTTACCTGCCAAATGGGGGGATAGATGTGTCCCAGGTGGCATCAGCACAGTGATAAAACCCATTCAAGCTGACCAGTTGGTAACGTAAGGACAGCAGCAGCAAACGTACTCACTGGCACCTGTGGTGTGCCTCGCACTATTCAGAGTGATGGACATATTCGACTCTCCAATTCCGCTCGTTTCTGACATGTGGGATTTCCCCACCACCACCGAGCAGTTCTGGGACACCAGCTGGTGTCCTACAATTTAATTCAATTCTGACACCATATGCCTGTATATAGCATTGAATCTCACAGGTTGGGGGCTCAGTCCCACAAGATTATCCCCACTTCAGATGCCAACCACAAGTCCAGGTGGTAATCTTTGGCTCTGACCAACTGGCTACAAATCAGAGGTTCCCACAACTTGCTCCTTGAGTTTGATTCATTTGCTAGATAGAGTGGCTCTCAGAACTCAGAGAAACATTTTGCTTTCTAGGTCACTGGTTTATCATAAAAGGATTTAACTGAAGAACAGTCAGATAGAAGAGATGCAGAGGGCAAGGTATTAGGAAAGGGCGTGGAGCTTCCATGCCCTCTGAGCACATCACTCTCCTAAAATCTCCCCCGGGTCACCAAGCCAGAAGCTCTCCTGACCCTGTCCTTTGGATTTTTATGAAGGCCTTATTACCTCAGCATGACTGATTAAATCAGTGGTCTTTGATGATTGAACTCAATCTCCAGGTCTTCCCCAACCCCTCCCCAGAGAGAAGGGTCTGCGAGCTCCAACCCTGCAGTCACGTGTTGGTTCTCCTGGCAGCCTGCCTGCATCAAAAGCCAGACATCTTCAGGGCTCTTCTCGCTCGGGAAATTTCAAGGGTTTTAGGAGTTCTCTGCCAGGAGCAGGGAGGAAGATCAGATATATATTTTTTATTGTAAAGCACAAAATCACAGAAGACTGTAACCCTTGGCCTCAGGCATCAGTACACCCATTGTGGAGGGGAGGACACTGTGACACATCATGGGGCTAGGAGTGGGTGGCAGGGTCGGGATCTAACCAGCCCTTTGCTCTTGACCACTTACTGCCCTGCCCTGCCATTAGGCCCAGAGAATGGGACTCGTCTTTACAGCCTCAGGGTCCAGGGAAGCACCATACACTTATCCCCAGTGTTTGCCAAACCAAAGTATTAAAATGTGTACCCATAAACCTCTAGCACATAAATCAGACTCTTATTATAACTGTGGGGGGATATGAGTGAAATTCATAGAAGGGGACATGTCCTCAGGATCCACAATTAAAACAGATGGTGACAAGTGCTTGAGTCAGTGTGACCAACAACAGTTGTCATGTCATAATAATCGGGGGTCCAAATGAAGGTGGGAGACATTTGGGAAAACATGGACACTCAAAACGTGCAGCTGGTTCTGAGCTTCGGGTTTCACAAGACCAAAATCGAGATGTTGGCAGGGCCACATTCGTTTCTGTGAGCTCTGAGGATGAATCTACTTTCACACTCCTTCGGGTAGTTGGTAAAATTCAGTTCCCCACAGTTGCAGAACTGAGGTCCCTGCTTTCTTGCTGGCTGTCAGCTAAAAGTTACTCTCAGTGTCCAGAGTTTGCCGAGTTCCCTGCCTCATGGCCCCCTTAAAGCCCACAATGGTAGGTCGAGCTCTTTTCACTCTTTGGCCTGTGCTGGCCCACTCCGTCTCCTCCCTCCCAATTCATCTCTGACTCCTCTGCCTTCTGCTGCTGCTGCTTCTAAGGGCTCATGTGATTCCACTGTTCCCACCCAGGTCATCCAGGATGAGCTCTCTCATTTAAGGTCAGCTGATCATAACCTTCATTGTGTCTAGCTGACACCCTCTTTACCTTCATGAGCTTGTCTCCTTATTTCCAAAATGGGGATGTTTACTGCAAATATTTACTGAGCACCTCCCAGTATTCTAGGTGTGGGGGATACAGCTGGATCTGACTAGTCAGCTCATCTGGGACCCACAAGTAGGCCAGCAGGTATGGCTCTGCTCAGAATTAGAGCCAGGCTCCTAATTTCCCCATTTCTTGAAAAGCTCATTTGTAAAGTCCACAACACGGCAATATCTTGGGTCTTCTTTCCCACTTGATATCTCCACTCTCCAGTAGGATCCACTCTCATTCTCGTTCCCAGAGGACTACGAGGGCTTTCTTGCAAGAATGCTCCCTTGAACACCAAGGACTCCTTTTACAGACATGGCTTCGTGTTTCCCTAATAAAAGATGGTTGAGCATCCTTCATGTACTTATTTGCCATTTGTAAATCTTCTTTGGTGAAGTATCGACTTTGTCTGAAGTTTTACTGTGCGGTTGAGTAAATTCTTTATGTACTTTGGATAGAAGTCTTTTATCAGATATGTGTTTTGATTTCCTCCCATTTTTCAGCTTGTCTTTCACTTTCTTAATGGGGTCTTTTTAAAATTTAATTTTCTTCAGGTTTATCGAGGTATAATTTACATAAGTAACATTCACCCTCTTTAGGTGCGGAACGCTATGTAATCTACTGCCACAATCAAGATAGGAAATATTCCCATCTTCCTCCCCAAATTCCCCCATACGCTCTTCTGGCAGGTCCGGTTCTGCAGCTTTTTAATGAGCTCTGGGCGCTTATATGTCAGGGACTTTCTTTACTGGGTAGAACATTAGATGCCTCTATGTCAGCTTTGTGCCCTGACTCATAAATTCCAGGGCAACAGGAAAAGACCCATTAAACATCCCGGTACACACAGCTCTAATAAAAACAGCAATAATAACACCAAACCCTCGTATAGTGCTTTCCAGCTGCCATTCTCACCCTCTACTAATAATATTAATTCATTTGATCTTCACAATAATACTCCCCGTGAAGTGCAATCACAAACCCCAGATTCCAGTTGAGGAAACCGAGGCACAGAAGAGGTAAACCGCCTGCGCTCTCAGCACTAGCGAGCTAAGGAGCTGTAATCCTAGCTCAGGGGGTCTGGCTCCAGGGCACACTGCCAGGCACCGCGTAGGACAGAGAGACGAAAACTACCACAAGGCCGTCGTCTCCTCTGCGTGTCTGGTTGAAATTTATATGAATAAGAAAGTCAGTGGTCCGGGAACAAGGAGAAGGTACAAATCGCGGCTGTATCTCTGACTCTCCAGAGCGGCTCACACTCTATTTGATGGCGTGGTGGAGGGGGAGCCCGCGCATCCCTACCTCCCAGGCAACGGGTCAACTGGCCCCCGGCAGCGCGCACTCCGCCTGCGGCTTTTCCTGCACTGCCGCGGGAGGGGTGCGGCAGCGACACACCCTATTGCGGGTACCTGGGCCTCTGGCCCGCGGGACAACAGCCTCCCGCTCCGGATGCACAGTGACAGCACGCAAGGCGGGGGAGGGGGGCAGCCAGCCCTGGCCTCTGGGTCTCCCGCGAGGAGCCTGCAGCCAGGGACTTCGCCATTTCCCATGCCCGGGGCCCAGTTCTCCACGCGGTCGGTCGCGCCAGGGCTGGAGGCTGCGGGCGCAGGGCCGGGGCGCGTGCCGGAGCGAGGCTCTGCAGACGCGCGGCGCTGGCCTGGCGCTGTGAGCACAGGCTCGCGGCGGCCGGCGCGCCTGTGGCTGGGCGCTCGGAAGGCTGGAGGCTTGGCCGGCTCCGGGGAGCGGCGCTGCCAGCCCGGCCTGGGCTTCTTCTGCAGGCGTGGACTGGTACACGGCAGCGTTCACCACTTCTCGTGTGGGCCAGGAAAGGACAGAATAGTTCCCGTCAGCCGAGTGTGGAAGGAGCCGAACACCGCTCCGCGGCGGGAGAGCGCAAAAGGATCGGCTTGAGCCCTCAGGAACTCAGGGGCCCCGGTGCGGAACAGCTGGCACCCACTCCTAAGCCCCCTGTGTATCTTACCGTTCACCGTCTCCGCTTTAAGTGTGGGGTTTTGTTTCACGTTGGCAAATAAGATTTCTAATCGGATGGTCAAGGTCCCAGCTGTACCCAACACCGTGGCTTTGGGCCAGACACGTCATATCCCTGGAGCTCTTTATTCCCATTGTTAAAATGAGGAGGGTGCGCAACCGTTGAACCCTGCAAACTATTAAATTGAAGGAAATGGGATGGCTGCTTGACTAACTCATGCACACGCTTGCGTTGGGTGTGGCAGCGTGTGCCTGGCCTGGCTCACCTGCAGGGATTGTGTGAGGGACACTGAGGGATCAAAGTAGCCAGGACTTCACCCTCAGAGCTCATGATGAAATGACTAGTGTTGATAGTGCTGTAGAAGACAGAGTGGAAGCCAGGCATAAGTGACTTCTGCATGGGAGGGGGGAGGGTCAGTGCAGGCTCCACCCAGGAGATGACCTCTGAACTGGGCCTGGGAGGATGAGATGGGACTGGGGTGCTCTTGGACATGAGAATGCCTGAAAGCCTGCACTGGCCATTGATGTGTCTGGAGAGTTCTGGGAATGGCTGTCAGACTAGTGCTGGGCATGTGGGGAGGCAATTGTTAGGCTTGGTGGGGGATGGGGTGAAAGATTGGGGAGGGTCTTGAAAACCCCAGCAGACAATGAAAAGCTGCAGAGGGTCTTCAGGCAGGGAACTAATATCAGATGTGTGTTTAAGTAAAGTAGCTCTGTCAGGAACCAGACAGGAAGTAGTGTAATTGTACAAAGGGGATGTTGGAGGAAGGAAGTTAATCTCATAGTCCCTGGAGTGATGAGGGCCGGAGTGCAGTGGGGATGGGGATGGAAGCAGGATTTCACAGAGATTTTGGAGATAATCATGGACAGACGTCATTGGCTCCCCATCACAGCTGGACCTAGATGACTCCTGAGGCTGGAAAACCCCGGGGGATTGAATCATTAAGACATTTGATTTTCTGCGGAGTACAGACCTTGTGCAAGGTACTGGGATCAGATGATAAAAGTTTTCCTTTCTACCCTGAAGGTGTTTTAGTTTCATGGAGGAGATGGACACATAACTAGAAGATTATACCTTTATCCATGTGCTTAGCATTACAATTGCCCCTCCAGAGCCAGGTGGGGGTGTAGGCAGGGATGTCTCCTGAAGGAAGGGAGGTGTGAGCTTCAGGGAGATGGTAGTTCCTAGCAAAGTGGGTATCCAAGTTGCATGAGCAGGAAGGCCAGGCCATTTGTGATCTGCTTAGAGCACTAGAAACAGATGCTTGAAGGTAAATGACCTAGCAGAACCAGATGCTGAAGTGTGAAATGGAGGTGGAGCTTAAGTTTTATTCTAAAGGGGAGGGGGAGCCATGGAAGGACCCACCCTGGAGGAGTAAGGTTCATTCAGATTTGACTTGGGACTGCTTACCCTCGGTGCATCACGGAGGACAGTTGCAGAGGGGAGAAGCTGTGGGGAGAGGTGGTAGCAGGAAGTGCTGCTGTGAGAGAGTGGGGGCTGACCCTGGGCCATGGTGGCAGGAGCAGGGCTTGCATGGGTTTGGGAGGTTCAGGAAGAAGAGTGGTGCGGGGGAAGTTTCGGGGAGGTAGAGGATGAGGGGGGAAGGGTGCACGGGGCCCTGAGGACATCCTAGTAGAGATACCTAACGGAAGTTTACTAGCTAAGTGGAATGGCAGTTCTCCTAGCCTTTGTGAACTGGTCTCACATGCATAAGGGGGACTGCAATACCGACCTCATGATGTTGGGGCGGTTCACTGCACAGATATTTACTTAGCACCTTCCCATGTTCCAGGTGCCAAGGATTCAGGTGGACTGCTGCTGTGTAAAGTACGCAGAAAATACAGGGGAAGCTAAAAATAAAGGGCCCAGTTAGAGGTGTAGATTTGTCTGTCATCCTCAATAAGATGCCAGAAAAGTCAGAAGAGCCCTGAGTGAGTGAGAATCCCTGCACTGGAGGGCAAGATGGAGGTGCCTGGCGACAGCCAGCTGGCCGGCAGAGAACAGAGCACTGGTGTGTGTCTGAACAGCCTTGGCAAGGCCACGTTCAACATGATAGTTTGGGACCGGACCATCTCAAGGCTCCTTCCTGGTGTTAAAACTTCTGGTGATTACCTGTGAGCTTCCATTTCTGTGTGTAGAGGGAGCTGACTCTGAGTTTAGCTACATGGATCCAAGAACCTGAGGGTCTCTGGGAGCCCCCAGGCCTGTGGAGCTCTGCCAGGAGCCTGCCTTTTCTCAACACACAGTGGGCGTTTTCAAAGTACAGTCATATCTTGGTACTCGTTGGCTTCAGAACTCGTCAAACCCTGTACCTGCATTTTGATGAGAAAAAAACGTTTCAGCACTCGGCACTCGCTAGGACTTGTATGAGTCACAACGCTGCCCCAGAAGAGAAAATGCTTCATTGTTGGGTACTTGTCTGTTTCGGCAATCATCATGAGTTCCAGAACGAATTAACGACAGTGCTGAGGTACCACCGTATCATGTATTTGTTGGGTGCGTAAGAGCAGGACAGAGGCTTTTATTATTTTTTATCAGCATTCTTCAGAGTAAGCTAATTGTCACCTCATTTTGTAGTTGAGCAGATTAAGGCATGATGACATCAGGTGCCTTGCCAGGGGCTACACAGTTATCTGAAGAACTTTTTATCCTTCACTGTAACCCAGAATGTCAATAACAAATCAATGTTTCTGTAGAAAGGAAGTAATAATAACAATTTATCCAAAGGTAACTCATACATAACCTTGGAATTTTTCATCACAAATTTTTTAAAGGATTTTACTTATTTAATTTTAGAGAGAGGGGCAGGGAGGGGGAGAAATGTTGACTGGTTGCCTCTTGCACGTGCTCTGACTGGGCACTGAACCCACAAAGCAGGCATGTGCTCTGACCGGAATCGAACTGGCGGCCTTTCACTTGGTGGAACGATGCCCAACCAACTGAGCCTCACCGGTCATGGGTGAGAATTTTTAACTAAATTAAAAAACTTCAAAGGCTAATGAAAAGTATTGTTAATATTTATTGAGTGCTTCCTAAAGACAATACTTCATAGGCAAGTGGAGTAACCTGGGAGTGGGGTGGAGTGAGGTGGAGTTAGATTGGAGTGAGGTGGAATAAAGTGGAGTGAGGTCGGAGGATGATTGTGAAGTAGAAGAAAGTTGGAGAGAGGTGGAACAAGGTTGGGGGAGGAGGAGTGAGGTTGGGGTGAGGTGGGACAGCGGGTCCAGCATCGCTTGGTCAGTGAGGGGCAGAACCCAATTTTGAACTCAGTAGGTTAGGCCCAGAATCTCAGCTCTTGACTACTAGGCACATCATCCCTTATCTGATTTGTCTTTGAGATCTTACTATGAACAGTGGTAATTCAATAGCCAAAATTAACTTTTAAGTGTTGATACCCTTAAAGGGTTGCAAACCTTCTCTTACTTTTCTTGTTGTTCAAGCCAAATAAGGAGCTTGAACTTGACATAACTGAAATGGGGATTTGCTGGGGGAGTCGAGGGCCCACCGGACTGTGCGACCTTGGGTTTGTCTACACCGAGGTAGCAAGTAGCCTTGGCCTCTACCCTGGGGAGGGAAACCCGGGAACTGAGATGGCCTCCCCAGGTGGGCTGCCTGGGGAGTGCTGTTGGAGTGAAACCTCACCACTCAGGGAGGACGATTTGGCATGTACACAGAAGACCACTCTCCTAAATTCAGTTTTGTTTTTCTGAAAAATAAGATACAGTGACCCAAACACCTCTGAGTTTCTCAAATCCTGGCTTAATCCAGGAAGGCTTAGGCCCACCTGTCTTCCATGACCTCATCTTATGCAGCTCCTGTCACTTCCCAGGAGTGGCTCTCAGGTGTGATGGCAGTGGAGATGGAGCACAGGGAGGGATCAGGGAGTCTGGGGCAGCACTTGGAGGAGGGATCGGGGTGGGGGGTGGAGAGGGGGGCTGGGGTAACTGGTTCAGTGTGGGCCACAGGAGAGGGACAGACTCGTCCGCCTGGTTCCCAGTCATCCATGCAGCACCTGCTCACTGCTTCTGGCCCAGAGCATTACTTGGAAACGGTCATGCAATCAGGATTGATAAATGGGTAAGGCACTGGCGCTAATAAATCTCTGAATTTAGTGAGGCTCTTAAACCTTTCATGTGCTTCTAGATGTTGACTATCAAAAAAATCTCATTACTTAAAACTATTTTTTCCTTCAGACAAAGATGAGCCTTTGGCGTGTGGGATTTTCGCCTGCGGTGATGATGGAGATCTGTGCCCCAAGCCCTCTCCCCTCCGAAGTGTGGTTGCCAAAACTAACAGCTGTGGAATTATTTGTGACTCTTAGGGATAAACATATTTATCCCTTTTCATTGTATGTTCAGCAAGTGCTAGCAGTAACTGTAATTTACTCTCCCTATTGTATTTTTTTAGGCTAGAAGTGAACACAGAAACCATGGCATCGTTTGTTTTCTTTGGGACCTGGGTTATGAGTTTGGGCCCCATTTTCGGACAGACCTTGGCTTCTCAGACTCTGCAAGATCGGGCCTTCCTGTTTTTGTCATTCTCGGTGTATTTCGTAGGCAAGCTTTGTGTAATGGAGAAAAATACCCACGAAGGAAGCTTCCCGGAGGGTGACCAGGTGGACAGTTCAGCCAAGTAGGTGACTCTGTGGGACGCTTCTCTTTGTGTTTGTTCGTGTCGGGAAGGGTGTGACAGTGTGCCGGGAGAGACTCGGCTCACAGCCAAATAACTTTACCACCTGAGGTTCAAGGCGCCTATTCTGAGGGGTCCAGCCTCAGCTGCTTGAGAACCCAAGCTTGTGGAAAGCACACGACCCTGATGACGGGATGAACTCTCATTGTAGGTGCTTCTCTGGGTGGATACACGCGCTCCCCCGGTATGCGTTTATGTGTCTAAAAGTGTATCTGTGCACGTACTGAGGTTCTTGTGAGCAGAACAATAAAAACAAGAAAGGGAAAAGGTTTGAGGGGTGCATAGAAAAATGGCAGCACGTTGATAGTTATTGAAGCTGGATGATGGCCACATGGGGGTTCATGATATTCTTCTCTTTGCTTTCATGCATATTTGAAAATGCAAAATGAATAGGTTCAAACATACATGTAGCGCAGACACATTCGTTTAAATGTGCGATCCAGGCACTTCTCACGGCACCCAGCTGGGCGTGCGGGTGCTGTGATGTTCCTCTTTGTTCACGGCACTCGGAGCGGGCACAGGATACAGATTCATCCAACATCACACAAACACTGAATTTCAAACAGAGAGGAATTCTTTGAAGCATGGGGACGGGTATTATGAAAACCTTGAACAGTGGAGACCGTTTGGGGGAGGGTCAGAAGAAGCTTCATAGAAGGACTGAGGCCTGAGCTGAGGGTTGAAGCATGTCTGAGAATTAGCTGGGCGCCACGGGGTAGGGGGAGAAGAGAGTTCCAGAAGGTGGGACTCATCTGTGTAGTCTCTGGGACCTGCAGTGAGTCAGGGTGATGGCTGGGCGGTGGGTGGCGGGCGTGCCCGGCCTCGAGAAGGAATTGCCCTTGTCCTGGGAACAGTGGACGGGCAGTGAAGAGTTGAAGCAGGAAGTACCTGAGAGCGACTTTCCTCCTCAGGCTGCCATTTTGGCTGTGAAACAGCATGGGAAGAGGTAGAGGTGGATACAGGTGTGTCTGAGAGAGATCTAGGACTTGGTGCCAGTCTGGATGTGGGTCATTGAGAGGGACTGTCAGCATCACGGCGGTGGGCTGTCCTGTGCTAAGATGGGAAACCAGAAGGAAGAGCCCAGTGTGGCGGAAAAGTCCTGCATTTGATTTGGTGGAGCTGGAGGGAGATGTCGCCAAGGTGATTGGTCACATGGAGTTGGAGCTCAGAGCAGGGATGTAGGTGGGGAAAGGAGCTGGGGGACCCTTCACAGGCAGGTGATGGTGGGAGCCAGAGATGCTGCTTGGAGAGAGGCCCCAGGCGGCGGGAAACCAGGAAGGGGCAGCACAGGCCAGCTCCAGCATGCGCTCCAGCCTAGCCTGGGTTGTTTCCTTCTTCAAATTAAACCGGTTTTGCTTCAGCATGCTTATGGTAAAACTGTTAGACCACAGTACTGACCGGTGTGGTTCCATTGATTGGGCGTCGTCCTGCAAGGTGAAGGGTTGCCGTTTCAATTCCCAGTCGGGGCACATGACTGAGTTGTGGGTTCCATCCCTGGTCGGGGTGCATGCAAGAGGCAACGGATCAATGTTTCTCTCCCTCTCTGTCTCCCTCCCTTCCGCTCTCTCTAAAAAAATAATAAATAAAATCTTCAAAAAATGTTAAACCACAGCAAGAACATACAGATACATTCCCTTGTAGACCCTTTTCTGTACAGTTAATGTACATATGTATGTATACATGGCTTTACATTCCACCTAAACGGGTCCCCGCCTTCACCTCAGCAACTCATTTACTGTGACGATTTTTTTTTCCTGATTTTTCTATGTTACAACATAATACAAAGTTGTACTGAAAGTCTCCTCCTAAAATCCCATCCTCTGGATGGTATCACTATTAACATGCTCCTTTGACTTTTGCTCCTTAACTTGTGTGGTATCTGATACGGGTGCATCGTATGTATGGAATTGCTCCTCTGTGGAAGACATTCGGGTGTCTGTAGATCCTGCTGTTCAGAAGAGAGCGGCAGCGAACGCCCCTGAGGGCGTGTGTTCGTCTGTGTGCTTTTGTGAGCGTTCTTACAGGCCGGAGCCCTGCAGCCGGGTCAGAGTCTGCACATCTCAGAGTTTTAACAGATGTTTCCCGGCTGCGCCAAGATGGCCTATTTCCCGTACTTTCACCAGCTCTGGATTTCACCGTTCTCAGGTTTTTCCTAATTTGTTGGGTGAAAAAGCTTGGATTGATACTTTAATTTACATTCCATCAATTAATTGCAAATTTAAGCATCTTTAAAAATGTGTTGACTATAGTCAACTTTCATGCGGAAATTGTATCTTTTGCCCATTTTTCTTTGGGGTTGCTTTCCTTTTCCTTTATTGTAACAGGTTTTTTTTATATGAAATGGATATTAATTATTAAGAGCTTCTTAAGCCTAAGGATGTGCCCAAATTTAGACAGTAGTCTGAGACATTGCCCTTCTTTCGTGTCACCGCCCCCCCCACCGTGCTCCACATCAGTCATCACCAGACTCTGCGTGTTTTCCTTTGAAACATCTTGACAACTCTGCTGGGGACACAAAACAGAGCACCCCCTGCAGTGTTCCCACAGGGTGAGTGACACGCCCGGGCCTCACGCTGAGGATGGAACCCTGGTCTCTGCACCTGCGGCAGCTTTGAGTGACACAACATTGCGGGTTGGGCCTAGAAGGCCTCCCGGGTCCACTTCACCGGGGCTGTCACTGGTGTGCATCTCAGGAACCCTTCAAGCTGCTGTGACAAGCCTCACCCCTGCCTGCCCCGAGCAGTCAGTTTCCTAGGTGACCAGTGGGGGATGACAGTGACTGTCAACCTCTCAAAAGACATTCGTCTTGAAAATGGAGCCTACAGTTTTTGGGAACGTGTAGGCTCCTGCTTTCCTCAGTGTTGTGGGGTCCTGCGTGATTCGTGCAGATGGGACACAGGTTGTGAGCACGCGGACTTCAGGGAGGTATGAGTCCTTACTAGAAGGTTCTTAGTGTGTTGTGCTGTGCTTGCTGGTTTCACAGTGGGGAGACCAGGACTGGGGGTGATTTTCCTGACTGTGTCTTCCCTCTGGGTTTTGTTGGGGAGGGGATGTCTGGGACCCAGGCCACCACCAGAACCTTGGCGAGCTGGTTTCTGACCACATGATCCTGCCAAACACCCCACAGTCCAGGCTGAAAGCCCGCAGGGCCCTGTGGGGTGACGAGGCCACCTGCCTTCTGCCCACCTGAGCCTCTGTCTGGCTGTGGCCCCCCTGCCTCCGGTCCTCCGTAGCCAGTTCCCAAGATGTGCACAGACAGGTCTGGTTCTGGATCTTGGGGGTGCCAGCCTCTTCTTTTTCAATTTGTTTTGTAGCAGCCTTATTGAGATATAATTCACAGACCCTACACTTCATGCACCGATTGCTACAATCAAGCTTAGAGCATGTGCATCGCTCCAAAGAGAAGCTCTATATCCATTAAGCAATTACTCCTACTTCTCCCCACTCCCCCCAGCCCCTGGCAACCACTGATCTTTCTGTGTCTATTAATTTTCCTGGACATTTAATATCAGTAGAATCAGACAATTCATGTCCACTTGTTTATAAAGCTGTAAGCAGAGGCCAAGCTGCTGAACATCCAAACTGAGAGCTCTGGGCTGGTGACAGGTGAGTTAGTCCTGTCTGGCAGGCCCATGAGCTGGGATCCCAGGACCAAGTCCAGGGCCAGGTGTCTGGGGCAGGACACCCAGCAGAGGAGACCTGATGAGTCAGCCACCTTAGAGCTCAGGGCTGGGTCAGGTGGGAGGGACCAGGGCAGAAGATTGCAATGGGCAGAGACGGGAGCTCATGTATCCTGTAATCCTGAGTCTGGTGACCCTGAGAGACCTGGAACTTGAGCTCTCCTGTCCGTGTCTGTACAGGACCCTGCACACCCTCCTTCTTTGATGTGACATACAGCCTGACATTTATTCTGCTGGAAATTTTACCAGTTGGATACTGGGTGCATAAGCACCTTCTTAAACTTTTTGGGAGGGTTTGACACTTGTTTTCATTAATTCACATCTTAGGGTCAATTATTTTTAATTCAGTCACTTTCTCCTTAACACCTTGTAGAAATTAGTTTAATGTGCCTAGAAATCCCCAGTCACCTTAGTTTGATAATTGACCTCAGAATGTAGCGAGAACCCTGTCTCTCAGTGGTCATGTCAGGGGCTGTGCTAGGGAAACCCCGTGGGAAATGTGAGCAAAGTCAGACTGACCTTTCATCCGAGGACCTTCCTCTCCAACTGTGCGGGAGATAAGCCAGGACTCTGGGATCTCGTTGCTCTTTGCATTGCTCTGGCCCACATTCACTCTGTAACAGTCAAGAGTCCCATGGGAGCCATGGCCTTTGTGACCTACTGCTCTCCCAGTCCGACTGGCCACCTTCATCCTTGGCCGGCCAGGCATGCTCTGGCCTTAGGGCCTTTGTGCGGTGCGGGCTGTTTCTGCAGTCTGGAATGGGCCCCGTCCCCTGCTCGCTTCCCTCAAGTCTGCTAAGGTGCTGCTTTCTCAGTTCCCAGCACCGGGCCTGCTGGTGGTAGGCACCCAGGAAGTATCTGTTGGGAGAAGAAGTGAACGACTCCAGTGTGAGTGTGGAAAGTCAGGGCCCTAGTGAAAGAGTTGCTGGTCTCATTGTGTGTCAGGTTGCTGTCGCCAAGAGGACTGCTTGGCTTCTTCGTGCACCTGACAGTGCCAACACTGCTAGAGTTTGGGAGAAGTGGGGCCTCTGCCTCCTGGAGCCTCTGGGAGGGTGTGAGCCTTGTGCACAGGGCTGGAGGCTGAGGGCCCTCCTCTCTGGCGCAGCCCGTGCTGTTACTTCCTTGGGCTGGTCACTTGGTACCTGTTGCGTGCCAGCCTGTGGAGAGATCTCCAGCTAGGTTCTTTCAGTTCACCAGTTGGGGCCCCAAGGCCCCAGTTAGGTGGGGTCTCTTTTTACACCTTGGCCAAATAGCAACTGTGGTTAGAATGTGGTTAGTGATTAGTCAGGCCTGTGTGAAGGCAGGCGTCCACGTCTCTCGGGTGCAAACCGAAGTCTGTGTAAAGCCTGCAAGGCCTCCTGCCCAGCCTGGCCCAGCCCCTGAGCCCCACCCTCTCGCAGCCCCGCTCTCTGCTCTGCCAACACTTCGTGCCCCTGCCTCTCTCCCATAGGACACCTGCTCCCCACTGCTTCTTGGTCACAGAAGAGGGCCTGGTACAGCATAGTTTCCCAGTAAATATATGTTGAATGAGCAAATGTATAGAGTTCATTTGCAAGGTTTTTTTCTGGCTTCGTTCAGTTAGAATAGGGTTGAGTCAATTCTGTTGAGATAATCACTCTTGTTGTTTAGAGAGCATTATTATCATTTGGATGTTTAGAAAATACCAAGGCCAAAAAAAAGAGGACCTTTTTTTTTTAAAAAAATAGACTTTATTATAGAAAAATGGAAATGTAGAATAGTATAGTCACTCCCCATGAGCCATTCCCAGCCCCACCAGGTCCCAGCTCACACCCATCCTGTTCGTCCAGCCCCCCTTGCCCTCACTCTGGATTAACTAGAAGCAAACCCCAGATAGCATATCATGTCATCTGTGAGTATTTCAGTTAGTATCCAAAACAAGCCTTCTAGAAAGAGAGACTGAGGGGGAGGTGCAGCTGGGGAGCCCACGCACTGCCGGCCTCGGCAGGACAGTGCCCGTATGCTGTCTGTTACCCGCCCAAGTGGGTGTGTGAGCTGTTTGCATGAAATTTGAAAGGGGCAAGCCTGGCCCTAGCCACTGCGCAGGTGTCCCCATGGTCATTTCCTTCCTGTGCTGGTCAGCAGACTATCACCAGCCTACAAATGCTGAGGTGTTTTCCCTTTTTCCATTTCCTGTCACTGTTTTGAAACCGAGAGAAGGAGAGTTACCTCGATTTGATAACTGCTCATTTACTAGCAGAGTTGGTGCCACCTATTTATAAGAAAATGTGATCAAAATCACAAACATCAGCAATCTGAGGAATGCTGATGTTCCAGTAGGGTAGGAAGAAACAGATTTTAGTGTGCTGTTATGTAAAAGTTGTTTTCTGCCTTATTGCTAAATATGAATTATTGCATGAATGATGGAACAAAACAATAACTGAAATCAATGAAATAGAAAACAGACAAACAACAGGTAAAAATCAGTAAAGCCAACAACTGGTTCTCTAAAAAAATTTTTTTTAGATTTATTTATTTTTAGAGAAAGAGAGGGAGAGAAACATAGATCAGTTGCCTCTTGCACGCCCCCAACTGGGCACCTGGCCGCACCCCAGGCACGTGTGGCAAGGAGTTCTCAGGTCAGCCCTCAATCCACTGAGCCACAGCAGCCAAGGCAACAGCTGATTCTTTAAAAAGATCAATACAATCGATAAACCTCTAGTTAGACTGATTAAGAAAAAGACCTCTCAAATTACCAGCAAGGGCAGTGGTATAAGAAATAGCAAAACAGATTCCACAAACATTAAAAGGAAAATAGGGGAACATTATGAACAACTTTATCCTCAAAACTTTGATGAAATAAACTACCTGAAATACTCAAATTACCAAAATGGACTCAAGAATGAAGAGAAAGTCTGAGTAGCCCTCCATGTATTAAGGACATTAAATTCGTATTTAAACACCTTCCCACAAGGAAAATTCCAAGCCCAGGCGGCTTCACTGTTGAGCTCTACCCAACATTTATGAAAGAGATGATGCCAATTGTACACAAAATCTTTCAGAAAATAGAAAATGAAGGAATACTTCCCAACACATTCTATAAGCCAGCACTACCCTAACACCAAAACCTGACAAAAATATTACAAGAAACCTACAACCAGTATCTCTCATGAAGAAAGACATAAACAATTCTTTCAAAATATTACCCAGTCAAATCCAGCCACATATGAAAAAGGATGATAAACCATGGATAAGTGAAGTTTATCCCAGTAATGCAAGATTGGTTTGACATTCAAAAATCAATGTAATTCATCATATTAACAGAAAGAAAAAGAAAGCACATGGTCATCTCAATAGATGCAAGAAAATAAAATAAAAGCAACATTGAAAAATCCAACGCCTATTCATGATTTAAAAAACAAAAACTTAAAATCTCTCAGCAAACCAAGAAGGGAAAAGAATTTCCATGACCTCATACAGGGCAAATACTGAAAACCTAGAACTAATATCATGTTTAAAGATGAAAGACTAAGTGAACATTTCTCACCTGAAGTCAGTAAAAGAAAAGGATGTCTGCTCTTACTGTATTTATTCAACATCTTAGTGGCAGTCTTAGCTAGAGGAATAAGGCAAGAAAAAATGCATACAAATTGGAAAGAAATAAAACTGCCTTTACTCACAGGGGTATGTCTATCTTAGGACATGATCATATATCATGAAAATTGCAAGAACTCTACAAAAAAAAATTGAAACTTAGTGAATTTAGCAAGGTCACATGATAAAGAGTTAATATTCAAGAATCTATTGTATTTTAGAATATTGGCCATAAGCAATTAGAAATTGAAGTTTTAAAAATGCCATGTATAATAACACCAAAAATCATAAAACACTTAGGTATAAATATAACAAAATATGTATAAGAAATGTACACAAAAAACTATAAAATGCTGCTGAAATTAAAGACCTAAATAAATGAAAAAGTATGACAGGTTCATGAATCAGAAAACTTAATATCATTGAAATCTTACCCCCCCCAAATTGATTTTGTAGATTCAGGATGGTTCCAAATAGCAATCTTTATGTAAAAAATTACAAGTTGATTCTAAAATTTATGTGGAATTGCAAAGGACTGAACCAAGTTAAAAAGAAGTCAAAATTTTAAAAATAAAAAATAGAGTTGGAAGACGTACACCACCTGATTTCACAACTTACTACAAAGCAACAGTAATCAGGACAGTGTGGTGCTGGTATAAGGTAGACATGCGGATCGGTGGGACAGAACAGGGAGCCCTGAAATAAACCCCCAGACATATAGGCAATTAATTTTGATGAGGTTTCCAAAGGAGTTCAATGGTATAAGGATAGACTTTTCAACACACAATGCTAGGACTACTGGATATCCACAAAGGGAGAAATGAATCTTGATCCTTACCTGATACAATGTACAAAAATTAACTGGAAATGGATCATAAACCTAAGCATAGCCCCCCCCCATCCCCCACAGATGAGAATAAGTCTACCAAGACAAGATCTGTTTGGGGAGGAAAGGTGGCTGATCTCTCAAAGGAGAAGGGCCCTGAGCCTGTTCCTCGATGGACGGGCTTTTATTGGGTTCAATTTACACAGGAATACAGGTAAAGCTCATCAATCATTGTCAGACAGTAATGATCACAAAGTAGATAACATTCAAAGAACCATGAGGGCTTATTCTGAGTCAGGGTCAGAGGGCTAAAGGGCCATAAAACTTTGGGAAACAAACTCATTTTATGCTTGGACCCTTATCATTTAAATTGAGGGTATTATGCATTCTTTCTTAGGCCTGATCAGCCCAGGGAACTGCCCATTCCAGCACAGGACCACACTCACATCATTTTAGGCTTAAGTCAGGCAGGGGACGCGGGCAGCCAAGAGATTAGGAGACTTCTTACAGACAGAATGAGGACTCAGGCTATGCCAAAGCCAAGGTGTGAGGGTCTATTACTCCCCTTTTCTATAGTCCCTCAAGTCCTTCCCTGATGTTTCCTTCACAACCTCACCTGTCTTAGGTCATCCCTCCCTTGAGGAATCTTACCCATCATTGGCTAACCAGTCATCTGCCCTGCCTGGAAGATAAGCTTTGTCTCCTTAATGGCTTATGGTCCTCAGGTCTTTTACTCAGCCTTAGCCATGGGGGGGTTATAGCTTCTGAAACCAGGCAGGGCAGTTCCCAACACATAAACCTTGAAGAAAAAATATGGGAGAAAATATTGGCTACCTTGGCAAAGATTTCTTAGGACACAAATATAAACCATAAAAGAAAAAAATTGATTGGTTAAACTTCATCAAAATTTAAAAGTTCTCTTATTTTAAAAATACTCTTAAGAAAAGGAAAGATAAGTCAAAAGCTATATATGTGACAAAGGACTTTTATACAGGAGACAAATAAAACTTCATTTAGATTTAGGCAAAAATTTGAGCAGACATTTCACAGAAGATATAAGAATGGCCAATGAGCACATGAAAAGATGTTCAATATCTCTAGCTATGAGGGAAGGGCAAATTAAAACTGTAAAGAGATACCACTAGACACTCATTAAAATGACCAAAATTAAAAAGACTTCAAAATATTCAGTGTTGCCTAGGAGACAGGGCACTAGAACTTTCATACAACATTGGTGGGAATGTAAAATGGTACAAGTCTGGAAAAGTTGGTCAGTTTTCTTTACTCTTAAGTGTTCATTTACTATTCACAACCAGCAATTCCACTGTTCGATCATGTGCATGAGAAAATGTCCAGTAAGACTCATATAGGAAAGTTCACACAGTGTCAGCTTCATTTTTTTAAAGATTTTATTTATTTATTTTTAGACAGAGGGGCAGGGAGAGAGAAAGAGAGAGAAAGAAACATCAATGTGTGGTTGTTTCTTGCACACCCACCACTGGGAACGTGGCCCTCAACCCAGCCATGTGCCCTGACTGGGAATTGAATCGGCAACCCCCTGCTTCACAGTCCGGAGCTCAATACACTGAGCCACACCAGCATCAGCTTCATTTAATAACACTGCAGACAACTTAAATATCCATCAACATGGGATAAAAGAATGTGGTATAGTCATACAGTGGAAGACTGTCAGCAAAAAGAAGGAGAGACGTAACAAATGGACGAATCTCACAGACGTGTTGAATGAAAGAAATAAAAAAAAAGCGTACATCTGTGTGATCCTATTTATACAAAACTTGAGAAAGGACAAATCTAATCCACAGTGACAGAGAACCCTGGGCTCTGGTGTGTGTGTGCAGTGGGGGGATTGACTGGGAAGAGTCACTACTTTTTCGGGGTGGCAGAAATGTTCTGTGTGTTGACTGTGACAGTGGCTACTTCCACAGGTTCAGACATTTGTCAAAACTCACTGAGCTGTACACTTAAAATGAATGTACTCTTTTATACATAAACTTTACCTCAAAAAGTTGATTTCTAAAAATCCTTTATATAACCAAAGTAAAAAAAAAAACCCTTATATACAGTATTCTTATTCTGTATTTTCTAAAATAATTATAGTTTATACCAGAAAAAAAGAATGGGGAAGTGTTGAAGTTTCAGAATGGCACATATAGATTACTACCATTTTAAAACCCTAGTTGTGCATACACTTGTAAATCAATACGTACAATATTTTTGCCAAGACCCATAATCACTCCTGTGATGGGGATAGATGGAGTGGGAGACAGACTGGGAGAGAGAGATTCTTCATCATGTGCACCCATTTCCCAACAGCAACGGAAACTTCTGATCTACAGTTGATCACACTGAAAAGGTATAATTCAGCCTGGGACAGGCAAGAGAATTAATGGAGGTAGTGCTAAGAAACCACAGTGCCAGTAGAGCAATCGTAGATGTCAAGTCTGTGAAGAGGGTGCGCTCCCAATGATGGAGGTGAGTCGGGAGTGGACCTCTGAGCACGGCCCCAGAGGCCAGGGCCGGTGTCTGTCCTGGCATTGCCACCAACATGCTGTGTGGCCCTGGCCAGCCCCTTATCAGTCCCATCCACACTTTTCTAAACACACCCAAGTCACAGCAAAAATCCAATTCATTTGAAAATGAAGGTTAAATATAAGGATGTTTATGGGAGCAGAGGCTGTGTGCCTCCAAAGCAAAATGCTGAATTTTTCCCCTTAGATTGCCGGCTGCAATGCAGTAATTCCAGTGTACGATCTCTGGTGTGATCTAAAGTTACAATGATCCAAGAAATGAAATTCTGATGACTTCATGAAGAATAAAATTGAACTTATTTTAGTAAATAAGTTGTAAAGAAAATCTCACAGATTTAAAGCTACATACATGGATTTTTAAAACCTTGAACTCGTTCTTTTGAGTAACAGCTTCAAAAAGTAGAAATCCATGTGACTGTGAAGATTTGTTATTACAGCAGTTCAAGCCCATGAACTACTCTAGGATAATCCCTCTTTCAAAGAAAGAATGAATTTATCTAAAGTTCTGATTTACTTTTTAAAAGTTCTGCTCCTTCTTTTTAAAGTCAAATTTATTTTAAGTACAATTTACATACAATAAAATGTATTCGTTTTAAGTATACTGGTCAATGTAACTACAATTACCATCAAAATAGAGAACATTTCATCACCCCACTAAGTTTCCCTGTACCCCATTCTCCCTCAGTCTTCTCACTCACAGCTCCAGGCAAACACTGATCAAATCTCTGTCACTAGGGATTAGATTTATCTTCCAGAGTTTCATATAAATGGAGTCATTCAATATATACTATTTCTAGTCTGGCACCTTTTGTTCAGCACAGTATTTTTCAGATTTATCTACGTTGTTGTATGCATTAGACATTTATTCCCTTTGATTGCTGAGTAGTATTTCTCAAATGACCTTTAAAAATTATTACTTGCTTCCGCAAGTCTTCATCCCTTCTCACCCACATTACTGCAAGAACCCGTTTTTCTTTAGTTTTGCCCCCCACCAACCTATGATCCATCTTCAAGCCAGAATGATCTTAGCCCTGGCCGGGTAGCTCAGTTGGTTAGTGTGCCATCCCGATAAACCAAGGTTGTGGGTTTGATCCCCAGTCAAGGCATGTGCAAGAAGCAACCAGTGAATGCATAAATAAATGGAAAACAAATTGGTTTCTTTCTCTCTCTCTCTCTCAAAATCAATCAATAAACAAACAAAAAGCAGAATGATCTTACTGAAATGCTCTTATTGAAAGGAGAGTGACTGAAGCATTCAATATATATTTCAATTGTTTGAAGTTGAACTTTGAACTTATGTAAACTTTCTAGATTTTTACAACATCCCAACTGAAATCCTCTAGCCATGAATAAATCGCTCTTCATTCCCTTCTTCCAAGCCCCTGGTAACCTGTGTTCTACTTTCTACTGCTATGAATTTGCCTGTTTTAAGCGCCTCACATAAATTGAATCATAGAGTACTTGTCCTTTTGTGACTGGCTTACGTCACTTAGCCTCCTCTCAAAGTTCTTCATGATGTAGCATGTGTTAGGATTTCCTCCCTTTCATGGCTGAAAAATGTTCCATTGTGTGACTAGGCCACATTTTGTGTATCTATTATCTGTCGAGGGACATTTTGGTCATTTCCACCTTGGCCATTGTGAATAATGCTGCTGTGAACACGGGAGTCTAAGCACCTGTTCGAGTCCCTGCTTTTGGTTCAGGCTGACACCTAGGAGTGGAATTATTGGATCATAATTCTATGTTTGACTTTTTGAGGAAACACCAAACTGTTTTCCACAGTAGCTAAACCATTCTACATTCCCACCAGTAGCGCGCAAAGGATCCAGTTTCTCCGCAATCTCTGATGTGGTGAACAACAATTTTGGGCAACATTGGCTTTCTGTGCCTCAGTTTCCTCATCTCTCGAATGTAGATAATGATACTATCATTCTTAAGGTGGTTGTGAAGTTTAAATGAGCACGTATGTGTAAATGACTTAGCAAGGGCCTGGCAAACGGGAATGCTGCAATGAGTGCCAGCTGGCTACACTGTTGTGGCTGCCAGGCATCAGTATGTCTGAGTCTGCACACTTTGCGGCCCACGCCTCTCCCTGCCTGGGTGTCCTAGGGCTCCACAGGGCTGCAGTAGGAGGGCAGCCCAGTGAGTCAGCGGCCTGAAGTCCCAGGGGATGAGCACAGCAAACGGATGGGAGGTGTGAGAGTGTGGAAGGGGGCACGTAGTTCAGGGGAATGGCAGCTCGTCCCTTCCCCTTCGCAGGCAGGAAGGGGGGGCTCGCAGAGGCTGAGTGAGCCCTGCAGCTCGCACATCCTGTGACAGCACTGCCGGGGCTTCAGGCACCTGGTTTTCCTCAGGGTTGTTTTCAGGGACTGTGGTCACAGGATGTGCACATTGTCTCAGGGTTCCTTGGAACGGCGTCTGGCCCAATGTGAACACTCTGCGCTGCCTGGTGTCGTCACCTGATCGTCATTGCTATTTCTACGGGGTGGTTCAAGGGAGGGTTTGTGGCCAGTTCGTATGGTGTAGAAAGCCCTGAAATGGTCCACTGACAAGTCCATAGCAGCACAGATGGTCACTTTCTGAAAACTGGCACTTACAGGGAGAAACTCTGTGTGTGTAGGGGGTGGGGAGTCTGGGAGGTACTTGCAGCTCTGCATTCCCAGCACATCCGCTATCCTTCCCAGCTCCGCCTGAGCCCACCGGTGGCACGGGCTTTGCGGGGCTGGGCTCACAGGAAGTCTGCCAAGCGGGGCTCTGCTCTGGCCCTTATGGGAGTTGGTGGGTCACTTCCTGGTTCTTTCCTATTTTTATTGTTTGTTAAGTTTGGATAGTACTGATAGCTGGGCATTAGGTAGTTTTTCTAAAACCTTTTTAATTATAAAAGGTTCATTACAACAACATTTTTTAAAATAAGAAAAAACATCTCATTTTTATTTTCATCATCCCAGCCCGTATAATAGCTGCTTTCACTTCCCCAGACTGTCTTCTGGTCTTTAATGATGCCTACATAGATTTTACATTGTTGTGATCACCATACACAGGCAATTTAGGTCCTTTCTGCTCAGCTTTGCTCATAAACACATTTTACATGTCATTTGTGTTTAATAGCCATATGACAATCTGTCAGGTTACCATATCATAGTTTATTTAGACATTCCTCTATAATTGGCATTGAATTTTTCCCAATATTTCACCATTGTGAATTTTATTCAGCTATCCCTGATTTTAGACAGTTTGCAAAAAATATAGGTTTGGGTTTATATAGTTACAACTGTAATTAAAATGAGCCCCAGACTCGATCTGAATGACTGAAGTTATTCTATTGACATCTGTTGCATAAAGAAACACATTTTTTCACAATTTATTCTTCAGAACTTTTCCAGGTCAGAAGCTTAGACTGGGCATTGCAGTCCTTCTTCCGCCCTCCTACATCAGACGTCCAGGGAGAGCTGCCAGCAGGAAGTGCCCTGACAGTGGTATTCTGGAGCGACAGGCCCCTTTAGCGAGGGCCACCCTCAGACCTGGACACGTGGCTCTCTGGGATGGTGTCTGCCATGAGGTGGGTCAAACACAAGTGCTCGGCTGGACTGTTCTGGGGTGGACAATACCAAGGCAAAGCCAACAGGATGGGGATAACTGTACGGCACGTACCCTGCTGCTCTGAGGAGCCAGAAACCTGACAAAGTACGGGGGTGGGCAAATGCAGGTTTACGTCCGCGAATCCAAAAAGCATAGGGCTTATTCTTGTATTATCATTTATGTATTCATCGTTGTATTTATTGTTGTTCTTATTAACCTGCCTTTGCCCACCCCTGTGTATGAGTCAACTACTTTCAGGTATTGGTCACAAAGCTGCGTCCCTGAGAAAGGGAAACAAGGCAGGCAAGTGCTGCGGGGGCCCTGGGTTCTGCCTGCTGCATTTTGTGGACCTCAACTTGGGGAATAAGGACCCGAGTAGTGTCTGGTGGCTTTGCTGCACTGAGGAGAAGAGAAGGGACTCTGGGACTCAGCTGTGATTTGTAGGGCAGAGTCCTGGAGACGATGGATCTCTCTGCAGAGAAGGAGATCCAGAAATCCTTGGAGTGCCCTGAGTGTTTACGGGTTACTGAGTTGAGCATGTGTCTTGTGAGATGGGCCAAGAACAACTGCCAGGGAGTTGCAAGGAGGCCAATCCCAAGGGCTCAGCCAGAGGGGACAGCTCCTGCTGACTCCCAGGTATGTTGCAGAGACCTCTGAAGGGTCCCGCCATGGTGGTAGTGGTATAAACAAGCCCTAGAATGAGGGTACATTAGATTCTTCCCAAAACAGCTTAAAAAAACAAGCCTTGAAAGGATCAAGTTAGCCCTGACTGGGTGGCTCAGTTGGTTGGAGCATCATCCTGTAGACCAAAAGTTTGGGGGCTCAATCCCAGGTCAGGGCACATACCTAGGTCCCAGGTTCGATCCCTAGTGGGAACGTACACAGGAGGCAACCAATCTGTGTTTATCACACAGATGTTTTTTTCCCTCTCTCTCCCTTCCTCTCTCTTTAAAATCAATAAACGTATCCTCTGGTGAGGATTTAGAAAAAAAAGAAAGAAAGAAAGGATCAAGTTAATCTGCAAGTAACTGGAACACCTGCCTAAGCAGACTTAGAGGAAGGGAAGGCTATAGACCCAGGTCCTTCATGAACACAGGTATGAAAATCCTCCACAAGATAGCATCAAATCGAATTCAGCCCTGTGTCAAAAAGATAACACATCACACTTAGTAGAGTTTATCCTGGGAATAAAAGGTTGGTTCATATCTGAAAGCCAATCAACACAATTCTTCATATCAGACTCAAGAAGGAAAACATTGTAATCACCTAAATAGATCCAGAACAGCATTTCACAAAATCTGACATCTATTTGTTATAACAACCATAATAAAAACCCTCAGCAAACCACGATTTAAAGAGATTTTCTTCAACCTCATGAAAGCATCTACAAAGCCCCTTCAGCCTCAGGTTTAAGAGTGACCACTGAATGCTTTTCCTCTGTAGATGAGGAACAGGGCAAAGATGTGCAAAATCACTTATTCACCTTTATACCAGAGATTCTAACAGATGCAAAAGGTAAGAAAAAGAAATAAAAGGCCTAGATATTGGGAAGGAAGGAATACAACATCTTTATTTGTAGATGATATGATTTTCTATGGGGAAAAGCCAATGGAATCACACACAAACTAAGACCAACAAGTGAATTTAGCTGTATACTAGCAAAACCATGCAATACTTAGGCATAAATCCTACAAAATATGTGCCTGTTCTGTTTGCTGAAAACAGACTTCAACAAGCACCAGCAGGACCAGGCCGGAAAAGGGATCAGTGGGGCTCGAGCTGTCCTGGGAGCCAGCAGTGCCGTCGGGGTGGTGAGGGCGGAAGTAAGTGACCTAAAGCTAAAGAGGTGGAGGCAGGGGAGCACGCACCGCACCGTGAAAACAACGTGAGCACTTGCGGTCCAGACAGCAGCTATTCTAAATGCTTCATAACTCTTAAATCACTTCACCCTTGCAACTCCCTGCAGTAGGCACTATTAACCTCATTTCACAGATGAGGAAACTGAGGCCAAGTTCTCACCACTTGCCAGCAGAGGCTTCGAGCCCACACCCTTCCCAACCACGCTTTGCTGCTCGGGCTCAGGGCGATGAGGGCAATGACTCAGGAGACCTCAGAGGGTTTGCACGTTGTGCCTGCTTCTCAGGACACCCTTCGAAGCCATGCACCTGAGATAGGTAGACCCACAGCCAGCATGGACTGATGATGCGCCTTTGCCTCACAGACCAAGTGCAGGAGGGGTCGACACACTCCAGTCTCAGGTCTCCTGTCCTCACTCCATGCTGCCTGCCTCCTCACTGCTCAGAAACAGGTCCCCCCACCCAGTGTCCCCTACAGAGCAGCCCTTGGAGACCAGACCCCTGCATTGTGTGGCCGCCTCCCGCACTCTGCCTCCAGCACCAAGCTTGTTCCTCCTTGGGCAGGTTTTGAAACGGCAAGGTCTAGCAGAGAAGGCGCTGGTTCAGCAACACTAAGTATAGGTTTGGATTTGAAAGGGGAATAAAAGACTCAATTCTAAAATGCTCTAAAAATGATTCTAAAATTTATTTGAATTCTCTTCAATCTGACAGAAACCCAGAGTTATTTCCAAGTTACTTTGAACAGCGGTAATCTCTGTAAAATTTGTGCGTGCAAGGTCTTCGAATGTGTATGAAGGACCACTATTTGGGGAGCTTTGCCTGTGAAGAGACTGGCTCTTCATTTCAGCCACCTGGTATTTTTGGTCTTCTGTACCTTCTGCACCTTCCGCTGAATAAGAGGAAATATGGTTGCCAGTTGTGTTTAATTTATTTTAAACAAATCAAAGCCCTGATTTCTACTTCCTGTCTATGTAATTCTTGAACTGCAGGAGGCTTCAAAGGGCAGAATAACTGTGTTCCTGAGTGATAGCGCATCTGCGATATTGTTGTAAACAGTTCAGAGTTCCGCATTGTACAGGAGCGACCGGTACAACACTGAGATACCATTTTCTGTGTGAGAGGCTCCAGAGTAGCCCTTTGATTTGTCCTGTGCTAGTTAATGGATTAAATTTAGATTTTGATAGAATACATATTTATGTAAACACTCAGAGTTTACTTTTCCTGTTTTCTCTAAAACTGCCTGTTTTCTGAAATGTTTGTCACAAATGGCAGGATGTTGCAAAGGGCCATGGAGAGAAAACTAAATACTTAAGAGCGTGGGTTTCTTACAGATGCATTGGGTTTAGGAAACTCCACCTAGATTAGCAGCTGGTTTCATATGGGCCTCTTCCCTAGAACTACATTTCTGGGGCCGCGGGCGTGGGGCCTCAGAATCCAGGGTTCCAGAGCAGCACAGGGCAGACCCCTGCCACTCGGATTGTTACAGCAAAGATTCCCGGAGCAAGTTACCTTGTTTTGAGAACAGTCCCCTGAAGTTCTGCTGGGGCCACTCAGCCTCTCTGTCCAGCCTCCGCTGCCACCCTGTCTCTTCCGGGCCTGGGCAGACGCTAGTCATCACCAGGGGTGCGGGGCACAGGCATACCATGCCTCCCGGCTGGCTGCCTCTGAGGAGGAGGTCAGGGATCGGGCTGTTAACCCCGCTGGGTGTGCAGCCTCAGTGAGTGCGTGTGGCGTCCCCCTCTCAGGAGCTGGCTTGCAGCCTCTTGTGAGGGGACTGCCTTCTGACCTGACAGGAGCTGGTGAGAGGCTGAATGACCCCTGGGCGAAGGCTGCAACCCCCATACTCTGATCTGGGACCAGAGGGGCTGGCTGGGTCCTGGCTCCAGACCGGGAAGGCGGAGGCAGGTCTGCCGGGAAGCAGGCTGGCAGGCTGCAGTGGGTGCTGGACACTTTAATCTTTGCTGGGTGGCTCTGGGAGCACCAATTCCCGGTTTTCATGGCTTTGGAAGTGCTGATAAGATGGGAATAAATCAAACGCAAAGTTACATGTTTCCTGGTTTAGGAAGCAAAAATCTAAGTATGACCTTGGAAGTGCTCCCGTACACTATTCTTTTAAAGTTTTTCCCCAAAGTGATTTTTCCTGTTGTTTTTTTTCTTGTGATAAAATACACACAACATAAAATTGACTCTTTTTACCGTTTCTAAGTATAATGCTCAGTGGCTTTAAGCACCTTGACATGGTTGTGCTGCCTCACCACCGTCTTCTCCAGAAGTTTCATCTTCCCCACCACACGCCGACTCTCCGGCCCATGCTTCTCTCAAAGCTGCCCGTGGGTTACCCAGGAAGTGCAGCTTCAGCAGAGCCCCCACCTCCCCAGGAGCAATCTTGGGGGGCATGTAAAGGAGCCAAGTGGGCTCTGGGTGTCCTGGCCCCTCGGTCCTCCTGGCCTGGGCCGGGCGGTGCTGCCTGGGCCAGCTGCCACCTGGGCCTGGATGGAGCTGTCTGAGGACAGCTGTTCTTGTTTAAAGGAAGGGGATCTGTCAGAGGTCAGGCTTGGGAGTGGCCACAGCTGACACTGATTGAGTGCCTGTGTGCCAAGCGCTCTCCTACAGCCTGCTTGCTGCATGCAGTTCTTGTTGTTTGGTCACCTTTCGTCTGGTCCGTACAGAATGAGCACGGCAGGGAGTCAGTTCCATTAACTGGGGTGGGGTGGGGGGCTCTCCGAGGCTGGGTTTTTTTTTTATTGTTTTGTCCGAATCCCTGCAACAACTTGTGAGGGGCAGGGATTTTTCATTCTCATTTTTCGGTGGAGAAATAAGCACAGAGAAGCAAAGTGTGTTTCTGGATCCTGACCTGGAAAAAGGTCAGAGAGGAGATTCTGCTGCACTTGGCCATACATGTGCGAGCTGGGAGCCCATGGCAGCGGTGTGGCCCTGGGGTCCCGCTGCACCTGCTGTAGCTGTGCACAGGTGGCAGGAGGGGAGACAGGACAGGACTGTGTGCCCATGCATGGCGCTGCAGTGTCTTAGCCCTCAGCACTCCTGTGTCACCTGGGCTGGGATGCAGTCTGTGTGTGCACCTGCATCAAGGTTCAGAGTGAGCGTTGAGTGTGGCTTTACCTCCTTGGGGACAGTGACTGCCTTGTACCATGTCTGGGTTAATTTTCTAGTGCAAAGATTCCACTACAGGTCTGCAGGGATGCAAAATGGTTTGCAAGTGTTTTCTGAGCAGCTTTGGGAGGAGAAAGAGTGATGTTAAAGATCTTGGAGATTGAGCGGATCTCAGAGAGATTACATCAGTGCCGGGCGCAGATCCAGGCCACTGGGTACGTGGGCTTTGACCTTCTGGCCCTGCTCTCTCTGTGTTTATCCACGCTGCTTCCTCTGCAGATGATGTCATTGTGGCTTCATATTTTGCCCTGGGCTGATCCCTGGGGAGAGGGGTGGTAAGGGCCACCTCACCTGCAGGACCCCTGTAACCGGAGCCTCCACACACCTGAACTCATGGCTCAGGAGCTCAAAATAGTTGTTGCCTCATTAAGTGGTTGGGGGAAAAAACAAAAAGAAAAAGATTTCATGACATGAGATGAGTATATGAAATTCCAATTTCAGTGTCCATAAGAAAAGCTTCATTGGAACGCAGTCACACACATTCATTTGCATGTTGTCTGTGTCTGCTTTCAAGATACTACTGAGCCCGTGCGGCCTGCAGAGCTGAAAATGTTGACTCTCTAGCCCTCAGGCAGAGTGCTCCTTCCTGTGATGACAGAGATTCAGGTCTTAGTAACATTTCACATGGTCAGCTTAAACCTTTGGCTTTTAACCAGTGTGGCAGAAGACGTGTGCAGGGAGTGACCAGCGTGATTCCTAGAGAGAGGTCACACTGGTGACTGATTATTCTGCACCTGTGGCTGCTCAGCGTCTGAGATCTCTTAGGAGTCACCTGTATTTCACTGAGGGGACTAGGGTCTGCCGTGGGCCCCTGGCAGGCCAGCAAGCCTCTGTCCAGAGCTCACAGGATGCTCCTCAAAGGGACATTGATTGGGGACAGTTTTCCCTGTGTTGTCAGAGTGACTCCAAGAGAGAGCTGCCTACGCTGGCCCATCTGTGTGAAGCAGTTTGTGTGTGTGTGTGTGTGTGTGTGTGTGTGAGAGAGAGAGAGAGAGAGAGAGAGAGAGAGAGAGAGAGAGAGAGAGGAGAGAGAGATGATGGTACCTGGCCTTTCTCAGCACTGTTCTGCTCCAAGGGTAGCAGTTCTACCTTGGCTCTGGGAAGTGACCTTTTGAGATGGCAGGAGGAGCTGAGAGGTCATTAAAGGGCTGGGCAAAGCCCTGCAGGCCTGGGGTCGGTCTTCAGTGACGCGGGTCTCTAGCTCATAGCTGGCATTTTCTGCGAAAATGAGCTCCAAGAGAAGGGCCAGGACAATGTAGCATTTGGGTGAAAAGCCAGGTTGAGTTCATTATGGGGTTTGCAAAGGTCCTTTGCCTCTCACTGTGCGGCTTTAAAAAAATTGTGATAAAATACATCTAACATAAAACTTACCATATTAGCCATTTTTCCCTTTGACAAATGTCTATCAAATACCTACTGTATATCAAGTACAATGTTGACATGAGAGATACAAAGACAAACAACAGCTTTCATATGACAAAGAAATTTTACAGCCAACCAAAAAATAACTACTAAATGCTTACTCTTATAAAGTTGGTGCGGGGGTGGGGGGAGTTTGGGATCTACTAGTCTGTAGTTCTGAAAACCTAGAAACTCATTTTTTTCAAGCTCAGAATGTCTGAAATCTTAACTATAATAAAAATCATGATACAAATGTGTTAATTAACAGGGAGAACCTAGATTGTTGTGGAGTAATCTCCCCAGTAGAAAAGTCTCCTTAGAAGTCAAATTATTACCAGAGGTTGCAATGGTGGCTTCCTGCATTCAAGTTTGCACTTGTACAGGGTCTGGCCAGAAATCCAGCCAAATGCTCAACTTCTCCATCCCTCTGCCCAGACACTACCCTGTTCACATATCCTTTCCTCAAAAATGTTTTATGTGCACAGACACCGTTGTTTACGAGGCCACGCACGAGCAGCGGAGCTGGCTGTCTGCGCTGCTCGCAGACATCTATTTGGTCTCACAGTACTTTTCTTTCCTTGCTTTTGATTTTTAAAAATTGGAGTAAAATACATATCATATAAAATTTACCATCTTAAACATTTTTAAGTGCACAGCCTAGTGGCATAAGCACATTCCCATTGTTATACAACCATCACCACCACCTGCCTCCAGAAGTTTTTCATCTTCCCAAACTGAAGCTCTGCCCCCATTAAATAAGGGCGCCCCATTCCCCCGCCCCAGCTCCCCCGGAAACCACCATTCTTGCTTCTGTCTCTGTGAGTTTGACGACCCTGGGTAGCTCCTGTGAGTGGATCATACAGTGTTTGTGTGGTGTGTGTATAAGTGCACGTGTGTGACTGGCTTCTTTCACTTAGCACAATATCCTCCAGGTTCATCCACTTTGTAACATGTGCCAGGATTTCCCTCCTTTTTAAGGCTGATAATATTACTCTGTACGTATATTTTACGTATTACATCGCCACATTCTGCTTCTTCATTCATCCATCAATAGACCCTTGGATTACTTCCCTCTCCTGGCTATTGCGAATAATATTGGTATGAACATGGATGTACAAATACCTCTTCAAGACCCTGCTTTTAATTATCTTGGGGATACACCCACAAATGAAGTTGCTGAATCATATGCTAGTTCTATTTTTAGTTTTTGAGGAACCACCAGACAGTTTTCTGTAGCAGCTGCACCATTTTATCTTCTCACCAACAATGCACAAGGGTTCCACATTCTCCACACCCTCACTAACACTTGTCATTTAAAAAAAAATAATATCCAAAAGAACCTATGCACCCCAATGTTCATAGCAGCACAATTTACAATAGCTAAGTGCTGGAAACAACCCAGGTGCCCATCAGTAAATGAATGGATCAAAAAACTTTGGTACATTTATACAATGGAATTCTATGCAGCTGAAAGAAAGAAGGAGCTCATACCCTTTGCAACAGCATGGATGGAGCTAGAAAGCATTA
>CM052546.1:49639321-49723857 GCA_028533065.1 Trachops cirrhosus | reverse complement strand
GGAATAAAAGATTGAAACTGTACTGAATAATCTAAAATAAAAAAAATAAAATAAAAAAAATAAAAAGAAATAATAGCTTTTCAGCCAGAATCGCCATCTTCCAGTAATTCTCCGAAGTGACTGACACAAAGGGGAAGAGGAAAGCCCCCCCCCCAGGCTATATGTTCTCCAGGCACTTCAGTAAACTTGGAGTTGTTCCTTTGGCCACATGCATGTGAATCTACCAGAAAGGTGATACTGTAGACATCAGGGGAATGGGCACTGACCGAAAAGGACCTCCCCACTGATATTCCCAGGGCAAAACTGGAAGAGTCTGCAGTGTCACCCAGCATGATGTGGGCATTGTTGTGAACAAACAAGTTAAGGGCAAGATTCCTGCCAAGAGAATTCATGTGTATATTGAGCATATTAAGCACTTTAAGAGCCGAGATAGCTTCCAGAAACGTGTGAAGGAAGATGATCAGGAAAGAAGGAAGCCAAAGAGAAAGGTACCTGGTCCAACCGAAGCGCCACCCGCTCCACCCAGAGACGCACATGGTGTGGGAGCCAGTGGAAAGGAGCCCGGGCCGCTGGAGCCCACGTCCTATGACTTCATAACACTAAGAGTGTAAAGAAATAAAAGACCTCTGTACGGTTAAAAAAAATTATAGTAGCCATCCTAATGGGCGTGGGGTGGTTTTACTTTGTTTTGTCTCTAAATAAGGCATAATTTTTGCCCCATGAAATGCACAGATCTTGGTTTCCATTAGAGGAGTTTTGACAGATGAATACCCTCATGAAACCCACATCCAATTAAGAGACCGAACATTGCCAGCCCTCTGGGAAGTTCTCTCATGACCTTTCCCATCAGTCCCACCCACCCTGCCAGCAGATTGCCATCACCACGGGAGAGTCGTGCCTGTCCTTGCACTGATGTAGCTGGACCCACACAGTGGGGATGGTGGGTCTGAGCTGGCCTGCCGGTGCCCGGTGAGGTCTGGGCCCCTCTCCCCACTGGGGAACGAGATGCTGCTGTGTTGTCAGGAGCGAGGAGAGGCTCTTTGTCTGCAGCCTGCAGAGTTTCTCTTGGCATGGAGCTGTGACCCCCATGTCCACGCTCCTGGCCTCTCGTGGAGCTGTGCTATGTTTGCTTTCGGAGGACGCGGCACAGGATGCACTGTCCTCCACTGGATGACAGGAGAGTGATGTCAGTCCAGGTGCTTCCTGGGCAGGGCTGGGGGAAGGTTCCTGAGAAGAGGGCTGGGACGCTGAGCCAATGATGCGTCAGCAATGCCTACAATAGCTGTTCCCCAAATATGTTCAACTTTTAAAAAGAAATAGTTTATCTATTTATTTTTAGAGAGAGAGCAAGGGGAGGGAGAAAGAGTAGGAGGAGAAACATCCATCAGCTCCCTGTCCTATGTGCCTCTACCGAGGAACGAACCCACAACACAGGCATGGGCCCTGACCAAGAATCGAACCAGCCACCTTTTGCTTTGTGGGATGACACCCAACCAACTGAGGCACATCAGTTAGGGCCAAATATGCTCAACTTTGAAACAGTACCGTTTTAAGGAGCAGCAGGTTCCTGAAAAGCTCCTGTCCCCCAAATCCACACCAGTGTCCCGAGGGCCTGTCCTGGGGAGTGGGGGGTGGGATGTGCTGGATTTTGCCTTTAGCGTGGGTTCGCTGAGGGACAGTGAGTGAGTCTTTTCATCCTTCTGGGCTTTGCTTTTTCATTTGTCCTTCAACATGTGATTACTTCTGCCAGGCACTTGGATATGGAACCAAGTAGGCCAGATGGCGGGGGAGAGAGACTTGAGCCGGTGATAGCCCGCTATATAAATACTTACCTAAGTGTGGTGAAGGGGCTGCATTCAGATTGGGGGCTGTCAGGAAAGGGTCCTTTTGAGGAAGTCACACCTGAAAGACTGGTCGGATTCACCAGTGACATAAGCCTAGGCTCAGGATGCAGCTGTCTCCATGGTGATGTGTGTGACAGCCACTGGACAGCCTGGGACAGCCTAGGGAGGGGTGTTCCAGCCCTGAGCTGACTGCTCCTGGGAGCGGGGGAGGGTGCAGGTACCTGGTGGCCTGGGACAAGGCTCCTGGGGGCAGTGACATGGGCCCCGAACCAGGATCTCCTTTTAAGCCTCAGTGGCTGGGATTCCAGGGCCTTTGGTGGCTTGGGCAGGAAGAGACTAAAATTTCTATTTCAATTCTCTTCCCCAAACCAGCTTTTCTAACACTGGCTTTGATGATTATGTTGGGTTTGATGGCTCTTTTACTCCCAAGATGTCAGGGTGGACTTGAGTCTGGCCCTTTGAGGGGTTGGGGTCAGGGGCTGTGGGCAGCGCCCATACCCGAGTCAGCAGCGGACCTTGCTGGGGAACTTTGTCCCCATGCTGACTGGCTGTGTGTTCACACAGCCGTGCTGTCCCTTTCACCCTGTCACATGGTGTCCCTTCTGGGCTGAGGCGCCTCCCAGCCCATCTCTGTGGCCACTTTGTGCCTCCAGATGACGACTGGTGACCACTCCATGTATTCCTCAGAGACCTCGTTTTTAAAGCGAGGGTCAGTAATTCCAAGGGTGCTGAAGCCCACCACAACGGGACAGAGTGCAGAAAACAAACTGGCTTCTCAGAGCTCTGCTTTCGACCTCAGGCATCCCCCTGCTTTTTTTCTCTTTAATTATGGTAAAACAGATACAACACAAAATTTACCATCGCAACCATTTTTTAGTGTGCAGTGCAGTAGCCGTGCTAATTATACTCGCATTGATGTGCAGCCGATCTCCGGAACTCTTTTTATCTTACATGAATGTTAGGCATCTTCTAAGAAATAAACAAAGTATTCTTTCTTCAAATATCAACTGCCAGAAGCTGGTTTTATCCTCTTCTGTCACCGCCTCGCCCCAGTCACTTCCCGCCCCGCCTCCTGTGCTTGGTGGCAGCCTGTCACGGCGCTGGGGCTTCCATGGGGCCACGGGTGCATTCGGGAGATTGCTGCCCAGGTCGGTCTCTTCAGGGGCTGTTCCCCATTGCCCGTGTGCTTGTAAGTCCCTGACTGCCCTGTAACTATTACGAACTATTACGAAGTCAGGGTAACAGGAGGGACATGGCATCCACACAGTCCCCGTGGGCCCCAGCACTGTGGGGAGGCTCAGTCTTTTGGGGGGGCCCTCCACACTGTGCCACCAGCAAAGCCTCCCCCCGACTTCCGGTTCTTAACACATCTTTTATTCTGAATTTCATTCCACAGTGGGCTATACGCTCAGGGTAGGCTGGTGAGCATGAACAACTCGAGCCCTCTGTGTATCAGGAGTATCAGCGCTTTTCATTTTGTGGTTTTCCATTCATCATAAAACAAGAGGGGGAAATGCAGTGGCTTTTGGTTTGTTTTGATAGTGAGTGGTAAAACCCTTTCTTTTAATGAAGTATCCCCTAGCAATGGTGTTATAGGAGAAACCAGCAAAATTTCTCTGGTAGAACGAGCTGGGGCCCATGCACCTGAGGCCCCTCCTCTGATCCACAAGAATCCACTTATCAGTTCCTTTCTGACTCCCACACCCTTTAGTTGATAACTGACATGGCCTGGGATCTTCATTCACTATCGTGGTGTAAAGTAGGGGGAGGGCAGGGATAGGATACAGCAGAAGCTGAAAAATAATAAGAGGGTGCTACACACAGCTGTGTGCTAATGCGTTGGAACGTTTCATTGAAATGGACAATTTCCCAGGAAAAATAAAATGTTCAAAACCTGGATCTACATGGATGGAGGTGGAAAGCATTATGCTAAGCGAAATAAGCCAGGCATTGAAAGACAAATACCATATGATCTTGACTTTAACAGGAACCTAAACAACAAAACAAAGAAACAAGTAAAATATAACAAAAGACACTGAAATAGAGGACAGGTTGTCAGTGACCAGAGGGGAGAGGGGAGGGAATTTCAGGGGAGAAGGGAAGGGTTTACAGGAACAAATATAGAGGACACATGGACAAAACTAGAGGGGGTTGGAAATGGGAGGGAGGAGGGGAGGGATGGGCGGGTGGGCTGGAATGGGAATAAAGGATAGAAACTGTACTGAATAAACTAAAATTAAAAAAATAATAAAAAAACCCTGGACCTAAAAGAAACTTTTTATACTTTTTATTGTTCCTTTTACAATTATTTTCATCATATCTGTTCCCCTTTTATAAGGGAAAATAATGTAGGGTAGCAAAAGAAAAAAAAAAGGAATTCAGCAGCTCACGCCCTGGAGTGACGCATCTCCAATTACAGCCTGAGCCAAGGCTCCAGCAGAAACTCCTGAGTCACACAGGTCACCAGCCCTGCGGCGGAAGGGCAGACAGCGAGAGGGCGTCCTGAGTCTACCCCTGGTCAAAGCTTTTTTTCACTTTTTAAAACATGGGTCCCTCTATCTCTTTCCACTTTAGTTTCACTCTGAGTGAAGTTATCTTTGACCCGCAAAAAGTCAGTCGGCAGCAGGAGCGTCTTCTCACGTGTCTTCTCTCGTCATTTAATAAGGCAGGTGTGTGTGTGTGTGTGTGCGCGCGCGCGGGGGGGGTGTGGAGCGTGTGCTCAGCCCCACAAGGTAGTGCTTGCAGGTTCCCTGGGCGTTTGCGGTCCTCTTTTCTCTTCCCTGCTCTGGGCTGGGAGAGAAGCGGATGGTGCAGGCACCCTTTCTCGTCCCCTGCAGGCCTGACACCATCCGTTCAGGCGTCACAGGCAGCGTTAGCAGCACCTTCAGGGTGAGGCTGAACCGGCTCTGCATCCTGGCCTGCAGGCCCACGGAGGCTGGGCAGGAGGTGGGCAAGGGCGTTAGTGTGTTGGGTGTGGGGCACTGCTTGGGCTCGTGAGAGCAGAATGCCTAATAACACTGTAAGCTTCAGTTGAAAGGCAGGCATTCCCAAGCCGCCAGATGGCCACTCGGTCACAGTGGTTTGGGGATGAATACTTCTGTGACTTTGTCCGCATTCCCGGAGCAGCATGATATCATCTGGGAGAAATTGGTAAGGTCATGTCACCTGAAAGCAGGAAAGAGCTGGGCTGTCATTCCGGTGACTCTCAGGTGCCGTGTGGGCATTGGACCGGGTGGGCGCATGATCACTGAGGGTTGAGTTCTGCGTGGGGGGTAAAAAATACGATAAAGTTTATCACCTTAATAATTTTGAAGTATATAGTTCAGTAGTGCTAAGTATATTTACATTGTTGTGAAATACACTGCCAGAACTTTTTCATCTTGTAGAACTGAAACTCTGTCCCGGCTCCCTGCTCCCCCAAACCTCTGCAACCGCTGTTTCACTTTCTGTGAACTTGATGACTCCAGGAACCTCATACAAGTGAAATCACACAGTAGTTGTCCTTTTCTGACTAGATTATTTTGCTTAGCATAAGGTCTTCAAGATTCATGCATGCTGCAGTATGTGCCTGAATTTCCTTCCTGTTCAGGGCCAAATAATATTCCATTGTCTGGATATACCACATTTTGCTTATTCATCGATGAACACTTGGGTCGTTTCCATCTTTTGGCTATTGTGACTAATGCAGTTGTGGCCATGGGGGTACAGATTTCTCTTGATGACCCCCTACTTTTTATTCTTTGGGTATATACTCAGAAGTGGAATTGCTTGATCATATGGTAATTCTATTTTTATTTATTTTTTATTTATTATTATTTTATTATTATTATTATTATTTTATAGAGAAGGGAAGGAAAGGCGAGAGGGGGAAAAACATCAATGTGTGGTTGTGTCTCTCACATATCCCCTATTGGGGACCAGGCCCACAACCTGGGCATGTGCCCTGACTGAGAATCAAACCAGCAACCCTTTGGTTTGCAGGCCGGCGCTCAGTCCACTGAGCTGCACCAGCCAGGGCGGTAATTCTATTTTTAATATTTTTGGGAACCTCCATACTGTTTTTCATACGGCTGCACCATTTTACATTCCCGGCAATGGTGCACGAGGGTTCTAGTTCCTTGATGTCCCCACCAACGCTAGTCCTCTTCTGCTTTTTGACAGTGGGCATCCTCATGGGTGTGAGGCGGTATCTCACAGTGGTTTGGGTGAGCACTCCCTGGTGATTAGTGATGTGGAGCGTATTTTCATGTGCTTATGGGTCATTTGCATATTGTCTTTGGAAGAGTGTCTATTTACGTCCTTTGCCCATTTTTTAAATGGACTATTTTTGATGTTTATTGTTGAGTTGTAGTTCTTTATATATTCTGAACACTAAGCCCTTGTCAGATGTAGGATTTGCAAATACAGTAGTCCTCCACGAGTCAGTTTCTGCGAAGTGTATGTCCACGGGGCCCAAAACTCTGTAGGGGGCTCTCTTAATTCTGGTGAGACCTTGCCCAGCTGGGACATTCTCTGGTCACATTTGTCAACTTTTCTTGGTTTCCTTCTTGCCTGAAGCTCTTAAATGTAGAATTTGTGAAAGTTCTTGATGGCAAAGTGTCTTTGGCATTTGCCAAAGCTGATGCCCATGCCTGAAGGAGAGAGGGGGACTCAAGTGTGGGGTAGGCAGCTGGACCTGGATGCCTTCCTTTGGGCTCCACGTGTGAAGTACAGAGAAAAACAGATCCTGGTGTCAAATCCAAAATGAGCAAAACCCCTTGACAGAGTAAGCGTTATTGGTTTGCTAAAAACAAAAAGTAAAAACAAAAAGTTCTGACTAGTCAGAGAGAACATCTCCTGAGGTTGCCAACGGTCTTTATGCCCACTTGGAGCTCTGGGTAGCAAGGGGGCGGGGTTTGGGGAGGGTTGGAGGGGGTAAGGGAGCGGGGATAGGGGGTGGGGGGCCTGCTGCTGCCTTTGTAGCTTACAACAAACAGGACCTCCCCCCCCACCACACACACAGGTCTGGCCTCCAACTTCAGGCCACCCCTCTGCCTCAGCAAGAAACAGCACAAACGCAAAACCACTCACAGCCCCGAATCCAGCCCACGTGTCCAGCATTAGAGGGGCTGGGGGGGTGGATCTTGGAGGCAGACCTCCCTCCCCTACACTCCCTCTCACCTGCGGTCCAAGTCAGGCCACGCGGCTGTGCTGAAGTGGAACGCGCTGCAGGGAATCAGGTGTTGTCTATTCTTGCCCTGTCTTCCTTTCCATTGCCTTCTGCAACAGCAAAAAGGTGCCAACATCCTTCTGTGGCCTGTTACGGGCTGAACTGTGACACCCTAAAATTCATCTTTGAAGCCCTAACCCTCAGTACTTCAGAATGTGACTGTATTTGAAGATGAAGGTCATTAACGAGGTGATTAAGTTAAAAATGAGATTTTTTAGGGTGGACCCTAATCCAGTTTGACTGCTGTTCTTGTAAGGACACAGACAATTAGGACACGGACAAGCACAGAGGGAGGACAGGGTGACAATGGTCTTCTACAAGCCGAGGACAGAGGCCTCAGAAGAATCCATCTATCTGAACACTCTGATGTTGAACTTCCAGCTTCCAAAACTGAAAGGAAGTGCATTTCTCCTGTTTAAGCGCTCCCCCAGGCTGCGGGGCTTTTTGCGCGGCCCCGGCACACGGACCCACCCACCCATTTCTCCCAATAGAACAGCATGAGTCCCCCTTTCAACTCCAGCAGCAGTAGGTCATGTCTTTGTTCATGAGAAACTCCCAAGACGTACTTGTACTACTGGCAAGAGCTTGTGAGCCGTGCCCAGCATCCTGTTATAAATGGGTACGTCGCCTGTTAAAATGCCACTTGTAGCCCTCTGTTTCCCAGCGCTCTTGGCGACAGCCCAACTCTGTGATCCAAATAGGAAAAGGTGGGTTGATTGGAGACTCAGCCCTCACTAGGCGTTACCGTGATTTATGTAAAAATAATACGAGCGAGTCGAGCAACAATGGCTCGCATTCACCTGCGGCCCGTGAAGTTAATAAAAGGGCACATTAATCTCTATTGTGATGACATCGATTTGTACCAGCAGTTCTTCCAAGTGAAGAAACGTGTCATGTTGTTCCAAATGTACGTTTATTTGGTTCAGGACTGTGTTAAGTGGTTCCAAAAAATGAACGTGTGTATTTTCTCTAGGGAACCGCTTGTGTATTATTTCAGCGCAAAACATTTCTGGAACACAATTGCTAATCAGGAATAAAAATCAGCATTTCTCCTGCGTGCCCCACTAGAGGGTCCCTTCCTAAGACGTGGTTGCCCTGGGGGTGGCCCCTCAGGGCGAGCAGAAGGAGCTCCTGCCTGGCTTCAGAAAGAGGCCCAGCCGGGCGCAGTTCCTGTTTGGTCTTGCTGGAACTCAAAGGTACCTTTCAGCCTTTCCCGGCACTTGAGTTGAGAGGGTCTGGAACACAGTTTCACAAGCTGTGCCATGTAGAAGTTCTGAGGAAAACTGCTCAAAAGAATGACTTCATGAGAAGGAAACTAATATTTGCCGTTTCTTTTCTCCCAAGGGAAGGCTAATCTTTAGAAACATAGTATCTCTGGAGGCCAATAGCGCTGAGTGCAAGAAGCAAGATTATTTCATTGTTGCCACCATGAAATAGAGTTTGTTTTTATTGCATTTCTTTTTCCCTTCAGGAAAGCGCTGGGTAAGAGCCCTGATAGATTATTCTTGCACCCCCTGGGTCTGACTTTCCCCCCATTGTTCCAGTTGCCTTTTTTATCACCGAGATCTCTGTCAAGTTCAATGTTCTTGTTTCATGTACTTGTTCCCACTGCTGGGCCGCCTGTCTGCCTCTGCCCGGGGTTCCCAAGGGTGATGGCATGCGGCCCTGTTACCACCCTTTCACGTTGCAAACTGCTTGAGAGTCCCTGAAGCCAGCTAGCTCAGGGTGTTCGCAGGACAGCAGCATGGTGCCCTTCAGCTGGACTGTCCACTTGGCATTTCCCAGCCCAGTAGCAGGCAGTCGGGCTTCTGCTTGGATCCAATGCCTCTCTCTGCACTTGCAGGTGCCTCGGTGGTGGGGTTCAGCGAGGAGATGGCCTGCTGTGAGCACGTGGGCTGTGGGCTGTGTGTCTGATCATGGGAAGTATTTACGTACAGAAACATGTAACCAGGTGTAGAGGTAGCATCGAACAGCTAGGCAGGGGCACTGCCCTGAACTCCAAGTCGGGGCTGGGGACCGAAAGCATCGGGCATGGACGTGAAGTGCTTTCACGAGCAGCATGGCTATTAAGTGTGTGGGACTCCCACTGTTGGGGCGAAGCGCAGACAGTGGAGGAGTTTAGGCAAGGAAAAGGGGTTAGGGGCTAGAGCTGGGGGTCCTCCCCCCTCCAGCTCCCAGATGGTACCCTCCAGGTAACTTAAGGGGGCAGGGGCTGACCCTTGAGCCCTTTGCCCTGATATTACCTGAGCATTAGCTGAGGGTGTTTTCCCTTCTGCTTCCTGAGGCCTGGGGTGATTAAAATTCTGAACCAGAGCATGATGACCTCTGACACAGAGGGCTGGCTGAATAACTTTTGGGGACTTGGCATCTGAATCCCTCTGTGACCTCCCAGAAATAGTCATCCAGGGGTGCCTGGGCCCTCCATTGACAAGGACCCCAGAAAGCCCAGACACTCCCAGTCTGGCCCTTGTGCACGCCCACACCTCACCCCCAGACCTCCCGAGGTGGCTCTGGGCAGCTCCACCTGCCATCTGTCCCCGAGTCCACGCTAACATCCTCTCCAAAGATTGTGGGAAGTTCAGCTCCTCTGGAAGGGATGTTTTTTTGCATGAAAATGCCATCCTTGTTGGTGGTAGTTTCACTGGTCGGCAATGCCCTGCTTTTGTTTTGGGATTGCCTTTCAATCCTTGGGGGGGAAGAAGGATGTTGAGTCCCTCCCCAGCTGCCAGCAGGGATGCAGACCTGCTGCAGTGACACTTGTCACTTGGGAGGCCGGAGGGCAGGGCAGGGCACTGGGCCTGGGGAGTGTGGCTACAGAGCTCCAGGAACCACATCAGGAGTGTTTGTCCCCTGAGGTTTGTGGCACAGTTGGAAGCATCACTCGGGGCGACCTTGTCCGACCCGTTTACCCCCAGGATACCGAACCACTGCCCCGGGGGAAGGCCAGGGTCGCCTCCTGTCAGCTCTGGTCACGCATTTCCCTTTACTGCTGAGCACACAGCCTAAGTGCGTGTCTGTTTAAACACCGTATTGACTGCATTGTTGGTTCGTTAATGTGCTCACGGCCAACAGCGCTAACCTAGACTTGAACAAAGCTCATCTAACACACGTATTTTCTCCCTAAGACGTATCCCAGCCCTTCCTGTGTTTAGGAGCACCAGTCAGCATTTTGGGCCTTTGCCTGCAAAGTAGAGATAGAGGTTGATGGCCCAAGGCCCAAAGAGATGGCAGTGCGTGGAGGCAGCAGCAGGTGCCCCGGGGCCACCTGGGCCCCCACTGAGCCAGGCCTGGCACTCAGGTGCTATCAGGCCCCTGCACCAGAGGACTCTCGTGTGTGTGTGGGGGGGAGGCCTCCAGGCAGCATTCACAGGGCCCTGCTGCACCCCTATTGTACACAGCCTCTGTACCTGGACCCAAATCCAGGAGCCTGGATGTCACACCACTGGCCTGGGCTCGGCAGACACATCTCCCTGTGAGGGCATGGCCGATTCTATCCTCATCAGGCCAGGTAACACTTAGACAAGGGTCCCAAAGGGAAGGCTGTGGTTTGGTGCCTGCTATTCACCTTTTAAAAATTTAGTTCATGGCCCTAGCTGGTGTGGCTCAGTGGATTGAGCACCAGCCCGTGAGCCAAAGGGTCACTGGTTCGATTCCCAGTCAGGGCACATGCCTGGGTTTCAGTCCAGGTCCCCAGCAGTGGGCAAGTGAGAAGCAACCACACATTGATGTTTCTCTCCCTCTCTTTCTCCCTCCCTTCCCCTCAGTCTGAAAGTAAAATAAACAAAATGGGCTTGTAGCCTCCAAGACTGTGGCCAGCAGTGGAGCATGCTGGGGTCTTGCCATGACCCTCTGGGGCTTTCCGGGAGAACTGGCCTCAGAGGGGCTGCACCTCCACCCTGCCCACCTGTCTCTCTCTCCTCCTGCCTGCTGAACCCGGGCCAGAGTATCAGAGGGAGGCTCTGTACAACCACTGGGCATGCTGAGCAGCCAGGGGAGGTTCCCATTGCTGAGGGCAACTCCTGCCCCCGTCCCTGGCAAAGTCGCCTTTGCTGTCACATGTAATGCAGATGAGCCCTCACACTTGCTCCCATACCCACCAGCTGGGCTTCCTCTTCTCCTTGGCCCCATGGCTTGAGCAGGGGTGCATTTACAGGAAGAGGGGCCTCTTGACCCTGGAGCAGTCTCCCACCTGGTGTGCAGCCCCACCCTCCCTGAAGGTTGCTGGACAACATCCTGGTTCCCTGAAAATGTTGAGGACATAACAGTTCTTAACCTCCTTAGGGACCACAGACCCCTTAAATAACGTGGTAAGCCCTGCAGACCCCTAAAACTATCATCAGTTGCCTACATTCATAGATGGATGCTAAATCTTAGTTAGAGGTTAATGAAAATCCTCATTTCTTCCATCCAAGTTTGTGGATGCCCTGAAAGAACTCTGCATGGGGCCCTTACGGAATCATGGGCCCAGCTAAGAAGCCCTGGGACGGGGATGAATATACACAGACTCATGGTCCAGTGTTGTACACAGCTGCCCAGTAGAGGCATTTGCAAAAGTGTGGGCTCTGCAAACGGGCACGCCTCCTCCATCCCCCAAGCCCACCCCCCAGACCCTGCCTGACAGGGGTGGGGCGGGACCCCAGACAGCAGATGGGCTCCGTCAGGGTTTCACGGCTAGTACAGGGCAGAGCCGGTGTCAGTCCACTCATGATGTTGTGCGACCATCCTCTGAACTTTTTCATCTTTCCCAACTGAAAAACTCTGTCCCCCTCATTAGACAACAAGTACTCATTTCCTGCTCCCCTCAACCCTTGGCAACCACTGTTGTGTTCCTATGAATCTGAAAACTCTCTAAGTACCTCATGTAAGTAGAACCATGCATTATTTGTCTCACGGTGGCTGTTATTTCACTTAGTGTGATTTCCTCCAGGTTCATCCACATTGTAGCAGGGGTCAGAGCTTCCTTCCTTACAGAGAGGGCACAGGACTGAACAGCGTTCCCTTGTACACATCCACCACGGTTTGTCATCCACTCATTCGTCGGTGGCCACTGGGTTGCTCCCTGCTTTGGCTGTGGCGAACCGTGCCACTGTGCACATGAATACAAGGAGGGGCACTTTTTAGGAGTTTAAAAGTTTCCTACCTTTGTGAATGTTAGCATTTAGATGTTTTACACTTGGAAGAAGATTGGCAGTAATCCAAAGTTGTTTTAGCTGTGGGCTTCATTTCATTTTCCTCACCTCCTGGCACATGTGGCTACGTGGGGCACCGACATGATGACCTGCCACCTCGGCTAGTGCTCCATCTGCAGCCGTGTGCTCCCATTAGCTCGTGAGGCAAAGGCCAGATTGGGGGCACCAAGTGGAGACCCTGCAAGAGCACATAAACCAGCCTGGAATTCTCTTCCTGTGGGAGGATCGTGCTCCAGATATGGGTGGCCTCTTGTGGAAAACTAGGATTACATGCAGCTCTGCCCAACCCCAAAGTCACCACCAGGCAGCGGCCATCCTTGACTGCACAGCAGAAAACGTGTGGTCATTGAAAGAGAGGGGGCATCCAGAGCCCTGGGTCAGAGAGGGAAGGGTGGGCCGAGAGCTAGGACAGGAGGGTGAAGAGATGACAGAGAGGCCTCCTGCCCGCCGGATTGCTGGGGCTTGCTAGTCACTGACAGCACTGCTTGAATTCACTGCCTTCTCTGGTTCTTTCTAGAAACTGTCCCAAGTCTCGAGTACCTACTGTGCAGCTATAGCACACCATGGCTCTCCTGCAGGTGGTGTGTACAGAAGGCGATCTTACAGAGAGATGGTTCTCTCCCCTCACTGAGACCAAAGGAGGAGCACGGCCCGTTTTAAAGCTCCCGGGTCTGTAGGGACCTTCAGTGATATCAGCAAGACACAGAAGAGAAAAGAAACTCGGAAACCATTTCGAGCCAGAAAGGTCCTGGGCTCTGCATTAGTGAGCGCTCACTGCCCTCTAGTGGTGACATGAACAAGGGACACGCTGGGTGTTATAACAGTGGCCAGGAAAGGACAAAGCCGCTGAGTGATCTCACTCACAGCACTGTGATGGCCGACAGGCGCACTGGTTTAGGACACCTTATGTGTTGGGTGCTCTGGGCAGATGAGGTGAACACACAGGGTTCACGCTGAATTGTGTCCTGTGGAAATTCATATGTCCTAACCTACGGTACCTGCGAATGTGACTCTATTTGGAGATGGGACTTTAGAGAGGTAATTACATCCTTCTCAAGTTCACATGAAACATTCTCCAGGAAAGATAGTATATTATGCTATAAAACAAGTCTCAATAAATTTTATAGGGTTGAACTCATACAAATTATTTTCTATAACTGAATGGAATAAAATTAGAAATTAATAACAGAAGGAAATTTGTGAAATTCACAAATATGTGGAAATTAAACAACACGGTACTAAATAATATACGAATCAGAGAAGAAATCATAAAGGAAATTAGAAATACTTTAAGAGGCATGAAAACAAAAAAACACAACACACCAAAAAACATATGAAATAGAGCTGAAACAGTGCTCAGAGAGAAACTTAAAGCTATAAGCACCTATATTAGGGAAGAAGAAAAACTTCAAATCAATAACCTAAATTTCCACCTTAAGAAACTGGCAAAGTAAGAACAAACTAAACCTAATGCAAGCAGAAAGAAGGAAATAATAGGTTAAAATGGAGATAAATCAGCCCCGATCTGTGTGGCTCAGTTGGTAGGGCCACTGGCTCGGTTCCCAGTCAGGGCACAGGCCTGGGTTGTGGGTTCGGTCCCCAGATGGGGCATGTGCAAGAGGAGGCAACCGATCAATGATTCTTTCTCACATCCATGTTTCTCTCCCTCTCTTTCTCCCTCCCTTGCTTTCTCTCTAAAAATAAATAAAAATTGTAAAACTTAAAAAAAATAAAATTTCTTATCTTTTAATATCTCCTAGAATATTTAGGGATAAAATGTGTCTGGGCTATGCTGGAAAATTCTTTAGCAAAGAAAAAAAGAGATAAAGCAGATATGGCAAAATGTTAATAATTTTTAAGATCTAGCTAATGGGTATATAGGGGGTCCACTTAATATTTTCTCAGATATAGAGATAGATAGTAGCTAGGTATCTCTACAGAGATAGACAGGTCTCTCTCTCTCTTTCTCTCCCTCTGTCTATCCAAAGAATTTCCATTTAAAAAGTGGCTGAGTGGAAGTACATTCACAGGTGTTTTCTCCACTTAATTCACTTTTATCATTTTGTTTTCTTTGAGCAGAAATAGAGGATATTGCGATCTTGTAACATTAGAAATTAAATAGAATAATACGATTTGTAAACACTATAGATTATTAAGATGAATACAAACATAAGATCAGAGCAAAACTGCTCCAGCATTATGTCCGGCGGCCAGGGCACTGGCCTGGGCTCATAACCGGCTTGTGAACGAGGGTGTTCACTATTGGATCAGCCACCCTGGCCAGATCTTGCAAACCTAACACCTTTCAGAAGGTGACTGGCTGAATCCTGCCACTCCCTTCCCTCCCCTGCTTCCTTTGCTCTTGGCCTTTCACCCTCTGACCTCGCTCCACCCTGCGTTGGAGTAAGGACTTCCTTGGTAAGTCGCCTCCGCCCTGTGAAGACAGGTCAGGCAGGTCGCTGGGTAGCTGAGCCCTGGAACATGCCCATCAGGCTGGAAGCTCATTTATTTCTTTAATGAGTGAAGGATCAGGGAGTCACTAGTGGTTTTAATTTTATCTTTTAGTTTTTCCTTTTGGTTTTCAATTTTTCTATAAAGAAGATATGTTATGCTAAAAAAACCCCAATAACTGTTGCTTTAAAACGTAAATATGTGTGAAGCCACAGGAACTCTCATTCATTGCTGATGGGAGTATAAACTGATACAGCCACTTAGGAAGACAGTTTGACAGTTTCTTACAAAACTAACCATACTCTTAACATGTGATCCAGCCATCATTCTCTTTGGTATTTACCCAACGGAGCCAAAAACGTATATCCACACAAAAACCCGCATAAGATGAATACTGCAGCTTTATTTGTAATTGCCAAAACTTGGAAGCCACTAAGACTTCCTTCAGTAGGTGAACTGGATAAATAAACTGTGGTGTATCTAGCCAATGGAATATTATTTAGCACTAAAAAGAAATGAGCTATCAAGCTATGATAGGACATGGAGTGATCTTAAATACATATTATTAAATGAAAGAAGCCAGTATGAAAGGACGCATACTGTATGATTCCAACTGTATGACGTTCTGGAAAAGGCAAAGCTACGGAGACAATAAAATGATCGGTGGTTGCCAGGGGTGGAGGGGGAAGAGATGATGAAGCGCAGAAGGCTGCAGGCCAATGAGACCAGCCTGCATGCCATCAGACTGATGAGTACACGTCACTGGACACCTGCCCAAGCCCACAGGATGTCAGCACCAAGAATGAACCCTAACGTGAGTGCTGGACTCTGGGTGACAATGACGTGTCGCTGCAGGCTCATCGATTGCAGCCAATGCCCCACTCCGGTGGGGGATGATGGTGGTGGGGAGGCTGTGTGTGTGTGGAGACAGGGAGGATGTGGGAAATCTCTGTACTTTTTGCTCAAGTTTGCTCTGATCCTAAAACTGCTCTAAAAAATAAAGTCTATTCAAACATTTTTTAAAAAAGTAAATGTGAGTCTCAGAGAAGCTAGATCACAGCGTGGGGCTGGCTGCAGTGGTTCCGGCACATGCTGCCTCCCCGAGCCTGGGAAGGAGCAGGCGTGCTGACCTGAGGGGGGCCCGGCTCGGAGTCTTCAGAGAGCCATCCGTGAGAATGCGGGTGTGCGGACTGTGCTTGCTGGTCCCTGTGCATGCCCTTTGCTGCCTCACCCAGGCTCTCTGACAAGGTCACCTCAGGCGCATTCTTTGCTGCAGATCAGTAGGAGATCCAACCTGAAGTTGGGGGTTGACTGGCAGAAGGAAGGCCCAGGCAGAGTTCTCCTTCTGAAAGGCTCTGCCCCTTTCCTGCAGGATACATTTCCTTGGGAGCTTTGGCTGGGCAGTGCCCCCAGGCCACTGGGCAAGGAAGAAGCCCTGAGCATGAAGACCCCACCAGAGTCAGGAGAGCCTGCTGTGGACAGCGGGAAGGAGGGCACAGCCAGGTGGTCTGGCCACCACCCTGCAGTGGCACAGCCTGCCTGGACAACCTCAGAGCCTCAGGATCTCCTGTCTGAGAGATGGGCTCAGAATCTCCTTCACTGAGTTCTGTAGGGTCAAAGCCGGGGACTGGACATGAAAGTCACAATCAGCCCACAGGCCATCTCGTCCCTTGGAACAATCTGTGTCCTGTGCCTGTGAGCCTGCAGTCTCCCGGCCCCATAACCAGTGTTGGGTGGGTGAGGGCGGGGAGCAGCCACTCTAGAGCAGTGCTTTGCTTCCTTCTCTCGGTGTAAAGTCCGGGGGCCCACCCTGTGCTCTGTGTGATCCCGGTGCCTGGATGAGGCATAAAAACAGCCCATTGGGGCTGCAGTTCATGGCGTGGAGGGTACGGGCCCTCCAAGAAGCCCCTGGAGGCACCTGAACCTGGAGCAGGCGAGCCTGTTTTCCAGAGAGGAGCTGGCTCTGCTGTCTGGATGCAGGGCAGGGCGTGCGGCCTGTGGGGCCGCGCGTTCCTCTTGTTGGTGGGAATCCCTCTCTTTCAGCCATACATTGTGTTTGAGTTGCTGTGTTTTTCTTGGCTTTTGTGAACAGGATTTGTTGCACTCTTTGTAATTTTTGGAATTGAAGGTATTTTTAACTAATGCAGCCGGTATCGTGGGAACATCCTGAAGTTGCTGGCGTGTCTGTAGTCTAAAATCAACCCTGTCCCACCCCCAACCTTCCTCCTTAAAGAGTCTAAGTCACTCAATGGGATGTCTATTTTTGTTCATTTAGGTTTCAAACTGAAGTGTGGATAGAACTGAGGAAATTCCCCTACGATTACTTCTTTCTCCTGCTCCTGGCCTGTGAAAGCAAAGTGGAAGGTAAAAAGAGCCAGACCACATGGCATGTTCCAGGCAAGGCAACTGGGGTTGGGGAGCCCTGCCTGTCCGATGGTGATTCCCACCCCCACACCCCACCATCATCTTAACTGCATGCCCCAGTTGGGAGTAAGAAAAATAGAAGTGAAATACATGAGCAACCACTGAATCAGGAAGGTGTATCGGTGACTTACGGCTGCCTAACAAATCACCCCAAACTTAGTGTCTTAAAACAGCACACAATGATGACCTCACAGTTGCTGTGGGTCAGGAATTTGGGCACGGCTCAGCTGGGTCCTCTGATCAGCGTCTCTCAGGAGGCTGCGGTCAAGGTGTCGGCCAAGGCTGGGGTCTCATCTGAAGGCTCCACTGGGTGGTGTCCCCTTCCTAACTCACTCATAAGGCTGTTGGCAGGACCCGGTTCCTGTGGACTGTTGGACGAGGCCGTCCGCAGTTCCTGGCCATGTGGGCCTCCTCCACACAGCAACCTGCTATCAGTCAGGCAGCCAGCAAGGGGCTGGGCTGAGCCTTTGTGGTCTAATCGCAGAGTGACATCCTCAATGTTGCTGCATGCTGTTGGTTTGAAGAAAGTTACTCAAGGATGGGGGATCACATGGGCCATGCATTCCAGGAGGTGGACCGTGGCCCACCCACTGCCAAAGGATGTGGAATCGATCATGCCTGTTGCTGCTGTGCGCACCCGTCTCACAGGTGTGGGGAGTAGCACACCCTTTTCAGAAAGTGCTTTGGCTCCCAGTCCACAGGGGGAGGGAGCGTCAGGGAGAAGTCCTGACTTAGGACCCTCCAGCAGCCCACTTAACCCCTCTGACCCACAGTCTCCCCCTCTTTCAAATGGGGGTCATGGTGACTTTGGTGCCATTTTGTGATGTTTTGAGATTAGCTGTGATAAGTATTAAAGAGCTGGTCAAAGCAGCTTACTCATAGCAAGCACCCAGAAATTCTTACTGAATGAATGAATAAGATTCCTGTTGACACAATGAGGGCAAAGTCCTGTTTAGAGATTTTGGTAATAAAGAAATAACGGGAATTCCTTCAGAATATTTGCATTCCTGAAGAAGTGAAACCTACCCCAGACCCTGGGGAGTAGGAGCAGATCAGGCCCCTAGCCTGGACCTGGGCCTTTTCTGTTAGGGAATGAATATGCATTCTGGCTGGTGCGACTGATCACAAAAGTGGTGCTAGTTGAAGGCAGAATTCTAAAGAAGGAGCCAGACTGATCACAAAAGTGGTGCTAGCTGAAGGCAGAATTCTAAAGAAGGAGCTAGCAACGGTGATCCCGCTGCCCCCAGGTGTGTGTGTCAGAATTGTGGGGTGGGGTGTGCTTCCCCTGGGCATAGCCGGGCTCACCCACACGTGTCTCATAGGAACCTCAGGGGGCAGGACTGTGCAGGAGGGGCTGAGAAGCTCATGGGCGACTCTGATGTCCACCTTGGTCACTCACGAAGCCTCCAAATGCATCATCTTCCCTAGGTGAGGCCATACCTGGGTGCAGTCTTCCGTATCTGCTTTGCCCCAGGGGACTATGTCAGAACACTTTTCAATGACATCGAGTGCTGACAGCCCAGTGCCCCTTAGCTGGCATGATCAGATTGCTGCGTGCTGTTCTTGGCCATTTCTCTGTCTTTCTGTACTTTTATATTAAACGACAATATACTTTGGGTTTTTTCTTAATTACGTAAATGACATCACAGCACACATGGCATCCTGTGGCTTGCCAGTTGTCTCCTCAGTGATATGTCTCAGTATTTTCCATGACTGGGCACGTCTCCGAGGTACATTCTTTTCATTGCTTCCTGATGTTCCAGGCTATGGACATACTGTTTCTCACTGGCCTCCATCTATTTGCCGACATTCGCATTTCACGCAGAGAGGTTCTGCTCTGTAAGCAGTGCTGCCGCACTCGGTGTTCTTCCGCACGCGCACGGGGGAGCGCGCCTGGACGGCCGCGGTTTCCAGCCGGTGCACCGCGGCACAGCCGGGCCTGACCGTTCAGTCAGGGGCACTGACCGCGTTTCCCCAGGTTGTCAAATAACAAAATGACAACGGCCAACACACCAATAGCCATCTGGTGTGCATAAATCAAAATCATACCTTTTTTGTCAGATCAGCAAAAAATGTATGTAGAGGAAAGGTTTAAGACAATTATACTTTAAACCTCAGAGGGTGCAGAGATATAAAGAGAGGTAAGGTTTCCGTACTTCACTCAAACTGGTAAAAGGAAAACAGCAGTGGACTGTGATAGATCGTATGTAATGTACAGCAACCACTGAAAAACTGGGCAAGGAGAGACACTCAAAACACTAAACAAATCAAAATGGAATCCTAAAAAAAGTGTTTAACTCACAGAAAGCTAAGAGAGAGAACTCAACAAAAACAAACGAAAAACAGAACAAACAAAATAACTGGATAAAATGGCAGAATTAAGCCCTAACATATCAGTAATTGGATTAAGTGTAAATTAGCTAAATTTTCCAATTAAAAGACAGAGATTGGTGGAATGAATTTAAAACCATGCTTCCACTAAATGCTTTGTAAAAGAAATTCATTTCAATATATTTCATACAAACATTAATCGAAGGAAAGCATGAATGCTATATTATATCAGATAAGGTAGACTTCAAGACAAGAAAAATTACTTGGGGAAAGCGGTTAATGTTATATAATTATTAAAGGGTAAATCTGTTGTAGGCGGTTAGAGGAGCAGAGCTAGGACGATAGGCCAAGTACAGGGTAGAAAGCAAGGGCAAAACTAGGACAAGAGGACTTCTCCCCCAGGGGAACATTTTCTCCCCTAGCACATCCCCTGGTCAGGCAGTTTAGACTCCCTGAGTCTGCCTCCCTAGAGGTAACATCTAAGCCTCAGTTGTACTTCAGCTCTGGGCCAGAGAAGCAGCAAAACCAGACAAGTGAAGCCTGGCTGGCTGAGGACCAGCTGCAGTGACTAATGAGACCCTGCCTGGCACCCACCAATCAGTGGAGACCACGACCCTGGAAAGCTGATGAATATTCTATTAAGATACTCCGTGGAGACCTTCCCGAAGATCCCGCCTGCAAGAGAGATAAAACCCTCCAGACAAAGGAGGCAGCAGGTGCTCTCCCTCTGGGGAGCACGCCGGGGCCTTTCCCCTCCCCCTCCTCTTCCCCAACAGGCATGCATCTCCTGAAGTCCAAGGGTCCCCAGGAGACTTGCAATCAGGGAGCAATGGGCTGCGGCAGCTCATCCACGTTAACCCCCGACCCTGTCCTCAAAGCTCCCTTTCTCTGACTTCCAGATGAGCTAAGGCAGCCCAGCCTGGGCTCTCCTGTTGCTTCTTCTATGCTAAGCCTTTCCCTGTTTCACTGTCCCCAGCTTTAATAATTGTCCCATCTGAGTGTGCTTTTGCTGTGGCCAACGAATTCTTGCTTGCTTTCCTACACTTTGTCTCCTGACTGAAATCTTTCCTTCAAGAAGACAAGAACTTAGGTCTTGCCTGGCCAATAACAGATCCACCAAGAATACATAGCAATCCTAAACGTGCATGCCCAGAACAATAGAGCTGCAAAATATGTAAAACAAAACTGATAGAACTAAAGGGAGATATAGACAAATCCACAGTTGTAGTTGGAGACTTTAACAATCCTCTTTCAACAATTGATATAACTAGACAGAAAATCAGCAAGGAAATAGCAGAACTTGACACCACCACCAACCAACAAGAGCTGACTGACATTTATTGAACATTCTGTCTCAACAACAGCAGAATATATATTCTCTGCAAGTGCCCATAGAACATACACCAATATAAACCACATCCTGGGCCACAAAACAATTTTCTAAAAATTGAAATTATACAGAATGAGTTCTTCAACCACAATGGATTTAAACTAGAAATCAATAGCAGAAAGAGAATAGGAAAATCTTAAACACTTGGAAACTAACACACTTATAAATCACCCATGGGGGAACAAGAAATATCAAGGGAACTTTAAAAAAAATACATAGAACTGAATGAAAATGAAATACAGCATGTCAAAACTTCTGGACTGATAAAGCAACGATGAAAGGGAAATTTTATAGCCCTATATGCAGGCACTGGACAAGAGGAAAACTCTCTCCCTGGCCAGTGTGGCTCAGTTGGAGTGTCATCCCATAAACTGAAAGGTCATGGGTTCGATTCTCAGTGAGAGATATGCCTAGCTTGCAAGTTCAATCCCCAGTCGAGGCGTGTGTGAGAGGCAACCAATTGATGTTTCTCGCTTACATCAGTGTTTCTCTCCCTCTCTCTCCCTCCCTTCTCTCTCCCTGTCTTCCTCTCTCTCTCTAAAATTAATAAGCATGTCCTTGGTTAAGGATTTGAAAAAGAAGACAAATAGAGGAAAAGTCACAAATCAATAATCTAAGCTCACCCTGGCTGGTGTGGCTCAGTGGACTGAGCGCGGGCTGTGAACCAAAGGGTCACCAGTTTGATTCCCAGTTAGGGCACATTCCTGGGTTACAAGGCCAGGTCCCCAGTAGGAGGCATACAAGAGGCAACCACACATTGATGTTTCTCTCCCTCTCTTTCTCCCTCCCTTCCCCTCTCTCTAAATAAAATATTTTTAAAAACAATCTAAGCTCAAACCTCAAGATACTAGGAAAAGAAGAACAAATTAAACCCAACACAAGCAGAAGGAAGAAAATAATGAAGGCAAGAGCAGAAATCAATGAAATTGAAAACAAAAATAATAGAATAAATTTAAGAAAGAGCTGTTTTTTTGAAAAGATCAGTAAAATTGACAAAGCTCTAGCAGCATTGACAAAGAAAAGAAGACACAAGTTACCAATATCAGAAGTGACAGAGGGGGCATTATTAGGGTCCTGCAGACATCAAAGGGATAATGCAAGAATGCTACAAACAGCTCTATATCCATCAACTTGACAGTTAGATTAAATGAACCAATTATTTGAAAAACATAAACTACCACAACTTACCCAATATGAAATAGATAAGTTGAATAGTTCTACTAAGGAAATTGAATTCATAATTTTAAACTCTCCCTAAAAGAAATCTCCAGGCCCATGGAGTTCCAGTGGAGAATTAAAAAAAAAAGAAACTTTAAAGAATAATTGACACAACTTCTATACAATCTCTTTCAGAAAATTGCAGAGGAAGGAGCACTTCTCAGTTTGTTTCATGCTCTTAGAATTACTCTGATATTAAGATTAGATACAGACAAGAAAGAAAATCACAGACCATTATCTCTCATGGATATAGACATGCAGATTCTCACTAAAGTATTAGCAAGTAGAATATAGCAACACATAAAAATAAGTATACACCATGACCAACTGGGTTTTACTCCTGGGAAGTCAGGCTGCTTCAACATTCAAAGAGCAATCAAAGCAATGCACATGTTGACAGGCTAAAAAAGAAAAACCACAAGGTCATAGCAATTGATGCAGAAAAAGCACTTACTGAATTTCAACAGTCATTAATGATAAGAATTCTAAAAATAGGAATAAAGGTGGGACCTTCCTCGACTCAGTGAGAAGCGTTACAAAATACCTGCAGCTAACACACTCGATGGTGGAAAACTGAATACTGTCCCTCCGAGACTGGGAAGAAGGCAAGGACGTTTGCTCTCACCACTCTTATTCAATATAGTGCTGGAGTTCTAGCCAGTGCAATAAGGAGATAAATGGCATGCAGTGAGCAAAGGAAGAAATAAAAGTGCCCCTATTTGCACATGACATGATTACCTACATAGAATCACAATGACTCTACCAAAAAACCCTGCTAGATCTAATACATGAGTTGAGAAAAGTCATAGGATATAAGATAAATATTTTTAAAAATTAATTGTATTTGTGTGTGCTAACAAACATATAGGTGCTGAAATTAAGAATACAATACTGTTTAAAATTGTTCACAAAAGTGAACACTTAGTTGTAAATCTGACAAAGTATAAACAGATTTTGTATACATAAAACTGCATAATGCTGATGGGAGAACAAAGAAATGAGTTATTTGTGAGTATAACAAACTGGATGAATCTCCAAATACTTACAAGTGAAAAAATCCAAACCCCAAAGTTTACATGCTATATAATTCCATTTCCATTTCTGTAACATTGCTGAAATGACAAAATTATAAAAATGGACCACAGATTGGTGGCTGCCAGGAGTTAAGGAGGAGGTGGGGGCCAGAGGGAAGTGGGCGTGGCTGTGAAAGTGCCACAGGAGGGGGGACCGATGTGTCCTGGTTGTGATGTGGCACTGCGGTTTTGCAAAATGCTACCACTGTGGGGGACTGGGTAAAGGGTGCAAGGGACCTCTCTGTGTTATTTCTTACTACTGCATATGAATCTACAATGACTGTATCTGAAAAATACATTGTCTAATTTTTTACAAAAAGTACACAGCGGGTAGTAATGTGTAATTTGGATCATGCAGAACAAAATCAAATCATGCAGACTGTGAGGCTGGAGTTTGAATGAGCGTCTGGCAGTAAGCCAGTGTCTGCGTTTCACGAGAATTGGAGTCGGGGTCACACTCAGAGACCCCATGAGGAATCTGGGGCAGAACCACACATTGTGTTTTTAAACTGTTAAGCTGCAGTCTGGGGAACGGCCTCGGGTGTGCATTCCTTAGTGCTCAGTCCTTGTTCCTCCCTCCCTGTCCCCACCTGCCTACAGCCACCTCGTGTGCTCTCTGCCCGCTCCTCTCTGAGAACTCCATGCCCCCAAAGAGCTCAGCCTCTCCTTCCTCAGGCTTCCCTCACAGCACTGACCTGAGGGCAAGGGCCTGCCCTTCACCATGGGGCCCGCAGCGCCCCTCATGCTGGCATGGTCCCTGGGTTTCTCACGGGGGCTTAATGATCACCCTCCCCCTCTGACAAGGACTTCCTAGCCAAGGAGCCTGTTTATCATCTGCTCTCAATTCAGGCCAGGCTCCCTCAGGGTCAAAGTTGCTAAAGAAATGAATTGCAACACGGCTCTTCATGTTTCTACACATCTGGGAAGGGCCGCTGGCCCTCAGCCACAGGAACCTGCTGGGGAGGCTGGCAGGTGCCTCTCTGCATCCCGGGCCTGCACACATTGCAACAGGCCACCTCCATGGGCAGGCCCGCCTTTGGCCCGGCCTTAGAATCCCTGTCACACCCCGTGCAGGGAGTGACCCTGCCCTCGCACGTGGAGCTGGGTGGAAGTTCTGCTAGGACCTAATGGGTGGAGTGGCATCAGGCAGGAGGTTGGAGGAGTGGCATGTCACAGCCACTGTGCTTGCCCTGGAGTCTGCAGTTTGCTTTTTAACTGTGGTCACAGTGAGTGTGGAAACCCCAGAAGGACCAGCTTGATTGGAGCGGGCTGCTAGAGTTGCTTCACTGCTGTGTCCTCACTGCATCTCGCCATCCATCCCTGCCCTCACTCCCTCCCTGCTAACTGGCCCCTTGAGCCACCCACCCTACACCTCCACGTTATCCCCCCTTAAACACCAGTCTGCCCATGCCACTTCCCCTGAGAAATGCCCTGGTCCTTCTCCCCAAAAGTTGCAGCAGAGGTCCTTAACCTCCTCAGCTCCCACCCCCATACCAGGCACTCTGGCCATTTTGCTCCTAACCTCTGCTTCTGGAAACTTCCCCATCGTTTAGGCTTCTGTGCTAGACCCAGAACCCTTCCCTGATGGCTCCTCCAGAACAGCCTCAGCCTCCTCTGGCTGGGAGGCAGGGTCTGCTGGCCACTCGGAGTCCCCTCAGCCTTGTAGCCACCACACTGTGCTTGCTGACACCCTTCACCGCAACTTCCCAATTGCTAACATTTCCTCTCTCAGTCGCTTTTTGTATAAATATGCATGGTGTCACTGCTGTAATTATTTTTACCGGACTGTTCAGGAATGTCCTAGTTCTTTACCCCGAAAACTCACCATATTTCACCTAAGGACAAGGACACTCAGCTCAACTATTCAAGTTAGAAATTTAACGTTGACACAGCACTGTCATTGAATACACAGTTCATATTCAAACTTTGCGAGCTGTAGCAATAATGTCCTTTCCAGCCATTTCTGCCCCCATCCAAGGCCACAGCTTATTTTGCGACCTGGTATCTGGAGTGGCTGCTTGGCTCTGTCCGTGTCTCTGACATTTGTGTCTGTGAACCCAGGCAACTCCTCCACTTTCCCTCCATCACCAGTTGGTGTGCTGCCGTGAGGAAGAGCTGTCCAGTCTCCCATCCCTCTCTTTCTCTGTTAGGAGTTCGAGCTTATGGCTCTTCACTTTACTCAGGGAGGTGTAACCCATTCCTGTCACTGCTCATTCCGATGCTGTTGGCTGGCTCCTGTGTCCTCTGACGCATCCCTGCCAGATCTGAGCCCTTTCTTGCTTTCTGGCACTATTTTGTGGCTGCCCCAGCCCTGGTGCCAGCCAGTTCTCCACGGAGCCCAGGTTCCCTTAGAGCAGAATGTTTCTCTGACACCAAGATCTAGGAAGCAGGCATGCTCATCTTCTCCAGATGTCAAGGTCCTAGAAAGATGTATAATGAACAATACCGTGAGTTCCCTCAGTCACTTCTAGTCGTGCCCCAGCAATGCAGGTCTTTCCTGGTGTCTGCCAGTCCGTGTCTGTGTCTCCTGCTCCCACAGGAGAGCCCTGACCTCTGACACCGTCGCTATATCTTTCACCTAGTTAGTCCTCTGAACACACAGGCCCACCCATCACAAGCGGCAAACACACAGAGCCTTGTCCAAACTTCTTTGTGCCTTTTTTTTAAAGATTACTTTTTTATTTACACAGAGAGGAAGGGAAGGAGAGAGGGAGAGAAATATTGATGTGTGTTTGCCTTTCTCATGCCCCTCACTGGGGACCTGGCCTGCAACCCAGGCATGTGCCCTGACTGGGAATCGAACTAGCGACCCTTTGGTTCGCAGTCCGGCACTCAATTCACTGAGCCACATTCTTTTTGTCTTTAGATTGAATCTATAGTCAGAGCATTGTGTTCAGGAATTAATTGGGTTTGCTTTTCGTTTTCTTTTCTGTGGTTGTGCTACAGGTTTGAAACGTCGTTGGTTCGGTTTTCTGTTTGTGTTCATTTTTAGCATTCCCTCTCCAGTGCTCTTGATTGAATTTTATTTGCAACTACAGGAAACATTAAGATCGTGCTGCCCTTCCCTCCTGCCCTACCTCCTGCACCCTGTCGGACACCTGATGTCATTTTGGTCTCTCTCCTGGTTTCTTTTGCGAATATCAGGAAACAAATGCATTCGCATGTATTGTTACTTTTCTTTTTCACATAAAAAGTAGCATACTATGTGTGCTCTTTTTGTGTGTGCATACATATATAGATTTTTTTCCCACACAAAAGTAGCCTGGAACTCTGCAGGCGCTCCCCCGCGTGGCTGCTGCTTTGCGGTTCTGGATTGCTCTCATATTTGTAAACGCCAGAATTTAGTATGTTTGTTCCCAGGCATCTTCGTGCAGTGGGAGGCGCATCCTCAGGGCATATTCCCAGGGGAGGGGTCACAGGCCCGAGGGTAAAGGCGAACACAGTCCCTGTAGTCACCTCCCCATCACTCTTTGGCTTGAGGCATCGTGCAGCCCAGGCGAGAGGCACGCCTGTCCCTGCAGCCTGTGACTGCAGGGCAGCTGACTCAGTGTGGCCCGATTAGCACTCCCTCCCGGGTGTGAACTGGAGCATCTGGTGGTGTGTTTAAGATCATCTTTATACTGTGCTGTGTATGGTCTGTACCGTTTGCCCATTTTCCTATCTGCCCCACCTTGATTGTTGAGTTCTTTACATATTGGAGTAGTCTGCAGACACTCTCTCCCCACTTGTTGTGTTTCATCAGTCTTGTTAAAAAAAAAAACAAGTTTAAACTAAGCAAATGTGAACATCTAATTGGCTTTATTAAGTGACTCAGGAAACAGGCAGCGTCCCGTCCAGCAACTAGAAGGGAGTTCTGGGGGTTGTACAAAATGGAGGGATTTTACATGAAGAAGCATGGGGAGAGGATGCTATCAGTAAAAGAAAAGAAAGGATTGTGTGGGGGCATCTTCTTTGGGGGAAGAGGATGGAAGGGTCTATCTTGGAAATTGCCTTGTCTCTTCTTTCTGTGGGGCCTGTGTGACAGGTCACCTTACTGGTTTGGACAACAAAATTCCAGACTAGTTAAGGTTCATTAAGATTACGCTTCTGGGGGAGGTTCAGACCGCAATTAGATCAGGTATTAAATCTAGGTTTAGCGTTTAGCACGAGTGAGGCCATTTTGGGCCTGTGCGTTTTCTCTTCAACAGTCTTCACTCATGCTGTCTTTTACCATGGGGCTGTGTTTGTTTTCAAGTAACTGCATGTTGATCTTTTCTTTAAAGTGCGCGTGAAGTTTCAAATCCCCGTACCAGTGAGCTTTCATCTGTTACATTTAGATCTTTCCTACATGTGTAGTTTCACTTTGTAAAGGTGTGAGCTACACATCGAACTTTTCCTGTATCTAAATGGCTTCCTGGTTGTCTCAGTGTCATTTATATTTAAAAAGTCCACCTTTCCCCTGCCTTTGTCATCTCTTAAATCTCCAACTGAGCTTGGGTCTGTTCCTGAATTTTTTACACCCATGTCAACCAGTAGAAATAAAATGCCGGCCACATGTATAATCTTAAATTTTTTCAGAGCCACATTAAAAAAATAAAAAGAAACAGGTGAGGTTTGTTTTAATATTTCTTTAACTTAATATATCCAAAATATCAATTCAACAATCAAATGATGAATGTGGTAGCCTACAATCTTCTGCTCACAAGGGCAAGTTCATGTTGTCCCTGCAGCTCATCCCGGTCAGGACCAGCCGCATCCCAGGGGCCCCTGGGCCATGCAGACACCCTGGCTGTGCAGAGCCAGCCTGGCAGGAGAAGGGTGTATCGGGAGTTTGCGTGTCTGGCAGGGCCCTTGCCCTTTCCACAAGGAGGCTGACCTTGCTCAATGGTGGCGCCTCTCTCCTCAGGGAACATTCTCGTTCTCCAGAAGGAACTGTCTTATTGCGGCACAGGGAGCAGTGGGGATTTTGCTGAGAAAGCCTAAGACGTGTCTATTTCTTTTGGAAACTTGATCTAGGAAGATTTGGCTAATGAAAGTCTGCTCATCTGCCAGATGCCTTGGAATGACTTCTTAATTTAAATACCGAATTTTCTTCTGATTTTTAAACCTCAAACCAACTTTATAATAACGTACTTGGGATTTTTCCAAAATATGAAAATAAAAATAGAAGCCATTAATACACCTTATTATTGCTCCTTAATTAGGTAAGTGCTTGACTTCTTGGGCTGCTAGGATGTGAATTCTGAAGGAAGAAAAGAAGGGTTATGCTTTTTTTAAGATGTTGTGTCTGTGCTAAAATCCCTGACTTTACACTAAGTGGGTTTAGTTGCCTTCACTCAAACTTTGGCTTTTTCTGTGTATTCCGTTTCACTCTCTCCGTGGGTAACCCTTCACTGTGAGGTTCTTCCCGGCAGAGCCGGGAGCTTGCACCCTGGGCTGAGCATCACCGTTGGGAACGCCCCGCTCTTCCTGCCCTGCCTTCTGCCCAGAATTCCACAGTCAAAGCAAATATGTTTGTTCTCTTTGGTCTAGCCACTGGGGCCAGGCCGACCACATCGCTGCCCTTCTGCACAGAAGACGTGTGAGGTTAGAAGGGGAAGGAAGAAACAAAGTCGCCTCCTTCCCCACTGCCCTGGTTTGGTAACTAGACACTCGTCACCGCCACCATTAGTCAGCTCTTGATGGACGGACGGAGCCTCGAGTTTTCATCTGGAAATTGGAGATCATGAGCAGGCCAGGGTTGGGGCGTCTGCATAAGGAGCCAGTTTTCGGCCACGGCAGGCTGCCCCTCCCGGCCCAGTGAGCACCCGCGGTGGGGTGGGGCCGCCCTGTCCCAGGGCCCTGGCTCTCTTCCTCAGCTTGGCCTCCTTCCGCAGTCTGTTTTTTAACTTTTTCCAGTTGGTCACAGAGACCCAAGATTCAAGGCTCCAGCAGCATACAAGGGTTCACACGTCTAGACTTCTGTCACTCCTGCCTGCCCACCCAGTGCCTTCCCTGTCCCCACCAAAGGATGGGCTAGCTTCTTGGTGTCCTTCCAGGGTGCTCTGGGCATGGACAAGCACATGTACGCATGTGTACACATGTTTTTTCTTCTGCCACCTTTTCCATACACAGGCCTGCCACTTTTTTATTGTGTTAAGAACACTTATCATGAGATCTCCCCTCTTAACAAATTTTTTACGGATTGTTCACTATGGGCGCAGTGCTGCACGGCACAGCAGGTCTCTAGAACTTAATCATCCTGCATAACTGAAACTTTATAGCCATTGCATTGTTTTTTATTGTTTTTTAAATTTGTAGTTAAGCACCCAGCTGGTGTGGCTCAGTGGATTGAGTGCGGGCCTGTGAACCAAGGGTTCGCAGGTTCAATTCCCAGGCAGAGCACATGCCTGGGTTGCAGGCCAGGTCCCCAGTAGGGGGCGCGTGAGAGGCAGCCACACATTGATGTCTTTCTCCTTGTCTTCCCCTCTCTAAAAATGAATACATAAAATCTTTAAAAAAACATTTGTAGTTAAATGCACATAACAAAATTTACCATTTTCACCACTTTTAAGCATACAGTTTGGTGGCATTGAGTACCTTCACATTGTTTCACACACAACACCACCCTCCACCTCCAGACGTTGTCATGTCCCAAACTGAAACTGTCCCCGTTAAACAGCAGCTCCCCATTTTCCCTCCGGAACTGCCCGGTAATTTCCATTCTGCTTTCTGTCTCTATGAATTTGATGACCCTCAGTACCTCATGGAAATGGAATCATACAGTACTTGTCCTTTCGTGACTGGCTTCTTTCACTCAGCGTAATGTCCTCAGGTTCATCCACGTTGTAGCATGGGTCAGAATTTCCTTCCCCGTTCCCTAGCCCCAGTCTCCAGACCTAGTCCTCAGCCCCAATCCCCAATCCGCAGTCCCCCAGCCTCAGTCCCCAGCCCCCAGTCCCCAACCCCGAGTCCCTGGCCCTAGCCCCATGGCTCTCTGATGGGAGGAACTGGCAGGTGGGCTCCAGTAGTTGTTACCAAGAAAGCAAGTGGCCTGTGCTCAGCTTTCAGGTGGTGGCTCTTTCCTACTTTGTAACAGAAGAGCTGAGTCCTGCACAGAGGTAGCAACTCCTTAGGACAAAGACCCCTGACGGTGGGTTAGGTCACACTGGACCATACGGGCAGGGCTTCTCTGCTCTGCCTCCCTCCAACACAGTCCCTAGGACACCTGTGGCAGCAGAATTGGGGCCTCGGGTGAGCCTGCGGGGTGAGCCCACACAACAACGCCTCTGTTCTCTGGGAGGGTTTGGTGCCACGTGGACTCACCGTGCTGCTCCTGGCAGGCTGGCAGAGGGTTTGGGAAGAGGGAGAGAGGAGAGGAGGCCAAGGGAGCCAGCCTGAGGCTGGCAGGAGCTGGAGGGAACGATCCTGGTGGCACACGGGGGTGTGCCTGGGTGGGCCCCATTCTCCTTCCCAGGGCACCAGCCTGCTCCTAGAAGCCCTGGGCATGAAGGTCATTCCATCCGCAGGGGACACAGGCCTTGCCCTCATGCCTCTAACCCATATGGAGGAAACGAATAACAAATCCAGGCGATCAGGAAAACAGAGTGACCTTAGGGTCCGGTAAGGCCTCTCCACTGGTTACCTATCTGAGAGGGGTGAAAACATGTCCACACAAAGACATGCACACAAATGTTCATACCAGCCTGTTCGTGGTAGACAGGAATCGGAAGCGACTCGAATCCATCAACAGAGGGCCAGAGGAAAATGTGGCCCAGCCACGTAGTGGAGCGTGATTCAGCCATGAAAAGGAACGAAGTTGTGGCACATGCTGCCACGTGGATGAACCTTGAAAGCGTGATGCTAAGTTAAACAAACCAGACAGAAAAGGCTACCTATAGTCAGATCCCATTTCTACAAAATGTCCCAGACAGGCAAACCCACAGAGACAGAAAGTAGACAAGTGACCACCAGGGCCTGGAGGGAGGGAAATGTGGAGGGACTGCTTTTTGGTGACGGAAATGTTTAAGAGTTTGATATCAGTGATTGATGTACAGCTCTGTAAAGGTACTAAAAATCCACTGAATTATACACCTTATAAGGGTGAATTTTATGGTATGCAAATTATGTCTCAATTAAAATGTTCTAAATTTGATTGCGGTGAGTGTTACACAACTCTACGAATGCATTAAAAGTGCTAAAAGTGGGTTATGCGGTGAATCACCCCAATAAAGCTGTTATTAAAAAATATATAGGTGCAGGACCAGGACCATGAGAGAAGGACTGGGCGGCCCTTGTATTTGACTCCAGGCAGAGCAAAGGCCCAAAGGGACTGAAACGAGCGTGGTGTGTTTGAGGGAAGGCGAGGAGACGTTTGCCCTCAGCCCAGGGTGAAGGCAGAGAGTGAGGCAGGAATAGGAAAGTGGACTTACAACTTCCTACACGGGCCTGCGTGCACGGTGAGGGGTGGGGCCTGGGACCTGAACGCGCAATTCCAACGTGTCCCCCCTGTGCCACGGAGGGCCCAAGGCCCTAGCTGAGGCACTGCAGATGAAGGCGATATTGGGTGGTATCAAGGGCTGGATTGTGTCCCCATAAACTCACATGTTGAAGTTTTAACCCCAGTTAAAGCCTCCAAATGTGACTATACACTATTTGCTGTGTATAATGCACACCCAAGGCTCCGTGTGCATAATGCACGGGATTATCGTACCCATGGAATGTAATCATTATACCCACGGTTACTTTTTGCTCAAATATTTGGGCAAAAAGTGCACATTATACATGGCAAAATACAGTATTTAGAGATAGGGTCTTTACAGAGGTGATCAGAATTAAAAGAGACCATGTGGGTGGGCCCTAATCCAATCCACTTGGTGTCCTCATACGATGAGCTATGGACACAAACATTCACAGAGGGATGACCATGTAGGGTAACAGGGACACGGTAGCCATCTCCCAGGCAAGGAGGGAGGCTTCAGGAGAAGGCAATTTTGCTGGTACCTCGATCTTGGGCTTCCAGCATCCAGCACTGTTAGAAAATGCGTTTCTGCTATTTAAGCACCCAATCTGTGGTATTTGTTACAGCAGCCCGAGCACACTAATATGGGGTGATAGAGCAAAGTGAGCCAATTTTGAATATATTTGGGTGTAGAATTGGCAAGACTCACTGATGGACTGGATGTGGAGGCTGAAGGAAAGAGGACAAGCAGTGTGATTTTGAGATTTTTATTTGAGCAGCTGGTGGGTGGTGATGTCACCTGTCAGATGGGGAAGCCTGGGGCAGGAGCGGGCACTAGCCCCTGGAGGGCATGAGGTCTATGAGACGTTCGAGTGCTTGCTATCAGCCGGGTGGCCGACACAGGAGTCTGGAGTTCTGGGACAAGGACTCGGACCCGCCCCGGGCTGTCACTCGAGCTCCTGTCAGCAGTTCCCCCCCAGACCCCTTTGCTGTGGGCAGCACCCACGGCGAGGGCCCCTCACCAGCCTACATGGCAGCAAACGAAAACAAAAATCAAGAGGTGCGCCCTTGGGCTGGTGTCTGCCAGGGAGTGGCCTCTTCCCTCTCCCATTAGCTCTGGGCACTGTGCCTGGTACCGTGCCGCGGATAAGCCGAATGCATATGACAGGCCAGAGGCCTGCTCTCGGGGGTCTGATTCATGTGAGGGGGAGGCTACCAGGTAAGTGAAGACAAGATGTGCCCAAGAGGGACTCAGAGGTGGTGCTGAGGCGGAGAAGCTCATCCAGGAAGGCCAGTGGGCTGAGGTGGCAACAAGGAGCAGCAGCTTCTGGGAGACAGGGACGCGTGAAGGCCCTGAGGTGGGGCGGAGTTCAGGGAAGAGGGTGGAGATGCTGGAGCCACGGAGACTGCGTCAGGGGGAGGGGATGGGTGGTCACCAGACCATCCCCTGCACCCCTGGATTGGACCCAAGATGCTAGGGAGTTTGCTGAAGGCAGAGCAGCCACTTTGGGGAGGGGTTACAGCAGCTTGACCTTCTGTCAACAGTGATTTGTTAATGATCGCCTTAGATCCATGATTTGGGAAAGGGGGGTCACCCATGCAGGAAAAACACAGATGGTCGGTGGGCCCTGGAGGTGTCGATGCCTTGGAGAGACGGGGCCAAACACAGTCCGGTGTCCCCTCCCTGCCGACCGGGCGGTCAGTGGAGCGGCCTCCGCCAGCACGGAATGCGCCCACTCACTCAGCACCTCCCCTGGAGCCTGAGACTGCGGCATTCAGCTCTGACGCCCTGCACGTGAACCCCAGCCAACTCAAACACGCTTGTGTGGGGCTTTCTTCCTGAGTCAGAGCAGTGCTGGCCTCGCTGGAGTTTCAGCGCAGCCTGGGGCCGGCAGGCTGCACTCCGCCCTGCTTTCCTCCTCCGTCTCTGCACCCTGTCACCACTCACTGCAGTGTGGGCCGGGCCCAGGTACCCAGCGTGATGTCTCAGGGGCAGTTAGAGCCAACTGGCCCACAGGGACACACTTCCCACCCATCCCTCCTCCGCCCCCAACGCCTGGCGCTGCCGTCCCTGACCGCACACCTCCAGTGGCCCTCCCCTCTCCACGGGACTGCCCTTGTCCCACTGCAGGCCTGCTGTAATAACTGCATAGATGGGGAGTTTCCCCACCACCCACTCCATTCACCCCCACACCCCTGGCCAGAGACAGGTCACAGAAATGATCCAGTCTTTAGACCAGAGAGGTAAAAGACTGACCAGCGAAAAGATGAGATTTTATAGACCATGTTTTTCAAAGATGCCCCCAGCAATGTTTCCCCTCCCATCCGTCCTTCTAGACTCTGACACTCCCCTTTGAACGCGGGTGAGCCGACATCGGCTTATGAAGAATAGATGACAGCAGAAGTGATGCCGCACAGCTTCTGAGGCCAGGTCACAAAAGACAATGCGGTGTCTGCCCCGGGTGCTGGAGCACTTGTCCGCAGAGCCTTGGAGCCACCATGCGCTCAGGAGGCCAGGCCAGCCCTTCTGCAGAGACAACACCCAGGTGAGCCCTTGAGACTTGGCAGGAAGGCGCCACCCAGCCGGCTGCTGTGGCCCCAGACACTCCCTGCCTGAAACCATGGGGACTGCCCAGCTGAGCTCTCCTCGGTTTCTGACCCACAGACACCAGGACAGATAATAAAATGACTAAACTAATGTTTTAAGCTACTAAGTTTCTTTTTTTTTTTTAAAGATTTTATTTATTTATCTTCAGAGGGGAAGGGAAGGAGAGAGGGAGAGAAATATCAATGTATGGCTGCTTCCTGTGCATTCCCTGCTGGGAATTGGCCTGCAACCCAGGCATGTGCCCTGACTGGGAATCGAACCGTGATCTCTTGGTTCACAGGCCCACACTTAATCCACTAAGCTACACCAGCCAGGGCTAAGCTACTAAGTTTCGAGTTGTTAACAGCAATAGATAATCTTTTCAGAACAGAATTAAGAGTCCAGAAAGAAATCCACAATATATAGGGAAAATCCGGATTTTCATCAAAGGTGTTATGGCAATTCAATGGGGAAAGACAAATTTCTTCAACAAATGGTGCTCCAGACCTCAGGAGAACTAGGCACCCTAGCTCGGCACCCGGTCCGGGGCAGGGCATTCGGGGCTCAGATGCCGCTGGTTGGACACCTGGTTACACTGGTGTCTGTCATGGGAATCTTGGACCCAGACTCTGGGTGGAAGGTCAGGCAGAACCTCTGTGGCTATCTCGGCAGCAAGGCCCAACCTGGCCCTGCTCCCTGCAGTGGGGACACGAGCCTGGCAATGGTCGCATGATGCGCATCGACCCAGGCTCCATAGACTTCTCCACTTCCCTGGACCCCGACTTGGCCATTGCCTGCCCAGGACCGCTCTGCGACCAGCCGTCATGGCACAGTTCCTCTCTTCTGGCCTGTGGTCAATATCGCATGAGGGCCTGTGACACACTGACCCTCCAACATGAAACCCCAGGGGAGGGGTTTCACCCCACTTTCTCCCACCTGTGCTGCTGCTGTATGGTGTGACCAGGCAGGGCTGGTGGCCACAGTGCAGGCGAGAGGCAGCAGGACTGAGCACACTCTGCCCTCCACCTGCTGCGCATGGCTGACTGGGAAGTCCCGAGGGAGGACCGGTTTGGCAAGCAGCGGTGCGTCCTGCTGAGGAGGTTGAGCATAGCTGTTCATCAGGTGAGAGTAGAGAGTCGGGGTCAGGACATACCTGAGAACACACCACACCTGTGGGTAGTTGAGAAGACTCATGGCTGCAAAAATAAGCCTTTGGTAAAAGCTTGAGGGAGGGGAGTGACTCCCAGCAATTCCTTTTTTCTACATGGTCCCACTTGGGTGTCCCCAGGTCCAGCTTCCAAAAACAACCTGGTGAGGCCTCTTTGGTCTGAACCTGCTCAGCCACTCCTGTTGGGTTGCTGGCCAGACATGCTGAGGCTTGGTGGCCAAGCCCGTGACTCCCACATGCCACTTGGAGCCACTGGTGATGCTGAGGGGCCCTCCTTCCCTGGAAAGCAGCCCAGGCTAGGGGCCTCTGTGTCCTCCTGCTCTCTCATTGACAGGGCCCTGACGGTGGTTCCTGTCAGCCTCCAGGCAGCCCTCACAGGCTCCAGTTTTTAAAGACAGCCTTTGGAACAGGGAGGGGACCAGCACGACTTCAGCACCAACTGGGAGCCCCTCCCGAGGCTTCGCCTGGCTCTGTCCAGTTGTGGGTATGCGGGAGACACCCCGTGGGGACTGAGGCCAACTGGGAGCAGTGAGGAGACCTGAGACCCCACTCTCACCCTGGAGATGGGAGCAGGGTGCCCAGCCCAGGCATCGGAATGGCAACCCCCTCATTCCCTGCCTGCCATCCTTGAACTCCTCCTCAGAGGTGTGCTCTAGGGGTAGGCAGAGGAACCCCTGAGGGCTGGCAGCCAGAAGGAGGATTGGAGAGAGAAGGGCGGAAGGGGATGAGTTGAGACCTCAAGTCCCTGCCCTCACCCAGGCGTGGCCACTCACCAGAAACCAAGGAAAACAGTGGATGGACACCAGCTCTGAGGGCTCTGGGTGTGACCAGCAGCACACTTGACTTGCACAGCTAACCCCCACCCCACCCTGGGCGGAGCCGGGGGTGTGTGGGGTGGGGCGACAGGGCCAAGGCAGGACATGGCCTGTGTGGCTTGTGGTGGGGGCTGGAGCCCTCGCTGTGTCCTGTTTATTCTGGGGGTATTCCGATCCATCTCTGGCCTGATGCTCAAGGGGCAGACCTGGGAGCTGGGGCGCAGTGGGCAGCTGGAGCCAGCCTTTGGAAGCCCAGCCCCGGGCCTTTCCCTGGTGGAGAGACAGGTCTCAGGGAGGGGTGTGAGCTCTCCACATTGCCTGGCTGGCCGCCTCAGGATCTGGGTCATCAGTGCTCCAGCCCCACGCTCTGCCTTTCGCCAGCACGTGTTCCCGTGGGATTTTTTTTAATGCATGAATGCCTCTGGGAGCATCTCCATGTTGGCACCCTTTCCTGTCTCCACCTCTGGCTTTTCATGAAAGCACAGAACTGCAGTGAGAACAGAAAGCCTCAGAGGTGTCAGGACACCTTGGGGGAGCTCGTGTCCAGCCCCCTGGCTGCCGCCAGTGCATCCTTTCAGAGGGTCCCCAGGGGCACTTGGTCAGGCAGCTCTTCCATGCTGAGCCGCAAGGCATTCAGGCTCCCTGTCGCTCCAAACCCAGCCCTGACTGTTCTCTGTGTTCTCTCTCTGAGCCCTTCAGGGGGCCGTGTCTCCTTGGATGTGGCCGAAGGCCCACGCCCTGCACTGCAGGGGGCGCCCACCACTGTTCCGGCCCTCAGTCCCCAGTCTCCAGGCTGGCTCGCTGCCTGGGAGCACAGGCGCCTTTTGTAGCCCTCCTCCTGTTGCCCAGTGAATGGGGGACGTGGTGTGGCCCGAGTCTCTGCCCCAATTGGAACTGGCTCTGTCCCCTGCAACACACAGGCCGCTGTAACGGGCTAGGCAGCGCCCTCCTAGCAGCGGCAGCTGCTGTGACTTTGCTCTTCAATCAGCCTGTCTCCATTGGCGAGGAGGACTGGTGTGGGTCCTGACCCACTCATTTTCTAACAAAGAGATCAAGAAAAGCATTCTCTGTAGCCCCATCCCCACAGACACATTTCCCCGTGTGCTCTGAGACAGCTGCCCCAAGCTCCTGGCCCCACACACCTGGCTCAGCCAGTCCAGGATGGTACCTTGGCCTGGGCTCCCTGGGGATCAGTGGGGCAGGGAAGGGCGGTTCAGGCGGAGGGTACAAGGAAGCTGCAGGAAACACCCACGGGTGCAGGGTGGAGAGAGTGTGTCAGCGGGCAGGGCGGCCGCCTGCTGGAGCCGCTGGTGCTGGGATAGTTTCAGGTCTTCTTTCAGGTACAGCTGAGCCAAGACAACAGGACTGGCAAGGATGGGGCATGGGAGCAGTGCCCCGAAACAGACAAAAGCAGGGTCAGGAGGGCATCTGGGCCACCCGGTTGATAGAGTTCAGGGTCAGACAGGGCTGCCTGACCAGGATAGGCCCCTGGCCGGACTGGGAGCACATCACACCTGTTTGTGGGAGTGAGGCCTAGGCCTGGAGGCCTGGGTTCAGCTGTTTGGTCTCACCACACGTTGAACCCTGATTCCTAGGCTATGCACAGGCACAACGCCCATTCCCAGTCCGAATCTTGGCTGTCCCAGAAGGGGACCTGTAGGTGGGGGGCTGCAGCAGGGTGTCCTGGGCCCTGCTGCCCTCATCCTTGGTGGAGGTGGGGTGGGAGCATTGAATTCATTTTGCAGTAGGCTAGAAGCTACCCTGGGAGACCACTGGGAAAGCCAAGGTTCAGCATCTGCTGGCAGGAGAGGGGTGACCACTTGACCCCAGCCCCCATTACCCTCCACAGCCCCCACTGAGGAACAGGGGCCCTGGGAGAGGGACATTGGACATAGGGGTACAGCCCCCAAGCCAGAAGCAGAAGGATACAGCACAGCAGGGTCCGGGACAGTGTGGCAGGAGGGAGGGGAACAGGTGGGGCTATTTGTGGAAGCTGGCAGAGCAAGTGGGGAAAGGACAGCATCAGGGCAGGGTGCTCACCATGGATGGAGCCTGAGCAGAGCACCTTCCATCAGCCAGCGCAGTAAGTCCTTCTCCCGGGCCTCACTGAGCTTTGTCTTGGCCTGCTCTGCACACTGGTCCCATGCCCTACAACAGATTCCCAGGAGCAACTTAGAGGACCCAAGCCTCGAGACTCACAGCCTAGAGCCTTACATCAGACCTTCCCTGATATTCCCCAAGGGAGGGTCCCACAAGCTGCCAGGCATGGGGAGAGTCTCCCACCACCAGGACTTTGCCAGGGGGCAGTCAGAGCAGAGAGCGGTATCTCAGGGCTCCTGGCTTCTGGGATGCCTGAAGGTCCAAAGACACGGTTGGGTCTTGCCTTTTCACGCTGCCCATCCAGCGCCCAGCTCCCAGAGTGCTAGGACCAGGGTTACATCACCCCCAGCTTCTCTGGGTCTGTTGCCGCATGTACTAGACCATCCAGATGAAGGAACGCAGGCGAGGTTTTCATTTCACGTTACGATTTCTCTTGAGTGGGTTAAATGCATTTTGAGCTGACGTTGAGGTCCTTCTTTGTTGTACCTCCATCCAGACAAAGGGACGTGCCTCCTCTTGTTGTAGCCCTCTCCTCAAGGATACACACAGTCTGCCCTTTGTGGGCTGGCATGACCAGCAGGACCCTCCCTTCCAGTCCTCATGAGGGGTCTCAGTGTCTCACCTTCTGCGCCCAACCTGGTCGCTGCCTCGTCCTTAGACAGACTTTGTATTCTAGAGCTTGGCCATTAGTGGCCCTGCTCCCCTGACATCTGTGTGTCACCTGTAGCAAACCTCTGGACCCTGGCACCTATGTCACCTGCCCCCCACTTGTCCCTTTCTTCACCATCACTAGGGTTGACTCTGAGGCCATCTCCCACCAGCTCCTTCCTTCTCCATTCCGTGTGGGCACACAGGCACCCACGAGTCTGTGCAGAGGGGAGAGACAACAGCAAGCTAAATGCAGCCTCTTGAGAATTTAAATAAGAAGTTTTTGTTTTTTTTCTGAAAAGCGTTAAGCTATTTGTAGCCCAAGTTGGTTGAACAGATTTTTCTGGGTGTAGCTTATTTTTTTACTCATTAACTTCTCTTCCTTATGAATTAAAAAGTAGCATTTTTTCCTACCCAGGAGCCTTTTACTTACTGCTCTTTGTATCACAGCCAGCACGTTGTCTGCCCGCTGGGGAAGCAGACACAGCCCCACTCGGGGAAACTGGCGCTTCCTTCAAGGCACAGCTTGTAAGTAGGTAAAGGTAGTGTGCCCAGGCCACACCCTGCTACTCCTGCCCCTTCTCAATGTGCTGTTTGATGGACAAGAGCCGTGTAAGGGTTTTGTTTAGAGCATTCCATTGGCAGTGTCCAGACTGGAAAAGGTGAAAGAGGCCTTACACCGTCCCACTGGGCGGGACTGGAGGCGTGTCCACTGGCCACTGCCCTCGTGGCCCATTTCTTGACTTCTACAGTATCCCAGACAGATCCTTTGCCTATCAAGCAATGGGTGCTGCTAACCTAAGGGTCTGTCAGCTAGACAGGAGGCAGCTCTGTGTGTCTGCAGAGGGATTCAGGGCTGTCCCTTGAACTCCCAGTCATGGGTGACCACAGCCCCAGGGCTAGGAGCAGCACTGACCCAGGTCTGCCCTGACTTCTCCTTCCAGGGAGCGGCTCCTGGTCCCCCACGCTGGTTTTCCAGACCTGAAGTGCTGCATTTCTCTCATCCAACTGCATTTCTGTCCGTCACCTTGTGCAGCACACTTGTCTGAATAAGAAAGATCATGTTTAGGTGGCGTACCCTGTCCTTTTTGTCTCCCATCTCCAGAATTGTTTCAAAACTCAGAATCCTGTTCACAGGCACAGTGCTGAGCTATGCCCTTGACACGCAGTCCACTCTCCTCAAGGCCAATTTCAAACTCCCCGACCCAGGACTGCCTGGGGCCCCCTCCCCTGAGCCCCGAGAAGAGCAGCATCCATCGTCAGGGCCCTCTGCAGGGGCATGCCTGCCTAGTCAGGGGCAGGTTTCTGTTCTTCTTCCTACATCCCCACAAGCACAGGCTTGCATGGGTCAGTCCATGCTAAATGTCCACGTGTCGTTTTGCACTGACCAACTGAACCATTTGCAAAGCTACAGGCCCCCTGAGACAGGGTTCCCACAGAGCCCCTAGGGCTGATAACAGCTCAGAAGTCTTCCCTGGCACTTCATGTGTCCCTTCTGGCCCCATTCTTTTTTTTTTCTTTTTTTTTAAGATTTTATTTTTAGAGAGAGGGGCATGAGGGAGGAAGAGAGGGGGAAAGACACTGACACGAGAGCCCTGACCAGGGACCAAACCCGCAAACCAGGCATTGCTGTGATCGGGAATTGAACCAGTCGTGTGGACCCCCAGCCACCTGAGCCACACCGGTCAGGGCCGGCCCCATTCCTTTTATCCACAATTCCAAATTCTCCAAAGCTCTGAAACAAAGGTTTTGAAACTTGGTTGCAAAGCTGGAACTGAACTGATGTGCAGTCATTTATTATGGTCTTTACTATTTTTCAGTTCCTTTGAATAGTAGTGCTCCCTGACAAAAATCTTAATGTGACTGAGTATGAGGTACAGCCCTAGGTTCCAGAGAGGTGCCATATAACGTGCAACATATACAAAGAATTCTGAATTCTGAACATACCGGGTCCCAAGGCTTTGAATGAGCAGTTGGAGCACTGGAGCGTCCCCACACTTATCACAGGTCTGGACCAGAAGGAGGTTGCGGGTCCCAGGAAGGGGTGGGGGTGCTTTGGCTACAGGACTGGCAGAGGAACAGTGCTGCTGATGCTCATAGAGCAGACCCTGTGCTACGTGGCAGGGGCGGGGGGTCAGAGACCAGGAGCTGCAGGAACCTCTTTCCCCAGCCCATGGGCCAATGGAGGAATCAAGGGACACATGAGGGGCTGGAGATGGAGGAGGGTTTCCTGTCTGTGGAGGGTACAGCAGGTCATCTCCCTCCGAGGGGCCCTCACCTGGAGAGGTGGTGACCACAGGTCTAACCGTCCTTTTCTGAGGGACCAAAGGCTCCAGATGTGCCATCTGGGAGCAGTCCAGGAAGGTCCAGGCCAAGGGTCCTGGGAGTGTGATTGTGACAGAGGGGATGGGAGGCACTCATGTTGGAGAGTTCTGTGTCTTCATTTCAGGTCTGGGGCCTCCATTTCCTTCCTCACATGCAAATGGGGTGCAAGCCCTGGCCCTCCCTTTACATGTTCCTGCTGCTCTCCAGCACAGAAAGCCAGAATTCCCCCTTTCCCCAGTGTGGGTCTGCAGAGCAGAGGGGGTTGCAGAGCAGGAGATGGCATGAGGCACCCAGACTCAAAGGGGCAGGTTTTACATAAGGGCCACAGGGTGGGATGGTCAGTGGCCCAGGTTTGGACTGGGGGCCGCGAGGAGAGGGAGTCGCAGTCCAGGCCTGGGCGAGGGGACAAGGGAGGTAGGGCAGGGTGTGGGGCGGTGGGCACGGTGCCCGCCAGATGAAAGGGGCGTGGCCCCCAGGTCGTGGGTGCGGGAGTGGGTGGGGGGCACCGGTCCCCGCCCCCGCGGGCCGCCCTGGGTCGCGCGTGGGCGCGGCGGGCGCCGATTGGCTGCCGGGCGCGCGGGCGGGGCGGGCGGTGGCGCGCGGAGGGCCGGTCACCCCGCAGCCCGGCCTCGGCCTCGCCGCTCGTCGCCGCGCCCCGCCCGCGCGCCTGCCGCCGCACGTCCCCCGCCGGCGGCCACCATGAGCACAGGCCTGAGGTACAAGAGCAAGCTGGCGACTCCAGGTGAGCCTGGCGCCCGCCAGCGCGCCCGCGCGCGCCTTTGTCCTCGCCGCCTGCCCATCTCTCACCATGTCTCTCCGTTTCTCCCCCGCCCGCCGGCCCGGAACCGCCCGGACCCGGACCCCGACCGGACACCGACCCTGACCCAACAGAAGACAAGCAGGTACGTGCGCACCGCCGTCCACCCAGCCGGCTGTCACCTATTGTGGTAGCAACGCTGCCAGCGCTCAGGCGCGACCCCGCCCCTGCGGCCCGTCACCCCACCCTGTCGTGATAACCGATTGTCAGCTTGGGCAGTGCTGCAGTGACTGGGGCTTCGGATGGGAGGTGTGGGCACCATGACCCAAGGGCCTGGCCTCTGACCCTCACAGCAGGAGTGTGCACCCCTCCCAGGATGGGGGTAACAGCTACAGTGCCCTTCTCCCACTGGTCCAGCATCTGCATCTCAGGCTGACCTGGTCTCAGGCGGTGTGCTGAGGACCTGGAGTAAGGGCACTGGTTATGGCAGGCTACAGGCTGGGGGACCCTGCACCACCCAGGAACCCTGGGGGCAGGGTCTCTGTGTCCATCAGCCAGCAGAGACCCTGAGCAGCCCCACAGGGGAGCCTCTGCCCACCCCACCCCACTCTTCTGCATCTTATGTCCTCTCTTCCCCCACACCAATTTGGGTGGGCTGATCTGTGGTCAGGCCTCTTCCCCAGATTGGGAGTCTCCAGGGCCTGGTCTGAGTCATCCCAGAGCCCAGCAAGGGTCTTCCAACCTAGTGGGTACAAATAGGCTTGTCACGCAGAGGGGTTGGCTTGGTCCCCACCCTCTAGGAATGCAGGACCCCACAGGAGGCTGGCCTGGGCACCCACTGTGAAACCCAGAGGAGGCTGGGGTTAAACAGAGCTGGAAACCTGGAGAGGGGGATGTGGGTGGTTAACCAGGTGGTCTGGGAGCTCTGAAGCATCCCTGCTAGAGCCTCTCTGGCTTGAGAACAGCTATGTTTGGGGGGAGAAAAGAAGGGCCCAACTCTGGCACCAGGGTGGCCCTGCAGCCCTGTCGGGTGTGGGGGTTCATATACCAGGTAGATGCCGATGGAACCCTGAAGTGCCGGCCCAGAGTAAAGCAGGTGGGCTAGGTGAGGCCCAGTAGGTGGAGTGGGGGCTGGGAGTTACTGGCTGCCTTCTGTCAGTCCCTGGCAGGGACACGCCCCACCCTGGGACTCATGAGGCTTGTGGGGAGGGGCCGCATCAACCTCACCCTGCCAGTGAGGGGCTCCCAAGGGAGCTCAGGCAGGGGAACTGCCTCCTCATCATGAGCGAGTGGGACAATGATGCAGAGACACATGCTATCAAGCCATTGTTTTACGGAGAGAGAGGGAAGGCCTGAGAGACCAGCTCCCATGGCTTCTCCTGGGCCTGCAGTCACTTGGAGCCACTGGGCCCAGCAGTTGCTGCCCAGCACCACCCCGGGACCTCTCCTGTTGAGGTGTTAGCCCCTTCAGGCCTGTGTGTGCCTCCCCTTCAAAGTCAGCTAGGTGCCAGCCTCACCCATCCCCTGCCCCTGGAAGCCGAGGAAAAGGTCACCATGCAACCAGAGGGGGAGGCCCCAGAGCAGGGCCAGGGAGCCAGGTGTTTGGGGCAGGCTCCTGTGGACCTGGGGGGCACAGCAGGGCTTCACTGTTGCCATTGTTGGTGTTACTGAGCCTCGGCATGTTCACACTCTGTGAAAGAGGGTGGGGGGAGCTCTGTTAGCTCTCTGTGCTTCCTCCGCATCTCCGGCACTAGGAGGGCTCTGGTGGCCCTCTGTGTCCGCTCCTCCGATCCCCACCCTGTCTCAGGCAGTGATGGAGGCTCTGTTGGCTCTGGTGACTGCTTCCAGAGCTGACTCGGGCGATTCTAAGAATGGAAATGCCTCGAGAGTCTCAGGCTCCAGGAGGAGGTGGGCACAGCTGTGTGTCTAGGGCTCGGGAAGCGTGAGGAGAATTTGTTGTGCTTCAGTGACAGAGAAAGGGGGTGGCAGGGCCCCTTCCTCGAGGCTCCCCCAGGAAGTCCACAGACCCTGTCTGGGCAGTTTGGTGATGGGGCAGGCAAGTTGAGAGCTTGGAGTGAGACTCTCAACCTCCGGACCTATGGCTCCCAGAGGCTGCCTAACTTGGGGGGGAAATGAGGCAATCTGGGAGCCCCAAGCTTCCTTAGATACCAGGCTGTGCGGAGCTGAGGCTCCCTCTAAGTCTGAGCCCAGACCCAGGTCTGTCTGTCTTCCTGGAGAGGCCCTGGGCCTGAGACGCCGGTCTTCTGAGTGGGTGTTGGGCTGAGGGCCCTGTCTAAAGTGGACTCAGTCCAGAGGCCGCCTGCAGGTCAGCATGGCCTGAAGTGAGGACTGGGGGCCTGTGGCTTCCCCTGTTCTCCACACTCTCCTCTCGGATGAAAGACTCTCCTGTTCCCAGCTGGGGGCCCACTCCTCCTCCCCAGGTGCCAGCGGCTCCAGGCCCCACAGCAGCACCACAAGCCTGGACAAAGGGACAGAGGCTCCTCAACCAGGGTGGGTGGGGGAGAGCTGGAGGCTTCCTGTCCCTATGGACACACGTAGTCTAGGGGCAACGTCTCTTCATACCCAGCTCCTTGCCAGACCTCCCTTCCTGTCCAGCTGGTGCTGTCTTGTTCAGATTCTAGTGGGGTACTGCAGGGCATGGTGAGAATTTGGTGGTTCAGGAGACCACTGTGGTCCCTGGGGTGGCCACATAGGGGTAAGGGCTGAGCTGGCTAGAGCTCTCTAGTTCCTAAGTGCCTAGTTCTGTGGGTCAGAGCAGGCAGAGGCTCGGAAGGAGTGCCTGCAGGAAGGGGGGCCCACTCCACACCCCCCCTCCTCTGGCAAGGGCTTTCTGGGGAAAGCCATGGCAACGCATGCATGGCCTTCAGTTTTGTGGAGTGACATGCTGGCTGCAGCTTCCAAGTTTCCAGAGGTAGAGCAGGGTAGGTGGCTAGTGCTCTGACTGGCCCCTTCCTGCTCTAAGTCTCCTTGGGCCTGGGGTGGGCAGGTCCAGGCTGAGGTTGGCTCTGATTCATGAAGAAGGTGGGCTCTGTCCTCGCCCAGTTCCCTGGTATGTCTCCGGGGTCAGGCCAGTTAAGTAGCCCCAAACATACAAACAGGCGCACACACGAGAGGACAGGGACAGTTCAGCCCCAAGCATAGGGGAGGGGGCAGTGCCAGGAGGAGTGTGCCCCTGGGTAGTCTGGTCTCGGTGACACTGCCAGCAGCTTTCTTACGGAGTCTGCGAGGAAGGCCCGGTGCACGAGCTGGTCCCGCGTGGGTGCGGCCTCCGGCGCCCTCTGGCGGACGGAAGCTACAATGCACCTCTGGAGGGGCGGGACTCCGCGGCCACAGTCTCTCCCCCACATCCCCAACGGCCGGCCAGTGGGACCCGGCCTCCTCTTACCCCTCTTTACTCCGGTTGTTCCAACATCTGGACTGAGGCCTTGGGTCCTGTCAAAGACAAGGACGCGGGCTCCCTGTCCGCGCCAAGTCCCCCCACGCCTGTGCTCGGCCCTGCCCTCCGCGACAGCTTTCCGGTGGCTCCGCCCGCGGCCCAATTTCCAGGCGACCGTTTCCCGGCGACAGCGGGCGAGGCGGTCTCTGCGCGGAGCCCCGCCTCGGGATCGCGTGCAGATCGGGGCCGGCTGTGGCTGCGACGCCGCGCGTCTCAGGGCGGGTCCGGGCCCTCAGAGGCAGGGGGATGGCTCCCGCGGTCTCCGAGGTCGGCAGCACCCCAGGTGGGCCACGTCTGGCCTCCCAGACTCAATTCCCGTGTCCCTAAAACGGGAACGAGAACAGGGCTTCGAGGCACTACAGCATTTGAGCCCCGCCCCCGAGAACGCTGGGCCCCTGTCGGCTTGACCTGGTCTGGGGTCCGAAGTTGTCAGCAGGGTGTGGGGGCTCGCTGCGATGGACTCTCTGGCAGCGCCCCAGGACCGCCTGGTGGAGCAATTGCTGTCGCCGCGGACTCAGGCCCAAAGGCGGCTCAAGGTGTGTGTGGAGAGGGGAGTGGAATGTGGGTCAGTGTGTGCGCGCCTGCTGGGGCCAGGTCCCAGGGCTCTGGGATGTGACAGGGGCTGGCAGTGCCAGGGCCCACAGAGGGTGGGCTCGGACCCGCTGGCGGGGGAGGCTCAGCGCCGCTTATCTATAAATAGCCCCTGCTCTACGGTTGCTGCAGCCAGCCACCCCCGCCACTGGATCTGGGCCACGGGGGGCCTCCCACCCCCTGGTATACTCGGGAGGGGTGAGTATTGAGTCCAGGCTTCTCCTTCCTATGAAGGACCTGGGGCATGTCCAAAGGGCCTTGGTTTTGGTGCCTTCTGTCCACCACTCAAGGGAAGACACTGCCTGTGTCTGCGGCAGCCGGTCATCTCCCCCTACACAAACACAGACATAGTCTTGGGACCCTCCAAAGCCCCTCGCTGAAGTTAGGGTGAGGGTGCATTCACCGGCCACCCTCTGACCTGCCTTCCCACCTCCAGGCCTTCACCCCCTTTCTGCCATTGAAATGCCCACCCTGGAGACTCTGTCCTCTGCTGCCTCCTTGCCTGAGCTGGGTAGGGGTACAGGGCATGGGGCTGCCTAGAAACCCCAGGGTACCTCTGACTTGCTCCACCCCTGCCCGCAGGATATCGACAAGCAGTACGTGGGCTTTGCCACGCTGCCCAACCAGGTGCACCGGAAGTCAGTGAAGAAGGGCTTTGATTTCACGCTCATGGTGGCTGGTGAGTGGGCCAGGCTTCCAGGTGGGGTGGCTGGGGCTGGTGGCTGGCCAGGCTCTGCTGTAGGGGCCTGAGACCTAATCTGACTCCTTCACTGTACCTGTGGGCAGGTGAGTCGGGCCTGGGGAAGTCCACACTGGTCCACAGCCTCTTCCTAACAGACCTGTACAAGGACCGGAAGCTTCTCAGTGCTGAGGGTAAGTGTACTCCAAACTTCCCTGGCACTGGTTCACCATCCCCTCCTGCGCAACCCCTCAAAGAGTTCCAGATCCAGCCGCCCTTCTCTCTCCCCACAACATGAGTCTTCTGTTCGGGGTCCAGGAGGTGTGGCCCAAACCACAGTCAGGCCTTGTGATCAGGGCCAAAACACTAGGATGGAGGAGAAAGGATCCTGGCTGCCCGAGGTAGGGGGTGAAGGGTAAGAGACACACCTTCAAGCCATATCTCCTTCCCTGTAGAACGCATCAGCCAGACGGTAGAGATCCTGAAACACACCGTGGACATCGAGGAGAAGGGTGTCAAGCTAAAGCTCACCATTGTGGACACGCCAGGCTTTGGGGATGCTGTGAACAACTCTGAATGGTGAGGAAGGCCTGGCCGGGGAACAGTCCCTGCCCAGGCTGACTCCACCTCCCCTGGTGCCAACTTGCTGTCCTCACAGCCCAGCCTCACACACCTCCTGCCCGCAGCTGGAAGCCCATTACCGACTACGTGGACCAGCAGTTTGAGCAGTATTTCCGGGACGAGAGCGGCCTTAACCGCAAGAACATCCAAGACAACCGGGTGCATTGCTGCCTGTACTTTATCTCTCCATTCGGGCATGGGTGCGTGACTCTGTGGGTCAAGCCCCCACAGCCATTCCCTCCCTGAGTCCCCCACCCTCTCTAGGCCCTCAACCCCACCAGCCCCTCGTCACCCTGGGTGCTCCCTGCAGGCTGCGGCCGGTGGATGTGGGTTTCATGAAGGCCCTACACGAGAAGGTGAACATTGTGCCCCTCATTGCCAAGGCTGACTGTCTGGTCCCCAGTGAGATCCGGAAGCTGAAGGAGCGGGTGAGCCTGTGTGTAATGGGGCCTGGCTCAGGACTTGGGCTGAGGGCACCGGGTGTGCTGACCTTGGGCGCCACCACACAAGGCCCAGGGGACCTTGCCAGCCCTTGATCTGACAGCCCTGTCCCACTGCAGATCCGGGAGGAGATTGACAAGTTTGGGATCCATGTGTACCAGTTCCCTGAGTGTGACTCAGACGAGGATGAGGACTTCAAGCAGCAGGATCGGGAACTGAAGGTGAGCATGCAGTCCATTGGGCGGAGGTGGGCCAAGTGCACAAGTCAGCTTGGGGGGTGGATAGGGGTCTTTGGTGTGGGCAGTAGTCTCTTCACCTAGCTCTAGAGGGCTAGGGTTGCCCAAGTTCCTGCCTGGCTTGTATGCTTGGGTACCTCATGGTTAGTGAGTCATGGAGCTCTTGCCAGGAGCTAAAGACACAGCTGCTAGCAAGGCACCATCCTGACCCTGCTCCTCAGTCTCCTCATGAATCACCAGCAGAAGGGCCTGGCCAGTGGCCACTGGGCTAAGTATGCACTGGCTCCCAGAATTCTGTGCAACAGAGGGTGGGAGTGACTTTGAGTGTCCCAGCAGCTAGAGTGGTTATGACTGAGCCCAAGCTGGGGACAGGGGGTCACGAGACCAGGAACAGGGTCAGACAGGCCCTTCACTCCAATCAAAGTCGGCAGGGGCATTACTAGGAGGTATAAGCTCCGACATAGGTCTTAAGATGTAAGCTGCACCAGTTCTGGCCTCAGCCAGCAGCAAAGAGGCGATGGAGGGAGCGGTGACACCAGGATCTCTTTGGGGAGAGGTCACTGATGGTGATGCTGGAGAGGCTGACCAGGCCCTGAGTGCCCATGCTCCTCTCCAACCACTAACCCTGTGCCCATACTAATTGGGCGTGAGCCCTTGCACCGGTCCCTCCCCAGGAAAGTGCACCCTTCGCGGTTATCGGCAGCAACACGGTGGTGGAGGCCAAGGGGCAGCGAGTCCGGGGGCGGCTGTACCCATGGGGGATTGTGGAAGGTGAGTCCAGGCATAGGGCACAGTGTGCGAGTGGGAAGGCCCCCCCCCCACGCTCTGGCTGGCGCCCCACCCACTGCCCACTCCTGCCCCACAGTGGAGAACCAGGCGCACTGCGACTTCGTGAAGCTGCGCAACATGCTCATCCGCACGCACATGCACGACCTCAAGGACGTGACGTGTGACGTGCACTATGAGAACTACCGCGCGCACTGCATCCAGCAGATGACCAGGTGCGTCATCCCACCCCACACCTGGACGTGCACCTCACGGCCTCAGGCACATCTCTATGATCAAGACCTGTCCTGGCTGCCCACCTAGACTGGAACCTTGCCCCAGCCCCTTGTCTCCCCAGCCCAGCCCAGAGGTGTGGGAACTCAGAAGGGCAGCCTTGGTAGTGGCGAGGTTGGCTGAACCTCCCACCAGCACTGTCCCTCTTGTTCACCCTGCAGCAAACTGACCCAGGACAACCGCATGGAGAGCCCCATCCCCATCCTGCCACTGCCCACCCCCGATGCTGAGACGGAGAAGCTTATTAGGATGAAGGATGAGGAGGTTGGTGAGGCATGGGGTGGGGAGTGGTGGGGGCTGGGGGCTGGAGACTGAGCCAGGACCCTCCCATCTCATTTCTCATCCCGCCTTCCATTTTTCCTGCCCCACTCCCCAGTTAAGGCGCATGCAGGAGATGCTGCAGAAGATGAAGCAGCAAATGCAGGACCAGTGACCCAGCCCCAGCTCCACATTGCCATGGATATACTGCCGGTTTTCCGACTGGCCCTTCTCACCCCTGAACCCCAACTGGCCTGGACTCGACCCTTTTCCTCTGGATCTCTAACAGGCCTTGTTGCAACCCCAATCCCAAGTGACCTAGACCTGGACTGTCCCCGTCCTGACCCGGAGGCACGGGGTCACAGCCTCCAGCCATCCCTAATTTATTCTCAGCATCAGCCCTTCCCTTCGTTTGTATCTGTTTCCATGGGGCCTGGGCAACAAGCCCCCCCCACCCTTTGGCTTTGGGGGAGCAGGAGCTAGGGTGGGCTGTGACTTTTGAGATTTTTTCCCTCTACCCCAGAAGGTCACAGCATTCAGACTCCAGGCCCTACTCAGGCAGGAAGGTAAACCAAGGCAGAATAGGGGAGCAGATTCCTGGGGTCTCCAACCTATTCCCTCCCCCCAGTGCCACAGCACAGACTTGGGAGCTGCGTTCCCCTGCTCCTGTGGGCCTCCCAGCATACACTGAGACCTCACCTTATGTGGATGTGGGCCAGGTCCTCTCTCACCCTGTAGCTCAGCAGGCAGGCCAGGCTGCCAAAGCACTTAGGATCTCTTCAGACCTAAGGAGACCAGCCCACTGCAGGGGAGGGTGGCCTGGGTCTGGGATACCTGTGATAGCCCACACCCCTCCCCCCAGCTGCGGCTTGTGGAGGGCTGCAGGAGCAGGGGGCTGTGGGCTGTCCTCTGCAATCCTCATCCCTAGACTGCTGTTCCCTGCCTGTGGCTGGGGGTCCCTTCTCCCCAGCAGCATCATTGCCCTGGGCTCCCTAGCCCTCCCCCCACTCCCTCCCCCTGCATGAACCCTTTCCCAAGCCCCATTCTCCAGTTTTGTTAAGTTGTGAATGCCATCCTGTCCTGGTGACAGGAGAACAATGTTGGTGAACGTTGCTGCGGGTGTCTGAGTGCTCCTTGTGCCCCTGAGAGCGAGTGGGGGCCGGAAGTGCGCATGGCGCTGGCCCCGGTGATAGCACTCTATCGGTGGCTGCAGCGCCTGTAGCAGCAGCCTTGGGGTTATTTCTGGCCGGACGGCTGTGCTGTGGTCCTCCTACCGGGAGCTCCTGGGCCTGGCAGGGGCGGGGCAGCCTTATCATCTGGTTCTCCCACAAGCGCTTCCAGCTCCAGAGCAAGGCGGGCCACCATCCTCTCGCCATGGGCTCTGGTAAGTCTGGTGGCTGGGAGAGGCCACTCCCTGAGCAGAGTCGGGTTGGGAAGATTTGGGTCAGACTTAGAGGGAACTTCCAGCCGGTGCGAGGGGTGGTGGGGTGGCGAGGCTTGAGGTCAATGGGGAACGCAGGTCTCCCGCGCTGGAGTCAGGCTCTGCGCTCCGGGTGGTGAGGGGTCCCAGCCAGGTGCCCAGCAGACCACCCGGCTCACCGCGGTGCTTCCTTTCCAGGGCCGCGCGGGGCGCTCAGCCTATTGCTCCTGCTGTTCGCGCCGCCGAGCCTCCGGGTCGCAGGCTGTCCCGCGCCATGTAGCTGCGCCGGGACGCTCGTGGACTGCGGGCGCCGCGGGCTGACGTGGGCCTCGCTGCCGGCTGCTTTCCCACCGGACACAACCGAACTGGTGCTGACGGGCAACAACTTGACCGCACTACCACTGGGGCTGCTGGACACGGTGCCCAGGCTGCGTAAGGCGCACCTGGGCGACAACCCCTGGCGCTGCGACTGCCGCCTGGTGCCACTGCGCGCCTGGCTGGCCGGTCGTCTGGAACGCGAGCTCTACCGCGACCTGCGCTGCGCGGCGCCCCCATCACTACGCGGCCGCGTACTGTCCTACATGACCGAGGAAGAGCTTCGTGCCGCCTGCTCGCCTGGCGCGCTCTGCTGGTGGTCGCTGGTGGTACCGCTGGTGCTGCTCGTCCTTGGGCTGCTGCACGCGCTGCTGCTGGCGCTGCTGCTGTGCCGGCTGCGGAGGCTGCGTGCTCGAGGGGCGCATCGCCTGTCGCTGACTGCCCCGCTAGTGGGGGAACCAGCTGGAGACAGCGAGTCCTGAGAGGAGCGGACTGGCGCTGAGCAAGGCGGGCCTGCCAGCTCCACAGGACCCTGCCCCAAGGAGCCCTAGCCCTAACCTGGACCCATTCTCCTCCACTCAGGCACCATTTCCCAGGCCCGCCACCCCCTGCAGGCCCTGGCCCACAGGGGCCGATTGCTGCAAGCCCACCCTTATGGCGGCGAGCCCACACCCCGGATGCTTAGGCAGATCCAGGGTACCAACTGCAGCCCATACCCTGTGGGGTCCCTCGTGCCAAACTCCAGTGCAGAATAAACCCTTCCCCAATCTGACCCGTTTTTACACCAAAGACCTGGAAACCCTCTCCCCCAAACCACAGAAAAAGCTCTGAGAAACTATTCAAGGGGACATTCATGCCTTCATACACCCCAGATAACTCTTCCCAGCTACTGACTCTCAAAGAAATTCAAGAGGGGAGGAAAGCCCAAAGGACAATGATGCACTGCAGGGTAGCGAGGACGCTGGAGAGCAGGGACACTGAGGGGTGGCGGGGACACTGGTGAGTTTGGACAACACATAACAGGACACTGGGGGCAGTGAGGACACAGTGGGGAGTTGGACATGGGACACTGAGGACACTGGGGCAGTGAGGACACTGTGGACAGTGAGGAGACTGGGGAATGAGGACACGGGCGGCAGTGAAAGCACAGTGAGGAGGAGGATACTGGGGAGTGAGAATACTGTTGGGACACAGGACACGGGACAAGTGAGGACAATTTGGACAGTGAGGACACTCTGGGACATAGAGGACACTGACTTAGGACTCTGTGGGGCATCGAGGACACTGGACAGCTAGAACACAGTGGGGACTGAGAACACGGGACACTGAGGACATTGTGGGGCAGTGAGGACACATGGAGCAGTGAGAACACAGTGGGGACAGTGGGGACTGTGTGGGGCAGGGCGGGCACTGCAGGGCAGTGCTATGAGAGAGAAGATGCTCTGAGTGGCAGTTTCCGGGGTCAGGGAGGCTGTGAGGTGGCTCTGAGGACAGTTTGGTGTGTGCGGTTTCCCTGGCAGCAGCTGTCAGAGGAGTCGGGATGAACTGGGGATGGTGAGGATGGTCTGGTGGCCCACCTGGAACAGCCTGGACTTCTAGTGAGATGCTCTGGAGGGCAGGTGGGGTGGGGTCCGAGCCATGCAAGGGGGGTCCATGGAAGGTCCCTCCAGGGGTCAGTGAGCACCAGGGGTTGCGGGGTCTCTGGACTCACGTCCTCCCCTTGCCACCACTCACTGCAGGAAGGCTCCCCCGACTACGCAGACTAACCTGGGGCTTCTTGGGGCCTTAATTCAGTCAGGGCCAGGGACTCCACTGTGGGTGCCTCAGTGCAACACAGGCTGCTACCGGGGCCCCGGATGCCCAGATGAGCAGCTCATGCGTTGCTATTCCTGCTCAGCTGTGGCCTCCACCTGGCTGGCCTTGTGAATAGTGAGGGCTGCTCTCCATGGACCCCAGTGGAGCCTCAGGCCTGGGCCTCAGTCGCCTGGCACAGGAAGGTCCAGACCGCCACTGACCGGGTCGGGGAGGCTGCCGCTGACATGGCCTTTGTCCTGGCCTTTGTAGGACAAGATGGATGACTCTCCGGTTGGGCTGATGCTATCTCGGGGCTACTGGTGGGACGTGAGGCAGGAGCCACCCCTGCCTTTGTAGGCAGGTGCGAGGTATCCGGCTGTGCTTCCAGGCTTATCACCACATCGGAGACGGTGGCTCCTTTGTACAAATGAACTGCCACCCTGCCTTCCCTGGGGGTGGCCCAGCACCCCCAGAGCCCCTGGTGGGGTCAGAGGTGATGGTTGTTGTCACAGCAAGGTACACAGGCAGCTTCCTAACCTCAGTCCAAATGTGGTTAGGAGACATCCCCCCGACTTTCCATAGGAAACCAGATCCCAAGATGGGTCTCCTGCTGGGCCCAGAGCTTCCTCTGTGGCTGAGACCAGGCCCCTGGGACCCCCTCTCCCCTTCTCACTGAGGCCCTCAAGGGGACAAATGCAGGGCCCAGGAGAAAGTAGCCCTGGGAATCCTAGGTGACCCCGGCTAAGAGAAGGGGGCTCCCCTGGGCTGTGGGACGAGGCCCCAGCAGGAGCTGTGCATAGTGTTCAGCAGAAGCCCAGCTCCACTGCTCACTGCCCACAGGCTTGAGGTCTCCTGGGCTAGTGCCCAGATGAGAGGGTGGGCAGGGGCGCTGAGGAGCAGGATGGAAGAAAGAGGCTGACAATGCAATGTGGTCAGACCTAAGGAATCCCACCTCCCCTCTTGCCAGTTCTCCATGATACAGACCTGCTCCTGCCCCTTCCAAGGTACTAACCATAGGAGAACACTGGCCTGGCTTCGATGGCTGACCTTCTCCAGGCTGCCTGGGAGCCTCCGGTCCCAATTCTGACCCTGAGCTGACCCTTTATGTACTGACCCTGGGGCCTCAGTCTCTAAGGAGTGTGGGGAAGTGGATGGTCCCAACTCAGTGCCCCTGAATGGCCCTGTTCAGGGAGGGAGAGCAAAGATCCCTCCCCTCAGACCAGGGGGCTTACCCCACCCCAATGCCCCTCACCCCAGCATTGTCCTCCATCTCATGGAAAACACACCAATTCCGGAGGCCCTTTCCTGCTGACAGGCTGGTCCCTTCTGTGGTGTGACTCCTTCCTGATAGGAACCGGTCGGGGTCCACTGCAAGGCCCTGCCCAGCCCTCCCACAGCTCCAGCCCCCAGGCTGGCTGATTCAGGGCCCCTTGCCCTGCAGCCCAAGGGATCTCCGACCACATCTGTGTTCCCCCAGCCTCCCTGCACCCTCTGCCTTCCATCAAGGCCCAGCCTTGGTGTACCTTGCTCCACTAGGCCAGAGTCTCTGAACCTTTCTTTGTCCCTTCATGCTGTAACTATGTTCACACTGTTCAAGGTCCCACTCAAGAATGTCCTCTGCAGAGAGCTTCCCAGCCCTGCCCTGGCCAGACACATGGTGCAAGACACTGTGTCCTGGCCTGTGCCCCTGAGGTCCACCAGGGGCTCAAGCCACATCCCAGGCTTGCATGCAGCCACCTAGTGAGTGACGGGTCAAAGGGTTGGGTAGAGTGAGCCCCCGACAGGCCAAATGGCAATCCCGGGGCAGACACAGCCCTGACCTGAGGCTGGGAGCCTCCCTTGTCCTCATCTCTGAAATGGGTGGGTGCTGTGCTGCGCCCCTTTCAGTCCTCCCCTCACGCACCGAGACCCCGAGCAGGCACCAGAGGGCGCTCGCAGTCTGCAGAAACGCAGGGGGCAGGCGGCGAGTTGGGCGCTGGGTGCAGACAACCAGGATCCAAGGAGAAACAGACCAAGAGAGGGAGAACTTACCCAGGCTGGCGGGCGGAGGATCGCCAAGAGGGGTGGGCAGGTGGCACATCCCAGGGGATCTGAGAGGGATGGGCCGGGGTCCGCTGATAGACGGGAAGGGGTGAGCGACCCCCTCCGCTCCTTCCCTCCCTGCTGCCCTTTCCTCTTACCCTCTCGTCCGCCCCCCCCACCCCCACCCCTCAGCTTGCTGACAGCCCATCAACCGGTAAGATAAGGGACCTCTTCCGCCGGGTCGGGGGCGAGGGAGGGGGGGTGGTCAGCCCAGGTGTGCCCTCCGCCCTCCCGACGCCTGTTTGCTCCGAAAACACTTATTGAGCCCCTGCTGTGTGCATCGAGGAGGGGGTGGGGCAAAGAGGCTGCCAGGCGGGCCAGGAGGCGACAGTGAGGGGCTGGCCTAGCCCCTTCTGTCTCGGAAGCCCGCCGGGTAGGAGGCCTGGAGTGGGCTCCCCAGAGGAATGGAACAGAGGCCTCGCCACTTCCCGACCAACCTGGTGGTGGGGGAAGGGATGCGGGGGTCCTCCAAGTCCTCCTCCAGCCTGGGGAGGCTAGAGGGAGCCTGGGGAGGGGGCTGGCCACTCAATGGGCGGAGACTTGAGTGAGGCTGTTGGAGGAGGCCCTGGGAAGGTCTGGGGGACTGAACCCCTGGCCACGTCGTGATGGTGGGGGGTGCACCCGCCGACCAGACAGAGCAACAACATTGGGGTGGGTGGTGGAGCCCTGGGGGCCTATAGCTCACTGCTCAGTCTGCGCCCACCCCTGGCGTTTCCGATGGAAGACAGGCAGTGGGTGATAAATCACCAGCTCCCACCCCTACCCACCCAGGCGGTCATGGGGAGGGGAGCTGCATTGGACAGAGACAGAGCCTGAGACAGAGACGGACCTCAAGATGGAGAGACAATCACAGAGAGAGACAAAGGCAACTCTGGCTGGCCAGGCCGCTTTACTCAGGGTGTCTGGCTTTCCACCCCCAGGTGCCCCTCCACCAGGCCCATCTGGAAACCAGCTGAGAGCCACCCTACCCCAGTTGACCCCCAACCGGGAGGAGGAGGAGAAGGGAGGGAGCAAGTCCTCAGCGGCCTAATTCCTGTTCACCATAAATCAGCAGGGGGCTCTCCCCTCACTGCCCGCAGGCTGAGGGGGGTCTTTGGGGTCACTGGTCATGGTGGCCGAGCCTGGCCTTAGCTGTGTCCCTTCCTCCTTAAACATCCCCTTGGGCATCCATTGGCTCCGGCCTCTCTCTGCCCAGCACAGTCACATAACCAGAGCTGACTGTACCCAGTGCTGTCTACACTGGGTGCTCCCTTCACTGCCCGCATCTTCTGGGTTGGCAGGGAGACGTCCCAGACGACCTCCAGGAGACCTGTGCGCTGGCTCTGTGGGGACTGGTGGTCAGTGGTCCTCCCCAGTGAAGCCCTCCCAGGGGTCCACTTTGCCTCAGGGGAAATGCTGTCTGCTCTTCCTTCCGACCTGCCTTCTTGTCACCACCCCCACCGACAGGGTGCTGAGGCCGACTGAACAAAGGGTGCTGAGAGATGGGCCAGGTGGGGCCCCCTCCACAGGTGTGCCCGCCCCTAGGGGTCAGTACTTAGTGGACAAGGCTTGAGAGAGCCCGTGGGGGTGCTCTCAGGACCTGCAGGATGAGCTCAGCACCCCCACTGTTCAGAGCCCCAATCCCATCCAGGCAGTGATCCCTGCCCCAGTGGTCTGTCCCGCAGACAACCGCTCAGGGCTGGTGTGGCAGAGGTAAGGCCACCTGTACACAAGGAAATGTACGGTGTCCATCATGAGACCTTTCATGGCTTGTCTCAAAGAGTGGTGGGAGTGGGGATGGGGACTTGCTTGTCTTGAAAGACTTTTGGAGCTCTTGGAATCCGGTGCCTGAGAGAGGCCCTGAGTGTCCTGTGGGTTGGCCTGGGCAATGTCATGTGGATGGTCCCCTTGACCCTCAGAACAAACCTCCTGAGTTGCCCCCTCACTCTGAGACACCTAAAGCACTGACCAGGTGTGTCCAGAGGGGCACTGGGAGGGCCTCCTGGGGAGTCCAGACTGAGGGAGCAGCATTATGCTGTCAGGAGACACCTCCCCAAGGAGGGGACAGAGAGTGAAGAGGCTGAGAGGGGTGTTGAGCTCAGCCTGTAGGAGGGAGAGGGCAGAAGGGCACCCCAGTGTGCAGTGGGAGCTGTCACCCAGTCATTCACTTACTCTCAGCCATTGCTGTTCCCCACAGTGTGGGGCCCTGCCCAGAGGCCCCCTGGCCATGTGGGGAGGGGCTGGTGCGCACAGCCCTTCATCCTCAGACCTCCACCCAACGGAGACCCCTCCCCACAACTCTTCCCCAGCCCAAGGGAGCTGGCCAGCTCTCTGCTTCCAATGTCTGTTGGGGACTCACCTCACCCTGTTTAAGCATGTCAGACAAGCTGAGAGGCTCTGGGTCAGACAGACCCTCATGTGGCAAGGGGTGGGGGAGGGGAGGCACCAGCCCGCCAAGCCCTTCCCACCTGCCCAGATGCTGCTCTCTTTGCCTCTGTCCCAGTCACACAGGATCCTGGGGCCAGCCCCACAAGGCCTCTGCACCCCTACTGGGGTAAAGGAACCCTCAGAGGTGGGAGCGTCTGCAAGGCGATCCTTCAAACTTCCCCTAATGGACATCCCCCTTGAAAAATAGGGAGTCCTCAAGATAGTTCTCCTGCCCAGGTGTCTGGATAGGACTGGCATGCCCACCCCCAAGAGGGAGGCTGCAATCTGGGGCTGGGGGACGGGGTGGGGGACTGAGGGTCCCAGGGCATAGCCAGGGCAACTGTGCTCCTGGGGGGAGGGTGTGGGTGCACGGGCCAGGAGGAGTTCTGAGGAGGCCCTGTGTGGGGACCGAAGGCCTAGCTCTGCCGCGTGTCTGCAGAGAAGCCTATTTTGATGTGATTTGTTTTTGGGAGTTTGCTTTTCTCTATGCTTTGTTTATTTAAAGATGCTCTTGAAGAATTCCAGTCAGTCTTTGCACCGACGAAGGAAAGAGCTTCTGTCTAGGCAGGGCTGGGAGGGGTGGGCGCCCCTGACAACCGCCTGCCCCAGCATGCCCGCCAGTGCCCCGCGTGCCCATGAAAGGTGCTTGTGGTGTGGGGGCTGCCCACCTTCCTGCAGGAGTGAAGTCTGGGGGCAGGCCTGGAAGAGCACCCTTGATCCAGAACAGGGAAAGGAGCCCACAGGCGTGCCCCCTTAGAGGTCCATGAAGGGGGTGGTGAGGGAGACCATTGGCTTCCTTTAGGAAATAGTCAGACTTGTGGGAGACCTAGCTCTCTGTCTCTGGCAGTAAATGCCTCACCTGGGCCCCCTCTGTTCTGGAGGTTCCCTAGTGGGGGCTCCCATGTTGCAGGTCTCTCTGCTGCATGTCCCTCATCTGGGGTCCCTGTTCTGCATGTCTCTTCTCTGTGGGTCCCTCCAAAGGGAATCTCTGTGGGGGTCCCTGGTCTTGGGGTCTCTGTTGTGGGGGTCCTTGGTCTAAAGTGCAGTAGTTCCCTGATGTGGGGATCTATGGTCTCAGAGGTCCCTACTCAGCCCCCCAGGTGTCTGCTCTGCGGGTCCTTGGTGTGGGGGTCAATGATGCTGCTTCTCCTTAATTAGGGGTGCCAAGGTTCTGCCTCAGTGGTCAGCCCCTTCTCCCAGAGTTCGACGTTTGCTGCCACCAGAATCCTCCCAGGTGTCCTCCTGAGCCTCTTGCAGCAAGGCCAGCAGGAGGAACGGCTGGAACACAAAGGTGTTCCAGCCCCTTTGTGGACGGGTGTTCACAGTTGAGGCTACTCCATGAAGCTCCCAACCCCTTGTCAGACTTCAGGGATGAAGTCTGCTGAGAGTTCACTAGACCCTCCTGGAATCCTTCCTGAGTCCTCCCAGAGGCTCCCCCAAGTCCGCTCAGTCCTCCCTGGGTCCTCCCAGAGTCCTCCCCAAGTGCTCCCTGGGGCTTCCAGGAATCGGTCTGCAGTGTTCCCCCCACCCCACATTCTCAGGCTTGGGCCACTATGCCTGGTTGGGTACCAGCAGATAACTGAGGTTGGCACCAGGGGAGCCACAAGCCTGGAAATGTCCTACAGAGTCCTGGTGGACATGGTGTTAGGGACCGGGCAGGGCCTCCGGAGAAGTCAAGCCTCAAAGCAGGTGGGACCCAAATAGGACTAAGGCACCACCATCTGCCCTTTTCCTTCACATCCCTGTCTCCCAACATACTCACCTGTGTCCGGCTTGGCCAGCTGGTCTTCTGCTCTGCTTTGCCTCGAGGTGCAGTGAACCTGGTCCCCTGCTTCTGGTCCCCTCATGGGCTCTCTGGGGATGGGGGAGGCTGCACACACATTCACACACATGTACAAATGCATCTGCACACACAAACACACATGCACGCAAAGGCATAAACATACATGCACATCCACACACACACACACAAACCCACACATACAAACCCACACATATAAATACATGGGTGTGCACGCACACCCTATGCACACATGCATGTACACACAAACACACTCACACACGTGCACGTACACGCACAAGCATTCAGTGAACCTTCCTGTCTTCCCTTTCCTGGGTCTGATTCCTCTGAGGGCACGGGTCTAACATGAGGCTAACCACACACACTTCTGAGCAGCATGCCCACTGAGTGTCCCCTGCATGCTGTGCACCTTCTGATGTGTCCATAATTGCCCCACCTTCCTGTATGAGTCTGTCTGTGTCCCCACACCCCCATGAGTGTGTCTGTGTCCTCACACCTCCTGCGTGGGCTTGGCTCGCCGGCCCGCCATGCCCTGCATGCCCCCAGCAGCCGCCTATCACTGCCCGCCACGCCATGTGTACACAGAGGCTTGTTTTCTCTGCTTTTCGGGCCAGGGGTGCGCTTGTAAATCGTGCAGCCGATGACACATTTATCCTGCAGGCGACTGGCAGTGTGAATTTATGGCTGCCCCTCCCTCCTGGCGGAGGTAGGACAGGAGCCTGGACACCCTGCAGGCAGGCACCTACAGGCCACTCCACCAGCCGGGCTGTCACAGGGCCACTGGGGCCAGGGCTGGGAGGGCTCTGAAACCCCGACATTTCAGGGTGCTCAGGGCAGGTGGGAGGCCAAAAGACTGGGCCAGCTCTGCCTGGTCTGGGCTGGGGTGCAGAGGCTTCTAACCTGACAGAGGCACCGGTGTCAAAAGCTCAGCCCGATGTCTGATGCTTCCATTTACCATCCCCACGCTGCACCTCAGCCTGAAATGGTACAGGAGCTTTAACATGCAGGACTGGAGGGGTCGCTTCCCTCAGGAGTAGTCGGCCCACCCACTGCTACTGGGCCTGTTGGAGACAGCGAGGTTTTGGGGAGGGCAGTCTGAGAGGGCGGGGACCTTGAGGGTAGCTGGCGCTGCACACAGGGCGGGAGGAGTGGTGATGGTGACAGGTCAAGGCAGGAAGGGCCCTGCAGGGCACGCCTGCCCTTCCCTGCCTTGTGCAGGTGGGGAAACTGAGACCCAGGGAGGTTCAGGACCTCAATACCCCAGATTCCTGATCCCTAGTGTGTAATATGGGGGTCCCAGGCTCAGTGCCCCCTTCCTGCACAGTCTCCTTTGTCTTGCAAAGTCTTCAGGTGGGGGAGGGACAGCCAGCCAGGTCTGACAGGAGAGATGCTGGAGCCAGGTCCCCTGAGGCCACAGCTGGGGATGGGAGCCAGCCGGGGGGATGGGGGGTTCGTAGCTGCCTCCCCTCTGTCTGTGTTTGGGGTCGGGTCTCCAAGGGACCCTCTGTCGGCTCTCATGCTCCCCTCCATCTCTGGTCCCTAGCCCCCCTTCACTGCCCGCTTGTCAGGATGAGCGATGGCCGTGCCCCTCCCTAGGCCCCCGGCCCCAGGCCCGGTTCCCGCTCATTAGCCGCTGACACTGTTTGCTTTCCCGCCTGGGATGCCCACCCCCGTCACAGGCCATTTCTCCTGGCGCCTCCCACCCCCGTGGGCCTGCCTCGGGGGGTCCAGGGTGCCCCACAGGACCGGCATTTGGCTCCCAGAGTGATGGCCAGATAGAACCCAGCGCCACCCTCACCTACACCCGTCCTTATCTGCACACTCTAGAGGACGTGGCATAGCCCACCACAGCAAGAGTGAGACAGCTATGCCACCAAGCCTCAGTTGGCTTTGTGTGACACCTAGGGTGGGTCTCTTGTGACAGACACCAGGCTCACTCTCCCTTTATCTTGTCTCTCTTTATCATCTGGCCCTGTTTCTGCCTGTGTCTCTCTGGGTCTTGCCCCCAGTCCCATCCTATTAAATGACCACTGAGCCCCAGCCCCATGCAGAAGGCATATCCCCATCCTGGAGCCCCTATGTCTCCCTGAGTGCCCGGACATCAGTGTGTGGGTCAGAGGGTAAGTCTGTGATGCCAAGGTCCTGGGAGGAAGGCAGGAGGCAGAGCTGGGGGTGCTCCCTGGTTCCTGCATCCCAGCTCTGCTGGGGTCTAGGCAGGAGAGACCACAAATATCAGTGGTGGGCTTGGTGTCAGCTTAGCCTTCCGGGCAGCCTCGGGGGGCATGTTGAGGGCAGCAGGCACTCCTTCCTCAGGCCATGCTTGCTGCCCTTCTCCATGCCCTCCCCCAACCCTCCCTCAACTGCCCCCCCCCCAGCGTGGCCACAGCTGGGCGGCATCAGGGCCCGAAGGCCGGTGGCAGCCAGTCCTTCACTTAAAAATGTGTTTGTGATTTTGGCGGCGGGGCAGATAACGGTGACGAATGGCCCGCCTGCCCCACGGGGCCCCCAGCCCATCTGGTTTGACTTTGGCTTGTCGTAGGGTGCCCTTGGGCCCCCACCCCTGCCCTCGGGCAATACCCTCAGAGTGGAGCCTGGGGCCAGTGTGGGCAGTCCGAGCAACCCGGATGTACCTCTAACCTTTGCATGCACTGGTCCCCCCTCCCACCTTCCAGGATGGCCCCCCCTTCACTAGTTTCCCTGGGCTGTGCCCACCAGGACACTCTGGGGCACCGCCGCCTGTGGGCACTGGGCGTGGGCTGGGGATTGTATTGGGACCATGCCTGAGTGGTGGCTCCCCTGTGGTGCAGGGAGAGGTGGGTGCCCCACTTGGAAGGCAGCAGGAGCAGAGAGGGCAAGGCGGGCCAGTGCGTGCATGTGGCTGTCCTCAGGAGGAATTTCTGACGGGGCTCCCAACCTGTTCACAGCCCACACCATCGATTATTAGGCTAGAGAGCAGCTTCTGGATTGGGGCCTAGGCTCAGCCAGGGGACAATGAGGTCACCTGAACCTCTTTCTGACCCCAGCCTCTCCCTCCCTTTCCCCTATGGGATCCCAGAGGTAGACAGAGGTGGGGGCACCCTTTGTCACCCAGGTCCCAGCTCCTGCCCCCCAGCCCCAAAGCAAGCACCCTGGGCTATGACCAGGCCACACCACACCCTTGGAAGTGGTTGGGGGTGCCCACTAGGTTTATATGACCCAAAGGACATGAGCTCATGCGTTCCTCAGGGAAGCTTCCTGAGCCCCTCTGCCCAAGTCACGGATGGGTTGGAACCCACCCTCGGCGAGAAGATAAGAGAGGTAGGGGGTTTGGCAGTCCATGGGGGTGGGGGAAGGGCATCAGACCCAAGGGTGGATGCAGGGCCTGCAGGCCTGAGGAAGCAAAGCCTGGGGTGGGATCACCCCCATAAGAGCAGCCTGAACTGCTCTGTCCCCCATCTTGGCAGTGGGGACAGCTGGGGTGAGGGGGAGGGATGGCGCCGTGTCAGGGCCATAGCCCCCACCCCCCTATGGCAGGAAAATCCCTCTCCCTCAGTATCACATTGTTGAGAATTAACTTTGTTGAAATAAAAATTGGTCTTGGTATTAACTTGGCCTCGAGGATTTTCTCCGGATTGTGGAGGCCGCAGAAGGGTCAGACACCCATACCCAGATCAGGCCTCAGGCTCAGTTTTCAAGGGCGCCAACGACCTCCTAATCCTTCTCCCACTGTAACTCTCAGCCCCTCTGGGACAGGGCACCTGGTTTGGGGTGGGGGGGGCACAACTCAGGCCCCTGCCTTCTCCAGCCCTGGTGATGAAGCAGGACAGTAAGACAGTATGGATCTCAGGCATCTGTCCTTCCCCCACCAAGACTCTGTTCTGACCTCTGCCACCGCTGATCCACAGGACAAACGGGACACCCTCAGGGCTTTGCCACAGCCTGGACACCCTCTGTCTCACAGCCTGGGCTTCCCCACCTGTTAAAGTAGAGACTTGCCCCAGACCCAAGAACCAATAGAACAACCAAGAGGTTGGGCACTCAAAGGCAGCCAACTATGAGCACAGTGACAGCCCTTCCAAGAGGCCACCACCTGAGTGTGGCCGGGTCTGGAATCCTCTGGAGGATGGGCAACAGCTAGGGGGAGCGCTCTGCCAGGGTCTCTCTGGAGGGCAATGCAAGCACTCACTGCCTCAGCCCCAGACAGACACTGGCACCCCAGGCCCCACGGGGTGGGGAGGGTTGGGGAACGGGAGCACACACAGGGTCGGCGGGCGCTACCCAGAGCTCTCCAGGGCCAGTCCCCAGGAAGGCAAGGAGATACTTATCCTGCTGGAGCTACCAAGAAGGATGGCGGCCACCAAAATGATATATTTCTAACCCTACACAGACCCGGGTGCAGCTGACCCAGGGTGGCTGGGGGAGTGCCCTGCACTCGTCCCCTCGGGCTGGAGGCATCTCCCGGGGCTGCTGCTGTCTGGAGCGTGTGTTCCTACAGGGAGACTGAACCTAGGAACACAGGCGGAGGAGAGAAGTCAGGAGTCAGGGGCCATGCTGGGCCTGGTGGACTGGGGTAGGTGAGATTTCCCAGCAGGTGGTCCCTGTACAGCCTCCTCTGGCCACATCTAGAGCAGTGTGTTTTGGGGGTGGGGTGCAGCCTGGGAACGACTGGAATGGGGGCCTGGGAACAAAGGCGGTGGCCCCTGGGGGACGCTCGAGTGGGGCCAGCTGTTGCTGCCTGGCTCCAATTCCCGCTCTGCGCTGAGGCTGGTCCCTCGGGCCTAGGCTGGTGGTCTGCCTGGGAGGGAATGAGCTGGCCTCGGGGCTGGGCCTTTCCTCTGTGCGGTGGTCCTGGGGGTAGCAGAGGTAGGAGGGAGCCATCTTCATGCTGAGTGGCAGAACCATGGTCCAGGAGGGCTCTCATGACCCCCAAGCAGCAGGTTCCCAAAGTCTGCTCCGAGCCTCCACCCCACCCTCACCTGACCCTGGGGCCAGCCCCCTGCCTGGGCCTGTGTTCCAGGCTCCTTGGTTCCCTCCACCCGCTGGGGGCCCTCCCTTCTACACCACAAGCCTGGCCCAGCCTGTACCCTCCAGTCTGGTCCTGCTCAGGCTTGTCCTTCTGTCCAGGAGCCTCCCAACCAGGACCAGAACCATCTGAAAACTCCTACTCGTCCTTCAAGACCCCATGCAAGCATTGCTGTCCCTGAAAAGCCACCCCAAATGCTGGGCCCAGCATCAGCATGTGTCATCATCCTTTCAAGATGGCTCCCCGGTGGCCCTGCATCCACCGTGGGGCTGACAACTGGGGGGATGCACAGCTCCCCGCACCCCCTGGACCTCAGTTTCCCATCTGAACTGTCCTTGGCTGAAAGCATTCACAGGTCCTACTGGAGCACAGCTGAGTTCTAGGGAGAGACTGAGGCCTCTGGAACCTATGCCTCCACTCCCGCCCTCATTCCGAGGAGGCAGAGGGGCTCTGAAGAGCAAGATTTTCTGTGGGCCAACTGGGGTCTCCCCTACCACAGGAAAGTAGGGGCCCAGCTGGCACCACACCCCCCGGCCCACCCCAAACACTTGGCTGCCTTCAGCTGAGGCCAAGGGGCAGGGAGAAAGGTTGGTGGGGTGGGGGCCAGAGGGGAATCTTCTTACTCCTGAAATCCCTCCCGCCTGCCCAGAGGCCCCTGGGGAAGCCCCGTGATGCAGGAACCTGATATTTTAAGACTTAAAACAAATGTTTCTGGAGCCCAAGCTGCGCCAAGGCTCCCGCCCAGGCCTCCTGGGGGCGGGGCCAGCCAGAAAAGAAGAACCCTCACACCCCTCACATCCCTTCCAGGAACCAACCTTGCCCCTCCCTGGGCTGCCATTTCTGGTGGGACAGGAGGGACAATGAAGCAGGACCCTTTTTGAGGGGTTACAGCCAAGGGTGGCTTCAACATCAAGGGTTGGGGCCTGGTGTTGTCTCCCCCCTCTCTCTCTCTGCTGGTTCCTCTCTCGGGCCTCTACCACAAGGTGAAGCCTATCAGGACCCCTGAACTCCTTTAGGCCTGGCCTCCCCTGATGCTACCAGACTGTCCTTCCCCACTGCCTTCAGAGTGGGCAAGTTCCCATGCTGTTTTTGCCCCACTGGCAGAAGCCACCTGGAACTCAGGGCTGATAAACCGGGAACTTCTGGGTCCATGGAGCAGGAGATCGGGATCTATTGGAGATGTCTGCCTGGGATGCAGGAATGAGAACATAGATTTGGAACTGGCTTGATGAAAAAGCAACATGCCAGGGTTTCTTCACCTCAATATCAGAAGGGTGTCCTAGTTACCTGGGTGACAGAAAGGGCTGAAGCTCAACTCAGGCTGAGTACAGCTAGCCCCGGTGAGGCCCAGGCTCCAAGTCACATCTGGGGACTTGGTGGAGCCCTCTTCCTCCTGGGAGTCTCCCAGGCTTGAGGAGCACTGTGGGTAGAAGGGTCAGGTTGGTGGGGGGACAGCACAGGGCAGGGAGACTGGGGACCTGCTGGATCTGACAGGATTAGGGCCTAATCTTTAAAAAATGTTTTGGGGGCTGGGCCAGCCAAGGACCAGCTGGGAATGTAGGGGATGAGGAGGCAGATGTTCTGGGGATTCTTCCAGGGTGGGCCATCCTAACCACCCCAGTCAGTGGGGCCCCCAGCTCTCAAAGCACCTGCACTGAGTCCTTGGTCTGGCTCAGCTGGTGCAGCTGGGCTATAGCTCTACCCCACCCCACCCCCCCATGCCACAGATTCTGTCAGAGCCAAAGAGCCTCCTCAGGGACCATCGATCATTTTACAGATGGGAAACCGAGGCCAAGGGGAAGACAGTCCTTCCAGAATCACAGGGAAAGCCTGCAGCCAGCCCACTACGCAGGCTCCTTCCTCAGAGATGCTGCCCAGACCCCAAGGCCCTCCTGTCTGGGCCCTGGGAGGGATGGAGCTCTAGACAGCTAGATGTGGATGAGGACAGACCCGAATGTGAATCCCAGTCTCCTGCCTCCAGGGCTGGGGTGCTGCCCGCTCACCCTGAGCCCCGCTTTCCCACCCAATCATGGTGTGCCTCTCACCAACCATTCTGATGTTGTGAAAGCCTTTGCACACTCAAAAAGCACCGGGCCTGGCTGCTGTAGCTCATTTGGTTGGAGCATCTCCCCATAAACCGAAAGGTCATGGGTCTGATTCTCGGTCAGGATTCCCAAGGTTGCAGGTTAGGTACCTGATCAGGGCACATATGAGAGGAAACTGATCGATGTCGCATCAGTGTTTCACTCCCTCTCTCCCTCCCTTCCTTTCTCTCTGAAATCAATAATCATGTCCTCGACTGAGGATAAAAAAAAATAGCACTGGGGCCTGAATAATGAAACCCTGGGCACACACTCACCCCAGCTCCATCCCCAGCGGCTCAACCCACTCCCTTGACAGGAGGCATTATGGGCCTATGCCCCCTGAAGGTCACCAGCAACCCCTCCCTGGGGCAGTACCAGGCCTGGCCCTGCTCCCTCACCTCACTAGACACCATGGATAGAGGCTCTGGGTGGGCGGGTGGACAGCACAGGGTAGGGAGGGACTCATTGTCAGGCCTGGACAGATACCCTGTGCCGTGGTGCCTCAGTTTCCCTAGCTCTGAAATGGGGATGATGTCGGGTGGGTGATGAGCCCTGGTTGCCCAGACGGGGTGCTCAGAGGGAGGTCAGGGTGGGCTGCACAGAGGAATGGCAGCTGCTGGGAGCCACACCCCCAGGGGCGCCACTTCAAGGGTGCAGATACTGTAGTTCCCTTGTCCAGCCAGGTTCTCAGGGCTTCACCTCTTCCAACGATCCCACTGACCGCAAGCAGACCCCTGACAAATGGCCCTGACAGGCGGGGGGGCTGGGGTACTGTGTCCACTGGGGGCTGAAGCCTGAAGAGCGGCCTTCCCAGGGAGCCAGGCTGCCCAGAAGTCACTGCCTCTCCAGTGGGCACAGCTAGTACCCACCCAGCACTGCCACCATCACCCCCATGGCAGCTTTGACCACTCCGCCCATGACTGCTTCATCTCAGCGCTTCCTTCCACTCTTTGGGCCTTGGTGTCTCCCCCTGGGAGAAGGGCAGGGGGCAGAACTTGACTGGAGGAGAGGAGAGGGCCTCCGAGGCATTTGGGCAGCTGGGGTTGGAGTGCAGAGATGAGTCAGGTTATAGAGCGTGGGACAGGAGGGCAGGAGGGGAGAGGAAGAGGAAGACACCTGTCTGTCCCTCCAGAGGCACAAAGAGGTTCAGGTAGGAAGCCAAGGAACCAGGATTTAAAACAAGGGCAGACAGTGCCATGTAGATGGGAGATGCCTCCTCCAAGAGCACCACACTCTAGGGTCTCAAGTGACTGCTCACTGCCACTGTCCCCACTGTTCCCCCACACAGAGCCCATCACCCAGGCCTCTCCCCAAGGAAGGCCAAAGGGGCCAGGGACCAAAGCTACCCACTTTCGGGAACCTGTCCCTCCCACCCCCTCTGACCACAGAAGCCCCACTGAGGCTGCACCCTGGGTCCCCTCCCAGGCCTGTGACGGGGCCAGATGGTAGAGGCAGATGCATTGAGGACCAGCCTCCTCTTCGAAGCCCATGTGAGCCCAGTGGCTCAGGGTGGAGCTCACCCACCCGTCAGCAGGTGAGGGAAGATATGAACAGAAAGGTGGCAGTAAGGCAGGGCCCAGGGGTGGCCCTGCAACCTGGCCCAATTCCTTACCTCAGCCACACCCCTGCCAGAGACCCCTCCTCCTCCATCCCCCACCCCCCACTGGTTCCCAGGCCCTTAGCCCTGCTTGGGCACCCAGGCTCCAAACCAGAAAAACTAGATGAAGAATAAACAAGCCTCTGCTGCAGCCTCCACCATGTCCAGCACAGGCTGGGCCATGGAGCTGGGTCCCACCCCTCCTGGGGTCCTGAGGGGCAGAGCGGAGGAGTAGCTGGGAAGGGGGTGTGCAGTGTCCACACGCTCCAGCCAACACCCAGATTCCCCAGTCCAAGCTCCTGCCACACTGGGCATTGCCTCCCCTGCTGGCCCTGCTGTCTCTGCAGGAATGGGCTTCTACCTGCCAACCTGGAAGGTTGCTGACCTGGATGCCATGGGCTGCTTCTGGGGAGTGAGCCTGGGAGCAGGGCCAGGCCACAGGGGGCTGCAGAGGGCAGTGTGGGCTAAAGGGTATGGCTGGTTTCCTGAGGTCCCCTTCAGGAAGAGTCCTAAGACCTAAGGCTCCCTCCTAGAGCCTGAGGTTCTGGGAGTCTGACCTCTGGGATGGCGACACGTATCATGTGGTGAGCACAGTGTGGGGCATGTAGGTGCTGGATAAACACTCGCTTACTCAATCCACAAACACCCCGGTGGGGTTTAGTGGCTACAGGTGTCTTGAACTCATCAGCCTCCACTCTCCCCAACACCTGCCCCTCCCCTCCCCATACCCCTCTGTGGTCCCGTACCCTCCTGCACGGGACCCTCGAACAGGCCTCCCCTCCCCAGCGCCTGCCACTTGCCCCAAGGTCTTTGCACATGACTTTAATCAAATGAGGGTAAAAATTGTTGGCTTGGATTCAAGTAACTGGAATGACCACAGTGGAAAAGTAGGAAGGATACATCTCTCCCAGGGTACTTTGCATTTTTCAGTATATTTGCAGATTCTTAGCTGGACAGTGTCCATTCTAGAAGGAGTGGAAGAGAAGGCTTGTGATTTAGGGAAGCAATGGAGGGGTTGGCTGGGGAGAGCTGTATTTAAGGGCAGGCTGCTCAGTGTCCAAGACTCGCCCAGCAGGGGGGGATGCAGCATTGGGCTTGGGAGACAGGCCAAGGAGGGACCTGGGGCCCAGGATGCTATCTGAGGGGGCTGGGGAGGGCAGCTGAAAGTTTGGGAGCAGGGACTCCATCCCCTGCTGAGGCTCCCCTTGCCTTCATCAGAGTCCTGACCCTAGTGATGTTGGGGGCACTCAAGGGACCTCACTTGACTGTTAGGTCATGAGCAGTTTCAGGCTGGGACAAGGGGTGAGGTACAGAGGGGGCATCTAGAGGACACTGGAGTCAAGCTAGTTGGGTTAGTCATTAGCTCAGGACAGCCTGAAGAAGAGGGGTTGGTGTGGGCTGGTACAAGGATGAACATACGGGGCAGGATAGGGCCTGAGAGTAGAGGGGACAGGTGGAGGCTGAGGCCGTGGGTCCCAGAGTGGCAGGGTGGGACTGTGCTGAGGGCCTGACCACCCAGCAGGGCTGAGTAGGCCTACCCTTCCCAGGAGCCTGACAGAAACCTCAGAAGAGGGTGAGGGCAGGGTCCAGAGCTGCTCTGTGGATCGAGCTGGGCACCCAGCTGTCCTGTGAGGACACACCGCCTCACCCTTGGGTCTTGCCACCAACATTCACATGACCCATGTCTGGCTGCCTGCCTGGCCAGCACCCCTGCCAATCACGCTGACCTTCCTCCCACCAGCACCTGCTAGGAGCTGACAGAGGTCTCTATTCCCGGCCAGGCGCCTGCATAGGTTATATTTAGGCCACTGGGGGGTGCTGGGCTGCTGACCCCCTCCCGGAGCCCTGAGCAGGGGCAGCTGGGCCTGGGCATCTGCCCAGGCCCAGCCTGACGGCTTAGGTTGAGCTGGAGGTGTAGGTTCCTGCATGTGGGGCCTCTCCCTAGGCTCCTGGCCCTCCGTCCATAGCTGCTTGCGGGCTGGGAGACATGGGCTCTGGTCATGGCTCATGTGGGGAACTGAAACTGGACTAGGGTCTGAGCTCCTGGCCACGGGAGGATGAAGGCTGATGGTGATGGAAACTCCAAGAGCTGTCAAGAGTGGGGGTGGGGAGCAGGAGCTCCAGGTTGGGGTTGGGGGAGGGCAGCAGCCTTTGAGCTCCAGAGGCTCAGACATCCATGAGCTCATTCCCCTCCTGGGACCTCCCAGGGCCCTGCCTGAGGGGATGAGGGGACGTAAGCCCCAGGCCCTTCCTGCCTTCCTGGACTGGAGCTCTCTTCCCTTCTGCTGCCCAGCAGGATATTCCCAGGGAGGAAACAGTCCCTCGGAGGCCACCCATCCCTCCTGGAGCCCAGGGCCTCTTCCTGCTCCACGTGGGCGCCTTGGTCCTGCCCTCATTCTGCCAACCCAGGCCAGACCCAGACTTCCTGCTCCAGCAGCACAGAGGGGCAGGGATGTCTCTGCCTCACCCAGCCTGGTAGGCACAGTCCAGACTCGCCGGACTGGAGTGCTTGAACGCCTCTACCTGGGACCCGAGATCCCTGACCACAGACCCTCCTTCAGACACCCCCACTCCGGCATCGCCTGCTGCCCCCACAACCCATTTTGGCGGGAGAAGGTGACCTCTGGCATTCCTGATCTGTCTGTGTCCTGATCTGCATCAGAGCATCACTGTGGCTGTGGCACAGGTGGGCCCGCCTTGCCCCCACAGGGCCTTGAAGCAGTGGGCTAGCCTAGGTTTCATGGTAGACGTCACAGCCCTGCTCTGTAGGCAGCCTTGTCTCCAGAGAAAGCCCCTCCTCAGCCCAGCCCTCCCTTTCCGCCCAGGCCCCTCACCCACCAGGTCTTCACACCCCATTCAATGGGGCTTCCTGCCTCTGCTGACCCCAGATCAGGGCAAGTTGCCTGGCCATCCCCCTCCACACTCTGCCCCAGGAAACAAGCAGCTGAGGAGCTTTGGGACTGGGCTGGAGAAGCTGAGGGCAGGGCTGGGGGCTCTGGAGGGAAGTGCAAGGCCCCAGCCCAGCCCGCTCTGAGGTTCAGGAAGTGGGGGTCTTGGAAGCTTCCTCTCTGCCAGACGTGCTCTCGGTGGGGCTGAGCGGCTGGGGGGTCAGAGGCCTGGTCACAGCTGCCCCTTCCTCTCCAGCCGGTCACCAGCTGGGTGGGCTACACTACCACAGGCCTCAGGCTGGGTAGCAGGGTGTCCCTCAGGCCCACAGGTGGCCGGCAGCCAGGGCCAGAAGGTCTTTGACCCTGCCCAGGCCGGAGGCATGTCAGCCACGGCCTCCTTGGGGGCTGTGGGCACAGCCCACTCTGCCTGGCAGCGTTTGCTATCCATGGGTGTGGCAGGGCTCAGGAGTGCCTGGCAGGGCCCACCGGATGCCAGCCTGTATTCCCTCCAGCCGGAGCTTCCCGATCCCCAGCTTTCCCATCTGTACTGCGAGGTATTCCTGACCACGAAGGACAGAGGGCTGGTGGAGGTCGGAGCTGGGCTGCCTGGGCCATTGCAGGGAGTCCAGGCCTCCCAGACCTGGGGACTCAGAGCCCTCCTTCCCGGCCTTTCATTCAGCCTCAGGCCCTGCTGGTGGCCCTGCCCCACCTCGCCCTGGGCTGAGGGGCTGGCCTCTCCAGGGCCCTTTCTCCCTGACCAGGTGCCTTCGGCTCAGGCCCTGCTGGGGGCCCGGCCTGTGCACACTCCCCAGGCTCACTCATACACACTCGGGTGCTGAGGAGACTCCCCGGGCCCCTGTGCCCGGACTCTGGTCTTGAGGAGACTCGCTGTGCGCATGCGCACATGCTCCGGTGCTGAGGAGACTTCCCAAGCCCAAGCGCACACACTCGGCACTCGGGTGCTGAGGAGACTTTCTGGGCCCACGCGCACACACTCAGGTCCCGAGGAGACTCCCCGGGCCCGCTCGCACACACTCGGGTCCTGAGGAGACTTTCTGGGCCCACACGCACACACACTCGGGTCCTCAGGAGGCTTTCTGGGCCACGCGCACCACACTTGGGTGCTGAGGAGACTCCCCGGGCCCCTGTGCCCGGACTCTGGTCTTGAGTAGACTCGCTGTGCGCATGCGCACATACTCCAGTGCTGAGGAGACTTCCCAAGCCCAAGCGCACACACTTGGCACTCGGGTGCTGAGGAGACTCCCTGTGCCCCCGTGCGCATGCTAAGGTGCTGAGAAAGGTTTCAGGGGACCCAGCCTGACCAGGCCCAGAGTGCAGAGGCCAAGGTGGGCGTTCTGGCCGTCTGGGCGACAGGGAGAAGTCTCGGAGGGTACATGGAGGTTCCCACCATCAGGAACATTGTCATGTTGACTTAGTCCCCACCCACGATGGGGGCCTAGACCACACAGTTGGGGAAACTGAGGCTTGGGGGCACTGACCTGCCCAGGTCTTTGTCTGCCTGGGTTTGTGGCTGCGGAGGGTCAGTGAGGGACAAGGCCAGCACCATGGCTCACGAGTGTGTGTGTCTGTGCCTGTGTCAGAGGCCTCACTGGGCCCCCGCCCCTGGCCCACACATGATGGGCGGTCGTCCATCAGCACAGCCAGCCCTTCTGGCCATCCATCACCAGCCAGCGGCCACAGGAGGAATGGCCTGTTTGTTTTGCCAGCTCCGTGTCGCTCCCCGGGGCGGGGGCTAGAGGAAATGGCCATTCTCTGCCTGGGCGGGCGGGTGGACAACTGAGGTGTGCAGGGCACTAAGGGCAGGGCCAGGCTGGGATGTGACAGGACCCCAGCTGGGCAAGGCCCCTCATAGATGCCCAAGGCCTTGCCCTGCTCTGTGCCTCAGTTTCCCCTCTGGCACCAGTGTGAGTGACATTGGGATTTTCCCACAGCAGCTGTCTCCAGCCAGGTCATTCACCCCTGCCCCTTGCCACTGGGTGGGGTGGGCTCAGGTATCAGCTGCCACCAGGTGGGAGGTCCTCTTGTCAGAAATCCAAGATGCTTGATGCTGGCTGTCCACAGTGGCTACAGGGAGCTACCCTGGGGCGTGTCCAGGCCATAAACCAACTGGTGAGGGATAGGGGGCTGCCAGGTCTAGAAGGAACTGGGCACCTATTTAGAGACATCAGCCTCAAGATCAGAGCCATGGACACTTGGGTTGTATTAAGAAAGACTGAAGATGTAGAATGGAGGAGGTGACATGCCATACCAAGAAGGTGGTGTCCAGGCCCCAGGGCAATGTCTGCAGCACCTACTCAATGACCACTGCTGCTTCATGAAGCATATTCGTAACAGGTATAATAACTGACACGGAGTGAGGTGCCCAGCAACCGTGATCACTTCTCACAGCAACACCCGAGGCTCCCGTGGGCTGACCCAGGACATGCCTTTCACTGCTGCAGCCTTGGACCTCTGCCCTTACCCCTGATCCGTAACACAGTCACTCCTCACTGCCCCCAGTCCTGGGCTACCAAGAAGGGCCTGGGCTCTGGCTTGGGCCTGCAGACAAGGAAAGTGAGCCCAAAAGTCCAAAGCTTCCAGGCCATCGCGCAGTAGGCCCCTGTCCAGGGCAGGCTTCACACAGACAACACATGCTGAGAGTAGAAGGGGCCTCATCCCCAGGAAGCAAAGCCAGAAGCCCAGAGCTGGAGTCACAGTGCCCGTGGCCCTCTGTGGCCTGCACCATCCCTGCTGCCCTCCTCCCTTCCTCATGCCACCCTCTTTGCTTACCTCCCAGGCAGCCCTGAAAATTGCAGTTTTTCGTCTGGGAGCAACAATCCCATTCCAGAACTTGCCTCAGCCCCAGGACAGCTCTGCACACATCTCAAGGGTATTGACCCATTCTGCCTTCTCAGATGGGAAGGTATTCTCCCCTCAAGTAAGACTCAGAGGATGTTAGCAATGAATCTGCCAAAATACCCTCTACAGTAAGAATGACTAATGGTCATCCTGCCTCAAATGTGTGGAGATGGGTGGGAGGCGCTCGGGGGAACAGTGATATCTGAAGTCACAAGAGAGAACTATCTGGGTGCTAAGGGGTTCTGGGGGGGCTGACTTCCCCAGGTCCCAGTTTGGGTCCAGCTCATGAGGGTGAGCTTAGTCCATGGATGTGCCACCTCCCTGGCAGACCTTCGAGGCCACTCACCCTGATGGCTCGGTCCTGCCTTGCCACTTTCCACCACAGACTCAGCAAATAGGTAGAAACAGCAAAGCAGAGCAAAGGGCCGAGCAAGTCCAAAGGATGCAGTCCTGAGATGAATTTAGTCCTTGGTGGGCACAGAACCATGGCAGAGTTGGGAAGGAGGAGACACATGGCCAGGGGCCTGGATGGGAGCCATGACCCAGGCAGGCGGGCAATTTGGAGAGGGGCCTGTCGTGGAGTTGGAAGGAGAGCCAGGCTGACCCAGGGAAGCCATGGTGTTCCTCTCCACACTGGCTTTTCCAGGGTCTGCCTCCATTTCTCCAGTGGGCACCTCACACACTCATATTGTCCTCAAGTCCTAGCCATTCCCAGCAAGGCCCGAGGAAGCCAGGTGCTGCCCCACACTCCACCTAGCATGGGGCAGCCCTGGGTGCATTTGGCCCTGGCAAACACCCTGGAGGGAGAGGCTGGGCTGGCTTCGGTGCACCAATGAAAGCTTGGATCCATCTGTCTATCTGTCTTCCCCCCACAGCTGGCGCCAAGCATCCACTTAGCAGTATGGGGCAGCCGGTGCCTCCATGCTGCCCATGCCTCCTCCTGTCCACGATACCTGTCAGCCAAGGACAGTTTCACCCACCCTGTCTTGGCCTCAGTTTTCCCATCACTGGGAGACCCCTTGGTGGGTAGAAGAAAGGACCAAGGCATGGTGGGAATGGGAAGATTCAGTCGGACCCTCCACTCTGTCTTTCTGATCCCAGTGCTCGGCCCTGGAGGGAAGTGGAGGGTCCAGGCCTGGCCAGGGGCCCTGCCCTCCTCCTTCCTGCCCTCCACTGGCATTACCTCAGAGCTAGGGATAGCTTGGTGGGTTAGTGGGAACCCAAGAGGGTGGCTGTGATAGAGGCAAAATTGACCTAGCCTCTGTCCCACCCTGTCACTGATGGCTACTCTGACAGCAAGAAGGGCCAGGCCACCCCCTACACACACAGATGCAGGCCAGACCCTCTCAGCCATGAAGGCAGAGGAGACCTGGTGGGGGAGGAGTGGGTGGAAGAACCGGCTCTGAGCCTCTGCCCAGGGACACATCCAGGGGCTGACCAGAGAGTGGGCCCAGCGGCAGGGGCTCCACCGGGGGCCTCAGGGCTGTCAGGCCATCCCCTCCCAGCAGCTGTCTCAAGCTCCCACCTCCCCCACCCGCCCCCAGGACTCCTATTTCACTGAGGAGATTAAGACCACCTGGCGAGAGCCCCCTCTGGGCCCTCCCTCACCCCAGCCCTCCCTCCTGGCCCTGTGGGCCTCTTGAGGTGCCCTCCTGCCTCATGCCTCTCCACCCCATGTTCCCACACAACCTCCACGGCCCTGCCCCTAGACAACATCACCACCTGCTCAGATGGCCGCCTGGTTCTCTGAGCCCATACCCCTCCAGTCCTCACCAACTGGACTCCTCCACCAGCCCTGTCTGTCGCACCTCAGCAGACCACTGTCACCAGCTGCTGTCCCCACGGTGGATCCCTGGTCACGTCCTGCCCTTCCCCTCCAGGTCTGGTGTCCTTTCTGGTCAGCGGTAGGAACTGGGGCAGCCCCATGCTTCAGGGACAGTGTCCTGAGGGCTCAGGCGAGGGCCTCATCCAGCCTGCCATGGGCAGCAGCCGGGCCTGATGCTGCTCAGGCAGACCGAGGAATCTGAGCTCTGAAAACCACAACTCTGAGCTCGCCTATTTGTTTGCTTTTGAGAAATTCCAACCTGGTTCAGCAGAGCTACAGAGGAGAGAAGGGATTTGTCTGGCTGGGGTGGGGTGGGGCCATGCTCATGGACATGGGGAACCAAGGCTGAGTGTGGGACCTGGGCTGGTTGGGAAGTCAGGCAGAGCACGCCTGACTGGGCTTTTGGTGGGCACAGCCAGGAACCTCTCTCCCTGAACCCCAGGCCAGGCAGGCCTGGAGGCCCCACAGTAGCACAGAGGCAACAGTTGCCCACCTATAGTCCTGGGGGACCAGCTGGATTGGGGGGTGACTCAGGGAGGCCTGGACAACAGCAATGGTAACATCAGCTAAGGAACCCTACTCAGGAGTAGCGTGAGCTCACTTGATCCACACTGTGGAGCCTCTAGCATTCTCCCCACTTCTTAGATAAAAACACTGAGTCTTGGAAAGGCCAAGCTATGTCCCTGAACACACAGCATTGCAGGGTGAGGCTCACGCCTGGCCCCAGCTCATGAAAACTGAGCCACACTACCAGCCTTGGTTCTGCCCTGCTCCGAAGGGCCAAGGAAGGAGACCTGCCTGAGTCACATTGTCCACTGAACTGTTATTTCCACTTTCTTCCCAGCAGTTCCTCCCCAAGGAAAGCAGCAGGCCACGCAGGGCTAGGAGACCTATTGGCAATGGAAGTCCACCAGGGAGGTCTTGTTGCCTCTCTTGGTCTCCCCAGGCCTCAGTATCCCATCTGCCCATGGGGTGCTGGCCCTCAGCCTTGCTTATCAGGCTATTCACCAGGCCATTCTGCCTTCACACTGGCTGCACAATGACAGAGCATTCCCACCACTTGGACAATGTTCCCCAGGCTGGACAGTTTACCTGCCTCCTCCCTGCAGCCCAGCTCAGCGGGCGGAAGGTGATTGCAAGGTGAGAGCCTGCTGAGGGTAGAGGGCACAGGGACTCTGGGTGCCAGGCCACAGAACCTGGGTGTGGTCTTAGGATAACCATCAGCAGCCCTGGGCTCTGCCAAGGAGCAGAGTGGGTGGAGAAGGGTGCAGTCACACAGCCAACACTCCATTGCACTGGAACAGGATTTCCACACAGAGCTCTAAACAGTCGCACTTGGCTGTTACAGTCAGTATGTGGGCAACTTGAATCTATTCGATAACCTTACCAAGCATTTAATGAAAATTCCAAGACTGATATATTCAATTACTTTAAATGCACTAAGTATCTTTAAGGGGAGACACAATATATCCAGTGATTATAGGGAGAATACCCTCTCTAGGACCTGTGGACAAAGGTGCTAGTGTCACCGGCTCAGCTGTCATTCTTCATCACCTCTGGCCCTGACCCCAGTTCCTTACTTCGCAGAACTTCCCAGGGCTCATCTTACCCACCCAGCCCGATTCAGGGCTGGGCTCGTGCATGGAGAAAGACCTCCCAGGGAACTCCACCCAGAAAAGTCCCTGTTGAGTTACCCTGTTATGGGAGACTCTTCCTGCACCCAACATCCAGAGCATCATCCTGGCCATTGGACCCTCCCCTCTGGGGCACCATCAGAGTGTGTCACCTTCAGGAAATGACCCAACATGAGTGAAGCGCAACATTTTATTTTTCCTTCATTACTAGAGGAGGCTCCACATGGACTTTGTCCAAGTCTAAGGTCCACTTGAGTTACTGCAATGAGTATCATTGACATTGAAGACCTACCCCAGAGGCCACTGTGAGGAATATGCCTGCACACACATGCATACCCATGTAAATGTTCTGCACATGCAATATGTGCACTCTGGTCCGTGCTAGTGCCTGTATGTGAACAGTGTGTGCATGTGCCTGCCCCTGATCACATGTGTGGGTGGTATGCTCACATGTGTGTGGGCAGTCAGCTGTGGAGAGGTTCATGTATGTGCAGTGTGTTCACACATGTCCACTTAGGCCCATGCTCACAGGTGAGTGTGTGGTGCTGTGGGTGCCATGAGGGTATGTGATGGGTGGGTACTGGTACCCAGCAGGGTCCCCTGCTGGCCAGAGAAACCTGAGGAGAGCGTCTGCAGGTGTCCATCTTCTGGCCACTTACCCTCAACTAACACACCCCTGGGGCTTTTGGGGTCTGTCCCTTTCCCTGGAAAGTATGGCTCCCCTTGCCCTGGCCACAGAGGGAAGCAAAGGGGCCAGTGGGGCTGGCTTCCTCAACCCCCCAGTAGGCAGCCTAAATCTAGGTCACTTGGGTGTCTGAACCCCACCTCTGCCTGAGAGCACCTGGAATGGAGGAACTAGTGTGGCCAGTAGATAGACAGACAGATAGACAGCTGGCTCCCCATGTGGCTGGGTCCTCCCGCCAAAGGGGCAGCTAAATCAACAGGCCCAGAAATCGGAGCCCAGGACCTAGCTATGCACCACTCTGTCTGTTTGTTTGTTTGTTCTGGAGTTGTGGGAGCTTCCAGCCTGCAGGGGCCCTGGTGCCCAGAGGGGATAGGGGGTGCTATTACCCAGGTCTAGCTGACATCCCCATCCTGCCTGGCCATCCCTCTCACCACCTACCCTCATCTGTTCTCATGGGCACTGGGCCCAGGAGACAGCACACAGTGATGGGGGGCACTGGGCCCAGAAGATAGCACCCACAGTGGCGGGGGTGGGGCACTGGGCCCAGAAGATAACACCCACAGTGAGGGGGCACTGGGCCCAGGAGATAGCACCCACAGTGACGGGGGTGCAGACAGGAGGCTTTGACCCAGCTGTGCACTGCTGTACAGACCCTGGCCCATCCCCTCCCAGCTCTGAGGGGAACTGGTGTCATGGGTCTGGGTGGGGGGTGTGCGTCTCAGTCCTGCCTTCTCTTCTACACTCACCTGTCACTCCCTTTGGTGTGCCTCATTCAACATCCCAGTTTTCCTCTTTGTTCATCTTGCAGTCATCAGTCCCCCAAGGTTCTGGGACCAGGAGGCAGGAGGCACTGGAGTCCAGGAAGTCTCAGGTCCAACCCCTCCGTGGCCGTGACTCCGCTCACCCCCACCCCACCCTCTCCAAGCCACCAGAATGCACACACCAGGCTGTTACTAAGCCCTGAGTCTTTTCAGGAATTCCATTGGGTTTGTCTGCCCAGGCTCACTTGGGCATCTCTTCAGAGTCTGCGTCCCCCCTAATGTGGACCCCACTACACCTAGGCCTCTCAGGCATGGCTTTGCCTGCTGTCTGCCACACCCCACAGAGCTCAAGGCCGGGCATAGACTCCTTCTCCTGACAGAGGTTAGTGCAAGGGTCCAACACCAAGGAGGAAACCTGGGGGAGGGAAGTGAGCTGGCGCAGACTACTGCTTCAGTAGGGGGGTGCCCAGAGGGAAGGGCTGGGGGCAGTTAGGGGTCAGCAGAACCACTGCTTTCCCCAAGCTGGGGAGTGTCACAAGGGTCCAGGACTTGTGCACCTGGAGGTGAGGGTTTGCACAGAGAAGCTACTTCTGTCCCCTTCCCCTTGTTGCCTCCGTCCTGGCCACACTGAAAGCCCTGCAGGCTTCAATCCTGGCCCAGCACCCGCCCTAGGGTCTGGAAACCCACCGTAAGAGCGAAGCTGGTGCTTCCACAGTGCCCACTGGAGCACTTGCTGGGCGCGGGAGGAAGGTTAGAATCCGACTCTGCCTTTGCCGCAGACCTGGCTGTGACCGTGCCTGCTTCTCCCCTGCAGTGCTGAACCCTCCTCAGGTCTTCTCACCGCTCTGTGAGTAGCTGGGGACAAAGGGGAGGGAGGTCACAGCACAGCAGTCCCGAGGATAGGGAGCATTGCGGCCCCCGCTCATCCATCACGTCCACGGGGGCCTCACATAAAGCCGAGTTAATCGGCATCCCAGGGAAAGCACCATTGCTGAATGGAGGAATGACGGGGTGCTCCTGAAGGGCCAGGGTCTTGCAAGAGGCATCCTGAATCAGAGAAGTGGGGATGGAGCAGGGAAGGGAGGACAAAGCTGCCAGGCGTGACACCTCTCCCGTCTCCAGCGAAGGTGGCTCCCCTCCTGCCCACTGCCTCTGCCCTGCTGAGACTTGGTCCCCACGACAGCCCAGGACTGCGGGCAGGGTAGGAGCCGCTGACAGGGTACGGGCTGCTCCTGGTGCGGGGCCTCCCTGTGAGACCTCTGAGGCTGAGTTTAGGCAGGCGTGGGACGCAGTCCCCGCCTAATCAATCCTGAAACGAATCAGCGGGGTCAAGTAAAGCCCAGCCCCTCTCTGTCTGAGCCCTGGTTGACGAAACCTGGCTCTACCCCGCTCTGTTCTCTGATTTCCAGGGGAGGGGGTCCTCAGTACGCCACAAACTCACATCCCATGGGCGGCTTGCACAGATCCATCTGCGTGTGCTTTTGCCCCAGATGCCCGGAGACCTGTTGTGGGTGCTGGTGGTGTGCACCGTGTCTCAAGGAACACTTGAGTGCAAGGATCGGTGGGCTTCGCGCCTGCCAGAGATGCACAAGGGTGCACAGGTCCTTCCAAGGCTAGGAACAAAGAGGCCGGAATGAATTCTGAGCGATGGACGCATGCTGTGGATGTGCCTTTACAACGGACAGAGAGTGAGGAGAGGGGTCCTGGCCAAAAGAGTGTGAGGGTGCCCCTCTTGGCTGCTCTCCTGGGGAGCCACTTGCGCTCTGGGGAGGCGGAGCTGAGCCGGCAGCGAGTGAGCCAAGATTCTCCAGGGGCCGCCTCCTGCGCGCTAGGGAAAAAAACATCCGAAATGGGGCTTGAAATAGGGTTTGCTTCAGGCGAAACTCCGAAGATACTGGGGGAAGGTGGTAGTGAGTGAGCTGAGGCACGCAAGGCTCCCTGGCAGTGAGTGCTGGGGTCAATCCCAGCACCCACGTGGGACCCTTCACAGGGCTCAGAGGGAGAAGCAAAAGCTGCGGCCCTGTCCCTGCCAAAGAGGGGCTGCGGCTCCAGCCCCCATCTGCCACTGCCTCTCCTGCCCTCTGCCAGACTTCTGGTCCCCATTCTGTACTATTGGTTGCCAGTCAAAGCCAAGCCTCGGTTTTAGGGCCTGTAAAATGGTCTCATAGCACCCACCTTGCAGGCAGCTGGCGCAGCGAAATGCGGGTCTGGTCTTCACTCTGCGTCCCAGGCGCAGGGACCCGCCGCGAAGCCCAGGCCGCTACCGCACACCATGCTCTAAGGAGGCCGATCCCGCGCAGCTCGCGACCCCCGACCGCGCTCTGCCCTCCGGGCTCCGGCAGCCAGGCCTCCTACCTCGCGGTAATGGAGAGGCGACCGGCAGGGGGAGCGAGGTGGAAGGGAGAGGCAGCCGGTCCAGGTGAGGGATGAAGACTTCCCGCAGGCAGCGGCACGGCGCGCGCGTGAGGGACCGGGTGTGCGGGGCCGGGACCACTCGCGCGCCCGTTCCCTCTGGGCTGAGGCCTGCATGAAGGGTGGGCGGCGCGAGCGGCTAGGAGCTCGGGCGGGTCGCCGGGCGGTGGAGCGTGGCGGAGCGGGAGGGCGGTGCGGAGCCCCAGGAGGGCCTGAGGGAGGGTCGGAGGAGCGCAGAACCGGTGGGTGGTGAAGGCAGCAGCTCTGCAGCGGGCTGGAGGCTCGGGCAGCCTTGAGCTTAGGGCCCCTTTGGTGCCCTCCAAGTCCACGGGTCCAGGAGGGCCCGCGCGTGGAGCGGCGGGGTCCGGGGTTCTGCAGTCGCGCCGGTGAGTATCGGTAGCGGGTGGAACGAGTCTCTCAGCAAACGGAGCCGCCTCCGCCGGGATCGGGCCCCTCACGGTCTTCCCAGTGCCCTGTGGTGGACCACGAAGAATTCTCTCTGCTCTGGAACTTTTAACGAAATAGCTGGCCACATAGTTCCTAGCTTGGGCAGGGAGGGGTTAATGAGGAACTGGGAGGACTCCCCTCTCCCCTCCACCACCTGGGCCACAGAGGGTCCAGGACCTCAGGAGGGTGCACCAGGAGGCTGACTGGGAGTCTCCAGGAAGCCCCAGGGTTTTTCACTTTCACTTCTCCCTTCTCAATATCCGAGTTGTCCTGGGACTCTGGCCACTCTCTTCAGGTGTTCTCCCAGATACACTAGGAAGGCACCCCCAGGTTCAAAGGACACAGCCACTGGCTCCCCACATGCTGGGACAAGGTGCATCTCAGATAATGCACAACCACACGCAGGAGCCCACCCCACCCAGCCCCCACATAGACTGAGGGTGGGTGCAGCCACCAATGAAGGGTACCCCAGGTGACACAGTGACATGGCCCAGCACCCCTCTAGGTGCAGACCGGCAGCACTGGGTACAGCTCTTGCAACACTACCATGACCTGCCTCCACAGATGCCCCCTCCCAGCTGGGTTCTCCCTTCTATCCTCCTGGAGTCCTGGCCCTGCTCAACAAGAAGGGACAGGGAAGACTGGCTAGTCCCCATATCACACTCCTCCTTGGACCTGCCCCTAAGCCCTATAGGTCACTGTCACTGTCACAGCCTTAAATGACCAGTCAGGGCTGGAGACATACCCTAGCAACAGCTTCCCTTTGCTTCCACAGTCCGAAAAACCTGGGGGGCAGGGAGGAGCTCACTGTGCTTGAGGTCACACACACCCACCCCAGTCACACAGCACCACCTACATGCTCACCCACTGCACTCTGGCCTCACATTCTTTCCTGGACCTCAGGCCCCAGAGCCAGTCGCTTTTGACTGGACCCTAATCCCAGGTCCCCAGTTTCTTCCCTACCTCCCAGCCAGCACTGCCTGCAGCCCAGGGTCTGAGGCCCTGGGACTGGAAAAACCCTGAAAGAGGCTGCCTGTCCCCTACCCCCATCCAGACAAGCACAGGCAGATGATGTGGTTGCAGGCAAAGAGGCCTTGGAAAGGAGGCCCTGACTGCCAGAGTCTCAGTGCGGGGCCAGAGAGGCTCCTGGGAGGCAAGGAGGCTCGATGTCTCCCTGTGGAGACCCTGGACAGGGAAGCCACAGATGCATGAGATGGTTCAGAGGAGGGCCCAGAGGCAGTAGGTGGGTGAAGGCACAAGTCAGGCCTTTTTGTCCCAGATGCCTGGGTTTAGAGGCCTTGAGGCCTCAGGCAGGCCTTGTCTCACTCTATGGGGCCTAACTTCCCTAGGCGGGCAAGCTGACCGGAGTGGGTGGCACCGAGGGGCAGCACACCACCGGACTGGGAGGCCTGGACTCGGACTCGTTCTCTGCTCCTTCGGCCAGTTCAGGCCCCGCCCCTGGCCCTCCCTGCGCCTGGCCGGTGTGCAGGGAGGTCAGAGGAGCGGGCACTGCCCACCCTCCGGATGTATAAGCGTCCAGGCCAGAGGCGGGCGGTGCGCGGGGGTGCGCGTGACGCTTGGACTCCCGGGCTGCACAGCCTGGGCGGTGTCCCTCTGCTTGGGGTCCCCAGCCACCACAGTGAGCCAACCGAAGGGGGCCAGGGGCATTTGCTGGGCTGGGTTCTGTCCTGCTGCGCTGAGGACAGAACGAAGCCACGGCCCTGGGGTTGTCTGCTTGTGGTCGTGCTGGAGCTCGAACTGCCCGTTTCTCACCCAGGTGCAGGGGTAGCCAGGGAGGAGGAGGCAGGAGGGACTGCGGGCAGGGGCAGGACCGGTGCCTCGAGGCCTGGGTCTGGGGCTGAGCGCTCCCGGCATAACCACCTTCCCGCTGCGGCTGTGAAAGCTGACAGAGGGAGCCCTGACCTCAGCTGGAGCAGTGGGATGTTCGAGGGGCACTGGTCATGGAGGTCCCTGGGAGCAGAGGCGAGGGGCCAGGAGCCTGAAAAGTCGAAGGGCGCTGTGCTCCCAGGGTGCCCCACCCGTTTGGGCCCCTTGGCTGCCGCTGGCCGGGAGTGGGGGGCCGTGACGCCATAATCCCCTGGGTCTGGGCTAACGGCTGTGAGTGGCACCGCAGGCTCCCGCCCCCGGTTCCCGTGGGCTGGGCCGCCTCAGTGCGGCTGGGTGCACGCAGTCGGAGGCGGCGCCGGCCACGCCGCCGGGTGCCTATGGACGCGCGGAGCCCACTGTCTCCCCGGGCCAGCGCGTTCAGCATCGCCTCTCTGGTTGCAGCAGAGGCCGCAGAGCATACCGCTCGCCTGGGCCCCGGGTCCTCCGACCGGGCGAAGCTTCACCGGCTGCTGGAAACCCCGGCCGGGATGCACTTCAGCACCGTCACCAGGGACATGGAAGGTGAGCCTTCCCGCTGCGTCTACACCCACCCCTGCCGCTGCTGCTGTGGGACTCCAACCCCCAACGAAGAGGGTCGGCAGAGCTAGGGCACGGAGTGGGTGGAAAGGGAGCTCTGTCAGGGTGGACTCCAGGTTTTCAGCTTCAATTCTGGGGCAAAGGAAGGGCAGGCATCCTGCTCAAAGCCTGTGCACCCTCTAGCCTGGGGACCCAGCTGCAGAGACCTGCATGCAGCTAGACACAGGCCCAGAAAAGAGCCAGTGGAGGCCAGGAAGGGCAGGAGAGGAGGACCAGGGAAAGGTGGCAAAGCCTTGAGCTTGAAGAGGTGGGATGAAAGCAGTACAAGAGGAGAGTGCGAAGGTTAGAGAACACGGGGAAAGACAGAGAAAGCGGTGAGACAGCCAGGAGAAACTGAGAAAAGGGGAGGAAACACAGAAATCCGGAAAGGAGGGTACAAAAAGGAGGAAGAAGAAAAAGCAATAAAGAAAGCAAGAACAAAAAAAGTAAAAGAAAATTTAAGAAAGTCATTAAAAAAGAAAGAAAAACTTCAGTTCTTCTTATTGTTTTTTTTTAAAAAAAGAGGGCGGAATGAATAACAAAGAAAGACACAGAAACAAGAGGGGAAAGGGTCTGGAGAAAAAAGTGATGAAAAATAAAGTGGAAAGAAAAGAGCGGGGCATAACAGGAAAAAGAGGAAGAGGCAGAAAAACAAACAGAATAAAGAGAAACGAAAGAGATAGTGGAAAAAGGAAAGACGAACAGGAGGGAAAAATTAAGCGATGAAGACAAAGGTAAAAAAATATAAACTGGAAAGAGAGCTTGGAGATA
>CM052546.1:49388973-49638821 GCA_028533065.1 Trachops cirrhosus | reverse complement strand
TGGGGGCCGGGGAGGGGGAAGGGGCGGAGGAGGGGCGCGGGAAGGGGAGGGGAAGGAGGCATTGTCTCGGCGGGGGCGGGGGGGCGCGGGGCGGGGCGGGGCGGGGCGCCTCCTCGGGGCCGGCCCGCGGTGTGGGGCGGCGCGGCCCGGGGCGCAGCGCGGCGCCCGCCACTCGGCCCGGGGCGCGGGGCAGCGCTCACCTCGGCGGCGGGGCGGCGGCGGCGGCGGCGGCCCGCGGGTCATGATCTCCGCGGTGTCCAGCCCGTGGCTCACGCAGCTCTCGCACTTCTGCGACGTTGCAGCCTTCACGGCCAGCAGCCTGAGCAGCCTGGGGGCCGCCGGGGGCTTCCCGGGCGCCGCGTCGCCAGGCGCGGACCCATACGGCCCGCGCGAGCCGCCGCCTCGCTACGACCCGTGCGCCGCCGCCGCCCCGGGCGCTCCGGGCGCCCCGGGCCCGCCGCCGCCGCCGCCGCCGCCGCACCCCTACCCGTTCGCACCGGCCGCCGGGGCCGCCACCAGCGCCGCTGCCGAGCCCGAGGGCCCCGGGGCCAGTTGCGCGGCAGCCGCAAAGGCGCCGATAAAGAAGAACGCGAAGGTGGCCAGCGTAAGCGTGCAGCTGGAGATGAAGGCTCTGTGGGACGAATTCAATCAGCTGGGCACCGAGATGATCGTCACCAAGGCTGGCAGGTCAGGGTGCCCCTCTCCCTGCCGAGACCTTACCCACGTGGCGCCGGTCTCAGGCAGCGGGCTTTGGCTCGATTCACGCGAGTGGGACCGAGAAGCGGGGTGGGGGGCGCGGCCTGGCCACCTGCGGGTCCCTCTCGGCGGGGCCAGCTCCTTCACTCTCCGCGGTCCCGGCTCCAGCGACAGCCGCCTGGTGCGCCGGGCCAAAGGGGACGGCGCGGGAAGCCAGGAAGGTGGCGGAGAGAAACACCGCGGACCTGCCGCTTGACCAGCAGCCCCTAGACAGGGCGCCGCCAGAAACGGACCTGCTCGGTTCGGAGCACTCCAAGCTTGAGGGGAAGGCAGCTACCTCCGAGGGGCCTCAGCCGGCTCACAGTGGATCCCACCTCAAAGGAAACCGGGTCATTGGTTTCCTAGTTCGGTCTATCCCCGCTAAAGAGGGGGTAGCTGGACAATTGGAAGATTTTAGAGGAGAATCAAGACTCTAAAACAGTGTGTTCTGTTCCATGGAGGTTGCCACCCGGTTTTCTCAGGCCTAAATTCCGGGTGATTGTGGGGCCTGGTTCGGTCGCTGGGGCCCGCCGCCTTCCAATGGCCTGTATTTGTTGTAAGGGCCCAGGGAGAAGAAGGGGAACAAGTTTTTCGATGCAACCGATTTGACCAACAGACAAAGGCGGGTGCCGGGCTGTGTCTAATGTACACAGAGAGACACCAGCTTTGTGTCCGCCTGGCCAAAGGGAGCTCAGGGCCTGTTTGCAGAGCCTTCTCGTGGTTTGTTTCCTTGCTGAGGCTGTCCTCCCTGGGAAGCCTGGGCCGCTAGAAGCTCAGCTCCAGCTCTGAAGGTCTTCTCCAGGCCCTCCTTTCTGTCCTGGGCAAAAGGCCCCCCTGAGGACTGTGCCTTGGCTTCTGGTCCAGGCCAGCCCAGTAAGAGCCTTGGCACCAGCCAGGCTTCACCCCAGGAGCCAGTACTCTGCAGCACCCTCCGGCCTGCAGAGGCAGGGGGTGGGTGGTGGTGGTGGTAGGCCTGTGCAGGAGGGCCAGCTCCGTGGCATTTGCTTTCTGCCCCCTGCCCCGCAGGGAGTGAGGGGAAGCCGTAGGAAGGGCTAGGGGGCCAGGCCTAGTGCTATGCTCCAGGGCACAGCAGCTGGTACGGCTGCCCATCGGGACAGGGCTGCCCGCGGCCAGTGGCCCATCCTGGAGTGGTGTAGTGCCCTTTCAAGAGCTGGATCTGGTCAAGGTGGAGTCCAGGGGAGGGAGAGGTAGAGACTATGATGGCACAAGCCAAGTCCACCCTGAGTAGCTGTGTCTTGGGGTTACGGTGGGAGGAGGGGAGTGGGAGCTTGCATGTGTTTCCGCGGAAGGTAGGGAGACTCCGGCACTGGGCGGGAGGCAGGGCCTGAGAGTCGGGCACAGTCAGGGCTATAGGCTCCATGGTTTTGGCCTCACTGAGGGATTGGGGAGTAGCCACAGACCCAGTCAAAAGAGCAACCAGGACTCCTCGGAATCACACAGACTACCCGGTTTCACTTTGTTTGATCCGGCAGCATAGATGGGGCTGGGGTGGCCGTGTGGAATTCTGAAAACCGCTGGGACTGGGTCCTGCTGCTGGGATGTTGCCAGCTGAGGCTAGCTCAGCAATTGCTAGGCTGGGTCCACGCAGGCAAGGGTGACAGAGGCATTGGCCATTTTTGTGCTTATAGAAAGAGGACAGAGGGCTGCCCTGCCACTCCTCTTGCCCTGGCTGTGCAGGAGCCTAGTTGGGTTAGAGCAGCTGACTGAGGGGAGATGAAATGGAGGGACCAGGCCCACAAAACAAATGCGCAGTCATCAGGGAGCCTGTCCTTCCCCTGGCTGGTCAAGGTGGGGCAGCCCTGCCCCTCTCCACCTAAGGTGACCTGCCTCCCTGCTGTCCCCAGGCGTATGTTCCCCACTTTCCAAGTGAAGCTTTTCGGCATGGACCCCATGGCCGACTACATGCTCCTCATGGATTTTGTGCCTGTGGATGACAAGCGCTACCGGTGAGCACCCAGCAGGACCTGGGAGGGCGCCTTGGGAAGCCACAGGTCCCTGCCTGGTGATGCCTCGGGTGCAGCCCACGACATTGGTAACTGGATGGTCCCTGGCATCTGTGCCAGCTTCCCCACCAATCTGCCTGTCCTGTTCCCTCCCCACCTGGTTGGACCCTAGACTCAAACACACCACCCCAGAGGATCTCCAGGACTCCCATTAGGAGGTTACACAGGCTGGTTACCTCCCCACTAGCTGTAGACCCAAGGCAGTTTCCATACCCCTGGACTGGCTTGGCCAGAAGAGGGGCAGACCCCAGCACAGAGCCCCCCCTTTCTTTCCATCTCTTCCCACGAGGTGAGCGTGGGCACCCTGTCCCCTTCCCTCATCCCCAGGGAATGCTGGGCTCCCCCTGGAGTAGGGCAGGAAAGGTGGGGTGAGTGGGAGAGATTATTCGGGCGGGTCTTAGCTGCCTGGACAATTAACAGCAATTAATAAAAAACGTAGTTCGATCTTTGCCCCAGGCCCCCTGTGGGGCCAAATCCGGGCTCCCTGTGAGCAGCGACACTGGAGGCCAGCGCTGGGAAGCCTAGAACAGGCAGACCCGCATTCGGCGAAATGTGGCAGTAGAAGCTCGGCCTCCCGCCTCCCACCTCCCTCCTCTCTCCTCCCGCCTCCCTCCTCGGTGCCTGGCTTCCTGCTGTCTTGTGTATTGGGACAGGAGGGAGTTTTCTGTTTTCTCTACAACCCCCTCGGAAAAGCTCCCAGCCCGTGTGGCAGCCGAAGCCTCGATTTCACCGATAGGGAAACTCATCTGAGGCACTTTCTCGGGGTTCACTCAGCAAGGCCCTCTCGGTTCATCCCCACATGATGTGACCTGTGCTCCGGTGCCGTCCCAGGTACGCCTTCCACAGCTCCTCCTGGCTGGTGGCCGGGAAGGCAGACCCTGCCACTCCAGGCCGAGTACACTACCACCCTGATTCGCCTGCCAAGGGTGCACAGTGGATGAAGCAAATTGTGTCCTTTGACAAGCTCAAGCTGACCAACAACCTGCTGGATGACAACGGCCACGTGAGCGACCCCCTTCCCTAGGCTACCACGCTGTCCTCTCTGCATGTCCTCTGGAGTCCCCGCTGACTGGAACCAGAGGCAGAGTTTGGGCAGCTTGGGATGTGGATGAGGGACAGGCTGCAGAAAGCAGCTTTCTGGTCAGGGGCTTACAGAGCCCAGTGGACCTCGGGCCTGGGAAAGTGGCCACCGTGCTTCCCTCACCCCATTCCTGATCTTTTGCTGGAGATTTTTAACTGGAAAAAATGGGGGTGAGTGTGGTGGGGTTGGTGCAGGAGGCTTTTACGGAATCCAGGCTGGTGGTGTGGGTCGCAGTAGTTCTTGAGGATGCAAGGAAAGAGAACTATGCCCCAGAATTTTGCCACTCAGGACCATCTTTCCCGGTGGCCCCCCATGTCGGCCACAGGTTCTGCTCCGGCTGTGGCCAGGCCTCCTTTAGGGAGTTCAGGGTTCTGCCCAAGTTCTCCAGGATATTCACTGCCTGTTCACAGGCCTTGGCCAGTTTCCTAGCTCCCGCATCGCCATCTTGTCTTCCAGATCATTCTCAACTCCATGCACAGATACCAGCCCCGCTTCCACGTGGTCTATGTGGACCCCCGCAAAGACAGCGAGAAGTATGCCGAGGAGAACTTCAAAACCTTCGTGTTTGAAGAGACGCGCTTCACCGCTGTCACTGCCTACCAGAACCACAGGGTGAGGCCCTGAGGACCGGCACCTTCAACACTTCTGGGATGGGGTGCAATTGTCAGTCCCTGCCTGGGGAACAGAAGGTTTGGACCTGCAAGTTGTGGGCCCCAGTGGAACAACCCGCATGCAGCCCCACCCCCCAAGGGCCTCAAGCAGCCCCCTCCCCTCTGCCGCAGGACGTCCCAGCCTCCTATCAGGTTGACCTCTCAAGCAGCAACTGTCAATGTGGCCTGAAAGTTTGTTTTCCAAACCATTCCGGAAACTTCCCGTCAGGGGCCAGATCTGAGATTTACCCAGATTCCTAGGGCGCCCCTTTGCTCTTCTCCACTGACGGGTGGGGGTGGAGGTGACTGCATTCCCATCCCAGCCTGGGGGCTCAGGGTCTCCAGCCCAACAACTTGGGGTCCCCAAAGGGGTTTCTTCCCGAGAAAGGAGACTCCGGGCAGACCCCCGCGGGAGAAAGGCACAGTCTCCGTGGGGGAGGGGCAGCTGCGGGCCTGTTCCTGTCAGCAGAGAGCAGAGGGCTTCTTCCTGGAGGAGCTCCTCTTAACACTCCCCAACTCTCCGCGGAGGTCCGATGGCCCCCAGCGCAGGGGCTCGAGCCGCTCCCTCAGTGCCCTCTTCCCCGCAGATTACACAGCTCAAGATCGCCAGCAACCCTTTCGCCAAAGGCTTCCGAGACTGCGACCCAGAAGACTGGTGAGTGTCCTCCGAGGAGACCACGAGCGCCGGGTGTCTGCACAGTGAGTTTCCTGACCCACCGCCCGCCTCCCGCCCACAGGCCCCGTAACCACCGGCCCGGCGCGTTACCGCTCATGACTGCCTTTGCGCGCTCGCGGAACCCGGTGGCCTCTCCCACGCAGCCCAATGGCGCGGAGAAAGGTAGGGCCGGGGTCGTGGAATCCGGGCCGCGGCTCTGCACGCGCTCCGCCCCTGGGAGGAGGCTGCGCCTGGCCTTGCCCGCGCCTCAGGGGCGCTCGCGGCCTTCCCGCCGCTTGCACAACGGCCGTGGCGGCGGGCAAGCGCGCACTCGCCCGCCCGGCCCGACGGCTGAGCCTCGCCCTACCGCCCGCCCTACCGCCCGCGGAGGGGCGCGGGCTCCTGGGGAGGGCCAGGGTCTCTGCTAGTTCGGGAAGAAGGGGCGGGGAGCGGCCTAGCACCTCCTTTTGCCGGCGGCACTCTTGCGGGTCCCTTGTGCAGTAAGGTCCCTGCGCTCACCCTCGGCCCTTCTCGCAGACGCGGCCGAAGCCCGGCGAGAATTCGAGCGCGATGCAGGCGGGCCGACAGTGCTCGGGGACTCCGCGCCTCCGCCGCCGCTGCTGGCGCGCGTGCTGAGCCCCGCGTTGCCCGGGGCTGGCGGCGCCGGCGGCCTCGTGCCGCTGCCCGGTGGGCCCGGAGGCCGGCCCAGCCCCCCGCACCCCGAATTGCGCCTGGAGGCGCCCGGCGCGTCGGAGCCGCTGCACCACCACCCCTACAAGTACCCGGCTGCCGCCTATGACCACTACCTCGGGGCCAAGAGCCGGCCGGCGCCCTACCCGCTGCCTGGCCTGCGCGGCCACGGCTACCACGCGCACGCACACACGCACCACCACCCTGTGAGCCCGGCTGCTGCCGCCGCCGCGGCCGCCGCCGCCGCTGCCGCGGCCGCCAACATGTACTCGGCAGGGGCCGCGCCGCCGGGCTCCTATGACTACTGCCCCAGATAACGCGGCTCCCGGCCCGCGGGCCCCGGTAGCGCTGAGGCCGGCAGGGAACGCGCCCCAGCCCCGGGCCACCGCGGGTCTCCCCTTCCCCAGCCTCGCAGCCTTGGGGTCCTCCACCCTTCTCCCGAGCGCTGTCGAAGGACCTGATTCTACAGCTCGAGAGCCACCGTGGCCTTCCCGCCCCCCAGCCCCAGGGCCACCGGCCGCGCCGCCAGTGCCAAAGCGCCCGGTCAGCGCGGAAGGAAGTGATATTTATTGTTCTCCGCGAGACCGCGTCGGCCCCGGGCCCGGCCAGCAGTTGCAGTGCAGACCCGAGAGCCCTGTCTACAGGCGGTGTAGATACGTGTAGATATTTGTAGATACTGTAGATACAGTGCCGTTGGCGACTTGATAAACAGTTTCGCCTCTTTTGGAAGCTGCCTGAGTGTCTATTTATTTGCGATTAGTTAGATTACGCGGGGGATCTCGGGTACTTAGGGGTCTGCCCAGCCCTAGTACCCGCAGGCCGCTGGTCGGGCCTTGGGCGGAGCGGGGTGTCCCTGCAGTGCCCTCGGTGCCCTTTTCCAGAGCCTCTTCCCGGCCACGCCCCTCCCCGCCCCCTCGGCGCGCTCCCTGTCCGAGTTTTCCCTCACCGCCCCCTCCCAGCTTTCCCCGGCCTCGCCCGCACGCCCCTTGCCACCACTTGGACCTAGCAGCTTCACCCCGACCTCCCCCAGGCTGTGGGTACCAGGGCTCCACCCAACCCCAAGGGTGCATCCGGCCTTTTTACTTTAATTCCTCACACGGGCTGTTGTCTCCCTTCTAGGATTGGGCCCACACCCCGGGCCTGTTTTCAGGACCAGTGCTGGTTCTGAGTGCTTTTCCACGGAAGCTTGGAATGACTGTCACGACAGAACACTGTCACTGGGGATTGGAAAGGGAGAAGCCCTGGCTCTGATAAAGGAAAGACACAAACAGGCAGTACGGCTCTTCTAGCGTTTCCCCTGGCCGTCCCTCGCCCCCGCCTGCGCTTCCCCCTGTTTATTGACTCTATTCACTGTGAGTGTCCCCACGGAGTGACCTGGACAGGGGGCACAATGACAGTGGTCATGAGTCATCTTAAAACCTGTCTGTGAAGCATTTTTCCCAGGCCAGGTGGTGAGGGACCTCTCCCCATTAACTCAACACCAGGGATGGGACAGAGGAACCCTTTGATCCCTCCCTTCCTGAGTCCTGGCAGGAAAAGCTGACAGCCAGTCAACGTCAAGGCTACTAACTTGGACACAAAATGAACGGGAAATGCGAGTGGTTGAGGTTCTGTCCCAGTGTTTGTGGCAATCGCAGCCACACGGCAATGGCAGCCTGATCCCACCTCTCCAAGGGCATGGCCAGGCATTTCCTGATGTCTGTCCTGGACTGGACGCTTTCTTCCCAGACGTGTTTGCCCTGGGGTTGTGAAGTGGCTGAGAAATTGGATGTCAGGAACTGGTTCCATGAGGTGGGTCTAGGAAGGGAGTGGGTGACCAAGGCTGCTGAAGAGTGAGCTCTGGAACCAGGGCTCCCCAAAACCCCTAAGTGTGTCTGTTGTCAGGGTGTGAAGACTTGCAGCATCTGCTCAAGTGGCCAGCAGGCTCCATGGACACAGCTTCAGGGATGGACTTTCCTAAGGAAAGCTCTGGACACCCATCCCTTATGGACCTGTCCACCCCCCACTGCAGACGTCCTGCTGGGAGCAGCCTGTTTCAAATTTGCACCACAAATGGACCCACACCATTCCTTGTTCTGGGAGGCCTGCAAGAGTGATGGGCCGTGTTTGGCCCTGCAGAACCAGTGTCTCCTATGGCTGCTGGGCACCTCTCCGTGGTCCATGTGATTGTCAGGCCTTCCTCTCTGCACAGTTTGGACACCCAGGCCATGGGGCGGGGGATGGGGTGAGAACATCAGTTGGAGAGATCTCCGTTTTGCTTTTGTTCAAAGCTAAAGTGAGGAGAAGCACCACTCTGGACTAGTGATGGTGTCTGGTGTCTGCAGAGGACAGGACGCAGCCAACACCTGGACCTTCGGTTCACAGCCTGCCATCCTTGTGTACGTGACCCCTCCCACATTAAACCACTCGGTGGAGAGGCACACTGCTGTCCAACATGGTGGCCACTAGCCAGAGGGGGCCACTCACATTTTAATCAACGAAAATAGAATAAAATTAAAGATTGAGTTCCTCACTGGCTGCATTCCAAGTACTAGACACTACATATGAGGGCTTGCCCTGCACTGGAGAACAGCCCCCAAAGCCATGGTTTTCTCCTCTCTGCTTGACAGATGAGTTTGCCCAGTTAAGGACTTCTCATAAATGGGATCTCGCAGCGGGGTGCCTGGGCTGGCTGTCCCATGCTGCTGCTCACTCGGCAGTTCTCAAGGCTGACCAGTGTCCAGTCTCCGGTGAGGGGAACTTGGTTGTTTTAGGGTGGGCGCTTCAGTGTTTGGTGCTGAGGGCAGGGCTGGCTCCTTCGGGCTGCCCTGCTGTGTGCAGGCTGTACATTACCTCTCGAGGTTACTGTGCTGTGACCTGCCTTGAATCCTGCCTGGGGTGGTGTGCTGAAGGCTGGGCTGGTTTGGGTTACCCAGCTTCTACTGGGGGCTCCGAATTTTGGAAAGGCACTAAGGCCATCTCTTATTCATTCCTGAAACAAGTGGTTGGTGAGCACCCCCAGCTGCAGGCTCTGGCCACCGCCATATGGGGCTGACATGACGGTGGGCATCTGCCCCTGGACAGTCCTTGACTTCCTTGTGAAGTATCTGTCCCCGCAGCTTCCTTTCAGGGACCGTCTTCTTCTCACTTCCGTTTCCCTCACTTGCCTGCCCTTTCTATGAGCCACTGTGCTGTGCAGGACTTGGGGGCCTATCCAATCTGCCTCCTCATGGGCTCACCCCTCAGCTGTTGGAGGCTCCCACAGCACCTTCCTCTGGGTCCCCCAGTTGGCCCAGAGGCCCCTCACCTGTCTCTAGGTGTCCAGCTGCCAGGATGGGGGAGGACAAGAGTTTGGGCTAGTGAGGACCTCAGAGATCTTCTGTTCCAAAGATCCCAGACTCCTTAACCCTCAACGTCCTTCAAAAAACAATAGACACCCACCCTGAATAGTGTGCTCAGTGGGCTGGGCATTGTCCTGCAAACTGAAGGGTTGCAGGTCCCATTCTTGGTCAGGGCACATGCCTGGCTTGCAGGCCAGTCCCAGGTTGGGGGTGTGCAGGGGGCAACTGATTGATGTTTCTCTTGTATCGATGTTTCTCTCCCTCTCCTTTGCCCTCCCTTCCTCTCTCTCTAATAATAAATAAATAAAACCTTTAAAACAAACAATAGACACCCAATGTGTGAAATACGTAAACTCCTAGGTGGAGGAGGGATGAGTCTGTCCACTCCCCACCTTCACTCTTCTGGGTCCCATGTGAGGGGTTTAAGGAGCCCATGGACCCTAGAGTGTGGTGGGATGTCCCCAGACAGCCCAGCTCCCTGTTTTCAGAGGAGGAAGACCAGTCAGGAACCACTGCGACCACTGTCTTCAGCTGTGGAGCCTCCATCTGTGACTTAAACATTCCAGCTCCCGGGAAGGCTTGGGAAACTCTGCCCTGCTGCTTAGGATGTCCCAACACCAACAGCTGGCGTATTGGAGGACTCACCAAGTGCCAGGCGGGCCGAAACCCCACGGTTGCTGCCTTCTTTCATCTAAGTCTCAGAAAAGCCATGATGGGGGTCGCTGATAATGACCCCATGGAGCACAGGGCGTTGTCCACAGTCTCATGGGTGGTTCGAAGACGCTCTGGGCTAGAACCTTCCCTTGTATGGCCACTTAAGTGAAGCTGGTGACGCTGCATGCCTTTATAAAGACAAAGAGAAAGCACTAGCAACCAGTGTGCTGGGGAGCTGTATGGTGCTGCAGATGTGGGTACAGGTCTCTTGGCAAACATCTTGGAAGGGCTGGTTACAGTCTCCTCCTTGGAAACATTTGGGGTGCAGAGGCTGTGCAATGAAATTTGGCCACAAAATGAGGGGAGTCTAAAGCCCGGAGTTGCAGAGGGAGGGGGGTCCTTGTGTTGTAGGGCTCCAGTCTCCGCCCCAGGGAGCTGCAGCCCCCCTCTCCTCTAGCTGGGGAAGTCCACAGAGTGTGTGGGACCCATATGACTGTGGCTGGGTGAACGCAAGGCACTGATCTCCAGGTGTGCTGCAGATCAAAGCACCCGAGCACCGGAGAATTCCCGGGGCCACAGCTGTCGAGGGCAGAGCTGTGTGCAGGCAGAGGGAGGGGAGGTGGGGGTGAGGAGCTGCTTCTAGGACCAAAGGGATGGTTCCAGGGGTGGCAGGAGCACAACCCAACCTGGGGCTGGGTGCGAGGGAGACCATGCTCACTGGTTCTGAGGGCCTGTGCCTCAGTTTCCCCTTAATGCTGTGGTGCTGACCCCTGTCTGTACATCTGATGTGTTTGCCTACCCTGACCCCAAATACCTCCTCCCAGCTGCCCTCACCCCTCAAAGCCATCTCTGTGTCCAGCCAGGGAGTAGGTGGGGGATGTGGCCCTGCGGCCGGGTGGTGGCACCCAGCCCTGAGAGGGGAGGATGGGGTAGTTTCCTGGTCTACCTCACACATTTTCTGTATTTAAAAAAATACGCAGCCGTGCCTTTGATTCGATTCCCTTTCCTGCTTGTCGCACTACTTCAAACCAGATGGCTCACGAGATGAAGTTCTGGAGTCTCGGCGTCTGTTCAGCTGCCGCCAGGTCTGTGTGTGGGAGACAGCAGAACCAGAGGTGTTTTGTTAAAAGCAGCTCACGTGGGGGAGAAGCTTAGGCCTTAATAGCAGTAATTAAATTATCTTCTTAATTATAAAGAGGAATGGCATTGTAGACATCCTTTATCTATCAGTTTTCAATTGCACAAAGTAAGCACTTAATCCTCTCCTTCCAGCGGCTGCCACCCGCTTCCCCTGCCACCCCCCAGCCCCAGGCTCACTAGGGCTGCTCCTGCCATGGAGACATCCTTCAGGGACACATGAGGGTGTGTCAGCTGTGTCACCGAGGCTAAGATGGCTAGAGTTCCTCACCTCAGCATCTCTGAGGTCGGCACACGTCTCTATCAAAGGGACTCCCGGTGTAACTGGAGGCCTTTTCCTTGGGGACTCAAGCACCTTCGACTGGACAGGGCTGAGACTTGAGGAATTTGGTTATTCCTTCAGTCACGTATTTATGTGAGCCTGCTGAGCCTGGGGTGGGGGGCGGGCCAGAGAGCCCCTGGATGCTGGCATGTCACCCCGGGGAGACTTTGGAAATCAGGACCTGACTCCTCAGGCCTCAGTCCCTGAGCTTCACCCCACCTTGGGCCTGCCCCCAAGGCTGGATGCACATACCCCATCCTCCTCATCTCCTCTTCCCTCCTGTGTCACCCTAGCCTCATGTCCTATCCTGATTTTTATTCCCATCCCCAAACACACTTTTTATCCCAGAAGGCATTTTCTCGAATCTTCCCCAGGGTTTCTTTTGTGACCTCATCACAGCAAAGGTGGTGATATCAGGCAGCCAGGGCCAGTGGAGGCCTTGTTGAGGAAGAGTCCAACCTGCCCACCCTGCTCAGGAACCGGGTCTTCCATGTTCGAGGGTGACTCTGGGAGAGAGGAGCCATTTCTCAGGGGCAGCCACTGGGCCCAAAATGTAGAATTACGGGTGATTGGGTTGGCTGGGTGAAGCTTCAAGGGAGCACCTCTGCCCACAAGGAATGGAAACAGAGACTCGCACCTGAACGTCAATAGCCGCCAGTGTCGCCAGAACCAGGGCACAGGCCAGGTGTGCCCAGCAGGTGGGCAGGTGAGCACGGTGGTTCCTCCACCTGCAGGGCAGGACCCAGCAGTGAAGAGGAAGGAACACAACTTGGGTGCCTGGCAACCATGTCAGGTGATCGGACCAGCCAGGCTCGGGAGGCGGTGCCCAGGGTGAATCCATCTATGCGCAGGCAGCGTCTGGAAGAGACAAAGCCGCAGAGAGCCAGCGAGCGAGCGTGTGTGCCAGGCCGCGGCACGGCCACAACAAGGAGCAGGGTTGTGTTCCCGGGCAGTAGAAAGTTGCCACCATTCACACAACCATCTGCCAAAGAGTGAATGTTAGTTACTAAATGTTAAGCTCTGCTCTCACATATTAAGAACCTGCCAGGCCCTTTCCTGCCTCCTCCTTTTCTTCTGTTTTCACCCCATTCTGGTGTGTCTGTTCTTTCCCTTCTTCTCCTTCTTGGCTTCTCTAGTGAAGTTGAATGGTGTCCTTTGAATAGTTTAAAGCTTTGTTTTTCTCAATGAGCAGAGCCGCATGTTTTTTTCCTTACTTCTCCAAGTAGGTAAGAGCGATGCCAAGTGTCATGGGTCACGGGTCGGAAAGGTGTGTGCTTGTGGCCCCCCACTGAGGCCAGTCCTTCTGCCCATCTGGGTATTCAGGCTCTAGTCTACAAGGTAAAAGGGACCCATTTTGTAAAGTGTTTTTCCTGCTCTCAGCTGGAGTTGTCACCCCCATGTTCTAGGGGAGCAGAGCGAGCTCTGGGTGCCTAGGAGCACACACCGCTGGACCTGGAATGCTTGCTCCCGAGATGAAGGCACCAGTGCCCACTTTTTTGACACTTTGGGCCCGGGGTGTTTGATGTTGAAGCTGGGTGCTGGCTGCACAGGACAGCTGTTTTTCCTTCATCTGGTCTATGGTTGAAATTTTAAAATAAAAAATTATGAGTTATCCAATGAATTCTCAAGATTAATAAACTGTATATTGTGTAATAAATGATTCCTATATAGTCCCACTCCAACTCAGTTGGTAAATCAAAATCTAATGGCTGTAGCAAAGTAAAATTTCCCCAATGTTTAAACATTGGTTGCAAATTTATTAAAAATCCTTCTAAATATTTAACAAAAATGACAAGCCTAACATATCAGTTCTAAAAGTGCCTTAACATTCCAGGAAAGATACACACACACACACAATGAGAATCACTAAAGCTGGTTTTAAAAGCGCTGGTTTTAGGTTCTCTCTAGATGGTTTCTCATTCTTTGTTAGGTGTGTTCTCAGCACCCACAGGGCTCGACCTGCCAACCAGGTCGGAAACGCAGCTCTGGGTCAGGCACCTCCAGGGCCTGGTGCTGCCATTGAGAGAGTCTGGCCCCACCCCAGCCTCAGACCGAGCCTCTCTTTATAACAAAACTGTATAGATTGAGGAACTCATAGCAATAGCCCTGTCTTTCATATTTGAATTCAGTTTCTGACCCTTGGCTTCTCTCCCTGAGTCGAGGGCTTCTCTAGGTTTCATGTGCGTGGGAAGTCCTGACCCACTCACTGTCCTGTTATTTGGAGATATGACCCTCATGTGTTGGGATGCGCAGCCTTCCTCCTGAGCATTTTGTCACACCCAGCAGGGCTGACTGAGGGGCGCTGTGTGCATGACTGGACAGTCCCACCTGCTAATGGCAGGACCAGGTGCACAGTTCCTGCTCCCCTCCCCACGCCGCCGCTTCTTCTCTCCAGCTCTGGAGCCTCAGTGGTCTGTACTCACTCTTTCTTTTGACACAGAGACACAGGACGAGCCTCATTTGTAAAGGCTGCAAACACCTTGGCCTTCCTCCATCACCTGGCTCAAAGGATGAGCTTTTGGAGCCCCACATAAGAAGCTCAACTCCCCCAAGATTGCAATGCCGAGAAGCCATGCAGAGGAGCTTGCACTGACGGCACTCCCTGGGCCCAGCCCTCCTGGGGCCCCACAGTCCAGCAAGCCCCTCCAGATTTCCTGACTGATGGGTTCCACACGCACAGATGCTAGGTTTGGGCTGGTTAGTAAGGCAGCAATAGATAACTGCAACGGGATGAGAGCAAATGACTAGATTACTTACCATTCCGCACCTTTACAAAACAACAAGGAGGGTGAAATGGGTAATGGGACTCAAATGTATGGTGACAGATGGAGACTCGACTTTGGTGGTGGGCATGATGTAGCATGTACAGATGTCAAATATGATGTACACCTGAAACTTATATGTTATAAACCAATGTTACCTCTATAAAAATAAATTTAAAAAATAAGTGAAACAATAGAAATGTAAGCATCTTAGTTTGTTCAAGTTGCTACAACAAAATGCCAGATGGGTGGCTTATAAACTACAGAAATGCACTTCTCATTGTACTGGAGGCTGCAAGTCCATGTTCAAGCCTGATACGGTGTTGGGTGAGGGGCTCTTCCTGTTCATTGATGGCTGTCTTCTCTCCATGTCCTCAGATGGTGGAAGGAGTAAGGAATTGCTTTGGGATCTATTTTATAAGGGCACTAATTTCACTCATGACCTAAGCATCTCCCAAAGGCCTCACCTCTTAATACCATTACCTGGGGGGTCAGGTTTCAACCTATGGGTTCAGGGGGGACCCACACATTCAGACCCTAGCAGTCTCCAGGCACGCTTTGACTTTATTACAATACCTTCCTGGTATGCATGCTTTTTGTAACTTTTCTCATCCTAGTGCCAATGAGAATTCTTGAATTATTAGTCTTGCCTGTTGGAACTGATGGCTGTGGCTGTCATCTTGATGCCTTGTGCATCCCAGGCCTGTGTGGGAGGCCCCTTGACCCGCAGCGCTGCTTCTGGCACCTCTGAACTCGTCCTGGCTTTGTGGCGGCAGCAAGAGTCCCCACGTCGGCACCCTGCTCCAGTGAAGGGCCAGGCAGTGAATACTTTTGGCTCTAAGGGTCCACGGTCCTGGATGCTGTGGCACAGGTGTGGCTGTTGATGACATGCAGGGCATACCTCCCTGACCTGCTCCAAGGGTCTGAGAGCCCAAGTTGGGGTGCAGGCCCTGAGTGCTTACCAAATTTTTTCAGTTTAGCACACCACATGGGCATGCCCTACTGCCTGTGGTAGGTGGGTGTATCTCCCACTCAGATGCTTTTTCGAGTGGACCCCCCCAAGCATGGTTTTGGAATTTCTTTTGGTGGACATCTGTCTGGGTGGGTCAGGTGTGTGTCTGCCCTGCTCAGCAGCCATAGCCTCTCCCTCTGCATCTAGCTCAGCTCCATCCGGCCAGGTGCTTCCTTTCTGCCTGGCTCCTAATGGGCCTCATGGGCAGGCTGGTGTAAGGGCCGAGCCGCTGCTCTCTGGCCTGGGGAAGCAGACTCTAGCCAGGGCTGAGCTGGCCCCAACGCATATGAAAACCAGAGCAAAGGCGGAGATGCTGCAGGAGAACGGGCGCGGGCTGGATGTGGGGCTGCAGGATGGGGAGGTGGCCTGTCTTCACTGAAGCACAGGTGCACAGCAAGCTCAGATTTAAGGTCTTCGACCGTGCCAGCTTGTCTTTAACACCAGGCTTTCCCATGAAGTTATAGCTAGTTGAGTATCAAGCGTTTCTAAAGAACCCCCTGAAGGAATGTTTTTTCTTTGTGCAAACAGTCCTTTTGTGTACAGGGTGTTCTGTGGCTTCTTGGCAGAGACACAGGTGGGAAACACCTGACTGAACATCACTCACTCAGGAGTGTAAAGACACGCACCGCACGTCAGCACAGAGCCAGCCTGCCGAGCCAGCGCCGCAGGGTCTCCCAGGCCACTGCGCCCCAGCAGGCCCTTCCTCGGGTCATCCTCAGCATCCACTTCCTGGGGTCACCCTCCACCACACACAGGCTGGTTTGCATATTCCCAGAGCACATGGCTTTCTGTCATTATCCCATCTGTGAAATTCAGGAAGCGCAGGAAAAGGCAGTGAATTCTGAAGACCTCGGGCTGTGTCCCTGGTCACAGCCTGGTCTGCCGTCAGCCTCCTGCTTGTCTGAGAGGAACCCGACTGGCAGTGGGATTCTAGGTAAGTGCTGCACACCTGCTGGGCGGGGTGTGACTGTGGGACCCACCTTGAAGGCCAGCCATGGGGCTGGAAGAGGGTCGGCATCAGGTTCCTCTGATGCTATCTCTCGCCAGGCGCATGTGCTGGGCCACTCAGCCACCTGCGCTGCTGGCCAGGACTGCTGGACCTTCTCTACCTCCCTGCACAGCTGCCTGCCTTCCAGAGGAGGTGGCCTGGAGGTGGGACCCACTGCAGGCCTGGCCATCCCGTTGATCAGAAGGGCCCCTTGCCCTGCACTGAAGGCAACTACCAGGGATGCTTTCTTTGTGGTCAAACATCTGGATCCCACACTGGGCCATGAAAGTTACTGCAGCAAGGAACACCCCAAGGCTACTCCTGCTGACCATGAGGAAGTGTGGCAGCCTCCAGGAGTCTGGGGCCTCTCCTACAACACAGGGCTCTGCATCCTGCCACCAGCCATGAGGGCTGGGAAAGGCGCCCACGCTGCTGCTGCCTGACTGCAGCCTGGAAGGCCCCGAGCAGTGGCCCCAACCACACTGTGCCCACACTTCAGTAAGAACAGGACAGCAGAATACACTGACCAGAGCTGGAACTACCCACAAGAAACATCTCTTGCTATCCCCAAATATAAGTTTTCTCTGTTGTGAGAAGAAGCTTCACCACAATCTCAAAGAATGTTAATGAAGAATATTGTGGGAGATGGGGGAATGAACTCTGCATCTCTCAGCTGATGGGCTGGTTGGACTGGAAAATGTCTTGCCGAGGGCGTGAGGCCACATGACAGGAGGTGGCTTGTCCAACATGTCCCCTTGCATTTGTCCTGGGGAAACCTGGGACTCTGCCCCATCTGCTTTCTCCACTTGGCACCTTCGCACAGCCTTCTTCCAGGTCCTGCCAGCTCACAGAGAGTGGCTGACTACTGGGAAAGTAACGTTAATGGTGGTGGCACAGTCACCAGGGTTTAGCCATTGGGGACTATGTAAAGTGAAAATGACTCCTGAATGAAACAGCATTAAATGTAAGTCCCAAAGGAGGTTGCTCAGCGAACAGCTAAAGTAGCCAGAAAAAGCACTTTGGAACCAGGGAGAAAATCACAGGACTGATTTTTTTTTCAATGTTTTTAAAGTTTTATTCATTAGTTTTTAGGAAGAAGGGAAGGAAGGGAGAAAGAGAGGGAGAGAAACGTCGATGTGAGAAACAATGGTTGGTTGCTTTTTATACGCACCCTGACTGGGGACCAAACCCACAACCCAGGTATGTGCCCTGATTGGGAATTGAATTGGCGACTCTTCACTTTGCAGGATGATGCACAACCAAGCCACACCAGTCAGGGCTCATGGGAGTGATTTTGCAAAGCCACCTGATGTCACAGACAGACGTGGCTGGGTGTGCTGTGCCCAGGGAGGGTCCTGTTGGAAACACCTGACATGACGGCAGGTGGACGAGCAGGGCCAGAGATGGCTGGACGCTCTGCTTTTGGCCTTCGGCCCAGCCCCGACCCACCCATGGGGACAGGCAGACACCACCTGTCAGCAAATGCACCGGCACTGCCAGCCTCCAGGTGTGCGGCCAGGAGTGGGGCTTCCCTCTTTCCCTCACAGCCTGAGGTGAAGGTCAAAGGCCTGGCCCAAGCCCTGCTCTCCCTTTCATCTGATGGGTTGAGGAACAGTGCTGGCAACTGGACTGCCAAGGACAGGCTTGTTGGCTGACACTGGGTGTGTGAGAACATCTTTTAAGGAAAAGCAGGCTTTTCGTGTCGTGGTAAAGTGGAAACTGGAGAACACTTTTCAGTGGAGTGTGAGGCCTCCCGTTGTCCTCTGCCTGAGCCCCACGGATTACTCGAAGTGTCGGGGGGCCATGCCCAAACAGCCTCTGTGCAGGCATTGCCCGAGGGGTGCCTCATGTGACCCCACCTGGACAGGCACAGGTGTGGGGGGCGAGGATACGGGCTGTGCTGAGCTTTCTGGCCTGAGATGGCCTCAGTGGGTTGCCCACTACTGCACCCTCCACCCGAGTCCACAGGGCCTAGCCAGTTCTTCTCTGTGGCTGGCGGAACTCCATGGTACGGACTGACCACAGTTCCCATCTCCATTCATCTGCCAAGAAACATTTTGGTTGTTTCTAGTGTTGAACAAAGCTGCTGTGAACATTCATGTAAAGGAAATAAAGAAGCCACCCCACGGAACATAGAGGGCCCACAGTTAATGTCAAAGGGACTAACCATGAGAGCACACTTGGCCTTGGAGCCGCAGGACTCCTCCTCACAGAGCACCTACCTGTCCTATGTGAGTGACACAGGGATGGCACCTGTGTCCATGCCGCAGCCCATGCTGGACGGTCAGGGAAACTAGCTAAAGCCCCTCCCCCCACCACGGGGGTCACAGCTGCTGAAAGATGGCAGTGCCCCTGCACACCTGGGTCCAGAGCTCAGCCGGTTCCCAGCACTTGGTCAGGTTTGAGGAAGGACTTGGCCCTGGGGATGTGACAAGGATAATCTGAAGCTCTGCAAACATCAAGCATCCTCCCCAGGCTGGCTGTCCGGGACACGGCCCATTCCTCATGGTGTGGGAGTCTGAGTCTGCTCAGGTTCGTGGTGATCTGCTAAGGCCCCAGGTCCTGCCGAGGCAGAGGCCTGCTGTACAAAGCCAGGGTCCCACTGTGGGTAAAGAGGAGGAGCCCAGAAAACGACCTGGATGGCCCGCTGGTTCGGATGCCAACATTCCTAGTACAGCTGGTGTCACTGTTCTAGGTGGCTCAGCTGAATAAACAAAATTCTCAGCCACCAATCTTTGGTGACATCCATTAAGCTTCAGATACTGAGGATCCTGACACCTTACCCACCCAGCCCCAGCCCAAGGCCCGCTCTGCATGGAGAAGGGCCACATCGGGCACAAGGGGCTTGTGGGGGATGTCCATCACAGCCCAACTTGGTCCCCACACACTGAGATTCGGCCACAAGATGTCCCCAGGACACTGCTCACCAGCACGACTTGGTGGACAGCCAGGAGCCCAGCTTGAGTCAGCTGCCCGTGATGCTCTGTGAGCCTCTGCGTGTGCCTTCAACGTCAGGGCGAGGGCTGCGCATGGGCACAGGGTCTGCATCACCAGCACCTCCTCTTCACCATGTCCAGGCATAGGACCCTGGCAGTCTGCATGCATGGCTCGCCTCAGCATCCTGGAAGCACCTCATGCTGACTTGCAGTACCCCATCCCCTGGTCTGTAACACCCCGCCAATGCTATCTCTGTAAATCCATGATTCTGACAAAGGACAGAGTCATCACGATTCTTGATGAGCTATGACGTGGACTTACACAGGGGCAGTGGCCCAGGCCCTCAGCTGGGACCCAGCCTCACAGCCCCTTGAGGCTGCACTAGCCCTGTGCACACCACCTGGGAGTCCAAGCGAAGGCAAGACGGGCTTGGGGAGTCCTAGCACAACAGTGGGTTCGAGCAGGGCTCTGGAAGGATGCAGAGTAACTGATGCTCCTTTCTCACGGCGGCATCTCCACAGCACAGCCCCACTGTCCCCAGCACCCGAGGAAGGACGTCGCCACTTGCCCTTTGCATGTGTTCACAGCTTTGCTTTCACAGGAAGGCCAGGTGGGTGTGGAGTCTTGTCTGACAGAGGTCATTGCTATTTGGTAGTACCCTGTGGCCATCATCACCTCTGGTCCAGTCTTTAGGGCGTGGACATCTGTGGAAGTGGTTGTGGAGGCTTTGCTGGAGGTCAGCAAAGGTTTGCCTTCTGAAATGATCATCTATGAGCAGGCACCCTACTGCTTTTGGCCAGGTGAGTGGGCAGGTGCCTCCGCAGAGACGAGGCAGAGGACGTGTGTTCTGAGGTGGCCCTGACAGACTTCAGTTGCTGCCCCAGTGTGTGGCCTCTTGGGGGAGCCATGGCCAGGCTACCACCAGGTGAGGTCACCCTCCACCATCTCTGACCTGTGAGAAGCACCCAGAACATGGCTCCCCGCAGCTCCCCTTGTGTCTGACGAGGTGTGGGTTCCTGCAGCCCAAACCACTCCTCCTCCTCACGACGTTCATGATGTGGAAATCCCGGCCATAGGACACACAGGGGCTGGTGTGACCCCTACCTAAGGTGTTGGGGGACATCTGGCAGCACCTCCGTCCAGCGGGGTCAGCGTGGGAGACCAGTCCCTGCACTGGGCGATCCATGAGCTCAGGATCAGGGCTGCCTTCCTGGGACGGTGCTCAGTTCCTGGGGGGCGGCCGCCAGCCCCTGGCGGAGGCTGGGTGAAGATCAGCAGTACATTATTATCAGCAGTGTAGTGGGGTCTTTCCTCAAGGGGCCTCGGTCTGTGACTGAGGGGCTGGGCCTCCGTTTTGGTGGCCGAGGTCAGATGTCCATTTCTTAGATCCACAACACTTCTGCTCATGTGGACCAAGACAGACCTCAGCAGGCTGCCCCTCAATTCCATTCCCAGGGACCCACGGTCACAGGCCCATGCCTGCGCCTCTGAGAGTCAGACTGCTGACTGGGGCTGCGACCCCAGTGGCCACCACGACAACCACGCCAGTCCTATCTTTAGCAACTGGGTGCCACCAACAGGCCCTGCCACCCGGGGAACCACTGCACTTAGAGATCCCTGTTCTGTGGCAGCAGCTCCCACTGCAGTTTCTGATCTGCAGAGAAAAGCGACGGCAGAGTCCTTCCAGGATGCCGGGCCCCTCACAGCTGTATTCCTCCCAGTGATGGGGGAGGGCGTGTCCCTGGCCCCTCCTGCAGTGGGTGCGCAGGTCTCCCATGGTAAGTCACCTAGAACACCCCAATCTCTATAAGCCCTCAGGTGCCCCCTCTGCGGTACCCCAAGGCAGCTCTGGCATTTCAACCCCAACTTAGTGTGCTTGCCTTGTGGTCCTTGTTTCAAACTACCAACAAGACCTAGGAGGCCCTTCTAACCCCTTGAGCTGCGGCGTCGAGGCCAAACCCTCTGTCAGTGGGCCTGTTTCAATGGATTCGGCCCGATGCATCTCATATTCCTGCCACCTGGATCCCACACGTGTTCTCCAGATTTCCGCCGGCATAAGCCAGGAGAACCATGCAGCTCTTCTGGAGCGTAGCCACCTCCTCATGGGTCACACTTTGTACCTCACCCTTGGGGGCCTGCTAGGACCTGAGTCTAGTTACAAGCAAAGCAGGGCGGGGCTGAAGATCCTGAGTGTCCCGCAAGGCCCCTGCCTAGGGGGAGGCCATTCTAGGTCCTTTGGGTAAAGGAGGGTGGACTTCCTCCGGCAGGGCCCAAGGGCTCTTCTGTCAAAGAAGCTGGCAGAACAAAGGGGTTTGAGGCCCCCAGCTTTGCCGGGACCTGCCCACAGTTCCCACCCCAATTTTAAGGATCCTGTTTCTTCCCTACTGATGACCTAGCTTTAGGAGAAGACGCCCTGATGGCAGGGCTTGGCCACACGAGGAAGGAGACTCTGGGTGCGCTACCTGATTGGGGGGCCAATGCCCAGTTGCCCTGCGTGTGCGGCGCCAGCTGTCACTGCGCCCTGGGTGCCAGGAGGGCCAGGCCTGGCCTGTCTCATCTACGGCTGCTGTGCTTTCTGCCCAAATGTAGCCCTTTGTCATCCTTGGTCTCGCTCTCTTTGGGGTGGCCCTCCCTCCCACCCATCCTGTGTTTGACCTGCCCCGCAACCTGGGCCCTCTCTGCCCAGTTGCCTTTGCCGTCCCTCAGCACCCTCTTTCTGCCTCACTTCCGTAGAAGTCAGTCACTCCCTTCTCCTGTCCTGGCCTCAGCGCTGTGCATCAGAGCTCCTGCCTATCCTTGGGGTGAGGAGCTACACGTCAGGTCCTGGGGACCACACTCAGTGTCCCCTGCTGGACGGGTGCTGACCAACCTGCCCTGTGGAGGGTCTGAGTAGATGACACTCACTTGGCTCTGACCCTGAGGGGGAAACAGAGGGGTTGCCTTGGAGAATTCATATCCCAAACCTACAGATTTGCAACTTTAAGTTTACTGGAAAGCACCTCCCAAGCTGGCCTCTAACCCAGGCCACACATGCCCAGGTGTCTGGCCCAGTTGCTCTTTGTAAACCACAGAGTCACTGCTGCATGGATGCTGAATTTCACAAGAGGAAACAAGCCTCATGCAAAAAGCGAGAAGAACTGGTGACTTGATGTCCTCAGGGGTCCTGAGGCATGGTTTCCACATGCCTGGGTCAGACCGAAGTGTGGGTGCCACCTCTCTGTCCCCCGTGTGTCTGGAACAGGAAGCAGGCAAGTCACGAGCGAGGGTAGAGCGACCAGATGCTGATGCGATGATCCTTGGACCCTGCTGCCAGCAAGCCATCAGCAGCAAAGGCCACGCAGTGGACAATGGCAGTGTGGAAGGCCAGCACGGCCAGTGGCTTCATCGTCCGCCAGTGAAACACGCGGACACGATGGTCCCAGCCCGCAGTGGCCAGGATCTTTCGGTCAGGCCGGATCTTGACATCAGAGATCCCAGGATTGGTGAGTTCATGAGTCCTGCACACCTATAGGTTGACAGTGGCAGAGAGAACCATTAGGTGGCTTCTGAGACCTGTCACAGAGACTCCCACCCACGAACACTGTCCAGCAGCTGGAACAAGGAGGGAAAGGTGGGCTGCACACACCTGCAAACGTACCCTCTTCCTCCTGGGAGCTAGAAGCAGGCCTGCTGAGGGAAGCAGACTGACCTCTGCCCTTGGCCAAACCCTTGGGTTATGATGGAAGACTTGGGCTCTTCCCCCAGAGAGCCCCCGAGGCCCCACGGAGCTGCACCCCTTCACGAGCCCCCTGCATGCCTCTGCTGGGAATTCGGAGGCTGCTCAATTCTGTCCCATCAGGCTCCCAGGAAAAGCCTCAGTGGGCTGGACCCTGTGGCCCCTCACCACAGAAGTAGATTGCACCCGAGTGTCCAGGTGAGCAGAACGTTTCCGGCATGATGGCGAGTAAAATCAGCACCTCTCTCTCTGCGGAAACCTCCCACCCACCACGGCACAGGGAGTACAACAAACACAAACTCCATCTTCAGCAAAACTGAGATTAAGTGAAACCTCCAAAGGCGAGAGGGGTTCAAGGGCTGCCAAGAGTGGGAACCAGCCGCGTGTGGACAGGACGAGTGGATGCCAACACTGAAGACCGAGGTGGCAGGAGGAGCTGCAGGGTGTGACCTGGCTCCGGGAAAAGCCTCAGGCCCCGGCCGGGGTCCCAGAAGAGGGCTGGCACTGGCACAAAACAAGGAGTGGCACACGCACACCCCACCTGTGTGGAGCAACCATCCGGGCTGGCGTCTCTGGGGCGCAGCACCCCTGTCTCCTCAGTGCTTAGGGATGACCCCTCCCTGGCATGTGCCTCCTGCAACCAGAGCTGCCTTTGTGGTCACGGCTGTTCTTGGTTACAGAGGACACTGTCGTGCACTGCAGGGCATCTGGTATCTCTGTCCCCACACACTAAATGACAGAGGCACTTTGCCATCATTGTGACAACCCCAATGGGCCACTTCCTTCCACTGCTCCTGTGCTTGGCCTAGGCCTGGGTATCACGGGCTTGCACAGCCCATCCCTCACCAGCACCCCCTTTTCTCCTAATTCCCCTCCCAGTGTGGCCATAGCGATCTCAGTTCAGAATCATTCATTTCTACAAAGATAACACAAGGTTAAAGAAGCAAAGAAATATGGGAAAACAAATGGCAACATTCCTTGGAAGCAAATGGAAATTGTCAGCAAGCATTTTAAGCCATAAGTTAACAAACAAAACTTTAAGAAGCAGTTACCTCTATAAAATAAAAATCCGAAGCACAGAATGGAGGAGGAAACTTGAACTGACAGAGCACAGGAAGAGGTAGCAGGAAACTCAAAGAAATGAAGGGGAACTGGAAACAGCAGAGACTCAGAGACGCCTAACAAGACGGTGAAGGCAGGAATGGCACAAAGCGAGCGAAAGGGAGGGAGACAAAGGGCTACAATGGACTGGACAGAAAACAGACAATGGAAGACAGGCAGAGGTGTTCTAGCATTCACTGATTTAGAAAACCAATTTTTAAAAATTTATTTTAGAGAGAGAGATGAAGCAGGGGGAGAGAAAGTAGAAACAAAGGTTTTTTGTTCCACTTATTTATTTATTCATTGGTTGCTTCTTGTATGTGACCTGACTGGGGATTGAACCCGTAACCTTGGTGTACTGGGATGACCTTCTAACCAACTGAGCTACCTGGCCAGCACTAGAAAATCAATCTTCTAGAAACTGAAATCTTATGATCCAAGTACAGAGAAAGGCTAGGGAATAGTCAGCGATAAGATATGTCTAGTAAAATCACTGGACAAAACAGCTAATAAAAGTCCTTTTGGTAATCAGGCAAACAGACCAAGTCAGTCTATGGGGGTAAGGTTCCGGCTGTCCTCAGAATGTCTGCCGGCCACGTCGGTGCCAGCGGACGGCAGAGAGATGCCTGCAAAGGCTTCGAAGGGAGGCATGGCCCAGGAACTTCATATCCACCCAAACTGCCGCTCAAGTACAAAAACAATAGACAAGCATTTTTGAACATGTAGGAACTGAAGAATATGCTCCCATAAGCTCTTCCTGAAGGACTACGGGATTAACCCCAGTCTCATAAGAGAGAACTGGAGAGCTACAGCAAATGGCCTGGCAGAGAAAACTGAATCTACTTACCTGCAGGATTAGGTCTAAAACAATGTGGGGATTATAGCTTTAGAACCGGTTATGTAAGTAACAGAAAGATGGGAGGCTAGCAAAAGGGATGGGATGTTAAGTTCGCTGATTCTCTCATCTTTAGCCATTCGGGGAAAAGATACAATAGCCAACCTCATATTTGAGAGATCATCTGATACCCCACTGTAAATAATGACAAAACATTATTTCCTCCACACAATCCCCCAACAGACATTAGGTACCTTTGTTACCTAGTATCTGCTCTTGTATTTCTCCAGAAAGGAATAAAAACAGAATTATGACTGGAATCCAAAGTTAAATCCAAATCTGTGCTATGTGTGAGAGAGACACCAAAACAATGATCAGCAGAAATATACCAGGAGACTGCAGACAAGAGAAGTGGGGTCCCATCTTAGCAAAGACTGAATTCAGAGCCAAAAGCACTGAGCCAGACTATATACCACACTTAACAATGATAACAGGTACAATTCACAGTACAGAGCTGTAAATACCTGTTCAACAAATAAACAGTCTTATCATTCATGAAGCAAGAACGATAAGAAAGTGGCTACGATGGAGACACCGGTACCAGCTTGGTCCTCTTGCTATAAACAACCATCAAACTGGACAAAATATACTAAGCAACTATGTCCAGGCACTGGACAACAGGAGGGAAGGGCAGCTGATGAGAGAAATCTCCCAGATGCCCCAGTAGCTCTCTGCCCAGGGAGATGTCCCAGCCACAAGTCCAGGTGGGGCCCAGCACTATGTGAAGCTGAGGGGCCAGGGGGCAGAGTGTGGGGCAGCTGGAGCAGCTGAAATCTGTGGGGTGCAGCAGCAGCATCGAGGACACTGGTGGAGGGACTGAAGGCCGTGTGTGGTCCCATGAGTTCGGTGTGAGGCTGGGCTGTGCACGCTCAGAGCACCACACCAGGTTTGCCAGACAGTGGCAGCTACAGGGTTAAACAGAACAGACACAAGTGACCAACAGTTACCTCAGGGTCAGCTGGGCTGGAGTACAAAGACTGTGTGACAACCCAATGCCCTCTGAGACACCTGGCTTTGAGAGTAAGGGTTATGCCTGAAGGCAGGGCCCTACTGCAACAAAGCGGGAAACCAGGCCCTCCACGTTTGGAAGTTGGTCCCAGCACGTTAGAGGAGCCTGGGAATGAACCTGGGCTTTCCACAGACCTGCCCTACCAGAACACCAAACCAAACCTATGCCAGTTCAAGGTGAAAGCCAGTAACTGAACTGCCTGACAGAATAAAAGTGAACACTCTTCAGGGCAAAATAATAGAATTTAGAGTCTCTATCATGTATTCTTTACAATGTCCAGCACACAAACAAAAAATTATTAGACAAGACAAAAAGCAGAAATATATGACCAAAAGTCAAGTGGGAAAAAAAGGCAGTTAATAGAAATTGATCCAGAATGTCACAGCTATTGAGCGTATCAAAGACTTTAAAGCAGCTATTTAAATATGGGTAATTAAAAAAGAAAGTGCATTAAAGTAATTACCAAAAAATTGTCTTGAGGAGTGAACAGATAGGAACTATTAATGGAGAAATGAAAATTATCAACAAAGAACCACAACAGAGGAGCCAACACAATACTACAGGAGAAAACACAGCTGGAAGATGGATGCTGCCCGACTAAGACTTCCTGTAAAAGGACAGTAATCAGATTATGTGGTATTGGTGAAAGAATAGACAAAACAGATCAATGCGATAGACTAGAGAGCTCAGAAATAGACCCACATAAATGCGGTCAACTTGATCTTTGAAAGGAGCACAGGTAATACAATGGAGCAATGACAGTCTTTCCAACAAATGGTGCTGCAACAACCAGACATCCACATGCAAAAAAAAAAAAAGAATTACACACGGACCTTACACCCTTTACAAAAACTAACTCAGAATGGGTCACAGACTCAAATATAAAATACACAACTATAAAGCTCCTAGAAGACAATACAGGAGAAAATCTAAATGACCTGGGGGTTGGCAGCACCGTTTTAGATACAACACCAAAGGCACAATCCCTGAAAGGAAGGACTGGTCAGCTGAATTTCATTAAAATTAAAATTGTCTGCTCTGTGAAAGACACTGTCAAGAGAAAGAAAAGACAAGCTACAGACTGAGAGAAAATATTTGCAAAAGACACATCTGATTGTCATCCAGAATACACAAACAACCCTTAAAACCCAGCAACAAGAAAACAAACAACCTAATTAAAATATGGGTCAAAGAACTTAACAGATACCTCACCAAAGAAGATACACAGAGGGCAAATAAGCATATAAAATGATGCTCCCCAGCCTCAGGCCATGCCGTATGGCAGTGGTGGGGGTGGGGGTGGGGGTGGGGGTGGGGGTGGGGGATGCACCTCCGCCCAGCTGTGTCCTATGCAGCTCCTGCAAGTCCACGTGGTCCAGGCCAGAGGGTTCCCTCTCCAACTCCAGGCTGGGGAAGAGCCAGCAGCTGCCACTCTGCAGCAGCTTTAGCACCACAACTCAGGTCTCACAGTGCATCTCAGAACCAAGAGACAGGTGGTCAGACAGGGTGCAGACGGAAGCCTCACACCCCTCCTGGAAGTGTGTCATGCACTGAGAAGCAGCGCCAGTCTGCTGCACTCCCCTCCCAGGTTTATTCTGCGGAATCTCCTTCACTGAAATTTCAGGAAGCATGTGTTCCAGGGCACCGGTTCTCCGGCTTTCTTGAGCAGGGGTTTGGCGGTGAGCAGGGTAAAGGTGGCCCTATGTGTTTAGGAAGCCCTTCTCCCACCTGAGGAGGCAGAGGGGAGGCTGGGTGCATTCAGGGCTCCCCAGCACCAGCCTCTGGGGTCCCTTCCGACTGGACGAGTATTTCAGATGAGTCTGTCACTGATCCAAATATTCTACCTCCAGGGCAGGGTCAAGCCAGAATGAAAAAGTGACCCTTGCTCAGCAGGGCTGTTTAACGACAGCCTCCACTGCCCCCACCCTGAAAGGCGAGGGTTTAGGCTGGGAATGGCACATGGGGTCAGCATGCAAAGTGTGCATGGGGAAAATGGGGAGCCTTATTTAGAGAAGAGAAAACCCGGCCATGTCTTCAAATGATTACAAATTATTTTACCAGTGCATTTGCAAAGGTTTATAAAACCATCCATAACATATTTTTTCCTTAGATTTCTAGACTTACTGGTGTGACAGCTAATGCAATAACGATTTGTTTCAAATGTCAGTGCTTAAGCTGTACAAAGCTGATTTTATACATTTTTCTTGTTGGCTGCATTGTAGTTAATGAAATTAAACACACCCATTGCATTTGTCCTCAGGGGACAAGGGACTGAACACACCACTGGTTTATTTTTCTATTAAAATAAATTGCAGACAGCCGCATTTGAATGGCCCCAAGTGGGGCTCACCCAGGAGCCAAGGGACTCTCTGGGCTGCTGGGTGCAGTTCATCAGCACCAGGGTTGCACTGGAATGCCTGTATTCAAGAGAGTATGGCATCACCCTGGCCGGTGTGGCTCAGTTGGTTGGAGCGCCACTCCGCACACCGAAAGGCTGTGGGTGTGATTCCAGATCAGGGCACATGCCTAGGTTGTGGGTTTGATCCTCAGTCAGGGCACATATGGGAGGCAACCAATTGATGTTTCTCTCTCTGTCCTCAATGCCCATCCTCTCTCCCTGTGACCAACAAAAATAACGCCCTTGGGTGAGGATTAAAAAAACCAAACTACTATTGGATCTTAATGCAATCCTGGATAAGAATATACTTTATGCTATGTGAAGAAAATCTTATTACTAAAAACCACAAAAACTAACCATCATTACTTTTTTTAAGATTGTATTTTTATAAGAAAACATTCAAATGTGTGCAGCTATTTTCTTATGTTGAAAAGGTTTTTGTCCACAATGAGTTAATGTATACAAAATACCTTAGTTATTAATAGGCCAATATGTGTGATACCAATATTGATTTTAAAAAATTAAAACCAACCATGCTTCTGGCATGATAAAAGTATCAAATTAAATCCATGATTTTCATTCATCTAGAATGTTGTTAAAACTTATTCCACAATCTTTAAAATCTGAGAATATTTTTAATATCTCTGGCTTTATTTTGCCAGAGTCATTATGTCATATATGTATAAAGAAAAAGGTGAGTATGCACTTGTATGAATCCTCAGCTGGAAATATTCATATAAAGTTGGCTAATTTATATTCACTTTATTTTGTATATAGATTTCTAATATTTTCAGTCCTGTGTCATTTATGCTTCCTTCATTTGAATAAATTCACTAAATATTCCTTTAAAAAATACGCTTCCATCATTTTTCATCAAGGAAATGCAAATTAAAACAAGACACCACTACACACACAACAGAAAGCCTAACACCCAGAACACAGACACCGCAGAGCGTTGGGGAGGAGGCGGGGCACCAGGAACTCACACTCGCAGCTGCTGGGAGCGGGCAAAAGTGCCACCCCTTTGAAAGACAGTTTGGTGGCTTCTTACAGAACTGAACATACCCTTACCTTGCAATGTAGCAACTGCACTCTTTCCTATTTACCCCAGAGGAGCAGAAATTTATGTCCACTCCAAACCTGCACGTGGATGTTCATAGCAGATATATTTATAACTGCTAAAACTTGGAAGCTACCAAGATACCTTTCAGTAGGTGAATGGATAAACTGAGGTATATCCAGACAATAAAATATTATTCAGCACCAATAAGAAATGAGCTATCAAGCCATGAAGAGACATGGAAGAAACCCAAGCGCATATTACTAAGTGGGAGAAGCCAATCTGAAAAGGCTGCATACTGTGTGATTCCAACTCTATGACATTCTGGAAGAGGCAAAACTATGGAGACAGTGAAGAGATCAGCGGTTGCCAGGAATAAGCGGGGAGGGAGCCCAGATAATTTGGGGCGGGGGACACACCCAAACCCATAGGATGTACATCCAAGAGTGAACAGAATGTAAAGCATAAATGCTGGGTGATAAACCATAATCGAAAATCCAGAACTAAAAGCTGAAAACTGAAATGAAAAATGTGTGGGATAGGCTCAACAGCAGATTGGACATAATTTTTTAAAAAAATAAGTAAACTGGAAGACACCTCAATAGATATGATCTAACCTGAAGAAGAGAGAGAAGACTGATGAAAACTGAACAGAGCCTCAGGGACCCACCTTTGGGATGACATCAAACTGTCAAACTTAGAGACGTCCCAGGGGAGTGAAGCTGCTGGCAATGATGGGTGGACAGAAACTCTGCAGGGCAACAGGGGCATGTGGGAAGCAAGACTCGACGAGCTCTCTTCAGGAGCAGTGGAGGCCGGAAGACAATGGAACGGTGGCTTCAAAGTGCAAGGCGAAAACCCAAACTATCGTCCTGAAATTCCATAGGCAGAATTCTTGGGAAAGGAGGGTGAAATAAAGACATTTTTCTGAGAAACAAAAGCTAGAGAACTTTCGCCAGTGGAACTACCCTACAAGAAATGCTAAAGGATATTCTCCCAGCTAAAGGGAGGTAAAACCAGATGGAAACTCGCACCTGCAGGAAGAGCACCAGAAATGGGAGTAGTTGAGTAAATATAAAATACTAGGGTTTTTATATCCAGTAAGCCTTAAGAAATAACAACTGATGCTTTCATGTAAACCCAGTAACGCTGTAAGGCAGAGTTCCTAGTGAGTGTGAAAGTAAACTATGGAACAGCACAGTGGAGAGCATGGGAGGGACGGCGATGACATCACGCTAGGGCGGGGCTATGACATGCTATGGGCAGTGTGACCACATGAAGGAGACCTGGGTAAGTTACAGAAACAGACTGTTAGCCTGTGAGCTAGCACTGAGAAAAAAAATATGACAAGAGCTATGTACAGTGAAGGAACCAAGAGAGGAAGTGAAATGGAACACTAAAAAATAAATACTTGATAACACACAAGAAGGCAGGAAAGGAGTACAAGAGGGTCAAAAACGGAAGTGACAAGTGAAAACCAAATACCACGATGGTAGACCTAATGCCAGACACATCACTAATTATATTAAGTGCAAACAGACTAAATGCTCCAATTAAAAGGCAGAGATTGTCAGAAAGGATCAAAGACTACAAAAGATGCTTTTAAATATAAAGAGATCCAGACAGGTCCAAAGTCAAAGAGAGCCGTATCACGCAAAGAGGAAACATAAGAAAGCTCATGCCGCAGCTCTCTCATCAGACAAAGCCGACTTCGGGACAAAGGATGTCACAAGAGACACAGAGGATGTTTTCAAAAAATGACTGTTCATCAGGACACAGTAGCCGTATTGAATGCTTACATTCCTAGTGACGGAGCTTTAAAATTCATGAAGCAAAACTGACAGAACTGAAGGGAGAGACAGGAATGTTCACAGCCACACTCGGGTGTTGTAAGACCTCACTCAGTACCTGCTGGGAGACCAGACAGAAAGATGGGTAAGGACACTGAAGACCTGAACAACACCGCCACGCACCTCGACCTAAGTCGGGCTGACAGAACACTCCGCCCAACAACTGCAGAACACATGCGCTTTCACCAAGATACACCATGTGCCGGGCCAAAACACAAGCCTCAATAAGTATCTGCATACTGACATTGTACAGGGTACCTTCACTGACAGCAGAATTAAACTAGATTAAAGATATCCACAAATTCAACAAATATTTGGAAATTAAATAATATACTTCTAAGGAACCACTGGATCAAAGAAGAAATCACAAGGGAAAATAGAAAGAATTTTCAACCGAATAAAAATGAAGACAAAATAAATCAAAATTTGTGGAACAGACCCACAAAGGCTGGTGACTAGACTGGCGGCTGACTCTTCCACAGCCCTGCGGAGGGGCGGCGGGAGCCCAGAGAAGCACCTGGGACCGTGGGCACCGTCAACACGCTGACTCACACTCAGAGGTGCCCACTACAGGATTCCTGGAGGACAGCTGTTCCAACTTCTGGAAAGGAGGACTTGAGATGCAAATGTGAGGGCAACATTTACAGCACAAAATAGCAACAAAGAGATACAATGTGTGCGAGACCACCTCAATGAGAGACAGCTACGTCTGAAGGAAGGTGGAAGGGGAAGGATTATAAAATAAATAAATAGAAGTTATTAAAGGATGTAACCACCAGAAGAAACCTGGCCTGAGCCATGTTCAGTTGGCGAAATTGACTGTTAGGCAAAAATCCTTTCTAGAGATAAGAGGGACTAAAGAAAAGGTTCAATTCTCCAGGAAGATTAGCATTCTGAACTTGTATGTTTGTAAGTCAGCTTCAAAATGCAGAAAGCAAAAATTCACAGGGTACAGGAAAACTGAGCAAGACATGTGGCAGCTGGAGGGTCTGGCTGACCCTTCCCGGGGCCCCCAGGTCACAGGCACGGCAGATGCCGTGCCTGGCCCAGCACGCACAGGTACAGCCGTGCACGCAGCAGCGAGAAGCACTTCCTTCTCAAGCACATGTGGAATACTTATGAGAACTGGACTGGCCTCCACATTTCAAAGAGCTGATATCATTCAGACCTTCTCCTCCGACCACAATGGAATTAAGTTAGAAATTGGAAAATAAAAAATAACTGGGGGGGGGGGAATCAAACATTTGGAAACATAAAAACACTCTAATCAGCTCAGCAGTCGGCGAACAAATAAAGATTGGGTCCGCCCAGAGTGCGTGGTGATGAAGACGGCGACATCCTACAATGTGGGACGCAGACTTCGGCTGCTGCGAGGAAGGCAGGCCGGGAACGAATGCGTCATGCTCCCCTCTCAAGTCAGCAGAGCCCAGAGCGCACGGGCAGGAGGCAGGGGAAGAGCAGGGCAGAAATGCTGAAACAAAACAAGATCGACCAAGCCAAGGCTGATCGGGGACACAGAAGGGACAGTCCTGCAAATATACGGCCGAAACGTAAACCGTCATTATAAACAACTTTTAAATTAAAAAGTCAATATGAAAATACCTTGAGGGGGTTAATGCCTATTGACAAACTCCTGGAAAAGTGAAACTTATTTTTAAAAAAATCGGGGAAACCTAAATTAGTCCAAGAAGAAAATCAGACCTTCCCTGCCCCACGGGTATAGGCAAGGACTGGCCCACAGCCACCAGAGAAACAGGCCCCCACTGCACCCCTGTCAACATGTCCAGAGATCAGCAGAGGAGGGAATGCCTGCTCCCCGATTCTGGGGCCCCTGATACCTGGATACCATAAGCAGTGTGAGGCAACAGAAGAGGGGGTACAGCTCGGTCTACTGACAGACGGACGACCCTGAACAACTCCAGCCAAGCCCCTCAGAGGACACGCTGTGGAGCGGGTTACTTTAGCACTATACAATTGTTTTAATGTTATCAAAAACTGAACAAAGCAACTCACTAAATTAACAGACTTGAGAAGAAAAGCCATGAGTCTGACAGCCTGATGCAGTATCACGATCCAGAGTCTTTCCCCACCAGCAGTGGGACAGAACCTAACCTGACAACGGGAGTTTCCCAGCCCCCACAGTGCTCGCTGCTCTCCCTGTCCGGCAGCACGTCCGGGAGGCTTGCAGCGGCCCCTGCTTCCCCTCAGCGTGCCCTGCACTCCGGCTCCACACAGGCGGCCAACGCGGGCACTCGCTGGCACAGGGCCATGGGGCAGACGCACCGTGCATGGGCGAGAAGGCAAATTCCACACATGTGCCCACTTGTGCGGACGTGCGTCCACCCGGCCCCTCCCGACTCGCATGGCCGGAGCACTGGCAGTCGGAACCAGCACCAGAGGCTGACCGTCCTTTTTTCTCCTGTGAGCTTCGTTCCTGAGCCGACCAGTGTGCACAAACCTCCAAGGCGGCGACACAGCTGGGAGGGGCTGAGACACCTAGTGCTGTCCTGGCGTCAGCTACAAGACTCAGCCCACCTGCCACCTCGCAGCTCCTCCTGGAAACGTGGTGGCATCGAGGCAGAGGCCTACGGTGCAGCCTGGCTCTCGGGCAGGCTATGAAAAAGAGGTGCTGGAAGTTTCCTGGGGACGTAAACTGGAAGGGACCAGTTCCGGTGCTGGGGCTCCTGTTCCTGAGGAGGAGGAAGTCCTGTCAAGGTGTTCACAGTGAACGTGGCCAGAGCCCCATGTTCCTGAGACGCGGATGACAGGCTGGGTTGCGCCCACAGTTCTCTCTCTTTGTTATGAAATCAGGAGAAACATGCTCGGTCAGGGTCCTGTGGGCTCCCTCCAACCTGCCCCACACGCTCTGCTGCTGACACTTTAGAGGGAAGTCCCCGGAAGGGCTGTGGAGAGAAGGGGCAGTGGCCATGCAGCGGGGACACCTGGTCAGCCTCAGGCAGAGTGAAGATTGTGGGGGGGGGGGCATATGGTGAGTCTGCTTCCCAGTCCAGGCTGGCTGGGGCGGGGGGGCCTCATTATTATTTAAAGACCTAAAAATATTGCTGGCCGTAAATCAGCCTCTGCTTCAAGGCTGTGGGCCCTACCCCAAGTACAGGAGGAAGGAGCAGGTCTGTGCACCACCTGTGCCTCGTGACAGCTGAGGCCCAAACTCCTGGTGGCGCTCTGGAAAGCCACCTCAGGAAGGCAGGTGAGCAGCCTGGTGTCACCGTGTGTCCTCAAGGCCACAAGTCCTGATGCAGGTAACTGGGGGCTCCTGGCCACCACCTCAGCCCCTGGCCAAACCTGTCTTGGACCAGGCCCCTCGGAAAGGATCCCTGGCCACCAGTGGCTCTCACAGCACATGACCTCAGGTGCCAGGAATGCGCACGCGGCGCGGCCACCATCTGTTTCCCATTACCCATGCTCTGCTGCGGGAAACCTCATCTGCGTCTCTGCGCCCAGCGCCCGCCTGGGAGAGATTGATTTGGGCTCATTAGAGACTTCGGCAGCAGGCCGAAAGGTGAGGTACATCTGTGTCCACGTGGCTTTCAGGCTGGTGGGTAGCCACATCACAATGCCCACTGCAGGGCTGGGCACAGCGCACCTATGGATGCCAAGGGCCTGGAGGCCCCCAGACACTTCCTCCTCAGAGGCTGGCGCTACACAGCCCGAAAGTCCTCAGGGCCTCTGGGCCAAAGCGACTTCCAACATCATGCCCAGCTGTCTCCGGGTGAGGTGGCTGTGCTCAGCAGGCAGAGCACTCCCCAGCTTGGATGCGCATTGCTGAGTGAGGCCCCAGCCTAGGCTCTGCCAGCACATGGGCCACGTCCATTGCTCCCCTTCTGCCACAACCTTCCAGTTCGTTAAGAATGCCCTCTGCTTTAACTTTTCAACTTATCAGTACAGTAAAAGATCATCTCTGGAACACGCCCCATATATTTGTCTTAAGTCCCAGCAGCTGTTTTCCAAATACGCAAGGAGAGACCAGGCCAATCTGAGCTGGGATAGCAGGAAGGCCCACTCCTGGGGACCTTGGCGTGCTGCAGCCTGGGGTGCTCAGGGAAGCCGCCTGGGTCCTCAGCCATTTGTGAATTTAGGCTGATGAAGTTCAAGGCACAGAAGACTGGAGCACTCGACTCCACAGTGAGTGGGTCTCGGGGAAGCTCGAGGAAAGGGTGGGAAGGGTGTGAGGGAGCACTCTGCTGCCGCAGGAGGCGGGGAAGGCTCCGCACCCAGCTAGGCTGACTCAGCTGCTAAGGACCCAGCACCAGCGTGGCTCTGCTCCAGCTTCGGGAGGCGACAACCATCATCACGACTTTCACTGCCACTCCCAGCAGGTCCACAGGCCCCCTTCTCTGGGAGGAAGGCACGAGAAGCTCAGCCACCCCTTGCCAGGCCCGGCCCCCTTGGGAGGCCTGTCTGAACACCTCCTGCCTTCAGGGTCTCTATGGATTCCCTGGGATGATGGAAGGATGGAGGAATGGTTGGAAAGTTGGGAGGGGTGATGCCAAAGAAGTGTGAACTTGTGCCCTGTCCCAAACATAACATGTGACCTCTTCCTTGCCTGTCTTGCTGGGCTCTGACCCGCTGCTCCTCATGACTCACAGGGCTCGAGACAGAACCTCAGCTCCAGCGTGCAGAGCCACAGGGTAGTCTCATGCCTGAGCAGTGGGCACAGCCCTCTCCTGTTGCTGCCCACAGCCTGCTCTGACACTAACCCTGGGTCCCTGGCAGGGCTGCTGTGCATGAGATGCCAGAGGCCCCTTCAGCTCTAACTTGGATGGGCACCTCCCAGTCTCATTCCACCTGACCTCAGTGTCTGTCCTCTGACCTTCATGTCACTGCTCTTGGGCACGCACTTCTGCCCCTGGCTGTCCTCACTCTATTCCCCTTGGGATGGCCTGGTGACAATGCGGCACCCCCAGGTTGCAGCCAGAGCATGGAGATACCTGTGGGGCGCTGCAGTGTGTCGTGTCCTGACTCTCCCTTGGGACCCATCCCTCCCCCATCCCACCCATGACTCAGGGGTCCAGTGGTGCCCACCCAGGGCCACCTCCCCTGGTTGTGGGAGGCAGGCTTGTTAGGCTGCTGAGCAAGGTTTCCCTACCTGGAGAGGAGTCCTGGGAGAAATCTTCTTCAGACTCCTGTCTATGGGGGGCAGCCTAGACCACACAGCCCTGCAGAGGAGGCAGCCACCAGGGCCCACCCTCTAGGGCACCACTGATGAGAGCCCAGGTGAAGTCCGGAGCTGGGCTGCTGCTGCTGCTTCTCCTGGCACCCCCTGGAGCCCTGCTCCCTACCAGACCTGGGGTCACAGAGCTGCCTTTCCAAGGAGCCTCTACTTGCTGGCTGTGGTGAAGCTTCAGCCTTCCAGTACTCCCTGGCTAATGGGGGCTCCTCGCGCACCCCCAGAAGCCAATGTGCACCCAGGAGAGCCCAGGAGACCCTCTGGGAGCTGGGAGGCACAGGACACACCCAGCGGCATCTCATCCCCCATGGCCTGCAGCTCCTGTCCAGAGTGAGGCCTGGAAAGGAGGCTCCCCATCCCCAAACTCCATCCCTACCATCCCAAATAGGGCTGAGCAAGCAGGGCCAACCTGTTCTGAATACCAGGCACAGGCTCAGACGTGGCCCCCAGGTGCTCCGCAGGCACGCTAGATGGAAAAGTGCATGGGACATTATGAGGTTTACCGGGACATTATGGGGAGGTTTTCAGCAATGCCCCACTCCACCCTGAGGCCCTGCATCCCTTCCCTGCTGCCCGTGAGGAACGGCCTCCCTGGGGCCTGCTTACAGACCGCCACCCGGGCGTGACTCCGTGGATTTCTCCACATTGGGCTATTTTTGTTTTTTGATTAATCAGTTCCTTACTGACCAAATTCCTCTGAGTTTTTGCAAATGGGCTTGTGTACTTACTCCCGGACTCTACATGCCTTTTCTCTAGATGGACAAGACGTGACTGCTATTAACCCAAGGTCTGAGAGAAACCCAAACCATGTGAACGGTTCACAAACGCCCACGCCCCCTTCTTCCTGCGCGGGCCCTGCAGACAGGCCCGCCTGCACCCCGCCTCAGAGTGATTAATTAGCCAGCGATCTGCAACAACTCCTCTTCATGCCTAAATATTGTTTCAGCCTATCAGACTGTTAGTGCAGAGTAGGATAAATGACACCTCGGGTCTGGCGCACTGACCTGCAGGGCCTGCTGCTCATCCAGGCTCCAGACAGCCAGCGCCTTCTCCGCGGAGCCTGAGACGCCCCTGGCCTTCTGGGAGTCAAAGTCAAGGCCCATGACGGGCTCTGTGTGGCAGGCAATGCGGCTGCACACCTTCCGCTCGGAGACATCCCAGAGGGCCACCGATCCATCCTCATAGCCGGCCAGAAGGAGCGGGCGGGAGCTGGAGTCGGCCTGCGGGGAACAGCACAGGTCAGCTCCGGAAGGGTCCTGGTGTGTTCTGGGAGCAAGTGACTTGAGAAATGGGCTGTCTCTCCTGGGGGTGGCCCAGCTGGGGAGCTGTTTCCTGTGTTCTCCACATGGCAATACCAGTTCAGAGGCTCTGCACACCCCCTGGATGGCTGATCCCATTGGTACAGGGCCTGCATGGGCTGGTGTTGGGGCACACCAAGGACTGGGACTGGAGGGCACAGAGCTCCGGGTAGCTTGACATGCCCTGCCCTGACACTGCCATGCTCCTGCTCGCCAGCCCAGGTCCCACCAGGATCGCAGGGTGCTGCCGGGCCGTTTCCGCAGGCCTGAGACTCTCGACCACCCCTTGGTGGGGCCAGTCACCTGTCTACAGCCACCAACCAAAGAAAATTGTGAGCTCTTTGTCAATGAAAAATGAACTTTCTGTGCTTTGTCAACGTCACTGCGGAAGCCCCCTGCCCCCACCCCCGATCCCTGGGCCGGGTGAGCCGCTGCGGCGCTGAGCTATTGTGATAAATGAGGGCACAGGTCAGAGGGCCTGCGCCCTGGGCAGACGCCTCGTTTATCTGGCCTCTGTATCAACTCCAGAAGAGCGCTGCAGGATTCCAAGTCACCCTGGCACTGAGAGTGGCGACACCATGCTTGGTGCCCCGTCCTCAGAGACTACCAACAGGGCACACTTCCAGGACTGGTGCCCAGGCTGCCTCTGGGACAAAGAACACCCTCTGGCTGATGCCTTTTGCCCTTTACTTGTCTCAGCACTGCCTGCTGAGCTGCCTGGGGTTGGCCTCACGTGAGTGTGAGAAATAACTGAGCACATCCCCTCCGACTGAGCTCCGGCTGGGCCTGTCCCTCAGCCTCTGGATGGTCAGCACTGAGAATGGGGGCCGGGGCGGCTGGTCAGTGAGACTGCCCCCGGGTCACATGCAATTCGAGGATGGTCCACTGCTGGCGGGCAAGGATGGCACTGAGCAGAGCATCTGGGTCTCACTCGGTGTGGGCCGACAGGGCATCACACAGGCCCTGCTTGCCCACCTGCTGGAGCTGCTGTTCATGTGCTGTGTGGGCGCTTCAGCCTACCCAGAGGGGTTCCGGGACCAGGTGCTGCATGTACTGTGCACAGCGCCTCCCTACAGTGTTCCTGAGCGCTCAGAAAGAACCCTCCTTTGGCCACACAGGCGACCTGGTTTAACCAGAGGCACGAGGGTGTATGAGTAACATGAGTGGACACCATGTCCTCAACCCAGAAAGCAGAGCGTTCCCCAGGCATCAGAGGGAAACTGAGGCTGTGGGTGTAGTGCACGTCGTGGGGCCCAGTTAATGATGGGAGCTGGGGGAACCTGAGGCAGACCGGCTCTTTGATCTGGAGGAGATGGCTGTGCCAGGGGACAAGGCACACAGCCCTGAGAACTATACACAGCCACGGTGAACCCTCCCAGACCAGAGCTGGGCAAGTGGACACTTCTTACACGTCCCTGAAAATGCTTGTACAGTCATTTTTTTCTGTGATGTGTTCACACAAATAAAAACATAAGGGAGGAGGCTAAGGAAGTGAGTAGGGGTCCTGAGAGGGGGCCTGTGACGTCCCGTGCTCCTCCCTGAGGCCCTGCAAGCTGACTGCTACACTGCCCACTTGGCCTGACCATGTGAGCAGTCTCCAGACAGGCCCTGAGACCGTGGTCTGTGAGGGGCCATGCAGCACCCCCCACTGGCTTGTGCGCAGAGCCTGGTGGCTTCTGCCACCGAGCAGCACAGGCTGCGGGGAGCGGAGTGTACGGGCTTCCCTGCAGCGTCCCTGATGGTACTGGTGCACTTGCCCTGTAGTTCTATAGCCAGGAAGAACTTCACTTTGGCTCTTTTGGTGTAAAATTTTTTACACCACTTGTTTCTGAAGTACAGAGTGCTTTAAGCAATGGTCAGGCCCTCTGCTCAGGCAGCTGCTCGCAGACAGCTGTGCCTCTCTAAAGTGGGCAGCCCCTGTGAGCTACTGATCTGGACCCAAAGCAGGGCGAGGGCCAGGTGAAAACAGCCAGGATGTGCTGTCTGAACCCCAACCACGAATTTGCACCAACCCTCAGACCATGCCTGTCGGACCCCACCTCAGTGGCTGGCTGTGAGGAACTCATCTGGGGCCCACTTGGGTCTGTTGCCTTTGGGACAATGCTCTGACATGTCCCCATCCACGCTGCCTTGGCCCAGTCTGCCCCCTGGCTCCCTGGGCACATTCTTCCCTCGCCTAGGGCCTCCTGACTCTGCTGATACATTTTTTTCTGTCAGTCTCTACAGCCCAAGCCCACAGGATGATGCCCATGGCCTCCAGGTTCTGAGCTCCTCAACTAGTTCAGGGGCTACTCACTACCGACCTGCCGGCTGAGGTGTCACAGGGCGGCCAGAGCAGGAGCCGGACTGGCCTGCAGGGGCTCACCCAGCAGCTGCTAGGGGGCCCAGAGGCTGAGCTCTGGCCTGCAACCCCCACCTGTGCTGCACACCTCTCCAGCTTCTTTCCTAGCACGCGGGGTCCCTGCAGCCCCTCACCCCCATGCCAGACTGCAGGTATGACAGTGCTCCTATGGCCACACGCCTTTGGTGGCCACACCCACAGTGCCACACTGACTTCCATGGGGTGAGGACCTTAAGTTACTATGAGGATTTGTCTGGTGACCCCTCCCGTATGTGTGGTTGGGCCAGCCTGGAGGGACCCCAGCAGGCAGGTCCTGCCTGAAGCACCTTGAGGTGCTGAGGGGAGCCCCCAGCTCAGGCAGGGCCCCAGCTCTGAGGTGGGGGTGAACGACTGCACGAGGCTGGATTCTGGTCCTGATGTTCTGCACAATAATCACTATGACAATGCAGGTCAGCCTCCCTGAGGGCAGAAACGAGAATGTCTCTGAAAGCTTCAGAAAAAAACACCACTTCAGGCCATTCTGTCACACTCAGACTAATAAACTGTAACCTGGATCTCCAGGTTTGGAAGGAAAAAAGGGACATTTAAGATTAACACAGACTTTTCTTTCGTGTTGGATCTGTATCAGCCAACAAAAACGTGATTTGTCCTCTGTCAACTATATTAATTACCTTAACAAGTTTGTACATCCCATTTCTACACATTTTTCTGCAGGAATTTTTACATGATTATGCAATGACACCGCTTCCAGGGAGTGGAGTCTGAGCGGATGCAGTCCCCGACGTCCTGCCCCGGGGTGCAAGCACCACACCAGCAGCAGCGCCAGGGCCTCGGGGGTATTTTCCACCAAGCTCCACCGCAAACCTGCTGGCGCCGGGAGCTCAGTCATCCAGGTGACCCTCGGAGCCTCCCCTCCCCACCTTCAGGGACTCCTTGGAGGAACTGTGGCAGCAGCAACACAGAGATCCCCCACGCCAAGTGGAAAGTTATCGGGGAAGAAACTACAGGAGGAAACCAACTACTGGAAAGGCTGGGGAATCTCTCTGGTGCTTAGACAGCGGAAGGCTGGGGACCGGGTCTCTGGGATACCTGTCCTCATGAACCCCGCTGGTCATGCTCACACCTCCAAATGGCCTGAGCCCGTCTGGTCTAACTCCTATGGAGAGTGCAAATGAGCACTGAGGCACAAGGCAGGGATCGCTGGCGCCTGATTCTGGACCGGCACAGGGTGGCCCTCAGAAGGTGCTGGTCAACTGGCCAGTGCTGAGAAAACGTCCCGTGGGCAGCACTCCCGAGATCGGCACTGGTCAGTGACCTGCTAACCCCGGAGTCTGCCACAGCCAAGACGCTGCCCAGGACTCTTTCTAAGTGAACACGCCAGACCATTTGCTCTGCTGAGCCAAATGCGAGTGACCCAAAGAGTGGGCGTGCGCACTTTGAGCCAGTGCTGACCTCTGGGGCGTTGGGGTTTGGCCTCCAGGGGAGCCAGGGCCTCTGGTGGAGGTGGGCAGGCCCAGGAGGACCCCTCCCCAGGCTTCAGGAGCAGAAACCCATCCTTCTGGAACTGGGGACTGTGACTGTCCCCCTCACCCCCTGGCCTCCCGGCTTCTGCTACCAGCCCCAGGGGAAGCCTCCTGACCCTCACTAATGAGATGGAACAGTTGAGAAAGAAGAAAACAGCAGTGGATCAGAAATTCTAAGTGTGGCTGTAGGGAAAGTCAGCATATTAAGCCCACTCCTGCCTCTCTGAGGCAAAAAAAGTCACAAAAATGAGAATCCCAAGTACACCCGGCCATGCAGGCTTGCAGGGTTAGTCGGTACTCCCCTCCCAGCCCTGTGCAGGGCCATGGACTGGTGTGCAGAAAGGAGCAGAGCCCCTTCCCGGGAGGGGCTGTCTCAGCTGACTCAGCTGTCCCTCCTCACTGCACTGGCAGGGGGTGCCCCCACTACCCCGAGCCCAGCCTGTGGAGGACAGCACAAGTGACGCTCGCCCTGGGGCAGTTTGCAGGAGCATCCTTCCAAGCAGCGTGAGGGTAGCAGGGGCGGCCAGCGACAGGCTGCTGTGGAATCAGCGAGCACACGTTCTCCCAAGGGGCTAATTGTCCTGCTGGTTCCAGGACAAACCAAACTCTGAGTGGGGCATGATTCAGGGCCTGGCGGGCGTGGCCGACAGGGCGTGGCTGACGTGCACTGGGCCTTACCTGCCACAGCTCCAGGCACATGGGCATGCCTGGCTTGGCATCTGCCTCTGGCTTCAGGGTGCACACTGACGTCTTGGATGGCATCTCCAGAATCTGAATCTGACAGTAAGAAAACAAGTTGATTTGGGCCGGCGCCAAGTTGAGTCTGTTCTATACAAACAAGAGAATTTTAAGGCGATTAGCCAAGACTGCTTCGAGTTTTTGTCTGCTCCTGGTAGGAACCTGGGAGCCCAGCCTCCTAATTAGGCCGCACAGGCTCATGGGCTCCAGTGCTACCAGCCTTGCGAAACAATGTGCATGGCATCATTCCTGAGTGACCGGCACATCCCTCTGAGTTACATTCCCGCCCAGTGGCTGCCTCTGGCCTCTCCCAATTTTACCTCCTTGCTGAGCGGGAGGCCTGGCTTACTGAGCACGGCCTCAGCTCACCCACTCTCCTGACCTCTGCTTGCTTCCCGTTCCTGCTGTGGGTTTCACATGGGAATGACTCTGCACTCTCGGGCATAGCAAATGGTACAAAGACTTTTACAGGGACCACTTGGGAACCCACCACCCAGCCTAGGAAATAACCATGGCAGCACCATGGGAAGCTCTGTTTGGAGCCTGGCGGTACCCAATACCCTGTTCCTCCACCCTGGGTGCCATGGCTGTATTTTGTGTCACCTGAACTGGGCTGGCGGGTGTGCCTCACTGCCCTGCACAGCCAGCTCACATTCAGGCCTGTCCACTGAGTTGGGCCAGGCTCTGCCCCCAGCATCAGCAAGGGACAGCCAAGGCCACAAGGAGCAGGTTCAGAAGCTGAAGTCCCACAGACTGGAACTGGGCTCCTAGCCATCCACATCCCTCATGCCTCAGCTCTCTTATCTGCCCAGGAGAGACCAGGGTGCCGCTCCTGCAGGGCCTGGAAGAGGAGAGGGCTCCCATGAGACCCAGGCCGGATGCTCCGTGGTGGGGTGGGAGAGGGCTCGGCTGGCCCTTGGCTCCTCATGCTGCACACAGCTCCAGCGTCACAGCAGCAACGAGCGGCCACTGTGGAGCTGCATGCCACCCCTCACTGACACAGAGGCGTCCTCTGGTTTGCTGACGAGAGGTCTGGGTTCCAGAGGATTTGAGGACATTGAGGGGACAGCTGGCCTACTGCCTGATACCCAGAACACAGAACCCCCAGTGCGGAGAACTAGAGGCGAGCTGGAGTTGTGTGAGTGTGGCCAAGCTGCTCTCCCTGATGCACACAGAACAACGGGCCTGAGTCCCAGGGTAAAGGCCCAAGTCTGAGTCCCCAGTTCTGCCACACATGTGCTGGGAGCCATGTCTAGGGCAGCTGTGGCAGGGTGGAACGCCGGTGTCGTGGTCTGCCTCCATGCTTGGGCAGCACGCCCACAGGCTGGGGCTGGGGGTGTGCTCTGGGCAGGGCTTTCGCCAGAGGCTTGCAGAACGACCTAGCACCAGCACTGCTAGGAAGGGTGAGTCCTGGGGCCCCTGCTGGTGTGCACACGTGTGCACATACACACGTGCACACAAATACAAATCACTCACACATGCACACACACAAGCACAGGCTCCCCATCACCATAGGGACAGCATCTACCCAGGGTGAGTTGACCCTCCCTGCCCGCAAAGGAGACAGAAAAGAACAGAAGTGATATGAGCCATTGCTACTGTCATGAAATAAAAGGCTGCCAGGAAAAGGACCGCTGAAATAGCAAAGATGCTCAAGAAGCTCTAGCAAAATGAAAAGAAAGATAAGAAAGACGATGTTGACAACCAAGACACAGTGGCAACAGGTGTGGCCCAGAAGTAAAAAGAAAACTGCAGAGTAAGGAGAGGGCTCTTGGAGCCCTTCTGTTCTCTGTGGTGAGTGCACCAGCTCGGGACAGGCTCATCCCCTGAGAACCGCAGCCGACAACGGAGGCAGGCCAGCACCCGCCCAGGGTGGCTCACCCAAGAGAGAGATGCTCTCCTCAGTCCCCACGCCTTGCACACCCCAACCCCGTACAAGGGTAACGCAGCAGGCTGCGGCTGAGTGACGGCCCCCCTTGGCTGCTTCACAGAGTCTGAGTGAGCCGCCTGCTGCCATGCTGCGAGGGGTTGTCTGGAAAGACACAGACCACACTGTGAGGCAGGACGCTCGACTTCCTACTCCGTGTACTGTTCTGTTTCTTGAATTATTCAGATTTCTTAAAATGAGATCTGTTCCTTTCGTCACCATATCAGGAGGACAGGCTGGTTTCAAGACGCTGAGTGGCTGGAGGGGAAAGAGGAAGCCACAGGAGAGGGATGTTGCTGGACAGAGTCTGCACGGGTCTGCCCCTTGGGTGGCCTGGCACACAGGTCCACAGGTCAGTGAGGGATGGCCCGTCCTGACCTTCGGGCTCAGGAAGACCCCTCTGGTGGCAGTGAGGAGGGACCCAAGAAGAAGGGGATGGGGTGGGGGTGAGTTATCCAGCAAATCTGCTCTGGTCAGGAGGAGAGGGGCTGAGGGGGAACGAGGACAGCCTTGAGGGCTGAGGTAGGGCCGTGGGAGGGAGCGAGGGGCAAGGGGACCAAGGACCAGAGCAGGCCCAGGGGCCTGGGCTTGGAGCCTCCAAAGTCACTGGTGAGCTTTCCATCTGGCACTCAACTGTGACTTCTGTTACCAGAAGGGGAAATGTTTGGTTTGAGCAAGCATGGCCCCCCAGATGGCAAAGTGGGGTGGGGGCATGTCCTCCCCTGGCATTGTCTGGGCACAGGCCAGCGATGCTTTTCCAGGGCCCCGTCTGGGCAGATTCCAGGTAGGAACATGGAAAATAACCATTTTCCCAGGATGTGTGAGGTTCCTGGACTGGCTGCTCCTGGAAGACAAGGACGCTGCCAGACCTGGGGGCCAGGAGGTTGGTTAAAGTCAGCTGCAAGCAGAAGGGATGAGTGGTCTTCAGGACTAGGCCTGGGAGAGGAGGGTGGGGCTGGAGGGTGAGGGCAGGAGGAGGGACGAGACCGTCCAGAAGTCCCGGGGAGGCTGAGGTGGAAGACAGCACCCAGTGCCCAGCCTCGGTGGGGGAGCTGGCTCGGCCCACAGGCTGGTCTTGGCGTGTGTGCAGCCCAAGAAGGAGGCCGGGCTGCCCAGTCCCTGCCCTCCCAGGGGAAGCACACCTCTCTTTTCAAAGTAATAAAGCTTTTAACAGGGTTTCGGCAAATTGGCAAGAGAAGTGTATGTAGCTCCTAATTGGTGATTTAAATGCAATCATGAACAAATAAATGCCTGTTCCTATCTCATTATTTATGAGCTGAGTGTGCTTTAAGACAAACGGGCCTTCCTGGGCGGGGGCCAAACCGCCCCGTGTGTACAGGCCTCAGGTGCCTGCCCAGTGCTGCCTGCCGAGCAGGCTCTCCGGGCCAGTGGGGGACACCAGGAGAAGATGGGAGTGGGTGGTAGACAGAGGGCTCCCGTTTCCTGTCCATCATCCCACCCCCACCTGCAGCGGGACCCCAGGCCATCCAATCACTTCTCATGAGAGTTTCTTCTCCCATTTCCCTTCAGCTCCTCCAGGAGCTGGTGCCTTCAGCCATACCTCCTCCTCTACCAGGCTTCCTGATATCTGCCCCCATGTGGGGCACTGCTTCCCTTGGGGGACTCTGTCTCTTCAGTCCCCGGGTTGTGGACACCACTGCGCAGTCTGACTAGCCCCTGCCCCCAACCACTGCTGCCCTCTCTGGCATGAGTGCCATCTGACAGCAACCTCCAAGGCTCCATCACACCCACCTCACCCTCCAGCCCCATCCTCTGATGCTCCCCTGTTCACCTGTGTCCCTCTGTACTGCAGTTGCCACCCAGGTGCCAGCCCTTACCCCCCAGGTCCCAGTCCTGCCCGTGGCCTCTCACACCAGGGCCCCGTTCTGCTCCCCAAAGGACTGCCCTCCCCTACTGTCCTGGCTCCCAGGCTCACTTCAGCTTTACCAGGGCCTTGGTTTGTCTTCCACCACCTCCTGCTGGCCTGCTGGGTGCCTGCTGGCATATATGCCTGCTCCTGAGCCCTCCGAGGATCTGTCTGGGCGGCCTCTCCCCCAGTACTCCTGATGGCCTCGGCCTTGACACTCATCCACCTGCACTGAACTGGGTGCCTGGTCCTGACACAGACACCAGTCACCCCTCTCACCACCTGGGCCATCTCACAGGTGACCAGGCGAATGCTCATCCCCAGGTCCTCAGATCTGTGATCCAGCAGACAGACCCAGATCTGCCCCACAGCTCCCCGGGGGCCTGGGGCCAGCCCAGCGTTCCCACAACCAGATGCTTACAATGGGTGTGCCCATGTAGGGGAAACTGAGCCTCCAGAGACTCTTGAACAGAGGCTGCTGCTCACCTCATCACTCCCTCTCCCGGGCACTGCCAGCGTCCAGCACTGTGGGCCCCTGGCCAGGAAGGAGCCCTTGCAGAAGCCCACACTTTCCAGGCCCACGGAGTCCACGACGGCGTTCCTGCCCTCTGCCAGGTCCCACAGGCACAGCCTCAGGTCCCGGCCCTGACTGCAAAACCAAGCAGAGAGACGGGCCGTGAGCCACCCCGGTGAGCGGACCGCACACCCCACCTGGCCTAATGTCCGCATGCTGTCACCAACCTGAGGCCACAGAAAGGCAGGGGACACTTTCCAGAGAGGCTGCTGCTCACGCCAGATCACGGGGCTGGGGCACCGAAGCCGAGGACGGGCTTCTCAGCCCTGGCGTTTACTTGTGTGTCTGTGTCCGTGACGCCCAACACCCAGCACACTCGTGGGCATCCCAGGGAAGCACCGCAGATGGAGACCTGATGTGGTTTTCCTGCCACTCCTCATGCGGCCAAAGCGAGTGCCCTGCCCACTTCCCTCCCTTTGTGAATTAATTTTGACCACCTGGCAACCCCACCCTCGGGTATTCTCCCAACTGAGCTTAAAAACTGCATTCACACAGAAGCCTGCACCCGAACGCTCACGGCAGGCCTGTGCATAACGACCCAAGCTGGAAACGACTCTTCAGCAGGAGACGGGACGAGGAACTGCAGTGGATCCACACCGTGCCGTTCCACTCAGCAGCAGAGGAACAGATTGGGCCACGCACAACCTGCCCGAATCTTGGGTGCATCTTGCCAAGTGAAGGGAGCCAGAGGCAAAAGGCCACGCGCTGCATGACTCCAGTGGTGTGACCTTGTAGAAAAGGTCAGTTCAGAGGACGACAGGGCACTGCCCACGGAGGTGTGGCACAGTTCTCTGCAGGGTGCGGCCTGCTCTGTGTGGCCCTGGGTGACCTAGACATGACTGTTGGCACCATCAAGCCCACAGATCTACGCCACGAAGAGCAAGCTTCGCTGTGTACACGTCAAAAATAGTAACCAGGAAGCCAGGGTCCCACATGACAAATGTGGGGCGCACTGCATGCAGCGGGAGGGCGGACAGAGTCCGACCTGAGGCACTTGGGACAAGTGTGTCAGCTCAATACCTCCTGCAAGGTTAAAGGCAAAACAACTGAACAGAAACACAGGACTGCAGCTGGTCCACCTGTGTCCCACAGGGCTGTGGGCTGTCGATTCTGAAACCTCTTTCTGTACACAGTGGGGTTGGACAGAGTAAGTGGTGGGGAGTGGGGGCTGGGTTTCTCCTGTCACAGAAAAGCAGTCGCCAAGAGGCCCAGGGGGGGTGAGATGGACCCATAGTTTTGGCTTCAAATCAGAGATGCCGGTATAAATGCATGTTTATCCCAAATCATATTCAGGTGGACAGACATGAAGGTGCACACGGGCTATGCCTGAGAGGACCTGGAAGCAATGACACCCCAGCAGTGACAAGTGTGCCTTGCACCTTGGTCTGCTCCCTTCCCCTTTCTTTAAAAAGAGGAACAGGTTTCAGCAGAGATGGCTGGAGTGTTGGGGGCTGGGGAGGAGGCCAAGAGGAGTTCTGAGCATCTTGTGGCCAGAAAGTAAGAAATACTTTTAAAATAAAATGAAGGATGGGGGCACACCCAAAGGACCCAGGTGCCAAAGCTGTAACAATCCGAGCAATAAAAGAAATAACTGCGGTGTGGAATCATAACTGAAGAATACACTAAATTTCCATGAGCCCAGACTCATCAGGCAACACATAACACATGAAGAGGAGATGAACCTACCGTATAGAATCCTAATTAAAGTAAAACGCTACCAAAAGTAGGGGTACAGGACACACCAAGCCCCCATGAGAATGCCCCAGTGGTGACTGTGGGGCAGAACCCGCTGATGGATGCTAGCTAGGACCAGTGGGCAAAACTTGAGGAGAAACAGGGCATGGGCATCACCTCAGAGTGTCTCCCAGATGCTCACCACTCGCTGCAGAGGCTTGGACACAACCATACAGTCTTCCACCCACCTTAATCCTCACCTCCCTGTCCCTTGAGGAAGGTCCTTGCTGGACATAGGGACTCATCTCCAAGGAGGCCAGTAAGCAGAGGGAAATGTCCCTGAAGGTAGGACACCTGCAGACACGCCCTGACCAGGTGACCAAGGTGACCCTCACCAGAGATGACACCTGCGGACGTCACAAACGCCGAGATGGTGGGATGAGACTCCTTGGCCTCTGCAGGTTCCCTCCTGAAAGGGCATCGATCCACCTAATCCTGAGACACCACAAGGCGAACCCAACATGAGGGGCATTCTACAAAACTGCTGACCAGTCGCTCTTCCCAAGGGGCGAGGTCAGGAAAGACAAGGGGAAGAGAAGCGAGCCCAGACCACAGGGAACTAGGGAGCCATGACCACTCGGTGGGTCCCAGAGGAGGAAAGGATAATGTGGGGATGAGAGAGCCTGCACAAGGCCCAGCATCTCATTGCCGGTGCCACCACCAGTGTTGTGACAGATCTGCCCTGTCACAGGAGACGCCCCAGCCGCCAGGACTTGCTGCTGAATAGAGCACTGCTTTCCCCAGGCGACCCACAGCGGCTCAGTCCCCGTCCACCTCTCGACTCCATTTTGGACAACCTCCATGCTAATGTTAAAATGCCTGAACATTTGGAGGACTAAGAATGACATGGCACCCCTAAGGATCGGGCTGACACTGTGCCCTGCTGGACTGTGGGGGAAGAGAGGTGTGGCGGTGTCCTTGACATAGGACAGAACAGAGCCTAATGCAAGAGACACACGTTCACACCGGAGGCGTCTGACTCATGGTCAAGATGGCACTCATGCCATAAGCAAAGGGCTGGCCTATTTTTAAGTCGCTTTTTATTTGGAATGTTTTGAACCCACAGAACAGTTGAGAGGATGGTAGGGTGACCTCCCACACCTCCGTCACTCGTCCCCTAATTGCTAACGCTGTGCACATTCTCTCCTGGCCTGATGCCCATCACCTCAGCTGATCCTCACTCAGAGAGAGCCACACCCAGAGGCTCCTTGGCCTCAGGTGGCGGTGGGGGGTGGACTCGAATGAGTGCAGCCTGGAGCTTCTGAATGGCCCAGCGTGTGCACACAGGATGTCCCACCCATGGGTACGGGGTCCACCTCGCAGACATTTGTGTGTCTGGCACCAGGAGGCCTAGCCGAGAGCCTTCTCCCACCTTATCCACAGCAGGCCCAAGTGGACAACTCAGATCTCCACCGACAACAGAATACAGGTCATCTGGGTACACACATCTGTAGAACACACACAGAAAAGGCCTGCATAGGGCCCCGCAGCCACAGGCCCCTCGGTGGGTCTCACAAAGACAGAGCTGAGTGAAAAAGTCAGATGCACTGGAAGCTGTTCTGTATGGCTCTACTTTTCTGAGTTAAGAAAAAAAAAACACAGACAAAATGAGTCTCTGCCTTTTGGAGAGGAACATTCAGATGGTACAGACAAGCAAGGCATGAGAGGCTGCCTCCGGGGGCAAGGCAGACAGCAGGCTGGCGGAGCTCTGCTTCCTGCTGGGAGTGGTGACACAGGTGTCCACTCTGTGATAATACAGCAGTCTGAAAACTTGTTCTGTGCACTTTTCTGTGAGTACATTACATCTCACAATTAAACAGGCCGGAGACATATCCACCCAGGTGGCTGTCTCGAGCCCAGGTGCGTCCTCAAGTCTGTGGATGGGGCTGGGGGTGTCTGTGGAGCTGCCCCTGGGCTTGCTGAAGCCCTGCGTACAGCCTGGCGAAGGCCGGGGCCCTCGCTCCTCGCTTTCTGTCTTCCAGCCTCTCCTTGACATGAAAGCTCACCTTCCTCCCTCAAGAGCCACTTCGGAGACTTGGCTTCCAAACACAGCTGGGCGCATGGCCTCTAGTGCAACGTAAATGCACCTGTGCATTCCAAGCACCTGCGCAGTCTGCATTGGAGACCTCCTCACCCACAGGTCCCCTGCCTGGAGTGGGGCCACCACAGTGCCACCCCGACTGGAAGGAAGAATGCCATCTAACATCTCCTCACCAGGAGCATGCCACCCTGTACCGCACTGGCCCAGATTTCCATGGAGTGAAGCCTCAGAGTAGGGCGTCAGGCACTGAGCACTCATGGCCATGGGCTCCCAGATGACAGCCCAAGATGCCTGGGCCCTGGAAGAACAGGAGGCCCTGAAGGGCGTACACCTGAGCTGAAAATTCTGCAGGACATTTATAAATGGCAGTTCCCAGTACCAGCGGCTTAGTGGGGCATTCAGACATGACAGCTGTTGTATTATCAGGGACAGACCAACACTGTGTGGGCCCTGTGCATCACGTGTGGGTGGGGGGCATCTGGGCTGCCTGGGCCAGGAGACAAGGCTGTGTGAGGGCTCTACACGCACATGTATCTAGGGCCACAACTTTCCCGAACACCTCTGGTCTCAGTCAACTTTGAGTCACCTTCGAGTCACCTTCAGGTTGGCAGGAGCAACATGAGTCTGGCACAGAAGTGCTTTGCAGACCAGTGGAGTCCCAGCAGGCCTTGTGCTCTGGCACTGGCTCCACGGTGCACAGACAGATGTCCAGGCTCCAAGTCCAGTGCAGGAGAGCAGGCCAGTCCTGGAGTGGTGGGGCACAGAGCATTCAGGAGAATGGTACTGCGATTCTGTGGACCCCTGGGCTGGGGCAGCCATCCCCAAATGGGGGCAGACGTCAGCATGACCCAAAACGAGGGTCAGCTCTAGCAGCCAGGTAGGCATCTGACTCCCTGCACACTCTCCTGGTCTGAGCCCTGTCCTGTCCTCTCTCTCACCATGGGAAGCAGGGAAGCCCCTCCCAACTTGCTCTCTCACCCACCTGCCCCTTCCTGTCGCCTCTTGGCCCACTCCTGTCTGGAGTCCCTGGCCTGTCACCTCCACAAGGCCAAAACAGTAGTGCGGGAACAGAACTACTCTGCCCCCCAGCCCTCAGCACCTCACAGCACCTTGTAACACTCACAGGCTGGGCCTGCCACAGCCTCAGCAAACGCCCTTGCTCCTGCCATTTCCTGCTGACCCCTGGCTGGCCAGCCCTGAGGGCCATAGATGTGGGCAGCTATGTGATGGTCCCAGTGCCACTGGAGGTATGCAGAGTGTCTCCCTGATCAGCCTGGCGAGCTTTAGACTCAGGCTCTGTGTGCTGCCCTGGTGCCCAGTCTTCATCACCTTGAAGGAAGGTGGCTTCATGGCGAGGGAGAAGGTTACCTGGCAGAGTGGTGCTGTAACACCAGAGCCCAGGGCCTGTGGGAGGGAAGCTGAGGCTCCTCCAATGAGAAGCTCAAGTTCAGCCTCGGAACCCCGGCTCCCACCACTGGGGAGCTGTAGCAGGCCAGGCAGGCTCTGCTCAGGCCACAGAGCTGTCCTACACGTTCATTAGGCCCTCTGTAGGGGGCACCAGCCAGGACAGCACACAGGACACCCCAGACGCACTGTCTCAGGATGGGCTGAGAGCAGAGGTCACACCCTGTTCTTCTGTTGGGGGAAGGGCAGCCCAAGTGGCTGGGGGAGGCCACGAGGGCCTCAATCTGGCCCCCCATAAGGGCCACACCTGGCTCATTTGGGACTTCCACCGAGACCTACCTGAGGAGCTGGGGCCCCTGGGGCAGTGTCTGCAGCCAGATCACACACTGACCCCCGTGCCCATCCAGGGTGGCGAGCGCCCTCCGTGTCTGCAGGCTCCAGATGTGCACCAGCCCGCTCAGGGACCTGTTCAGGCAAGTGCAGGTGCAGGGTCAGGAGGAAGCGTCAGCAGAGGGTGGACATGCCCAGCACACTCTGCAGGGCTGGTCTGGAGGCCACACCACTAGAGGACCAGGTGTTTTAGCTGCTTGAGATTTTAGCTCAGGTGAGAGTTCTAAATACCAACTAAGGTTAAAAGTGGCACATGCTCCTCTTCCAAGGGGCCCACGGGAGCCTCTGATGCCCCCTCAGCCAGGGCCTGGCTCTCAGCAGAGGGAGGGAGGGCTGCCACTGACAGTGCACCCTGGGTGGCACCTATAACAGCATGGGTGTGTGTCCCTGTGTCCCCAAGGGGGTGAGGCCCCAGGGGACAGTGTGTCGAGAGGGCTGTAAAAGCGTGTCTGGGCAACAGGCAGCCCGAGCCCCTCAGTAGGACCCCCAAACAAGCACCAAGCTCATTGCTAGCACCCCAAACTTCACCTGGGCTAGCCCCAGGGGTGGGTCCCCAGCAGCTGACTCACCCTGAGAGGAGGAGCGGGTGCCCCTGTCCCTGGGCGCCTTCATGGAAATGCAGCGCTTGCACTGCCGACTGGGTTCCTCGGAGGACAAACTGTGGGTCTGGCGGCAGGGTCGGCTGGGCTGCCATGCTGGGTGGGGGTGCAGTCACCTGTGGACCAAGAGAGGGTATGCAAGTGACTGACCCACCTGTCTGCTTTCAGAAAAGCCATAGGAGGCCTCCCTGGACACTGCCTACCCCCTCTTCCATCTGCCTATTAGCCTCTGCACCCAGTGGGACCACCCTTGTTCCAACATGTGTCATCCTGGGAACACACCTGCCTGGCACAGAGCCCTCCACTGGCCTCTAGGAATTCCAGTCCAGCCACCAGCTGCGCCTTCTGGCTCCCTGTCTCCCACTGGCCACTGGAGCAGCCCTCCTTGTCCAGGCTGGGCAGAGGTCATCCTGACTCTAGACCTGGCTGAGTCCTACCTTTGGTCCAGGCCTCACTCCAGCTTCTCCTCCCTCAGGGAATGTACCCCATCTAACCCTCCTAGTGAATTCAGAGTGTGGGAGGTCCCGGGATGCCAGAGGGGTGAGCGGGACCAGAAGATGGAGCAGAACCTCTTCCTCACAGGTGCTGCAAATGCCACCCTTCAAGGAGGCAGCACCCTTTACTGTTGGGGACAGGACAGTCCAGTGAGCATGCCCTAGGCTCATGTCTGGCATGCTCCAGAGCCTGCCGCTGCCAGAGGGGCAGAGGGGCTGGCGCAGCAGTATGTGGGCGGGGGTGGGGGACTGAATTGCCCTGCTGCTACCCCAGGAGGGCTGCTACTGCAGATGAGAGACCCTTCCTCTTATCACTGGTCCTGTGTTTAAGGAGACTTGCACCCCAAAGGAGACTATGCCTAGTGTCCCCACCAAGCCTACCCTAACCACCCAATCCTGCAGAGTCCCTGGAGGCCTGTGTCCTTTCATGCCACCTCCGTCTCACAGGCAGCAAGGAACTCAACAGTGCAAGGGTGGCTGTTCTCAGCAGGTGTGTGTGCGTTGGAGGGGGCAGAACTGGAAGTGGCTGCTCCGACAGTCAGGGGGCACATCTGTCTGCCTGCAGGTCTGGCTGGGCTGAGGATGTTGGACTCTGGGACAGCTCCCAACCCACCAGCCTCCAGCCTGAACACAGAGCAGGGAGGAGCTGTGTACCCAACCACGATGGCAGCCACAGCCACCAGAGGACCCAGGGCAGATAAGACAGGAAGGGTTCCTCCAGCAGGCAGCCTTGGCCAGGCGGCTGATGCCAGGGGTTGAGAGGGTTCCAGGCCTAGGACGGAGGCCCATGCAGGAGGGGCTGCAGGCAAGGCTGCGCACATGCACAGGCAGTAGAGGTAGCAGGGGTGTGGGCGCTAGTCCAGGAGCCACGTCAGCTGCGCCCTCAACCAGCAAGCCCTGTGCCTCCCCTCCTCAAAAGCATCCAGGCCCTTTCCTTCTAGTCTGTCTTCAGAAGAGAGCCAGGAGCAGTTTGACTAGAGCAAAAGGTTTAAAACACCTAAGAAATGCCACTGTTGAAACAGCTGGGGACCCCATGGGACTCTAGGTCACCTGAGAACAGAGGGAGAGGAGCAACCAGAGCCTGGAGACCACCAGGGCCTGTGCAAGGGGGCAGAGAGGACCCGGCCACAGAGACCTGCAGGAGGTCACTGCCAGCGTCCAACTGAGGTCTGGCCACCATGAGGCAAGTGGAAGCAGAGCTGGGTCCTAGATCCTAACGACTGAGAACGATACTCCAGGGCCAAGGCCAGGAAGGGGTGTGGCCCCAGCTTCTGACTCCAGGGTGGACAGTCCCCCTTACTGGCCACTCTACCACCAGATCATGCCTCTGTTACGGGGTTTTAAAGAGAAGGAAGGGGTCCCTAGGAACATGCTTCACAAATAGCCAAGTCTCTGCTTCTCTCTCTTCCTCTCTCTCAAACTTTCCCACATTTGGCTAAAGGTCAGCAGACTCTCCCCAAACACAAGAATGGCCTCTAGTGGGGAGCAGAGGGACCCGACCCCACACTGCTTCATGACCGTGGTCTCTGCTCTGGTGTGGGACAAGTAAGCCATCTAGAGATGCCCGCCAGGCCAGGGCCGCAACCCCTGCAGTGGCCACCCCTGGGCTGGCTGGCTTGGTGGACATGTTTAGAGGGGCAGCAGTTGGGCCCACAGAATCTCTGCCTGCCTGTGCTGTGCCAGCCCCTTGAGGGCAGCTGGTTGGTGACAGCCACAGGGGTACTGGGCCCCAGACTCAGAAAAACCCAAGAATGCAGGCCCTGCTAAAGCACCTCAACCCAGGTGAAAGCCCCGGTTCAGAATGGGGGATCACCCCTCCAGTGAGTCCAAGCCACAGAGCCCAACAGGCCCCCTTCGCAGGGATCCCACTGTGCAGTGCTGACATGCACACACCCACTATGTTCCCACTCATGCACACACACAGGCACATACATACAAGGGGGCACCCAGAACACCCTGGAATTTATTTATAAAAAATTGTGTATTTATCCTCATGTTTAAGCTTCAGTCACCTTCAAAGTATCTCCGTCTCATGCAATACACCTATTGAGACCTTTTTCCTACTGCTCAAAACAGTTTTTGAACTTGTTAATTTTGATGTCTTTTAGTGCTTCTGCTGTTTTTTGTTTCACCTCTTCCATATCAGCAAAACATTTCCCTTTGAGGACTTTTTTCATCCAGGGAAACAAACAAACAAAAAGTCGCTGGAGTGAGATCGAGTGAATAGGGAATGTGGGGCATGGGGGTCATGCCGTTTGGATCAAAAGCTGCTAAACACTCAGTGTGGTTTGGGCAGGTGTGCTCACAAATCACCCATCATGAAGTAGGCAAATGTGTTGAAAGAGTCTTCAAAAAAATTTCACTGAAGCCGAACGCAGCCCCTCACAACAACGCCAGCTGTTACACTGATACAGATGGGCTCCTAGGACACTCACCTAGCAGAGGAAGCCTGTACTACAAGGGAGTGGTGCCTATTCACTACAAGGGGCCTGCCCTCTAGAAGATAATTCCGGGTTTTTTCGGGTCCCCCATATACACATATGCACGCACACACTTGTGGGCACACACAGACAAGCACACACATATACACCTGCAGTGCCAGCTAAAGCCCAGCCTGCACTTGCCCCCTGCTTGGGGCCTGAGAGGAATTTCCAGAACCTCACCAGCACAAGGCTTACTCTGCGGTGATGAAATCAAGTTCTCCTCTATTGTTTCCCCAGAAGTGCAAGGAATAAACCCGTCACGTTGTTACAACAACCAAAATGCTCAGGCCAAAATGATGCATCGGCAATTAAGGGCTCCATCATTCCAAGCAATTAAAATAAATGCTTTATTTGAAAACTAATTAATTCTAGCTACATATTTTTCCCATGACAATATCCAATGATTGCTTGATTTATGACATCTAATTATTCTTTATTTATCTAATTGAGAATAATCGCATTATCCTATCTCCCCTGGCACCAGCTGCCCGGAGCGGAGGCCGCAGCCCCTTGCGCAAGGCCGATGTGCGATACGGCCAACGCCCCCTCCTTTCCCTATTCTATCACTTGTCTCGTCCTCCCGGAGGGCGAAGGAACGTGAAACCTAATCCACCCAGCACAACTTCGTATTCTGCCTGCTCTTCAAGATGTCAAAGCGAGACACATTCTTTTAAAAATTAAAAAGCAAGATAATCTGACACAATTTGCAGGACTCTGACAGCCTTTCCAACTGATGCTACAAATGCCCCCAATGCCCTGAAGGCCCTCAGCCCACAGATGGGCGACGACAGCATCCCCCTGTGTCCCCTCAGCAGCAGCAGTCTGGCAGATCTCAGGGTTATCCCCTGGAGAGGGGACTCAGCTTCCCCCAGGTGTGGGGAGCAGTGGGCGGGTGTACTCATCCTCCCACTAAGGTCACACGCCTTGGGCAGTCCTACTGGCCACAGAGGTACAAGGACACCCCTCGTGGCAGAGGTAGGGATGTGTATCCAAACAACCAGGTGCTGGTAGAAACTGGCCACAACCCATGGGGGCTGCATCAGCAGATGGAACCATGCGATTCAAGAGGCAGTTGCCCAGAGACCACAGCTCCCGACCTGCTATTCTGGAGCTACTAGGGGTTCACAGCTCTGTGTGCCTCAGCCTGATCCATCAACAGGTTGAAGGACTGCCCTGGGCATCTGCCCTGCACTGAGTCACACACCCCTTTCCTTTTCATGCAACAGGACCCTGGTTCTGTGAAGAAGACTGGAAATCGAGAAAGAGCAGCAGAAATGAGCCAAGTGCGGGTGGGGGGGCACCACCCAGCGACACGGGACACTGCCCCAGCTCACTGGGTCCTGCCTCGCTGACTGTGTGTGTGTGGCAGCAAGGGCAGGCAGCACAGATTCTGGAAGTGCCTCAGACCCTCAGACCAGAAGCCTGGCCCCACTCGAACCACCTCCAGCAGGCCTCCAAGGCCCCTGAGCATCCCACGGCCAGCCCAGACTGGGGAGGCACCACTTCCCAGCAGGCTGCATGTCCTGACTGGCCCTCTCCCTTCCCAAAACAAATGAAAATGCTGATAAAATTTTATAAAAATACAAAATCTTCACTACATCATTAAGTTGATTTTCAAAAAGTTTGGAACCTTCAGAGGATAAACACGAAGGGAAAAAGTCAAACCTAGTAATGTCGGTGGAGCCTAAGGCTGGCTCCTGCCCTGGGGACATTTGCTGTACCAGTGGCTGGGAGTTCCTGCTCTCAAGGCCCCTGGGCCCAAGAAAGACAAAATGTAGGGCCCTCCCAAGTTTGGTAACCTCAAAGGAGCATCTGCAGAAAGATGAGACCCCACAGGGCCACATGCTCAGTGTTAGGCTAAACTGGAACTAAAGCTGTACCCAGGGGTGCCAAAACAGGTTTCGGCCCTAATTCACACCATCCTGGGAGGTCTCTAAAACTTCAGCCTGGGAAGTCTCTCAGAAGGAGCCCACCTGCCACCCAGGCATCAGTGCATTCACAGACATAGCCCTACAAAATGCAGGCTCTAGTTGAAGCTCTTAAAAACAAACAAGGAAGTACAGCACCATGAGTGAGAGCCATCAGAAACTACAGGAAGTGGAACTAGCGCCCCAGAGCAAAGCATTCAGGTACATTTAAAATAAGAATGCTCAATGGTTTCAAAGAAAAAGAGGGAACTGAAACTGTAAGTAGAGAGCAAGAGAATGTAAAAACTTACCCATCAGATTTGAAAATGGGCCCAACTGGGTGAAAAGGTTGCTGGGAAACAGGTGATCTGCTCGGTGCCAAGGTATTACTCTACTGATAATTTACTGATTGTAAAAGGAAAAGATTCCTTTACAATAGAGACACCTGGCTGTCACCACCTTCACCATCTGATCAAAACCAGCTCTGCCAATAGTAAACAAACTGACATCACTTATCGCCTGAGGTGATGCAAGAAGACTCGGCGCCATCCCCGACCTCCCTCTGTGCCAACGCTGTGCAGGAAACAGGCTGACACATCCAGATTATGGGGCTAGACAACTACCTCGCACTTATCAAAAAGTCATGGTCAAGAAAACAATAGCAAAAAGCAGGGCAACTCTTCTGAATTAAGAGGCTGAAGAGGCATCACAACCAAATGCGGCATGGAAGCCTTGATTAGGTCCTGGATTAAAAAGGGGGCACCTACAGAGGGACCACTTGGGACAGCTGAGGAAATCTGAATGTGGGCTGCAGATAACATGGAAGTATTGTTAATTTTTGTGGGAAGGATAATGGTATTTTATGTAGAAGAATGTCCTTGTTCCTAGGCTACAGGATTTTTGAGATAAATGCCATGATGTCTGCAATCTGTTGCAGATGTTTCAGTAAAAAGTTTCCTTTATCTCTATCTACATGCAAGTACACAGGCAGAGAGGTAAAGCAAATGCTAGAGGCAGCATACACCGACATTATCAGTTTGGAAAACGATCTGGGACACTTTGCACAGCTCATGACTCAGCCAACCCACTCCTAGATAAACACCCTAAAGGAATTCTCACACAGGTACAAAAAGAGATTTGTACAAGAATGTTCATAGCAATTGTGCGCATAATAATTTTAAAAAAACACTAGAAACACCTGAGTGACCATCAACTGCAGAATGGGTAGCTTTGGTACATTCATACAATAGAATACTCCACACAGCTAAAAATGAATAAACTCCAGTCACACATGGATGAAGCTCAAAATCCTAATTCTCATCAAGAGACATTAAAGAAGTAAAAACCAGGCTAAAAAATAACAATAACAAGAACAAGGCTACAGACAGGGAGAAAATATTCATAAAATGTATCTGATAAAGGACTGGTACTCCAAATTTTATAGAAGTCAATAAGAAACAAAAATTTAAAGTGATACAAAAAGGGTAAACTTAGAGATAGACAAAATTATATCAGGCAAGCAGAAACAATAAGAAAGCAGAGATTGAAATACTGATATCGATGAAGGTGAATTCTAGCCAAAGTGCATTTGATTGGACAAAACCAGACACTTTCTAATACTAAAAGCTGAAAGTCACAATGAATATATAATACTTATGAATATCTATGTAACAGAGATCCATCTTTATAAAGCAAATATGAACATCTTAATAATAGAGATACCATCTTTACAAAAACCACAGGAGATACAAGGAGTCGGAAAAACTCACTAGTGGCTCTTTGCACTGTACCAGTCAGATCCAGTAGACAACAGTACAGAAGGAGAAAGAAGACTCAACAGGGAAGACATTATGGGTCTAGAAGGAACTTCACACTCTGATGACAGAGACTGTGCCTTCTTCTCAACTGCGCACGGACGTCTGTAAAAGACGGTTGTATGTTGGGCGCCACAAAGAAAACATTAGTAAGTGCCATAAGTAAGAAGTCTAGTAAACAACATCCTATGACCATAGTGCAATTAAACCAGAAATTAACAAAATAAAAACCAAAAGATTCTTGCAACTAAAAATTTTAAACCATTTATTAAGTGAATTTTAGGGGAAAGGGGAAAATACTTAAACCACAAAATTTAAAAACAAGTCCTGGCCAGAAAGCTCAGTTGGTTATTGTTGTCCTGATACACCGAGGTTGTGGGTTCAAACCCCTGTCAGGGCACATGCAGGAGTCAACCACTAATGCACAAATAGGTGGAACAACAAACTGATTTCTCTCTCTCTTTTGATCTCTCTTTCCCACCTTCCCTAAAATCAATGAAAAAAAAGAAAAGGCAATGAAAAATAGTACATGCCAGATTCATGAGGTATAATTAAACGTTTGATCAGAAGAAAAGTGGGGACCAATATGACTTATAAGTATCACACAAAAATAAGTAAAATATTAGCAAACAAAATGCAACATCAAATTAAGAAAATGACTGTGAAATTTATCGCAGGAATGCAAGGCTGGTTCAATTAGGAAATCCATTCATGTCATATACCATATTAATAGATCTATAGAGAAAATGCATATAATCAATCATCTCTAATGATACCAAAAAGCCTTTGACAACATTCAATACCCATTTTTCACCCAGTTGAGCAAAGAGAAACTGACAGGTTTCATAAAAATGATGACATGCACACCCAGCCCTGCCCGGGGGGCTCACTCGGTTGGTGCACTGTCCGTGCACCAAAAGGTTGCAGGTTTGATCCCCGGTCGGGGAGCAGAGGGGAGGAAACCCATCGATGTTTCTCTCATATCAATGTTTCTTTCTCTTTCTCCTTCTTTCTCTTTCTCTCTCTTTCTCCACACCCCCATGTTCCTCTCTCTCTAAAATCAAGAAATATATCCTTGGGTTTTAAAAATCTACATATACACAAGCCCTCCTTAGTTCTAAAACCAACACATCACTTTATGAAGAAATATTGGAGGTATTTCCACTAAGATGAGAATACCCATTGTCTTCAACACTGTACTTGAGGTGTAAGCCAATGTAATTAACCAAGAAAAGTTAATTAGAGGTATATGAATTGGAAAAGAAGAATTTATATTATTTTCCAGATGACATGATGGTATACACAAGAACCAATGCTAAGTCAGATTCAAACACTAAAAAATTTTTCATCTGGTAGCAGGAAATAAAACAAAAAGAGTTCAGAAAGAACAAAGTTGAAGGTATCATGTTACCTGGCATCAAACTACACTACAAGGTATAGTACTCAAATCAGCATGGTACCGACATAAGAACAAACATATAGATCAATGGAATCAAATAGAGAGCCCAGAAATAAACCCACACCTATAGGGTCAATTAATATATGACAAAGGAGGCAAGAATATACAATGGGGTAAAGACAGTGTATTCAATAAATGGTGGTGGGAATAATGAAACTAGGCCACCTTCTTACACTGTACACAAGAATAAACTCAAAATGGATTAAAGACTTAAATGTAAGGCTCAAAGCCATTAAAATCCTAGAGGAAAACATAGTCAAAGAAATCTCTGACATTTCTCTGAGCAGCATTTTTCTGATATATCTCCTTAGGCAAGGAAACAGGAGAAAAATAAATGAATTGGACTATATCAAACTAAAGCTTTTGGACAGCAAAGGAAACCATCAACAAAACAAAAGAACAACCTACTGAGTGAAAGAAGATATTCGCCATGACACATCCAATAAGAGGTTAATATCAAATATTTATAAAGAACTCAAACACCTCAACACAAAAAAAAAAAATCCCAAACAATCCAATTAAAAAATGGACAGAGGACCTAAATAGGCACTTCTCCAAAGAAGACATACAGACGGCCAATAGACATATGAAAAGATGCTCAATGTCACTAGCCATCAGATAGATGCAAATTAAAACCACAATGAGATATCGACTCTCACCTGTCAGAGTGGCCATCATCAGTAAATCAACAAACAAGTGCTGGTGAGGATGCGGAGAAAAGGGAACCCTACGGCATTGCTGGTGGGAATGCAGACTGGTGCAGCCACTGTGGAAAACAGTATGGAGTCTCCTCAAAGAACTAAAAAATGGGCCCTGGCCGGTGTGGTTCAGTTGGTTGGAGCCTTGTCCAGTAAACTGAAAAGTCACGGGCTCAGTCCCCAGTCAGGGCACATGCGTGGGCTGTGGGTTCGGTCCCTTGTTGAGCGCGTGTGCGAGGAAACTGATTGATGTTTCCCTCTAACATCGATGGTTCTCTCCCTCCCTTCCCCTCTCTCTATAATCAATACGCATGTCCTCCAGTGAGGATAAAAATAAAATAAAATGAAAATAAATAAATAAAAATAAAAAATGGAACTGCCTTATGACCCAGCGATTCCACTTCTGGGCATTTATCTGAAGAAACCCAAAATGCTAATATGAAAACATATATAGTTACTTAGGTGTTACTTATAACAGCCAAGATATGAAAGCTACCCAAGTGCCCATCAATAGATGAGTAAATTAAAAAGCTGTGGTATATATATAAAATAGAACATTACTTGGCCATAAAAAGAATGAAATCTTACCATTTACGACAGCATAGAGGAAGTTAGAGGGTATTATGCTCTGTGAAATAATTCAGAGAAAGACAAACACCATATGATTTCACTTATATGTGGAATCCAAGGAACAGAATAAACAAACAAACTTGAAACCCTCACCAATACAGAGAAAAGATCGACGGCAGCCAGAGGGGCGGGGGTGTGGGGACTGGGTGAAAAAGGTAAAGGGATTAGGAAGTACAGATTGGCAGTTACCAAAGAGTCAAGGGGATGTCAAGTGCAGCACAGGGGATACAGTCAATAATGTTGTAATAACTATGGATGGGGCCAGGTGGGTACATGAAGTATCAGGGGGGCTACTTTGTAAAGTATATGATTGTCTAACCACTGTGCTGTACACCTGAAACTTATACAAAATAACATGGAATATAAGTTGAAAAATAAATTAAAAAATACCTTCCACACACTGATATTTCGCTCCCTCTCTCCCTCCCTTTCCCTCTACCTAAAAATAAATAAATAAATATATTTTAAAAAAAGAGATGAAAGTTTAATATCTGTAAAAATATATAGAACTCTTCAAAATTAAGAAAGACTAAAGCCAAATAGAAAAATGGACAAAAACATTGACAATTCACAAAAAAAGACATGAAAATGGTCCTTAAACATACGAAGAGACACTTCACCACACTCATGAAGAAGTGCGTTCTAAACTACATTGAGAGGCTTCTGGTTCTGGCTGGGATGAAGGAAGCTCACTACAGCCTCACTCTCTGGCTCACTGCAACTAAAAACCCTGGACAAAATACAAGAAAGCAATTACCTGAACACTCTGAAGTGTGAACAATGACAGACAGATTTTGGAGGCAAGCAAAAACTGACAGAAGTGACCTGCACTGGGAGAATTCCTTCCTGTTGTTAGCTGCACAGCCACAAGGTAGCAGTGGCTGAAACTTAGATAGAAACCCCTAATTTCTGTACAGAGAAAAGTCCAAAGTATGTGGGAGGAAATCCCTGATGGTTCATTTTTCTCCCCGCTCTCAGTGCTGTCCCAGGGATGGGCCCCAGTCGGGGAGCTGTGTGGGAGAAGTGGCTCTGTGGGAAACTCCCATCTCTCTGTCCAGAGTAACCAAGGGAAGGGGACCCTGCAGGATGAAGTGTGTGGGTGTGCATGTGCACAGAGGACAGAGGTAAAGAAAAAGTCAATTCTGCGAATGAAGCCTTAAAGTCCCACGCTCATTCCTGAGCTGTATATGCCTGGCACAGGCCCAAAGCAGCACCGGCTTTAAGAAGTGGACGAAGATTTAATTCAATCACCACCCAAATCTCAGACTGACCCCCAAGAGGCTGATGTGTGGGACAGACCCAAGCAGCATCTCAAAAGCTTTGAAAATTGAAATGAGATTAAAACCATAGCCTACAGAGGGCGAGACAGAACTTGTGATGCAAAGCTAACTGGGTTGACCACCTGCTAACACAAAACACAACATTCTCCAAAGGAGCCAACATAATGCTCAATCCAGGATATGTCTAGGATACAATACAAAATTATTCAGCGTTCCAAGAACCAGAAAATGGCACCAATTCTCAAGGGAAAAAACAACTTACAGATGCCAACCTCAAGATGATTCAGGACAAGGGTGTGGGGATTGCCTGAGGCAGTGGGGTGGGGGCCGGGTGGAGGTGGGCAAAGGAGGAAAAATTGGGACAACTGTAATAGTATGAACAATAAAATATAATTTAAAGAGAGATGATTCAGATGCTGGAAATATCAGATAAGGATTTTAAAACAGCTTTTATGATTATGCTCCACGAAGCAAAGGCAAATACCCTTGAACTGAATGGAAGGAAAGTTCTCAGCAGAGATATGAGAATTACTTTTTTAAGAGGAAGTTCCGGAACTTAATAATGCAATATCTGAAACAAACAAACCGAAAAAGAATGGAATGGGCGAGGACAAAGGAAAGAGTCAATGAGCATGAAGACTGATCAACAAAATTATCCAGTTAAGATCCAAAGGAAAAAAGATGAAAATAAATGATTAGAGCATCATTTATAAATGATATAAATGAAAATAAATGATACAGAGCAAGGGACTTGTGGAATAATAGCGAACGGTCTAACATTCATGCTATTGGAGTGAGAAAAAGAGAAAGGGAGTGAAGTGTATAAATTACCTGAATAATGCCTGAAACTTCACAAATTTGGCAAAAGACAAATTTAGAGATTCAAGAACTTAAATGACTCATAAGCAGGATAAAGCCATGCTCAAAGACGGAATTAAATGTCTAAAAATACTTTTTTTAAAATCTTGGCAACAATGACACATTATACATAAAAAATAATAATTTGAATGGCTATGGATTTCTCACCAGAAACCGTGGACATCAGAAGATGGTAGAATACCTTTAAAGTACTGAAAGAAGAGAACCCTATATCCAGTAGATGATCCTTTGGGAAAAAGGCAAAATAAAGATATTCTTAGATAAAGAAACACTAAGAGAATTTCTTGCCGGCAGACGTGCTCCAAAAGAAATACCAAAGAAGCTTCTATAGCTCTAAAGAAATCAGAAAGAAACGTGGAACTTCAAGAAAGCAGAGCAAGAGAAATGGTAAATATCTGGGCAAACATAAAATACAAGTTTTCACCTCTCAAGTGAACATGTGTATTGTTAAAGTTATAATATTGGTGGGGTTTTTCAATATAACAGCTACAACGTGAAGGCAGAAGAGTAAGGAGACCCATAGGGTTGTAAGGCTTCTATTTTTTACTTGAAATGAAAAACAAAAATTAAGCCTAAGAAGACTGTCAAAGGTGAAGTATGTACGTACACTGGAATCCCTAGAGCAAACATTAAAAACATAATATATACCAGCAAAAGGTTTAGCCACAAGGCCAACAGAAAAATTTAAACTATTTGAAAATATCAAAATAGTCCAAGAAAAGGCAGAAAAGAGGGGATAGAAGAACAAAAAATCAGAGGAAGCAGAGAAAACAAAATGGTAAACCAAACAGAACCATATCAATGATTTCAATAAATGTAGCCCTGGCTGGTGTGGCTCAGTGGACTGAGTGTTGGCCTGCAAACTAAAGGGTCGCCAGTTCAATTCCCAGTCAGGGCACATGCCTGGGTTGTGGGCCAGGTCCCCACTGGTGGGGGTGTAAGAGGCAACCACAAATTGAGTTTCTCTCCTTCCCTTCCCCTCTCTCTAAAAATAAATAAACAATAACATCTTTAAAAAATAAATAAATGTAAATGCTCTCAAGATCTTAATTGTAAGACCCAACACTTATGAGCTGTTGGAAAAAAATCCAACTATACTTAGAAGAAACCCACTTTAATTTAAAAACATAGATAAAAGAAAATGGGAGTGGATATATTAATGTCAGACAAAGTAGACCTCAGAATAAGGACTATCATCAGGGATAAGAAAGATATATAAAAATATAAGGCATCAATTCATCAAGAAGACATGAAAGTCCTAAACATGTATTCATCTAACAACAAAACTTCAAAACACATGAAGGAAAAACTTATGGAACTGAAAGCAGAAATAAACAAATACATAATTACACCTGGAGACTTAAACTACTCCTTAGTAATCGATTGAGAAGTGGCCAGAAAATCACACTGGAGCCCTGACTAATACTCCCTACCTACCTGACCTAGGTGACATTACGAAAACACTCCACCCAACAGAAAAACATTCTTCTCAATGCACATGCAACACTCAGCAAGACAGGCCACACCCTGGGTCATAAAACAGACCTTTAAAAATGAAGAACCAAAAAAGCATACAAAGTACATCCTCTGGCTTACAGAATTAACCTAGAAATCAATTAGTAACAGAAAGATAACTGGAAAAATCTCCAAATATTTGGAAAATAAGCAACACAATTTTAAATAACCAATGGTTTATTTTAAATGAGTCAAAGATGAAGTCCCAAGAGAAAAAATAAAACCTGAATAAAAAAATAAAACACCAAAACTTGTAGAATTTAGAGAAAAATTAATAGCATTAAATGCTTACGTTAGAAAAGAAGGGTCTTAAAACAATGACCTAGCTTCCACCTTAAGAAACTAGAAGAGGAGCAAAATGAGCCCAAAGCAAGCCAAGGGAGGAAAATAAGGTTAGAGAAGTGAAATGGAGAATAGTGCCCTGGCTGGTGTGGCTCAGTTGGTTGTGCATTGTCTCACAAACCCAAAGGTCGCTGGTTTGATTCCCAGTCAGGACACATGCCTGAGTTGCTGGCCACCCACGGTTGGGGCATGTGTGAAAGGCAACTGATCGATGTTTTTCTCCCTTTCTTCCTCCTTCCCTTCCCCTCTCTGTAAAAATAAATAAATAAAATATTTTAAAAAGAAATAGAAAACAGTAATATAATAGAGAAAATCAACAAAACCAGAGATAGGTTCTTTAAAAAGATCAATAAAATTGATAAATCTAGCTAGATCAACAACCAAAAGACAGAGAGAAGAAACAAACTATAATAATGAAAGAAGGGTTATCACTGCAGACACCACCAACACTAAAAGGATGTTAAGGAAATACTGTAGACAACCAACACACATAAACTCAACAACTTAGATAAATGGAATTGAAGACCACAGACTATTAGAACGGCTAAAACAAAAAAATTAAAAAAAAAACCTGACAAAACCAAGTGCTGACTGGAATGTGGAGCAACTGGAATTCTCACACTTTGTTGGTGAGAATGCAAAATGGTACAAGCAATCTGGAAAACAGTTCTGCAGTTTCTTATAAGATAAAATATACACGTATCACATTGCCCAACAATCCTACTCCTATATATTCTTTCTAGAGAAGTGAAAACTTATGAGCAAACACCTGCACATGAATGCTTACAGCAGTTCTACTGTATTCATAGTGCCCCAAAGGGGAAATAACCCAAATGATATCCACACGTGAATGGAACACTCTTGAGCAATAAAAAGGAAAAAACTATTGACAAATGCAACAACACGGTGAATGTCCTGAGAATTCTAGTGAGTAAAAGGCTACATACTATATGAGCCTAGTTATATGGCATTCTGGAAAAGGCAACATGAGGCAGAGAGCACAGACGGCCATTGTCAGGGGTCAGGGGTCAATGGGTGGGACAGGGGTTGACTGCCAAGGGGCAGCCAGGGGAGAGGTCCAAGGTAATGGAACAGTTTCTGTATCCAGACTGGCAATGCTGGTGTGGGCAGGTGTTAAGACTCACTGTAAGTACATTTCACAATAATCATAACAGAGTAATAATAGATATTCCTGAGTTCATACGAATGGAAAGGCAGGAAAGTGGATGAATCTCCCATACGGAATTCCACATAAGGCACGCAGATGCTCCACCCTCAAGGAGGCGGGGCAGAACATCCACCCCTGATGAGTGGCTATGCAAAATGACTTCCTCCCCAGGAGGGCGATGCCAGCCACTTCACAGCGGAGGAACCTTACAATCACCACCTTGGCCTGGGCACCAAGGCCAGCATCCACGGGGATGTCACGCTGACGGCACATGCCAGTGATATGACGTGATGAGATGGCACTGGTCTCTGAGTTCTGGCCCCCAGGAGCCCGCAACCCATGTCCAATCATGACAAAAACTCACGACAAATCTCAGCTTGGGGAGAGTCTACAAAAGGCCTGACTAGTACCCCTCAAAACTGTAAAGGGTGTAAAAACAAGGAGCGTGTAAGACGCTGTGAGAGTCCAGAGGAGACTAAGGAAACATGACAGCTAAACCCCACGTGGTGTCCTGGACGGGATCCTGGGGCACAAAGAGGACATTAGGTAAAAACTCAAAAAATCTGAATAAAGTATGGACTTGAGTCAGTAACAATGTATCTAGGCTGTTTTGTGGCGACTATACCGTACTTACTAATGGAAGATGTTAATAAACGGGAACAGGGCTCAGGAATGCTCTGTGGACAAAGGTAACACACTGCTCTCTTGGCCATTTTTGGGGGGGTGCTTTTTTCAGTTAAAATATATTGTACAATGTCTTTGTGCTATTTTTTCTCATGCTATGGGTAATGGCATTTAATTTACTACTAACATATCATGAAAACCCAGTTTCCTGCTTCGAGTCTTTCAGATTTAGGGCCAACTTCTAATTCTACTCAAGGTAACTTTCAACAGATTTAATGCCAATTTTTAAGTGATTCTCCCATTTAAAATAACTTACCATCCTATCTTTGCCCTCATTTAAATAGACTTAAGTTTATCAGTAGTGTCCCCAACACAAGGCAATCAGTATTCAGTTAAGCAAATTAGTGGGTGACCTTTGCCGAGTCATCATTAGGTCTAGAAGTAGAGCAGCAAGCCGGGGAAAGGAAGGACGCTGATGTAACAATAGTGCCCTCCACCAGCCCGACCTGCTCATTCCTTCGTTGAAATAGCACAACCATTCTAGCAGGAAAATTCTGGATTGGCTGGTCCCCTAGCCTGGCAGAATGGAGGCCCACTCCCTCTGCACCTCCTGGGCCACCAATGGAACCTGAGACATTCTCCGTATAGGCTGGGCCTCACTGCTTTCCACCTTCCCGATCAGGACAGACTATAGCAAAGTCCAGAATCCCAGAATGGGCCCTTGCATTCAGCCATGATGGCCTTAGCTGGTGACCTCATTCTCCCAGCTGGCCCCTCAAAGTTGCACCACAGGCCTGAGGGCCAGGCCAAGATGCTGGGAGACTTCGCAGGGCTGCTGCTTCACATCAGGAAATGGAGGTCTGACCACAGCACCTTCACTGTCTCTGATGTGCATGGAGATCCAGGGGAGTCATCAGGTATGTACAACCCATCAGTGACTTAGAACAACCCTACACCTCTCAGTCAGTGAGACCCCGGGGGTCAGTGTCCTGTCCACAGTGTTGGCTCACTGCCCAAGATGGGGGTGGGACAGCCCCATGAGTGATGCCTGGGCCCCCAAGGGGTGGTCCTACCATAAGTCAGGACCCCTGCAGGGAGGCCAGGCTTGCCCCTGAAGGCTACAGAACAGCTGTGTCCAGTTGAGGCAAGGGAAGGAACAGCCTGCTGGGATGAGATCCGATCCCCTTACCTGCAGCTCATGGCCACATAAAGAACTGGTCACAATCCCAGGCCAAAGAAACACCACACAGAAGGACCTGGGCAGGTGGGCGGGCCAGCCAGGGCCCCAGCCAGCCTGAGCTTGGAGGCAGGTTTGCCCAGGGTAACTCAAACTTCACAAAGAAACCATTTCTGGAATGGGGCTCTGTTGGTGAGTCGAAGTCAAAGGCGCACTTCATAGCTCCTTTCCAAACCCCGTGCATTGTCAGGGCCCTTGCCCCTTTGAAGCCTTGGTGAGTGATTGAAGCGTCTACTTTCTGAGGGGCAGATAGCACGGGCCGGTAATCTGACTCTAAGCCCCGGGATAAAGGTAGTTTGTTTCCTCTCAGCCTGTCTGTCAACACCTCCTCAGTAATTAGCCCTAATTATTACCAAGGGCCAGCCTCCCATTCGGTTATTAAATCAGAAATAGTATCATGGCCGGGCATCTGTCAACACCCGGCTGGCGACCTTGGATTCATTGAATCCTCTGTCAGTATCCATGGCTTCAAAGATGCAGATCCTGGGGAGGGTTCCGGGATGCAGCCTGGCCAACCCTGCCCCAGAGGGAGGGAGGGAGGGAGGAAGGGAGAGAGGGGGAGAGGGAGGAAGAGAGGGAGGGAACAAGAGACGCTGGTGCCACCAGCAGCCCAGCCCTGCACACCTCAGGCCTCAGAGCCCAGTGGGAAGGTGGGAGAGAGTCCAGCACTGTCCCTGCACGCGCCTCCCCCACAGCAGCAACTGCACACCCCAACCATAGCCATTTCCAACTCCCCAGGTCACTGATACAACTGTGTGTGGGTGTGCGGGGGGCGGGTTATAGGCACACCCCCAACAGCCCTTTCCCTAAAGGACCTCAGGTGTGTCCCAGGCCTGCCTGCTTTCTGCACATCTGTCTCCCAGGAGCAGGAGGCAGTGGCCTTGGCCTTGACTGATGGGTCTGGGCCTAAGGCTGGACAAGGCCCTCTTCCCTGGGTGCACAGGGAAAACCCCCAAGCACTGCTGCCAGGAGCCCCCTCTGAGCCTTGTGTGCAGCCTGGGCACCCCTGCAGGTAAGGCATCTCCCTATGAGCTGGTGAGTCCCCAAAGCAGAACTCAGGGTACAGCTGGAGACAGGTTTCAGTGGTGGAGCCAAGAGTGTCACACTCCTGAAAGCCCTGGTGTTAGGACAGCTACCCACCTCTTTGGCCTGAAACCTCCCTTTAATCCATGAAAAGCGAGTTGCTTGCTCCATAACATATAGACTTTCTGCTCCCGAAAATCTCAGCCACCACCTCCAGCAAAATAGATTGCCTCAGGCAGGAGCATGCTGGCCCTCTCCTCCCTGGGGACAGTGTCCCATGCCCCTTGGGGCTGGCAGCCAGTGATTCCTGTAAAGGCCTAAGGAGCCTCCTGGCCTGCAGTGAGTTAGGCGTTGCCTCTAGCGCCTGGACACTCACCCACCAGGTCTAAAAGCACCCCTTTCCTGATCTGTGTTTGGGAGAGAGGGAAATGGAGGCCAGGTTATAGCCGAGTCTCCCAGGACCAGGACCCCCTGCTGGAGTCAAGGCCCACATGGTGTGGTCAGTGCCCAGGCAGAGTGAGCCCACCAGCCCACCTCGGCCTATTCTTCTCCCCTGACATGCCACAGACAATGCCCTGGCAGGGCCAGGCTGGGCTGGCGGAGGAGCGAGCCTTCAGGAGGTGAAGGCATGGTGATGTCTCACAGTAAGGCTGGAGGTATGAGGTGTGACTGCCCAGTCTGCCCGCAGTCAGCAAGGGTCTCCCACAGCCGTGGGTGCTAAGGTCGAGAGTCACAGACTTTTCCTCCGGACTGGGCTGAAAGGAAGGAAGTACCAGGGTGAGGGGACGCTGGGCTGCAGGGACAGGCAGGATGGGGTGGGCAGGGCTTCTCCATGAACAGGCGTCTCGAGCTGCAGCTGAGGACATCCGTTACCCCCAGGAGCGGATCCAAGGAGCCTGGCGAGATGGCAGGAAGGAAGCCTGACTGAGGGGCGTTTTCTACCAGCCTGCCCCAAAGTACTTACGGGCAGGGGTGGGAACCTGGCCAATGATGGGCCACCAGCCTTTTGGTCCCTGGTGACACATGGAAAAACGTGTTGTTTTACAAGAAGGGTGGCCATCCTGTGTGCCAGTGCCAGCCTCTGGGGCCCACTTCTGCCATGAGGCCTGGTGCACAGCAGCCATCTGCCCAGTGCTGATGGCAATGCCCAGACAACACTCACCTAGGACATGGAATGGCGGCTGACCCCTGCAGGCTGGCGCCCAGGCAGCTTCTAGGAACCAGTCCCACTTTGGAGAGGGGTCCCTAGCCACGGCGGTGGTGACACACTTTCTGACAGGGACCCTTGCGGTTGTCCCCGTGACAGAGGCCATCTTGGATGGAGGAGTCCCCCCAGTGATTATCTACCAGACATGCAAATAACATGCCTGCAGATGCACGCACGTTCACAATAGGCTGAAGGTGTGTACACACGTGTCTAGGGGCACCCGCCCACGTATGTACACTCACACTGATGGCTAAAGTCTGAGGGAGAGAGGGGTCAGGGACAGTGACTACAGTCTCGAGGGGCCTGCTGCTTCCCAGGTACATGGGGGGGGGTAGAAGTTCTAACTTACAGGTGGCAAAAGTGAATTTAGGGGTTCAACAACTTGCAGGGGGTTGGGGGGTGCTAACGGGGACCAGGAGGCTGAATGAAGTGTGTGCCTGGGGCGGGTGGGGCAGGTGCCCAGGGACACAACTGCACTGGCACTGGGTCACCCTCCCGACTGCCACCAGCCCAAGGCTCCCATCTGTGTCGATTTTCAGGGGAGGGACACAGGGACTCTGTGGTGCCCCAGGGGACAGCACACTCACCAGGTGCCCAATCAACACACGTCCTGATCTCCCGACTTGCAGGCCCTCACCTACGCTGAACATGTAGCGCGAGTGGGAAACGGATGGATGTGCGAAGCTGCCAAGTTCGGGGGCTTGTGTCCTCCACAGCAGGACCTATTCTATCCTAACCCATCAAGGACCCCGTTTCACCTTTCCCACAGGGCAGGTGACTGTCAGTCTGCAGTGCTGGGTGCCATGCTGGCCAAACCTGTCCACGGTGCCATCGCTCATACACGTTGGCTCCCTTCTCAGGCTCTCTGCTGCCTACAGCAGAACCCTCTGCACACCAAGCCACCACAGACTCCACAGTCAACGTAAAAGGCAAAGCATGGAGACTTGGGACTATGGGGTCTCTTCATACAGAACCAGGCACATCCTGCTCCAGGGGCCTAGAGGGGCTCTGTATGTGGCCTTCCGTGACTCTCAGAAGGGTTCTCATGACAGCACTGCCCAGAATTGGAAAAAAAAAATCCATGTTGGATGGTTAAAATTGTGTCCCCCTACCCCCAATTTAGAATTCTAACCCCCAGCACCTCAAAATGTGACTATATTTGGAGACAGGGCCTTTAAAGAGGTAATTTAAATTAGGTCAAATGGGTGGCCCCTAGTAATATGACTGGTGTCATCATAACGGGAGATCAGGACAGACAGGCATAGAGGGACAAGCATGTGAAGGGGGAGAAGACAGCCATCACAAGCTAAGGGGAGGAGTCACCCCTGTAGACACCTTTGTATCAGACTTTTAGCCTCCAGACTTGGGGACAAATGTATTTGTTGTTTGAGCCATGTGGCCCTAGCAAAGGCACACAGGCTTCTTTCCAGACACTGAAGCTGCCTGCCACCCACTGCCTGGATGGCTGCACTCCCGAGAGTTGTGCTGAGTGGACCCAGGCTCTTCTCAAGGCTGAGTGCCCTGCCCCACCCCATGGGAGGATCAGCTGCTCTCATCCACCCAAACTCAGGTGTGCTTGTCTCCATGGTAACAGTAACAGAAGGGGAGACACTTGTTACTTGTGGTTCGCTATGGTGTTTCCCCTCTGTGGTCACGTAAAAATACATCCGGTGGGGTTCCTGTTGGCATGGGTCCGGGGGACTAGAAAGGGCAGAGTTGATCTGTGACATGAGGGTGGCCGCAATACTAGAAGTTTGTTACTGCAGCACAGCCTGGCATATCCTGACTGATACAACAGATAACAGCTCCACTGACCTCACTCTGTGCTGCTGGGCCTTTGGGCCATCGCCAGTTTTGCTGCAGTGAGGCTCACTTGGCAGTCGCTAAGGCTCAGGCCACTGTGTGGGCCTTATCTCACTCAACACCTCCCCCAGCCCCCCATGCCCTATGAGGATAAACTATTCTAATGGTTCAGACAGGTCAGGTGACACACGGAAGACTGTCAGCTTCCAGCTGGCACAGGCAAGGTGTAACCAAGCTCAAGTCCACTCTCTGAAGCCCCACACCTACTGAGGAGCGAGTAATGACCACCTGTGTGCGAGTGGTCAGCGTCTACGTGCCCAGAAATGTCACGTGCGCCAAAAGCAGCATTCAATACTCCAACCACAGCATGGAAAAGTCTGTTTCTCCATGCTCAGCAATCCTAGTACCTAAACTTTTAAAGTCAGTCCTGGAATTACAGACTGGAAAAAAATCACCCCCACTACTTTAATGACTTTTTTAAATGTTGAAATCTTTAATTGGATTTGTCTGGAGTACAGGCTGGTATAAACAGTGAGGAAGGTGTCCAGTTGTATCATTTCCCAGATGGCTAACCAGTTGTTCAACTCCTTTTACTGAATAATCCACTTTACCCCCATTAAATTGAAACACCTCTAGTATGAACTAAATTCCTTATTTAGTTGGCTTTATTCCTAAATTCTCTATTCTCCTTTGGTCATCCGTCTACACCAATTTCCAAGCACCTTCTTTATTGCAGCTTTATAAAATGTTCAGTATCTCATAGGACCTTTTCCTTAATACTTCCGGTGCCAGAATTTTCTTTGGACACAGGTACTTAAAAAACCCTCCCATAGTGCCCACAGTGTCCCATCCTTAATAAATAAGATCTGTGGGTATTTCCAAGGGACGTGAAAGACCGACATGATCTAGAAGGCAGGACCTAGCACCTCAGCCAGCGCTCTCCTTAGGGTTGCCAGCCTGTGTGGAGACCCAGGAGTGCTGAGCGCCCGAAGGGCCCTCCTCCCACCAAGCACGGCAGGGCCTCCTCTGCTGGTCCTCCAAGAGCCTGCTCGCCCAGAGTGGGGACGTAGCTAGGTCACTGCATCTGCCCAAAGGCAGAGGACACTGTCACTTTGCAATACCATACCCATTCCCTGTGTGGCAGCCCAGCCCAGAGTCCTCCCATCCTCTCCTGATGCCACCCAGGAATGGGCGACTTTGCCAACACCACTGAGGCCCTGCCCTCTCCTCCTTTCCTTTCATGAGGGCAGACCAACCACCCTAAGACCCATTCCCCAAATTAAAAAACAGGTCATCAGGCCTCTCCCCAAGTCCCCCTGGACCTGCCCTGGCAGGCCCTCAGGAGAGGTATGTCAGACTATAGTCCAAGCCCACAGGAGTTGTCTGGGGCCTCAGGGAGGAAAGGCCCCAATGGGACAGGGAGTCAGAAGGGAAAATGATAACCAAGCTGAGGGTCCACTGAACGGAGACAGGAAAGGCAGCCTGTGCAGACCCAGCCACATAACAGGGGTGCCAGCTGGGCCATAGGTCCCAGAAGGCAGCTCTAGGTCCTACTGCCAGAGCAGTCTGGCCAGCTCAAAGGAGGGCCCTTCTGATTACCACCAACCACACCAGACCTGCAGGCAGCCAGGCCGCAGCTGATGGGGGTCAGTGGGAGCAGTCGGACCTGTGCCTGGGCAACAGCACAGAGGGGCAGTAGTGCCACCCCTCACAGGAGCACTGCGGCTGGGGCTGCCTGGGGCTGCCTGGGACTGGCTGGGACGGTCAGGAATTCTCCACACCTGAGCACATGTGATTGTTTTTGTCAGCTTGCTTGTTTTGCTTTTAGGGTTATATCAGCTTCCCACCTATTTCCAGGATTTGCAACTGATTTACTTACAAGGTATCTGTGCCTTAAAATAACTCAAACATAAAACCCTCTGAATCCAGGGCTTTTTTAACTGATAGTAACTAAATAAAATAACCCCAACAATGTACTTTACTTGAAGTTTTTTTACCATGTTTGCGTATTACAATTTTTCCTAACATAACCAGTTTTAGTTGCAGCTCCCGTTTCCACTTATTTCTTCCTCCTACTTTCCAGGAAGGTGTTCTCTCATTTTGTTTGCACAAGTGTAAAACTGCAAGGGGCCTGTCATTCCCGTTCAGTCTGGATGGAGGGAGCTCCCCAGCTCAGCTCTCGCTATTAGAAAACCCATCTTTGTACCAAACAGGTCTTTCTTCATTCCAGTCCTCTGGCCCCCGGGGGCCTCACAGCTCCCTGCCGCCTGCTCCTCGCTTCACCTCCCCTCTCAGAAGTCAGTTCTCAAGGCCACACTCCACCTGTCAAGCCTCCTGTTCCCACCCAGTCAGCCCAACTCCTCAACCAGACCCTTCCATCCTCAAAGCTCCCAAGCACACATGTGACACTGACCTGGTGTGCTTGTGGCTGGGGCCTAGTCTCTCTGTAATGGGCCCAGTGATGCTGCCAGTGGAACAGGCTCTGCTCGTCAGCAGTTACCACACTGCAGGCTCAGCCATGGATCCAACACACATTTAATGAGCACCGGTTGTGTACCAGGACACAAGCTAAGATGGAGCCCCTGCCCTAGAGGCTCACAGTCTACCCCAAGGTACAAGTCATGTAGTGTGGGGGTTCAGGTGCTGAATCAGCAATGTGCAAGAGTGGACAAGAAGGCAGGGGCTGTTGAAAAGTGGGAGGGCAGCAAGGGTAAAGGCACTGAGATGAAAAATCCAAGAAAACCAGGTAACTAGAATGTTAACATACAGAGGGGGAAAATGCCTGGAATGGAGTTGAGACTAAAAGGTGGCCTGCATCTCCCCTTCCTGTACTGAGCCTTCCCAGCTGACCAGGGCTGCTGACCAACCCACAGAAAAGCACCTTTCTCCACCAAGACCATCTGACTCACACTGTACAATGAGAGTGGCCACTTCCTCCATGCAACCTTCCTTCAATTCCAGCCCAGAGGGCAGGCCACAGAAAGCAGATTGTGGGGGAAGGGAACAAAGCAAAGACCATCCAGGGACCAGATCCAAACAAGGGCTGGTATGACAGACCCAGTTCAGTGGCAGCCAGGATTTGGGGGAGGGGGGGTAGTTTGTATGTGCTTGGGCGGGTAGGGTTTACAAAGACAGTGCAAATAGCTGAGGGGGACCGATCTATAGAACTCTGCCCAACTAGCAGGAACAAGCCCAGGTGAGATGGCCCTCCCAGGGCAGCTGTGGGGATGCTACAGAGAGCCTAGCACAAAGCAGTCTCTGGGCCACCAGGGAAATCACAGAGTACAGGGCAGAGGCCAATGTTCTGCTGTGGTGGGCAAAGGGTTGTTTGTACTCAGACAAGGTAGAGTCTGAACAGGTGCACCTCCTGCCCAGCAATGGGACAAGTGGACAGCGCAACACATGGCAGCACTATGTCTAAAGTCACCTGTCAATGCCACTTCGTCCTGATGGGGGGTTGTGGAGCTCCTTGGCTACTCGGGCCACTGCTGCACCTGCCTGGACCCTGCTTAGAATCCAGGGTTGCAGGATGGAGAGCAGAAAATGGTGGCTCTCCTGGGATCTTCACTGCCCCGTGAGCCATCTAAAGATGCCTCCTGGTCTTCCTCTGCATCAGAAACCTCCTCATCTGTCTGCTGGGGCTCTGGACTTCCTGTGAGAGCTAGATCTAGTTTCTGGGCAGGGGGGTTAACAGATTCTGGAAGTACAAGGACAGATTTGGGTGCTCCCTCCCTTGGCTGGGAGGAGGCTGGCCCCACCAGACCGGGTTTGGTGCTGCATGCAGAACTGGACAAGGCAGGAGGCTCAGCGGGCCCAGGGCTGCTTTCCTTGGCCAGTGCTGCTCAGGCAGAGTATTTCTCAATGCAGAATTGGAACTAGGAACAGCAGGTGTGGCTAGAGTGGCTGGGACAGGCCTGGGGGTAGCGCCCATGTCGAGTGCCAGGGCGTCCGAGAACCTCGCTAGGTACTGCCTCACCACAGGCAGCGGTGAGGCCACTGGAGGCTGGCTCGAGGCGGAGGGCAAGGGGCAGGGCACTGCAGCATGGTACTCAGCAAAATTGTTTGGGTCCTGAATAACCTCCTTGAGATCCTGGCAAAAGCGCTCATAATCATCAAGCATGGGTGGGTCCCCATCAAGGTAGGGGGCTGCCCATGCCTGAGCTCGGCCTGTCAGGCGCCCAATAACCTCACAGACATGGCTGAGGTTGTCCTGGTAGTGCTCGAAGCAGAAAGACATGTAATCACCCAGCTGAGCCCAAAAGCGGTCCAGCAGCAATGGGGAGCCATCAAAGGTGCCTGGGTCTGAGCCTGGCACCCAGTGGAAGTCCACTCTGAGGGGTCGTGGGCTGGGCATGCTGTGCTCTTCTGCTCCATGGTTGTATGCACACACACAGGGTCCCCACAGCAGGGCTGCTTAATCCAGGGATCCACTACGGGGGCATATGCAGCCCCAGGAGAGTCCAAGTCAACCTCCTGCCAAGAGTGCTCATTGGCATAATTGGCTACAGCTCGGATAGGATTTCGAGGACCCTGCCGCCGGCACCAGCCATGAAGCATGCTGGGAGTGGAGGGAGGCTGCTGCACCAACTACTACAAAAAAGGGGAGAAGAGAGGAAGAGATGGTGTGGGAGGGGAGGGTGGTCAGAAGCGACGCTTAGGACACAAGAGGACAGAAATAGGCTGGAGAGGGGCACGACAAACCCCAGGCGGTCCAGGCAAATGCTGAGGGTCAGGGGAACTGACAATTGCGGCCCCAGGACAGCTGAGAAGAGCTGATGGGACTGTCAGACACAGGTCACCATCCAGGGCAATCTGTCCAAAAACAAGGTGGGGAAGAGCGGAGACTAGGTCCAACCATCACCATCAGACTCCAAGAGGAGGCAACAAGCAAGCAAACCCTAGGTAACCCACAAGGAGCTCTGGATGGAAGGAGGGCCTGGGAGGTCCAAGAAGGCGGGCAAATGCCACCTGTGACATTTCAAGGACAAGGTGTGATGGCAGATGCTGTCAGTACCAGGAGAAGGAAAGGGGGCCAGATCAGAACCCCCTGGACTCCCTTGAGCAGCCAGGCTATCTGGGAATTTCAGGAGAATGACAGTAGCAACCTTTTACTGAGTGCTGTATCCACACCAAACACTGACCCTCTCATAAGGCTGGTACCATAATAATGGTCCTCCAGGCAGAGTGGTGAGTGAAGTCACTTATCTGCAGCCACACACCAACCAATAAGTGGCAGAGGCAGCTGAACCTGGCTCTAGAGACCAAACACTTAACCATCAACTTCACCACATCAATTACGCGCTACACAGTCTGCTCAGGAAGAATTTTCTAGCTGCCCCAAACACGAACACTAACTTATAACACAGACGAACATAAGATTCTTTTACATCTCTGCATCAGGAGTGTGGCAGATGCCACCTATGTGTGTGACAGAAGCCCAGGTCTTCCAGACTCACCTCACCACTCAGAGTACAGCCTACAGGCAATGTCACTCCAACCCCAAACACCACCTCCCTGCACCTCCTTCCCTGTCAAAAGCCCAGCATCTGATACCCCAAGTTTAAACCTACTGGCTACATCTTCTCTCACTTTCCTCCTGCAAAGGGCCTGAGTAGCCCAAAGAGCCCTGAAGTGGGAAAGGAGGCTGTAACCAAGAGCAGGCACAGTTCTTTTCCAGTGCAAGCAGCCCTCCCCACAGGCTCTCATACTGCCTGGCCTAACAGCAGCCACCTCTCCAGTCTCTCTGAAAACTGGAGGTCCACTCATGGCCTCCACAGAACTCTTTGCTTCACCCCAACTTGTACAGTTTCTCTGACAACGCCTCCACTCATTCCCCAGTGCCCCATCAGTTCAGACCTAGGGGCACCACGGCCTGCCCACACCTTCATGTGCAATTTGCTACGTGTTCATCTACCCCTAATGAGAGTGAGTTCCTCCAGGAAAGGAAAGCACAGCTCTGCATCTTTCTGTCCAGAATTTCCCAGGGTGGCCTGCAGCACACAACGCTGCCAGGGCCACCAACCCCTACTGTTGTCACCCAAGCATTACGGAACCTCTCAGACACATCCTCTACCCTGGGGGCAGCCTTCCATGTGAAAAGCCCTTTCCATCCTAATACAAGCAAAAAATATGCTAGGGCCTGCCAGCAGCAGTGGCCCAAGGAGAAGCACAGGAATGCAGTATACTCAGAGTCCAGTTCAGTCCCTCACCAAGCTCTGAAAAGCAATAACCACATTGCAGCTCCTATCACCAATCTGAAGTTAGATGCCAGGCTGCCCACAGAGACCACACACATCTCATGCCCAGGAGCCAACGCACTACCCAGGTCTCTGCCCTCCCTCCCAGTCTGGACCTCGTACCCCCACTCAGAACCCTACCTTGTCACCTTCCCACTCATCAGCATTCCTGTGTGTCCTCTGCAACCTTAGGAAGAAAACTCTGTGCCAAACAGCCAGCCCTGGACGCGCCTGAACCTTCCTAAGCCTGGGCCTGACTGGTGAGAGAACCTTGGCTCTCCCATGCCTATCAATCTATTGATCTCTCTCATTTCTCTTCCCACCCTGCCTGACACTGAAGAATTTGGGCCCTTCTCCTGGACTGGACAGCATTCTATCAAGGAGCAGGTAAGCGGCTCATGCACACTTGCTTCTGCAAAGTCAAAGCCAGCACCCTGGAACACTGGAAGATTCTCTGCTCCGAGGAGACCCGGAGGCCCCAGAAATAGAATAACTTGCCCAAAGCCTCACAGCAAATGCCTTTACTTTAGGGCAGACCACTGCACCACCCCTCCCGCAACCTCCATGCAGGAAACCGTGGGGATTTGAGCTCACAAGCTCCACCGCAATAAGAAGGCGACCCACCTACAGCTACGCCAGGCACCCACGAAGAGGGCCCAAGAATCTGCAGCCAGAGACCTTGAGGACGGGTTTCCCTCCGAGGGCGAGAGTCCAAGTGTCACCTAGAAAGTGGAGAACAAGATCGACCGCCGTGAGGAGAGTGAAGGACGCTACTTCTAGGGACGGAGACGGCGGGAACCAAGCGAAAATGATTCCAGACACCCCCTCAGCCCCCGACGTGGACTGATAAACTGAGGCCCACTAGCCAGGACAACGGGGACCCAGTCCGAGGGCTCCGAGCACGTCTCTGCAGAAGGGGATTTGGGAAGGGACGGAGGGAGGGATCCCACTGCTGGACTCCCGAGTTCTCACCGCCCCACTGACCCTGGAGCCGAAGATAGCAACTCCAACTCCGAGCAGCGAGGAGCTCACAGCTCCACTGCGTGGTGCAGCCACACCCCCTGGGTGCGCCTGGCCTCCCCTTCCGTCCCAGCTCTGGCTCTCGGCCCACCGCACGCAGCTCTCCCAACCGGGCCGCGCCTGCGCTGTGCGTCGTGGGGCCGCGGCCGCGCAGACGCTCCCAGGTCCTGCCAGCGCGGCAGCGCAGCGCGAGGAGTGATGGGATCGCTCTCAGCCCCGCGCCGCGCCAAATGCCACGAGAGCACACGGGATCTCGTGCGCAGGCGCGAGCGGATGGGGTAGGCGGAGCTACGCGGGAGAGCGGGCGGGGAAAGTGCTGTGGGTGAGCACTGAGTAGCTAGTGGGAGGGACCACGGCCCCCACCTGGCTCCAGCAGGGGAGCGGGGACTGATAACGCTGCAGCTGGGGGCTTTGGGCATTACGGAGGGTTTGGGCACAGAGGGACCGCGGCTGTCTTTTGTAAAGTTTCTCTCACCACCCAGTACTCCATGTTCAAAGGGCCTGGTTCTACATACATATGTCCAGCGCAGAGCGAGAGGGCCAGGCCGCGCTTTCCCCACAGACCTTCCACCTGTGTTCCGACAGGCAGGGCCTGTGGGTTTCTTATCGTTGGTGGGTTTTCCTCTACCCCAGCCAAGGCTGGAGCCAGAGAGGACAATGAGGGTAGGCTGCAAAGGCCAAGCCTGCTGCCCAGGAGTAGAGTGCCGGTCAGCACCCAGAGATGCTGGAAAAGCCCTTGGAGGATGAGGTTGGGGGCTCCTCGAGTGCACTGCCCGTGCCTTCTCCTCCCGCCCTCTCGGCGCCTAGGCAAGAGGTGGGGGAAGGTGCCAGCCCCGAGCTCAAGGACTGTGGGCCAAGGACTTGGATGCAGGCCAGGAGGTACTGGGGCCACGGACAGCCAAATTTACTGGAAAATGATCTTTCCCAAGGCGAACGCACACGTAACACACCAGCTCCCTTTCTGCCCTGGTCTAGTGACTCCTTTCATGAAAAGATCTCTGAAATGTTATCTGCATTTACAACCAAACTCACTTTCTTTGATCTTTGAAACACAAATCAAAGATCACATTGTACCTTCACCGGGTCTGTGGGGCTTTCAGCGGCCTTCGCCAAAAATAATAAAAGTGGCACCCCGCCAGGAAACGCCTCCTTGAAGCGTGAATGAAACTTGTATTTTTCAGTTGTATCTTTCCTAATTGACCTGATAATTTAAACTTCCTGCCTCAAAGGACAGGGGGAGTTCCCGACAATTTGGCTTACCTCAGGCAATAGGCAGCAAAGGCCAACTCAGAGTCCATCAGCAGGCTTGTGCAAAAGACTTAATTCAGCTGGGCCAGGCCATTTCAGAAAAAGACTTTTTTTGGTCCAAATTGTTTTTTTGTGTTTTTTTTTTTAAAAATTCAGGCCATCTAGGTATACGAGTATATACATTTTACCACAAGTAATTTTGTGTTATGTATATTTTACCACAAGTAAATTTGCCATTTTAACTATCTGTAGGTACACAGTTTGGTGGCACTAACTACACCCCATTGTTGTGCAGCCTTTCACCGCTCCAGCCCCAGCCCTCTTCATCCTCCCAGAGAGAAACTGCCCCATGAAACGCCACCTCCTCACCACCACCCTTTCCCCAGCCCCTGGTAACCTCTGTTCTACTCTGTGTACATTAATTTGCCTATTCTAGGTACTTTCTGTAAGTGGAAGCATACATTGTCATTTCACTTAGTGTTTTAAAGTTTCATGTGTGTTGTAGCATCTATCAGAATTTTGTTTCTTTTTAAGGCTGAATAGTATTCCATTATATGTACATATCACATTTTGTTTATCCATTTATATGTTAGTAGACCCTTGGGTTGCTTCTATCTTTTGGTTATTGTGACTAATGCTGTTAGGAACATCAGTACTCAAACATCTGTTTGAGGACCTGCTTTCAAGTCTTTTAAGTAAGTATATACCCTGAAGTGGAATGGCTGAATCATATGATAATCCTACGTTTACTTTTTGAGAAACTGCCAAACTTTTCCACAGCAGCTGCACCATTTTACATTCCTGCCAGCGATGCACAAAGTTTCTAATTTCTCCACATCCTCACAATCATTTGCTCTCTTCTGCTTTTTTGATAATAGCCATTCTAATGGATGTGAAGTGATATCTGGAGGTTTTGGTTTGTATTTCCCTAGTGACTAGTAATATTCAGCATCTTTTCATGTGCTTGTTGGCCGAGCATATGTCTTCTTTGGAGAAATATCTATTCAAGTGTTTACCCATTTTAAATTTGGATTATTTGTTTTGTTCTTGAATTGTAGGAGGGATTTTTTTTTGGTATATTTTGGTTATTAACCTCGTATCAGATACATGACTTACAAATATTTTTCCTACGCTGTGAATTATCTTTTCACTCTTTTGATAGTTTTCTTTGATGCACAAATCTTTTAATTTTGATAAAGTAGAATTACCTATTTTTCTCTTGTTTTTGGTGTCATATCCATGAAATCATTGCCAAATCCAATATTGTGGAGATTTTCCCTTGTTTTCTTCTAAGGGTTTTATAGTTTTAGCTCTAGGTCTTTGCTCTACTTTGGGTTATTTTTTGTATAACTTGGTGTCATTTTTTGCGTGTGGATATCCAGCTTTCCCAGCACCATTTGCTGAAAAGACTGTCTTTCACTGATCCCCACTTTCAAGATCCCCACTGAAGGATCTTGGCACCCTTGTCAAAAATCAATTGACGATAGCCCTGACACATGTCACTCAGTTGTTTGGATGTCGACAGTTCCACAAAGCAAAAGTTTGCTGGTTTGATTCCCAGTCAGGGCACATGCCTGGATTGCTGGTTTCGTCCCTGTGGGGTACATGTGAGAGGCAACGAACTGATGTTTCTCTCCTTCTCTCCTTCCCTTCCCCTCTCTCTAAAAATAAATAAATAAAATCTTCAAAAAAACAGTTGATGAATGCAAAGGTTTTTGCTGGAATCTTTATTTTAATCCATTGGTCTGTATGTCTACCTTTATGTCAGACATTCATAGTTACTGCAGCTTCATAATAAGTTTTGAAATCAGGAGGTATGAGTCCTCCAACTTTTTTTTTTTTTTAAGATTGTTTTGGGCCCTGGCTGGTGTGGCTCAGTGGAATGCGCATTGGCTTGCGAATGCAAAGGTCGCTGGTTTCCCAACATGCCTGAGTTGTGGGCTGGGTCCCCAGTTGGGGGCGTGTGAGAGGCAACCACACATTAATGTCTCCCTCCCTCTCTTTCTCCCTTCCTTCCTCTCTCTCTAAAAAATAAAATAAATAAAATCTTTCTTTAGAAAAAGATTATTTTGGTTATTGAGTTCCCTGAGATTGTACATGAATATTAGAATGGGTTTTTCTGTTTCTGAAAAAAAAAAACTGTTGGGACTTTGATAGGGATTGCATTTAATCTGTACATTACTATGTGTATATGGATATTTTCATAATATTGTCTTCCAGTCCATGAGTATAGGATGACTTTCCATTTATTTAGGACTTCTTTCATTTCTTTCAGTGATTTTTTTGTAGTTTTTAGTGTACAAGTCTTTTGCCTCTGTGGTTAAGTTTATATCTATATATTTTATTCTCTTTGATGTTATTGTAAATGGAATTGCTTTCTTAATTTCCTTTTTGGATTGTTCATTGTCAGTGTATAGAGACATGCTGAGTTTTGTGTGTTGATTTTGTAACCTGAAACTTCGCTCAATGCATTTATTACCTCTAGCAGTGTTTTTGTGAAATCTTTCAGGTTTTCAAAGTAGAAGGTCATATCATCTGCAAACAAATAATTTTACTTCTTCCTTTCCAATTTGAATGCCTTTCTTTCTTTTTCTTGCCTTACTGCTCTGGCTAGGATTTCTAGCACTAAGTTGACTAGAAGTGGCAAGAGCAGGAAGAGCTTCCAGTTTTTCACCATTGATTATGATTTGGCTGTAGGTTTTTTACATATGACCTTTATAATATTGAGGAAGTGTCCTTCTATTCCTAGTTTATTGAGTATTTTATTATGAAAAAATACTGAATTTTATCAAATGCTTTTTTTCTGTATCAATTGAGATAATCACGTGGGTTTCTCCTTTCTTTCTATTGATATGTTGTATTACATTGATTTTGATAATATATTTTTAAAATGGTTTTAACTTTCCTGTGAGCTAGGTCCTTTGCAGGATCCCTTGCTGCTTTTTCAGCCATGTAGTGGGACAAGCTAACTTTGCTGGGAGCCCATCAAGGGCACAGCATATGATCTCAAGCTTCTCCTCCAATGATGAGGCAGGAATCAGCTCATTTCACAGATGGAAAAACTAGGCTTTGTGAAGGCCAGGACTTGCCTGAGTAGTGGTAAACTTGAGAATTCCTGCCCAGCTTGCAGCCCCTCCTTTGGGAGTGCTCCCATTTATCTTGGGTGCTACATGTGAGGGTTTGAATTGGGAGGCCCAGAGGCAGTGGTCAGGCAGGGGAGATTGCAGCAAGGACTTTGGTTTTGAAGTGTTCAGGATTGATGTCAGCACTGTGGCCCCCCAGAGACAGGGGGCAGCAAAAAAGCAGGGACATGCAGCTGCCAAGAGAGCTGCCACCAGCTGCGCAAGGACTTCAGCCTCTCAAGCCTACCTGTGTTTCTTGTCCTTGGACCTTTATCAGAGCCCTTCCCTGGAGTGAGCTGGTAGACATTCAGAGCCCAGAACCAGGAGAGGCAGAATCTCTGTTCGAGCCCTTTCTTGCTCTAACAGAAATTTGAACCCTTTGGTGCCTTCTCAGAGATTCCTGTGTCATTTTCCAGAAGGGTGTCTCTTTTCAGCCCTGCTGGTGGGCTGTGCCCCACGTAATTAGTATGGATGCTTCAGAGACCCTTCCAACCTAGCCAGTGGGCTGGGCACCTGAGCCTGGTGCCCTGGGGTTCCTTGCGCTTCAGCCCTGTTATAGAGTGAATGTTTGCGCCAGCCACCCCATCCATATGTTGACATCCTCACCACCCTTCCCCCCGCGTGTGATGATATTAGGAGGTGGGGCTTTCAGGGATGCATATGTCACGACAGTGGAGTCCTCATAAATGGGACTATTGCTCTTGTAAAACAGCTTAACAATATAAAATCTTCCAATCCACAAGCAGATTATATTTCTTCATTTTTTTAGGTCTTCATTAATTTCAGGAAGTGTTATAGTTTTCAGTACACAGATTTGCAAGGATTTTCCTAAATTTATCTCTCAACATTTTAGGGGTATAGATACTATTGTAAATAGTATTTTAAATTTTTTATTTTCCAGTTGTTCTTTACTACTATGTAAAAATAGAATTGACATTTTATCTTATGCTCTTGCCAAATTCACTTAATAGTTCTAGTAGTTGTTTATAAATCTATAAGTTTCCTTAGGATTTTCTATGTATACAACCATGTCATCTACAAATAAAGATAATTCTTCTTCTTTTTGTATACATGACATTTGTATATCTATATATAGAGTGTGCAAACATACATATATGATTTTTTAATTGGCCTATTGCAATGACCAGGACTTTCAGTAATCAAGTTCAGTGAAAGTGGTAGGAGTAGGCATCCTTGACCTCTTCCTAATCTTAGGAGAGTGTTTGATCTTTCACTATTAAGTCTGCTGTTAGCTGTCAATGCTTTTCATAGATGCCTTTTTTATCTGGTTGAGGGAGTTTCTTTTGAGTCCTAGTTTGTAGTAGTTTTGTTTTTTCATAAATGGATGTTGGATTTGGTCAAATGATTTTGTTCCATCTTTGCTATGATCACAGTATTTTTTTTTTCATTCTGTTAATGTGACAAATGACAAGGACTGGATGTTGAATGGAAAACCACTTGCATTCCTGGGATAAACCCCACTTGGCCATAATGAATTCTTTGCATGTAGTGCTAGGTTCAAGCACTCATATTTTGCTAAGGACCTTGATCTACATACTTAAGGGATACTGATTTGTTATTTTGTTTTTCTGTAATGTCTTTGTCTGGTTTTATATCAGGGTAATACTGGCCTCATAGACTGACATGGGAAGTGTTTTTTCCTCCTCTGCATTCTGAGATAATTGGTGTAGGTTGGCATTATGTTGTCTGTATGTCTATACGTTTGCTTCCTTAAATGTTTGCTAAAATTCATCAGTGAAACCATCTGGGCCTGGAGTTTTCTTTATAGGATACTTTTAATAAAGAATGTAATTCTTTTAATAGATACAAAGTTATTCATATTTTCTACTTCTTCTTGTGAATGTAATGTGTCCATGTCTAACTTGTTAAATATATCAAATTAAGTGTGTTCATAATGTTGCCTTATTATCTTTTTAATGCCTATTAGGATCTGTAACAGTGTTACCTCTTTCATCTGCAATATTGGTCATTTTATTGTCTCCCTCCCTCCCTTTCTCCCTTCCTTCCTTTCTCCCGTTTTCTTTTCTGTTACTCTTTTTGTTTCTTCTTTTGGTTATATCAGTTCATTTAGTATTTCATTTTAATTCCTCTATTGGCTTTAACTGCACCTCTTTGTGTTATATTTAGTGGTTGCTCTAGGAGTCCCAACACACATATTTAGTTTACTGTAACCTACTTAGAATCAAGATTGTCTACCTCACACTGACTATAAGAACCCTGCAACTGTATGATTCCACTTGCAGCCATCTTTTTGCTGTTGGCATCTGTTCTTTATTCACATAAACCCCGCTGTACATGGTTCTAATTCTTACTTTAAGTACTTGGTGCTTTTAAAGAAAGTAAGAGAGGGAAGAAATAGTCTTAAATTTACCTGCGTTTTCACCATTTCTGGTTTTCTTCATTGCTTTCAGTCATCAGCCTCAGTGTCCAAACTGGGTGTGATTTCTCTTCAGCCTGGAGAACTGCCCATCGCAGCTCATACAGTGAGAGCCTTCCGATGAGGAATACCTCGGCTGTCATGTATCCAAAAATGTTTTCCTTTCTCTATCACCGAAAAATATTTTTACTGTACATCCATTTCTAGGTTGGCTTTTCTTTTCTGCACCTAAATTTTGTTTCATTGCTTCTGTTCTACATCTTTTTTTTCTGATGTGAAGGCAGACATATGTAATGTGTTCTCATTTCCCTGGCTGCTTTCACGGTTTTCAAGCGTTCGATTGGTTTTAGGTTTGCTAGGGTGGGCCTCTTGCAGTTTTGCCTTTAGTCCTAAAGCGAACCCTTTAGTCCTGGGACATAGTTTCTCCTCCCACAGCGTGGACTTTCTGTAGTTCCAGTGGAGAGCCCACAGTACATACACAGCCCCTGTGATGTGGCAGGATTTGTGACCCAAGCCTTGTCCTCCCCCGTGGTAGGTGAGAGCTGGGTCTCTGTGCAGCTGTTATCCTCCACACTTGTTGAATCTCGGTCATGCGTGTGCAGTTCAGCAGTCTACCAAGGGCTTGAGGGGGGTTTACATGCAGGTTCAAGGATTTCCTCTTTCATTTCCAGATGCTCTGGCTGACCCAAGCTCTGTTCTCTGGCACCTTGAGCCCATAGGACTACAGCTTTTCACATGCTGTCACCTATGCCATGCCCTAAAGCAGGCCCTCAGGGTAAAAACAGTATAAACAAGGATCTTAGTGCATTTCTCTTCTTCCACTGGTGGAATTCCCTCTAGTTTCTGGCTGATTTGGGGTGATCTTCAGTGCTTTCAAAGAGTTATCTTTTCTATTTTGTCTGGAGTTCGTTATTTCTATCTGTGGAAAAGTTAGCCGTCTCCAACCTGCTCAGTTAGTGCCCAGACCAGCCCCTCCACACATTTGCCTTACAAGCCTCCATCCAGTTGTGCCTGCCTTTGTGGTCAGGACGCTCAGTGCCTGGTGAGATGTTGGAACAGACCTGCTGTCGTGCCCTCCTGGTATGGTCCTGGCACGGCAGCGCTAGGCGGAGGGAAGCTGAAGGCAGTCACATCAGGTTCTAAGCCACACCCCCTTTCCACGGATGTCCAGTGTGTGGCGCACACGCACTCAGATCTTGCGGAGCAGGGCACCATGGACATTTCAGAATAGGAAACGTCACATAAAGACTTCACACCAGCATTCATTGGACAGCCGTTCTCTGAGCACCAGTCACGTGCTGGGGACAAAGATGTGAGAAGGAGGCTCCTTTAGGGCAAGAGAAGAAAAGATGGTAATAAACAACCAGGATTCCGTGGAAGCCCTAAGCTGGCCCCTTGCCAGGTGTCAGGGAAGGCTTCCTGGAGGGGGAGCTCCACACTGAATCTTAACTAAAGAGAGGGAGTTAGGCAGGCAGAGGGTGGGTGCACCCTCTGGGCTGAGGGAACAGCATGGACACAGGCTGAGGGCCAGCGGCCTGCTGTGGGAGGGAGTACAGGGCAGGAGGTTGAGGAGCAGCCCCACTCACTGAGGCCTCAGGCCCCCCAGCGGCCCTCAGTGTGCGGGGGTGGGGGTCAGAGCTTGTCTGAGCTGGTCAAGGCAACACTCATTCAGGCTGTGCCTGGACCTCCTGGGGCAGCTTCCCGCCCTGATGTGCTCGGGTACCAGGGAGCTGATAGGTATCCCACCTTTGGAGACCTAAGGTGCTGGATGGAACTCCGACTTGCGAAGAGTGGGCTGATGTGAACAACATACTCCATTTACACCTTCTCCCCTCCCAAAGATTTTGAAAGTCAAACACTCCCCAAGCTATGGAAACCCGACCTCTGTTAATTGTTCGGGCTTTATTACTATCATCACCCGGCCCAATTTCAGCCACCATGGGCTGAACAATGAGCCACTGAAGCTGCTCTGGAGGTCTCACCTCCCACCCACCCTCTTCCACAGCCCTGGCATCGAGGCCATGGTGGACGACGTGGTGGTGTGGCTAAAACACTGGGACCCACGGAGACTTCTGGGGAGTCTGAGCACAGGTTTTCTTATTCATCAAGTGGGGACCCCCCAAATACATTTAGATGTTGCTTTGATCTCACATTCTGTCTCCTATCTTGACCCTGGTGGTTCAAGAGCTAATTACATCTGCTTGGGGGAAATTTTGGATATGAAAATTCTTCAAAGATGTCGAAGACCACGAGGTGCCATTACTAACTTTTCTCACTGGACATGGCTTGCGTGCCTCGCTAACAGAACTATAAAAGGGGAGCCTGTGGGGTGCCCCGGGCTGGGTTGTTCACATACATGTGCCTGGTGTCCAGTCCCCTGCGAGCCGTGGCTGGGTCAGTGGTCAGTGGTCAGGGCAGGGAGCTGGGCCCAGCTGGCTCCTGACCCCCAGCTGTTACATAACGAGGTCACACGGTCTCTTGTTTATGGTTCCACTTTATTCCCAAGCACTTGGTGTTATTTGATCATCAGTTATAAGCCAAAAAATCCCGATTTTATTAGGGAAAAAAATGCTTAATTTCATGGCCAGATCACTGTCCCACGAAACCCTAGAGGCCGGGACCTCAGCAGGCTTGAGGTGGGCCTGCCTTGCCCGTTATTTCTGCTGTCACCACCAGCTTTGAATTTCCTGCCTGGACCAGCCAGGCAGCCAAGGGCTCAGCTGTTTCCTGAACTCACTGGGCTCGTCAAGGTTGGCTCTTCACCCTGTGGGTGCCCACCTCCCTGTCCTGTCCTGGTGGGGGTCAGCTCTAAATGCAACAGGCACATGGTGGGGGGCTTCTTGCTGCCCCTTCACATGGTGCTGGGAAGGCTGCTGGGCCCTGGTTTGGGTTTCGGGATTAGGGAAACCCGAGCACCATAGCACACTGGGGCTGGGATTAGGTGAGCTCAGCTCTAAGATGCTTTGCTGGGCCCCATGGGGCCCACTCCGTGGCCTCTTTGCTGCCCTTGCAGGCACAGGTGCTTGGCTGGGGACCAGGATGTGCAGGGCTCCTGGAGCCCTCAGTAGCAGCACCAGAAATCCGAGAGACTGCTGGAAGCTGGGGAGGTAGATGGGGGAGGAGTGGGGACAGGGCAGAGCAGGCAGCAGATCAGGCCTGCTCAGAGCAGGTCTGCAGGGGAGGACACAGGGCTGCCTTGTCCCGGGCATCACACCCAGGTCTGAAGGTCATGGCCCTGGCCATCCCACGATCAAGTGCATGTGGAACAAGAAGTGGCACCTGTAAAACCGGTCCAAACCCCTGTCTACCCTGCCCCTTCCCTGGGGCATCACTCTTGCAGTCACTCAGCCCCGCCTCTGCCTGGTGGGGACCCCTAGGGTTGGGAGGGAGTGAAAGTGGCTCCCATAGGGCACCTGGGAGGCTTAGCCAGCTGTGAGCAACTTAGGGAGGTAGGAGTGGCCCCTGGTGGCCCACCCCTGAGCACCCTGGCCTAGACCCTGCTGTACTCATAACAGCCTAACGCCAATGTGTGCACTTCCAGTAAGTGACGTGAGTGAGGCCATGCAAGGAGCCCCCTCATGGGCACCTGGAGCCTGAACAGGGTCCAGGGGGCTTAGTGATGTGGCCTGGAAGCCATGGGTCTCTCAAGATGGTGCAGGCCCTGAGGAGCACACTAACTGGCCGACTCGGAGTGCCCCTCTTGCAGGGTCCTGGGTCACTTGCACTGCGACAGCGCCAGCAGCTCTGCACCCAGCAGTGAGCAGTAGGTGAGGGGCTCAGGTCTGCATCAGGCTGGGTCCTAGGGCACTGCCTCTGCCACCAAGCTGCTGCGTGTGGCTGAGACACTGTGGGACAAGCCACCCCAGGGTCCTCAGGGGCAAGCCCAAACCTGAAGCCACAGACAGAGACAACCTGAACCATAGGGACCACCTGACCTAGACCTGTTTCTCCTGGGACAACTCTGTCTGCAAGGGCCCCTGGCCTAGCCCAGTGGTCACTTCCTAAGCCAGGCCTCCCCACCACATTAAAGCATGGCTGAAGCATGCATGGGGGCAGGTGTTCCCCACTATTTCTGAGAAAAGCTGGGGTTCTCGGCAGGGCTGTGGGAAGATACCAGTGGCCTGCAGAGGGTTTGGAGGGGGACCGCAGCCTGAGCATCTCGGCCACCTCCTGTGAGCTGGTGCCCCCTCTGCACCTCCAGCTGTTAGTCCTAGATCCCCTCCTCTGGCAAGGACCACCCCTCCCTTGCCTATTTTGTTCTTAGTCTAGCCCTCAGTGACTGCTTGTCACCCCTCCTCTGTGTGCCTGCTTCCCTTGGGGCCTCGGACCTTCTGGGGCTGGGAAAGGAAGAGGAGTGGCGGCCAGCCAGATGGTGATGTGCCCAGCTTCAGAGCCGGGGGGGGGGGGTGGTGTGGCCCCCTGAGCAGCAGCCCCTCTCCCTCCCATGTTGTTGCACAATCTGAACTGTAAGCAGAGTGCAGGACGTTGCCGGGGGTAATTGTAGGTTACACAAAACAATCTGAGGAATTAAAATCATATTTTCATTGCACCATAAAAACATGCAAGGGCGGTGGGAAGGCAGCCCTCAGGCCAGGTGGAGAGCACCTGGCCTGTGGCGCTCTGGCCCCTCCCTCAGTCCCTGGGAGGAGGGCACAGGGTATGGGTGGGCCTAGAGAGGGGCCTCAGGCCATTCAGTGAGCCAGGAGCCAGGCAGCAAGCAGGAGAGAGAACACTGCAGCCCCGTATTCCATCCTGCCGTCCATGCTCGTGTTTAGACGGGAGACCCATGCACACAGTAGGCCTTGTTCTGAGTGAAGCGACTATTGGAACACCCTGCCCAGCCAGGGGCCCTGGAATCGGGTCCCCAGGCCCCACAGAGCGGTGGGTACATGTGGGATGTCCAGGTTACTAGGCCCCATAGCTGGCAATTGCATACTGACATGGCACGTGCCAGGAAGGTGGTCCAGGTGATGGCAGTGGCCACAGCCAGGCCCTTTGTGGCAGGCCTCCACCTGAAGCACCCTCTGCTCACCATTTACTGGAAGGCTGTGAGCCCCCATGCAGGGGAGCCAGTGGGCCTGGGGTCTCCGGGATGGGTGCTGTAGAGCTTCAAGGCCACACAGGCAGCATCCCCCGAGTTGTCCTGAGCACCCACAGGGCCAGACAGGGTGGCTGGGGGTTCCCAGCATCGTGGATGCTTTGTTCTCTCCTAGGTGACAGCACAAGCCAGACCCAGTACAGAAGTGGGCGCTGCACACACAGCACGTATGTTGGAGCAAGGTCCGTGCTGGGGGAAGGCATGTGCAAAGAAAACTGCCGGGGGTTGTGGGGGAGGCACATGTGGATGGCACTCTGGCTGCCGGTGATGGGCATGATTGACCCTCACCACTGCGCCATGCCCAGTGTGTGCTGAGGGCTCCCACCCAGGTGGCATCATTTCCATCATCACAAAAAGCAACAAGGCCGTTTCAGGTTCCTCTTTTGTCCCAAGGCAGAGGTTGTATCAGCAAGCCCCTGCCTACAAGGGGTCCCTCTTGCCACCCGGGCAGCCCAAGTGTCAGCTGACCTCTGCAGACCTTGCCTTTGCCTCCAAGACAGGGGCACACCTCCTCCCAGTGGAGAGGCGGCCCTCCGGCCCTCCGGCCCTCCAAGCAGGATCCAGGATGGGGCGCGCCGCCAGCCGTGCGTTAAATGGGACACGGCTGATCTCGCACTGCACTTGTCGAGAGGGCCTGGCCCAGCCCAGCACTTGGCATCTTAATTGGGCGTCTGAGAGCTCCTGCACACGCTTCACACAGCAAGTCTGAGGCTCCCATAGGCCCATTAAGGTGCAAAGACATTCCTTTGTTTGCTGACAAGCAGGGTCCCATCCAGGGCTCCCGGGACGGCAGACTAAGTGCTGTTTTCTTAAGAAAGACACGAGATTAACCACCACTAAAGCCTCAGCACAATGCCAGGCCCTGCCCGTCGCTGTCAGCGCTATCTCTCTGCAGTGACTGACAGGTGCAGCCAGTGCAGACGGACGCTCTCTGGGCCCATCAAACGTCAGTGTGCAGGATTAGCCTGAGCACAGCAGACTCGCTGACTTGGAGGCCACCGTGAAAACGTAATGAGGTGCCTGACACTCAGGGGACAGAAAGCTTCAAAAACCCCTGCCCACTGCTGTTGCTGGGTCACACCACTGGCAGGATGCTCTAGAACAAAGCCAGAGGCTCCCCATCCCTCCTGAGCACCTAGCGGGAGCTCAGAGCACCTGCAAGCACATAGAGGGTCCTGGGAAGGATTCCCCAAGGTCTGTGCCGAGAAGGAAGGGTCGGGGTCTTCTGAGGCACTGATGCTGGGAATGCAGTGATGCTACCCCACTTCCCATCGCAGAACGACGTGGAAGCAGCTCCCAAATGATACAGGGAGGTGATGGGGGTTGACGGGGTGGATGGCCAGGCCTCACCCCCACTTGGGCCATCCTGGGGCCGGTAGAGGACACTACAGGCAGCGAATGCTTCAGGAAAACACCCTCTTTATTGGTAGTCCAGAAACACCAGGGGGTTCTGACGTGGGCAGCCCACAGGGTGGGTTTCTGCGCAGGTCGTCATCATCTGGCGTTAGGGGCCGGACAGGGCCGGCCCAGGCAGGAGGGGGTGGACGGTGCAGATGAGGGGGCTGACACCCCTGCGAGCCATCCCTGCAGGGCACAGGAGCAGTCCATCCAGACACACCGCCCCACGCCAGCCACCTCGGGGGCTCTCCAGGCTGGGGCTCTCCAGGCAGGGGTGAGGGTCTCCAATGTCCTGCTAAAGACAGGGAGTCAGCGTGAGGTGGCCACACCACCCCCACATACGCCTGGCCACATCTCTCGTGCCACACACAGGGAGCCTCTCAGGGCAGAAGGGAAGTGAGTCCTGAAGAGCGCTCCCCCCAGGATGATGAGTCACAGGGAGCATTGTACTGTGAAAAATATTTTGCAATGATAAAAATTTATGGCAGGCTCTTAACAAAATAGCTCTTTTAGGTGTGACACTCAGACATGAGTTTCCTCAGGATACCCTTTGTGTGTCTGTATCAAAGGCAGCCCTGGCTGGGGGACTGCGATGAAGCGGGTGCCCAGAGCACCCCGGGAGAGGCTCTGAGCGCACTGCGAATGGGACGCTCGGCCATGACTCGGCCCTGCACGCTGGGGCTGGAGGATGCTCAGGCTGAGAGATGAAAGGCCCTGAGCACAGGCGTCCCCTTGGCAGGGGTCAGGGAGGGTCTCGCTAACGCCTTCCTCCTCAGAAGAGGGTTGGGATCAACAACATAGCCAGAGGCTCCCGGCAGCGGCAGCCACTGGCCCAGCGTGGCGGCGCCAGGCGAGAACAGAACCAGCTGTGCAGCAGCAGTTGTGCTCAATGCAGTATCTCCACCTTCTGGGCGAGAGAGAAACGAGCTGGTGCTGCTCTGCTCGGAGTGAGGCAGGAGAGAGAGGCCCTCTCCTCCCGCCCAGCGGCCTGCTGAGGTCAGCCTGGGGGACGCTGTCCACACCCACTGTCCCACCTGGGATGGGCTACCTGCTATGGGCGTGAGGGAGCATGTGGGAGCGGTGGCAGCCAGGCCAGGGAAGGGGGTCCCTCTGTAGACTCCTGTCCTAGCCTTGTTTCTTTGGCTACTATGGCCCGGGCCCAGGGCTCACCTGTCTGAGGTGGCACAGCAGGTACAGCCTGCCACACCCCTGAAGAGCAGTTCACAGTGGCACCATCCCCCCTCCCGTCACTGCTCTATCCTTACGCAAAGCCCACCCCACCCATGTACCTGGATCCGAACCTCCGAAGGGCCTGGCTGTGGGGGACGCTGGCGTGCGGTGTGCCCTGGGCCTGGCAGGGATGGCGGCTTACCCTCAGCAGCCAGTCACAGTGGGGTCCAGACCTGAGCGCTTCGTGATGCGCAGCTTGGCCACCTCCTCGGCACAAGTGGGATGGATGCCCACTGTCCGAATCACCTGTGCGTAGGAGGCCCCACACCTGCACGCAGGGGAAGTGGGGAATCAGGCAGTGCAGGGAGACTTGTTCATGTTACCTTGTCCTCTGGAAGGTGGTACACGGGCGAGCGCCTCGGAAGTCTCACTCTTCTCACCATTGCCCAGCCCTGACTCCCACCCTCTCTGCTACAGCCAGCAGCCAGAAATACCTGTTCTACCCACCCCATCTCCCTCCAAGAAAATGCCTGGTGCCTGCGGTGGCCAAGCAGCCCCACCTCAAGCCTGCATCACACACCTGACCCGTCCCCCACTTGCTCCAGCCTGGCCTCCTGCTGTTCTCGGTCCACCAGACACAGCTCTACTTGGGCTGGGGCTCCAGCTGGTCCTTCTATGGGACCCACTTGCTCACTCCGCCTGAGCCCACATTTCTTTACTGCAGCCTGCACCAGCCTAGCTCGCCCTCCCAACCCACTCTTCTGCTTGGCACTCAGTACTTGTCACATGCGTGCCTCTTGCACGCTCAGCAACAACCATCCCCTGTGCAGTGCTTGCTCCTTGGAACACTGTGTATGGGCACCCACAGGGCACTGCCCTTACATTGGCACATGTGTGCTGCAGGACCTATCTGGTGCTAAGGGCCCCAGCAGGAACGACTAGTGTGTTCATTTGAAATGTGGACGGAAGGCCCTCCGGTGCAGGGACCAGTCCTTCCTCCCAACTGTGGCGGACACATCCCTCTCATCACTCCGCCGACTTGCTCAGACCTTCAGCGGCTCTGCTGTGCAGATGCTGGAAAACTGGCACCTTCACCAACCAAATGGGTTTTTTGGTGTTTCAACTATATTTTAAAATTCTGATTGAGACATAGCAGCTTTCTACTTATTTTTATCTTCATTTCCGCTGAATTGCCTATTCATGTTCTCTATCTTTCTATTGGATTCATCCTATAATTATTACAGTCAATTTCTAAGAGTTCTGTGTCTTTTAAAGAAATCAGCCCTTTGCAGTTGCATTATTTTAAAAAGCTGCCACATTTGAAAGAGTCTCTCCAGACATTGTTCCAGAAGCTGAGCGTCAGTCCTGGCAAGAGCACCAGCATGCCAGTGTATGGATGGAGATGGCTTTGTGGGAGAGCCGTGGCTCTCCCTGTCCCACCAGCCCTGGAGATCCTCTGGGCTGGAGCCGTGGGCAGCCCGGCCTGCCAGCATGCACACGCAGCCCAGTGGGCCAGGTTCCAGGGGTCACCTTAGCTGTTCTCTTTGTGCCCAGGGTGGACGGCCCTCCCTACAACGGGCTCTGGCAAGATGCAACAGAGCCTTGTACCAGCCCCACAGGCTTCCTTCCAGTGATCACTCTGGATGGAATGGAGTGTAACCTCAATCCCGTGATTAAGGACCATAGACACATGTTCCAAGGATGTAAGTCCAGCCCTGGATCCAGCCCTGCCTGCTCTCCTTGCCTCCAAGGTTCAGCGTCCCTTTCCCTCCGGGGAGAACCTGGCCCCACAACCCAGTGATCACCTTGATGTGTGTGTGAAGGGCTAGGGGGGTAGTGGTGGGGCCTGAGGCTCACTGCCCTGTGATGAGGTGCTCCTATCTGAGGGCCTGTGCTGCCCATGTGGGAGGCAGGGCACCCTAGGATGTCTGGACTAGACCCTCAACCTTTGTAGCTCTCTGTCGTCAGCTTTTCTGGGTATCAACCCTGCTCCTCAAACCCCCGCCCTGCCCTCAGACCTCCACCTCCATACCCGCCAAGCACATGTGGGGATCCAGGCAGCACATGCTTCTTCCTCTGTGAGTTCAGCCTCTCTCCTCTGCTTCATCCCACCCTCTGGCCCCTGGCAGCCCCACACCCAGCTGCCCAAATTCCTCACTGCCCTGGACGACCCACTCGCACCCAGAGCCTCTGTCAGCAAAGGCTCCAGGGAGCCCTGCGCCCCAAGTGCACGGCCTGTGCCCAAGACACAGGTAATGGCCGGGGCTCCAGCAGACGAGTGCCCACGCGGCGGGGGTGCAATTCCCACAGTACACTTGAGGCTGAGACCTTGTCGTGACCACTTGGGCACTGGGCCCCAGGAACAAGTACCCCAACTCTGCTCATTCTGAGTAGAAAAGACCCAAAGACTGACTCCCCAGGGGCCACTGGGGACTCGAGGCTCTCCCAGGGCCCCCCAGTTGGCCTGGACATATACAGACAGTCAGTGTGGCTGGCTTAACAGGGTTTGACTGGAGAGGAAAGTGCCTCTTGTCTGGCTGAACCTGCCCCGTCTAAGGAGAGGCTCTGCTGAGAACACCGACGACACTACACGAAAGCAACGGCAACACAGCGGACATGCCGGCGTAGCTGCCAGGAACCCGAGGGACACCGGTCTGGGCCTCGTGTAATGGCCGACACTCTTTGGGACTTACTTGATCCCCAGAGCAAATCCTTGAGTAACTTCACCTGCGTTGGGGCCAAGGAAGTGCAGGCCCAGCACCCGCTGCGGGGGCTCCCGAAGGCACACCATCTGAAAGCCACACGGTCAGCTGTCACCTGGCTGGAGGCAGGACCCTGGGGCCGTATTTGGGGCTCCCCCAGCCCCGGGGCCCACTTTTTTCCTCCCCCTCACCTCCTGGCATGCCCTGACTCAGGCCACAAGGACACTCACCTTTATGTAACACTGGGATGCATCCCGTTCAGCCACCGTGAACTCCAGTGGTTTATAATAGGCGTGATAAACCTGGGTGATAAGGTACCGACCCCTGGAATCAGCAGCTGCAGCCAGTCAACCCCCCTGGACATTCCCAGCTCTGACAGGCTATGTGAACACAGCAGAGACCCATGCACAGGTGGTCTATGGCCAGAGCCACACCGCAGGACAGAACCTGTCCCATGCAGGCCGAGACCCCCATGAACCACAGCGGCAGAGCAGGCACCCGCTGTGACTGATCCCTGAGCCCGAGGCTCTGCACAAGGCATGGGCCTTGCCCAGGAGTGCAGATCAGGTGGATGCGGCAGAGGGATCAGGGTGACTGAGGTTAGCGGGTGGCCATCTGGCCTCCCTCAGGCACCCTGGTGCTTGGTGGGCCCTCACTTGAGCAGGGAGGAGGGGGCAGGCGCAGGGTGGCCCCCGGCCCACACTGGAGCTGTCGGACAAAGGCTTTCAGCACCCGAGAAGGGATCGACAGTGTGTTCAGGGCTGCGGCTGAGTAAAAAATGAGCAGGGCCCTCACATGTGTTGCACAGCCATTATTAATTAATGGAGCTTCAGAGAATATTGTTTTAACTAAGACAGAATTGGAAAAAAAACAAACAAAGGGTATTTGGCCATTCAACATTGTGAAACATAAAACAACATTATAAAATGCCATGAACATATGTCTCAGTGTACTTGTGATGAATCAAACAAAAATAGCAAATAAAGTGCTGAGGGAAAGGCTGGCCTGTCAGGCCTGGCCCGTTGATGGAGGGGACTGGGGCGCTGGGGCAAGGGGCAGGCCCTGGCGTCCAGTGACTCATTCCCCAAGGGTACCAAGCCCTGCGGTGGTGGCCACATGGGGTCTGGCTTCTCACTGGTCTGCCTGAAGGCTGCTGCAACGGCAAGAGGAAGCCACACTGAAGGCTTCCAGCATCCAGAGCCTCCCCGAATCCTGCCAGGCTGCCTGGGGCAGGCTCTGAGGCCACCCCCAGGCCACAGCAGGCCTGCCAAAGCAGACCCCTGAAGCAGCCTTGCCTTGACTGATGAAACCCCTGCCCTGGGCTGTCATGGGGCCTGTGGGGACTGGAAGGATCTGGGAAGAGGAGCAGAGGCAGAAGCTGGCATGGGGCTGGTGGGATGAGGGGTCACAGACTGCAGGAACCACAGGGGAGTCAGGGAGTCCCAGGAATTCGAAGTACTTGGGGGCGGGTCAAGATTGGGGCAGGAGGATAGGGGACAAAGGGAGCAGAGGTCAGAGTGCAGGAGAAACCTTTCCAGGCCTAGGGAGAGAAGTGCCCTGTGAGGTGGGCCACACCCTAGTTTCTGGGACCCCCCTCCTACACTTCTGCCACACAAGTCTCTTCCCACCACATCGCAGCATCACAGCCATTGCTCTGGTCCGCAGGCCCCACCGGCTTCTGCCCTGCCCAGCTGCAGGCCCCGGGAAGCAGGGAGCCAGCACTGCTGCTCTCCTGCTGGGCCTCTGTCGGGGTGGGGTGTCTGGGGGCAGGAGTGCCACATAGGTCATGTTATGGCGGCCCCTTCTCCTCAGGCCCTGACTTACCTCCACATGCTCCTCTCCATGGCGAGCCACGGCCTCCTCCTCCGACAGCCCCACACAGCCATATTCCAGGGGGGTGAAGACAGTTGTGGGGACCTGGAAGGCAGGTTCTGAGTCAGGCCAAGCCCCCAGATGTGCTGGCTAGCGGTGGGTAGACTCACTCACTTATTCCTGGGCCCCCCCCCCCACAAAGCTAAACCTCGCATGCAGGCATGCACACACACACTGATGAACACATACCCCACACACCGATGTACACACTCAGGTGCACATGCAGCTGTGTGCATATACACCCATATCATGCACACACGCATAGAAATGCACAAAAATGCAGGCATACACACATACCTGCACATACCACATGCCCACATGAATGAACACACACAGGGAAGTGCAGGTACATGCATCCCTACACATACTGGCACATGTACAAATGTGTGCACACGTGCACTCACATACCCCCACACCCCAGGACAAGCCGCAGCCTTCTCCAGGCTGAACCTAGCCTGGTGCAAGGCAGCGAGCACTCACATTGTCGTAGTCCATCAGGTCTGAGGACTGGCCGCAGAGCCTCTGGGCCAGGAGCCTCCCTGCCATGATAGCTGTGGGCGTCAGCTCGGGCCGCCCCTGATAGAGGAAGGAAGAGTGGGGGGTCAGTTCGGCCCGTTCTCTAAGGGAGTCCGTGCAGTCCCCCATCACCTTCCTGGTGAGGCATCTCCCTTTCAGAAACCCCCAAACACCACTTGCTGCTGGGTCTCTGCACTGAGGCAGCAGCGCCCAGGGCCATCGGCGCATCTGAAGGTTCTCTCTTCCCTCCCTCTGTCTCGCTCTGGGAGATGCCTGTGGTGGTGACAGCCTTGCCTGGCAGAGAGGTGAGATTCTGACGAGGCCACACAGTGCCCACGCTCCCTTGTGGCTTCTGTCTGAACCCCTTCTTCATGTTGGTGACCTTGGAGAGCCGACCCCACAACAAAGCTCAAGAGATGCCGCTGCTGTTCAAGCATTCACATCAACTGGGCTTCGGACTAAAACAGGCCCTCGAAGCCTTCCGTGGGCTCCAGACACACAGCTCATCACAGCCCCTTACAAACCTCACATCAAAACGCCGCTCTGCTGGGGGCCCCTCGGTCCCAGTGTGTGTCCTGCTGGGGGCGTGGTGAGGGCACAGCCCCCAGCGTTCCTGCACACATAAGCCTGGGACAGGCTGCCAATCACCTCTGTGGCAGCAGGAAATGCAGATGTTGTTTGACATTCCAGAAATGAATGGAGATCCACAGAGATAACTCAGGAGAGCAGGCTGCGCATTCCACCAAGCCTGGCGAGGTGCAGAAACCTCCAGGCACACGGCACGAGGCTGCACTAAACAATGCCCGTTCCCCCACACCTGGACCAGTGGGGCGTTAACTCTTGTGACTGCTCAGAGTGACCTTTTCAGGAACGTGGACTCAATGTTTGAATAGATGACACCTTTGTGTGTACCATACGTTCCTGACAACAGGGTCTGAAATGCTGGTTTCTGCTGCATTGGCACGAGCCCTGCAGCTGATGAGACTCCAACTCGCTCAGCTCCCGGGGTGCACAGAGAGCATGTTTTATTTGAGCTGGGCTCTCTCCCAAGACCCTGATGCTATCTTAGGGCACAGCTCACGGAATGAATACAGAAGGCCACTAGCAGAGAATGCCACGGTCAGGCCATCAGAGATCACACTAACTGCGTTCCCCAGCACTGGGGGCCAGGTCCACAGGACACTTGGGGGCACGTAAAGCCACTCACTTCAGTCCACAGCAATAGGCCGACTAGAGGGTCAAAGGTGATCTGGCAGGAGAGGTGACCAGAACTCTGACCACACGGTCCAGCTGAGCTGTCACTGAAGATCCATGACAGATGGGAAGACTGTCCCTTCAGGAACAAAGGGAAGTCCCAGCCTATGCCCAGGCCCTGCCCTGGCCTGTCCCCATGTGTCCGGGCTCTCATGAAACCCCCCAAATATCATGATCAGAGCAGAGGCTAGCAGGTGACGCTGAGGGAAGGATGGTCCCACAGCATCAGTGACAATGGCCACCTGCTCCCTCTCAGCTCCAGGATGCTCCACCCAGGGATCTGCTCACCTTAACTACCCTCTGCCCCCAGGCATTTCCCCAAGTGGATTCCTGGGTGCACGTGGGCACGAGTATCCTCGCTGAGCGACCCCGTGCCTTTGCTAGCTCTTCCCCAGCCCAGAGGTCCCTCACTGACGCTCCCTTAGGCCTCTGCAGACCCCCAGTCACTAAGCATCTGCTGAATCTGAAATAGTTTACTTGCTTATTTGTCATCTGTGATCTCTACCAGAATGTCAACTCTATGAGGGCTGGGGCTTTCATCTGTTCCGGCAGTGGCCCCAGAACTCAGAAAGTGCCTGGTGCCAGAGCAGTGGGCCCTCAGTCAGTATCCGACGAGTGAATGTAAATCAGCACATCACGGTGGGTTTAATAGCATCCCCCCCGATTCACTGCTGCCTGGAACCTCAGCACGTGACCTTATTTGGAAGTAAGAGTCTTTGCAGATATGACTAAGGTAGGGGTGGAGATGAGGACTTGCTGAATTAGGGTGGGTCCTAAATCCAATGGGAGGGTCCTAATAAGAGACAAACAAGAACACATAGCCACCTGGAGGGCCCAGTGAAGAAGAAACAGAGATGGCAGAGCTGCGGCTTCAAGCCTGGCACGTCTGGGGCCACCAGAAGCCACAGCTAGAAGAGGCAAGGAAGGATCCTTCTCCTGGAGGCTCAGGAGAGGGGGATCTCAGACTTCTAGTCTCCAGAATGAGAGGAAATAAATTGCTATTGTCCTGAGCTGCCCAGTTTGTGGCAATTTGTGGTGGCAGCCCCAGGAAACTAACACACGCATCAACGGAGCCAGCAGGTCTCAAGGCCAAGAGGGCTGTAGGGCTCTCAGTCCCCTTTGACCAGGGACTCTCCTGAGCCACCTTCCTCAGGACATGCTGTATAATATGCAGGACAGGACGTCTGCTCCTGAGGCTTTGGGGGAGCAGAGGCCCCACAAGTGACTAGCTGTAGGTCTTGCTAGGATCCTGTGAGGTGGGGGCAGGGGGGACAGGGCTGCCACCAGGGATGTGCAGGTGGTAAGCACCCAACTTTCCAGGGGAGGGAGCAGCAGGCCTGTGAGTGGGGCTGGGTCCATACCGCGCAAGGCTCCAGTGTCATCCTCAGGCTCAGCCCGTCTGACAGCCCACGGAGAGTGCTGACCCACCCAGAGATCAGAGCATAAACGAGGCAAGGAAGTCAGGCCCAGCACTCTGGGGCCAGCCTGGCCCCAAGGCCGCGTCCAACAGCAACATTTCCGGGGCTCTGCACCTGTGCCTGCCTGTAGGGAGGCGAGGCCGGCACCAGCGTGTGTGACCAGGTGCCGTTCCCTCAGAGCTGACGCAGCAATGGTGCACGACAGGATCTGCTAGCTGGGCTCGCAGCCGTCTTTAAGCCTTCCCCACCCGCCCTCCAAAGGAAGGAAGAGCACTCGGGAGAGCAGAGGCTGACGTCCAGTTCCTTCCAGAACTCGAGTCTAACAGTCCCTGGGGCTCGCCCAGAGCCTGTCAGCCCTGTGTGTCCCCAGAGTCTGGCCCGGGCGGGGGTGAGGCAGGCACCAGGCACCAGCGTACCTCCGCTACGTCTCCGATGGCATAGATGTGAGGGACGGAGGTGGCTTCCCGGGCATCGACCAGGACCTTCTTACTCTCAGGGTTAATGTTTACTCCAGCCTGCTCCAAATTCAGACTTCCGGTTTCTGGAACTCGACCTGGAGGAAATACAGAGTGGTTTATTTACTGTGGTTTTCTGTAGCAGTTTTGACCAAGATCCCTTGGTTTACTGGAAACACTTCTCAGAATGCCCACTTTAGAATTGGTTAAACATCAAACACAAACATTGTCAAGAGACTCCTGGCCTCCCAGGGCCTCAAACACACACCTACACACACACACAGCACAAGTACTCACACACACCCCTCCCTTTGCACAGAGAATCAATGAAAGGCTGAGGCAGGACTAATATAAAGAGGGAGCTTCAGAGAGGGAGGAATCAGGGGGAGGGGAGAGAGACAAGAATAGGACTTCTCCAAACACATCCTGTGATAGAATTTTGTTTTCTTAATCACATATATAGTTTATATATTAAACAAATAAAATTAAATCAAAAATGGAAAAAATTCCTGGGAGCTGTAAACAACCTGGAACAGAGGGGCCTGCTTGTGCACGAAGCTGGTAACAGAGCGATAAAAACACGATTTGTTCAGGAGCGGCAGGAACCCGCATTTTCACTGAGTATCCTCAGAGGGCTGCGTCCTAGCAAAAAATAAAGCTGCAAACAGTTCTTGTGTGTCATTCCAAACCTTGTAATGTGAAATTTGAATCAGAAAATCATTATTTCTTTTTTTTAAACTATGAAGTTCCTGGTTCTGACCACAGAAAAGTCTAGAAGCAGTGATGGCCCGAGAGTGATGGGCACCAAGACTGTGATCACTGGCCCTCCCCAGCAAAGGGGCCAGGACAGGAAGGCGCGGCCCACTGCAGGCCTGGGGCCCTGGGACACAGCAGAGCAGCCACAGACAGGATGCGACAGGGCCACGCAGCTGTTACAGACACGCTCCAAGGGAAGGCACGGAACACACACAACCCAGGCCCTCACAGAAGCTCCTACACATGCTTTCCCCCCCCGAGGGCGTCTCGGTCTCCGTGGAGGCTGCCTACGGGCCTCAGGTAAGCTGACAGCCTCATGAGTCCCCATGTGGCCCTTCCTGGGGGTTGGGTGTCCTCCCTTCCACTCTCTCTGTGGTCCCAGGGCTCCTTACGCTCCTCAGGCTCAACTGGGGACAGGACAGCACTTTGTGGTGGGTTTATGCTTCTGTCCTGCCACCAGACTGTTTGCATGGATAGGCTGTGGCCTTGTGTCCCCAGTGCCACTCGGTGGGGAGCCAACCCACAGCAAGCATCGAGGATGCACAAACTCACACCCTGCTCAGGGTCTCTGTGGGGCTAGAGGCCAATTCCTGCGGCAGCTCCATGTTGCAGACCCTCAGCTCCCCCTCCTGTGTGTCGTGGCACCTGCCCAGCAGACAGCCCCAGCTTGGAGATCCCCAGAGTTGAGAGGAGACCTGGGCCGAGGGGCAGAGCACAACACACCACCCTTGGTGCAGTCACCTCGGGTTAACCCTGCTTTTGGGTACAAAGGCCAAGAGGGCAGAGCACGGTGGCCCCTGGGGGTGTGGGTGCAGCTGCCTCCCCGGCGAGTTCCCTATAGGCTACAGCCGTGGGCGTCATCACAGCTGAGCTGCCAGCAGAGGTCCCTTTCTCCCTAATGCGGTCGATGTGGCCTCAATGAGCCAGGAGGTGGCAGAGGCAGCTCTTCCTGCCGATCCTAGGAGGGTGGCAGGCAGCCCCTCATGGCTCCGAGAGGCTCAGAGCAATCCTCTAACGGCAAAATTAATGGTTTCTAAGGCACAGTTCCCACAACTCACAGTGGCTCAGACGCGGGTGGTGGGTGGTGCCAATCTGAACATCTGGAAGACCGAGCCGTGTGAAAGGGAAACCACGTCTCCAGCTGCTCTCTCGGAGCGGGAAGTCAAAACAGAGACTCAGCTAAGCCATGCTTCTCAAGTTCGCAGGGAGCCGGCTCCAGCCTCTTCACTCTGCTTGGCCACAGATTTCGGGTGCCGGGCAGGCTGGCACCCACCGCCACTCAGACCAGACACAGGTGACAAGAGGCTCTGAGATCCCCATTCTGACAACACAAGGGTCATCTGAATGGAGACCCGTGAGAATGCAGAGTAGGACATATCCCAGCCTGTCCTGCCCCAGACAAGATGGCCTGGGGGCCCAGGCCCCACCCCTGGATAAGGGGGATTGGCCACCAGGACCCAGCGGGCACCCAGGAGCCCTTGTGCATTTGGGAAGGGGCTGGGCTGTGTGGGCAGGACAGGAGGGGTCTGCTGGGTGGGCCGAGGGTCCCTGCAGGCAGAGGGCTCATAGCTCAGCCCTCTGGCTCCGCCCCAGACCCCTGATTCTGGGGAGCACAGCACACAGCTGCTCACCAGGACTGTGGCTTCCTGCTGACTGCTCTGCACTGGGGCTGGAGTGTCTGACCACCAGGGCGAGCTGATGCCGACCTCACTCCTGCGCTCCTGCCTGGCCAGTCACAGGAGGCCAAGAGCATCTCCTCATGCACCTCGTGGTAACCATAGCAACTGCACACCTTGCAGATGCCAGCCAAACCACATCAAGGTCCTAAAGAAAATGCATTAGTCCCCCCTTGTCCACAGAGGTGTAACATTCCAAGACCCCCAGTGGATGCTTGAAACCATGGACAGTACTGAGCCCTATAGATGCCTATTTTCTGATAGATCAGTGATTTCAAACCTTTTTCATCTCATGACACACATAAGCTAATTACCAGAATTCTGCAGCATACGAAAAAATATATTTTTTGCCGATTGACAAAAAAATAGGTATAATTTTGATTCATTCACACAGAACGGCTATTAGGTGGACTGTTGTCATTTTTAATTTGACAATCTGAAAAAAGGGGTCAGTGCCCCTGACTAAAAAGTCAGGTAGTGCATGTTTTAAAAATTGTGGCACCCCAGTGCCCCTTGGCACACCGGCTGATAACCCCTGTTACGCCTTTTCGCTGACAGGGCGCACTCTGTGGCTTCTCTTTCACACGTTCTAACTGCCGGCGTCACTGCTCATGCTTTGGGGCCATTACCAAGCACAATAAGGGTGACTTGAGCACAAGCACTGCAATACCTCGGCCATCGGTCCGATCACTGACACGGCTCCTCAGTGACAGGCAGGTGGGGTGCAGGAATGTTCCATTTAATATTTTCAGACCACAGTTCACTGCGGGTAACTGAAACAGCGACAGGCAAAACCATGCACAAGAGGGGACTACTGCACTGACGAGTGTACAGGTAGGAAGAGGAGACGACAACAAATGCGTGAAGTAGGTGGCCTCTGCAGTCCACTCTGAAGCCCGAAGTTTTAAGGACGTACTGTGTACACAAACTTGGAACGCTCATGAGCATGTGTGAATCAGGCCACTGATAGGAGGAATAAATGGTGGCTGGCTAGGGCAGAAGGGCGGAAGGGCTAAAGAGTACAGCAAAGAAGATACCTGCATGCAGTAAGCACTCAACAGATGCTTCCGGGATGACCAGTGAAGAGAGAGAAAGACCGCACCAGGCAGGCAAGGGCAGTCCGGAGAAGGACAGCTGAGGCCCTCCAGGGTTTGAAACGACGCCGGCAGGGTGTGTTCGCGGTAAGGGCTGCGATGGGCTGGGGCCCCAGCTCCACCCAGGCGCCCACACCATGGGGCCACATCCCAGAGCTACGACAAGACTCACAGGGCCATAGCCCTGTGCCCCCACCATGGGCAGTGGTCACAGAGGAGTGAGGGACCCTCCAGAGGTCTGTTCCCTCACTCTCAGAGCAGCGCCATGCCTCCCCGTGGGGGCTGGGGTGCAGTCACATGGTGTGGGCCCCCACCCAGCCCAGGCCCTGAGCCGCAGAGAAGGGGGAGAACGGGCGCCATGGTGGAACCCCGTGGCTGACCACACATGCAGGGCAGCTCTGTCACAAGGACAATGCCCAGTCCAGGCCCAGGCACAAAGCAAGATGCAGGTAAGTGCACCCAGTCATCTCCTTGACCCTTTTCCTTTTATCCGATGCAAAAATGAAGGTGTTGCTCCTTGGGTGATCTGGGGAAGAGGGAAGCCCCCACCATCTCCCCATCTCTGTCACCTGCATGTCACACACGGCACTTTCCCCACCCCAGTACAGCAGGCCACCCACTCCAAGCCCACGGAATCTCTCCCCCTTCAGCCTGGGCTCTCAGCACCTAGCTCGGGCCCACCAAGTGCCCACTTCCGGAGGCTCCCAAGTCTCTGCTCCCTGGACACCACCGGGATGGAGATGGCGGTTTGTCCACATGTCAGTTTAGTTCCTTGGGGCAGGTCTGCAGAAGAGGTTCACCGGGCAGGTGGGGCAGTGCTGGGCAGGGCAGGAGGCCGAACCCCCATGGCTCCTCCTTAGGCTCTGCTCCTCCCCAAAGGGTGTGGCTGGGTGAGGGAATGGTGGTGCTCAGCTCTCTCTCAGTGCTGATCTTTACTACTAAAATTATTTTTTGGCCATGCATCGATTCATTCTATTTCCTTATGAATTGTCAGTTCCTGTCTTTCCTTATTCACTTATAGACATTTTTACAACTTTCTTAACTTATAAGAGCTTCTTACAGAATATACATATGACACTCTGCCATTGTTGCAGCAAACGAGAACATCGAAATTCCAGGGACAAACAGATGTTCTCACTTCCTCCACAGAGGCGACAACCACCTGTATAAATGTGTGAACGGGCCCACTCACCTCTCTGCCCTTGGACCTGCCTCCTTCACAGGCCCGGCCTTGTCTGTTGGCCAGAATCTCTCCGGAGGATCATGTTACCCCTGGTGCCTCTGAGGTGAAACAGTCCCTCCTTCCCGGCGCCCACCACCCAGGGCACCCCAGGGCCCAAAGGAGTGGCAGAATCAGTGTTCAGCCCAAGTGTTCTTGGCACAACTGGACCAGGCCAGCCCTCCTCTGATGGCCCCACCAGCTGCCACTGCTCATTGGCTGCCACACTCGTCCATCCAGCTGGGGAAGGCTGGAGGCCGGAAACCCCACTGAAGGCAGCTGGTGGTCAGGACAACCTGCTCTGCTGGACACAGGGACGGGGACAACCAGGCACATGCAGTTTCACGTGCCTCTCTCATCCATTATGGGAAGAAGGGCATTCCCTCCAATTTCACGCCTGCCTGGAGCACATGTTCTGATGAGTGAAGGGCAATCCGTGTAACGAGGGAAGATTTAAGTGCCAGCAGGAGGACGACAAGGCGAATGAGGGCCTGTGATCAGACATACGCAGCAAGGATTTAAAGGAAGCAGCTGGAAGCTCAGTGCCGGGAGGTCGGGAGCCCAGGAGGCTGATCGGGATGGTGAGGGCCCAGCGGCAGCTCGTGGAGAGCCTGCTGGGTGACCCTCCTGAGGGGCATGTGGCCCCCCAGGGCTGGCCACTCCCACCGTGCCAGGCCCGTGAAGCACCATGGACCAGGCATAAAAGGGAACTCGTACCTTTGGAAACTCTGGTTGGATTTCTGGAGACCTACTTTTCAAAAATGTATTATATATATCTCATCATCTTTGAGACTTAAGGGAAAATAATACCGACAGCAAAGGGCTTCTTTAATTTTCTCAACAGGCCCCTTCTCAGTGGGCCCCAGACCCCACCCACAGTTGTAAGCGCCCCCAGGGACAGAGGGGAGCAGCCATCCTGCTGGTCTCAATGCCTCAGGCCGGGCTCAGTGTTTGCCAAATGAACAAGTGAGCCCCAGGACCTTCGTGTGACCTGAAGCCGGCTGCTTGCTGCGACTACCCGCGCCTACCAGTGCCCCCCAGGCCATCAAGAGGGAGTCTCCTACCTCAAAGGCTCCTTAGCCAAGTGGGGCGAGCTTAATCCTTGGGGAGCACATGGGTCTTTCCTGTTTAAACCTGAGTGCGAGCTGACATTGTGTAAGATAAGCCACACTTGGCCCTACAGCCAGCCCTTGGACTCAGTGAAGCCTCGGCTCAGGCCTGGCCACAGCCTAGTCCACAGGACCGCCCCCAGGAAGGAACAGGCTCCACGGCAGGTAGCAATTACAGTTTTAACAATTACAGATACAATTTTCCTGCAGGTTGGCTGCTGCAAGTAGCACTTGCAGAATTCACATGGTGCCCACAAATACGTACGCACAGTGCCCATTTATCTCTAGAGGAGCTTTCACTTAGGGTTTGTTTTTCCTTTTTTCCTAATTGGTTGCCACTAAGTTCCAACCATAAATCCTACATGTGACTTAGAGAAAAGACCCCACCTGACTCCAGGAGCCCCAAGGCAGGCCGGCTGGGTCTGATGGCTGTGGGGCAAGGTGACAGGGACATAAGGAGGAGCGGGCCCCCCACAGCCCTCTGTCACTGGCTGTGAGCTCATCCCAAGCAGAGGGTGCGAGGCCAGCCTGGGAGCACAGGATGCTGTTTTCCCACTGCCCCTCCTGGCTCCTGCCATGGCTTAGTGCCACTGAAGCTGGGGAGGAGGGAAATGAAGGCCATGGAGCCAATGCGCTGCTGCAGGGGCAGTGGCCACACAGAGCGGTAGGGAAGGCCGTAGCCCGTTTCCTGGGCCTGTGAGAGGTGCCCATGGGCGTGAGCTCCGTAACTGAGTGAACCACATACCTTTTCCTCCAAAACGAACCACATACACGAACTGATTGGGTCTCCCTGATGTCAGTAATTATAAACCTTACATTTGCTCTAACATAAAAAGGTGTTAGCATGTCAGAAGCAGGGCTGCATTCTCCAAGGCCAGCCCCTTTACCTCGAGAGAAGGGGCGAGTACTGGGTGAATTGAGGTATCTGTCACAAAGCCGTCTTCTGTATGTGACCTGTGACAGCCAGGCCACTGCAGGGTCCCCACTGGGAGTAAGAGAGCCACACACATGCTTTCCTACAGCCACAGCAAGAGGCGGTCCCAGAGAACAGGCCTGCTGGCTTTGGGCCGGGGCTTCTCCCAAGCAGGTTGCATCCAGTCAGCCACCAGCTCTTCCCAAGTGCGTCTGGCCTTCAGAAGGAGCCAGGGCCCTGGACTGTCTCTTCCTTCTTGCTGGATCAGAGCACTCCCACCCATAAACCTCCAGCCTCGGGGGCTCAGTTCTGCTTTGCCTCCTGCCCCCAGTGGGGGAAATTCCTCAGGTCTTTCGTGAGTCATGTCTGTGGTGTACGGGAGCCATCAGAGGACCACAGCTGAGTGAGGATGGCTAGCATGTACCCAGGGCACAAAGTCCCTGGGGCAGAGGGAGAAGAGCCCCAGGCTGCAGTCCATCTGGGCAGGTGTGCTTGCCTGCTTGGGCATGGTGGGCCCCCATCACGGGCTCCCTGGGCACCACCTGCCCCTGGCTGGGGTCCAAGCACACACGCTGTGTGGGTAGGCTGCACTCGGAATGGCTAGTGGTGGGGGCCGCAGTGTGGTGGTGGATGGAAGCTGGAGCGCTGGGCCTCCAGGGCCCAAGAGCCCGAGCCTGCTGGCTCCTTTGATATAACTCTCTTTAGAAGGTCAGAAGCAACCAAACCGTGGGTGGTACACAAAGGGGGACGACAACAGCTCTTCTGCTGAGATAAAGCCTGAGAGAAGGGAACGGCTTCAGCGGCTGATTCCCCTAGGTCTCACCCAGCAGACTGTGGGGGCTCCTGAGGCGGGTCTGGGACAGCCCTCCCGGCACTATGCACGCTGGGAACACAGCCATCCAGGCTCTTCCGACAGTGCGCAGGACTCCCATGGCCCAGGGAGGGATACACCAGAGCCTTCATCCTTCCCTCCAGTGAGGAACACAGAACCTTCTAGAGAGGCTGGAGACGCTGAGGGGCAGGGGGGTTTCGGCGCGTGATTTTCAGGCTGCGACCCAAACGCCTTTCATCCATGCTTTAAAACAAAATCTAAGCTAAACTAAAGCTGACCACCAGCTTGGAAGCTTTTACGCTCGGAGGTGTCCACTCCTGATGCCTGGCCTGCTCCCGCTCCCCTGACAGCCAGGGATCCAGGCCACAACTGGTTAACTGTGCAGGGTGAACTCGAGCCGGCAGCACAGGCTGACTGTCTTCACTCAGCACTGTAATCGGCACATCTGCAGACAGGAAATCCTCCTTGCTGCGAGTTCCCAGTCTATTATCTGAGACACCTGGTGTGGGTGGGTGATTCAGAGACAAACAATGAGAGGGCCCCCTGCACAGCAATTAACTGCTTTAACTGCTAATGTGTTTAATCCACCTCGTGGAGATCAAGGCTGCCTGAGGAAGAGGCTCTGAGTCCTCCTTGGCTTCCAGACTGCAGGGCCGACTTCGCCATCCCTATGTCCAGTGTCGTCACAGGCAGTGGCCCAGGCATCAGGCACACGGGCAGCCAGGCTAGGCCCCACAGGAGCTCCCTGCAGCCCTCAGCGTGTGCCCACGGGTCACGAGGGGCGTCCTTCCCTTTTCTGTTTTTAACTGATGTCAAAACCCAGCTCACTTGCTGGAGTGGGATGTCCGGTCCAAGAGCTCTGTTGAGCCAGCCGTGTGGCCCCCCTGGGGCGTTTTATTTTAACCTCCTGGATTGGATCATCCTTTATTGCAAGTAGAAATAGAGCCTGGTTAAAGGCTTATGGGGTAAACCTGCAGAAAACATTCCCAGTTGTTAAACTGGGAAGTGGCTCCTGATGTTTACAAAACCTGGCCCAGGAGCGAGCAGCAAAGTCAGCACATGCCCGTGCAGCCCCAGAAGGCGTGCCAGAAACCGCCGCCACCACAGCGCCGCCTGGGGAAGCAAGGTCAAAGGCCAAGGGCTGTGAAAAGCTTACACCCCCAGCATCAATCACGCCGGGCAGACTGTCTGGGGATGCTCTTTTTGAAAATACAAAAAATAAAATGGACTCCTGGTGGGGGAGGGCAGGCGTGTTGGGGGGACCTTGCTTCTTGTCATCCACCAGGCCCTGTCTGGGAGCTGGGGGCCCTCAGGCTTTCTCAGGGTGCAGCCCCTCACCCTCTGAGCCGCTGCCCTCAGCATGGCCTCCACAGGTAGCTCTGGGAGCAGCCTTGCATCTCAGTGCAAAGGCCGAGACCAGGGATGTGGGGGCACAGAGAGACACCGGAAGACGAAGGGGTAGTGCTGGGGTGCAGATGGGAGGGGAGAAATGTGCCACCTCCCAGTCTAGAATGGAGTGTAAGATATTAAACGTCAATCTACATTTCTGGGTCTGAATAGTTATATAATCTTTCATAGTGTTCATCAGAGTAAACCTACTTAAAATCTACTTTTACGATTTGATCAAGAATATTTCCTTTAGGCTCTGGCTGGTGCGGCTCAGTGGTTTGAGTGCCTGCCTGTGAACTGAAGGGTCACCAGTTCTATTCTCAGTCAGGGCGCATGCCTGGGTTGTGGGCCAGGTCCCCGGTTGGGGGTGTCCGGGAGGCAATGGATTGATGTTTCTCTGACATTGATGTTTCTCTCCCTTTCCTTCTCTCTCCCTTCTCTCCTCTCTATAAAATAAATAAAATATATATTTTTAAAAAAGAACATTTCCTTTGGTAATTGATTGCATTTTGATGAAGAGGCACCAAATTCACTCTGGGGCATTTCCGACCTATTTCCTTGTTCCTCAATCTGCTCCTGTTGACCAGACAAAAGGAAGAGCTCTGACTCCGCTGGAGTTTAGTTCACCTTTCAATTTCCAATCATTCTGAGCAACTCAGGGAGAACAGGCTTCTCAGAAAGAACTTGCTCTGCATGCAGCCCTGCTCTGCCCCGGAGGCACCCACCTCAGGCGGCACCGGAACCCAGCCACCGGGCCTCAACAAACCCCGACAGGGCAGCCCCTCTGGGCGCTCGGCAACCACGGGCTCCGCTGACACTGACGCGGAGCCTGACCACAGTTCTGTTGCCACGTGGACTCTGAGCCCAGGCTCACAGGAACACAACTGACCGGGCTCAAGGCAGAGAAGACCCCTCAAACTGCAAATCTCAAGAATGAGCAAGACCTCGATTGCTCCAGCTTCTAACCTGCAAGTTGACAGGTGATCAGGAAAACAACACCCTAACCCCAGAAGCCACAGCAGAGGCGTCCCAGCAGAGGTCTGGCTCCTAATGGCATGACCTCCCGTTCAGCGCCAGACCTCTCCTCAGAGCCTGTTCCCCTCCCTCCGACCAGCCAGGTCCAGGCCCCGAGCAAGGCTTTTCTCCCTCGCCCCACACCCTCACTCTCCATCCTTCTCCTCAAGCAGGCTGGGCTAGGTGTGCAGGAAGGGCCCAGCCTGGGAGGGAGTGTGTCCTGCAAGGTGGGCGATGGGCTAGTTCTGCACAGCCACACCTGTCCAGGCTTCGCCCCCACCTAAAGCTGCCCCCTGGCCTCTCAGAACTGGAGGATGAGAACACAGCCTGTGCCTGGCTGGAAAAGGCCTGAGGCCTCTGCCCAATCATCGGATGCCGTCTTTGGAAACCTGCAGTGTGACTTCTGGAAAGGCCAGTAAAACGACCCCTCCTAGCATGTGATGACCTGCAGAGCTCAAAGCAACCCACTGGGAGGTATTGGAAGCAATCCCACGAGGTGTGCTCTGCAGTGGCCAGCCCACCTAAGAGCCGGCAGAACGGGCGGAGCCCCTGGGGTCACTGTTCTCCACGTGTGGCTTGTGCGTGCACTCACTCACGTGTACGCATGGCTCGCACACCCTTACCTACAGCCCACAGGACAGTGTTGAAGGTGTCCATGTCCTCCCTGCCAGAGGCGAGGTCCTTCCAGGTGACCTGAAGCTGGCTGTCCTGGAGCCTCCTCACTCTCAAGGGGGTACAGCCCCTCAGAAACTGGGTGCCATGAGAAGCCATGTGGTCCGTGACCAAGGATGACATTTGCTGCAAAGCACAAGAACACATGCTGTGAGGACCAGGTGGCGGTGAAAATGCCGCTACTGATGGCTGGGAAGAGAGGACCTGTCCCTTGCCTTCCTGAAAAGCCCCTGAGGTGGGGGCAAGTGGGATATGTTCAAAGGAGAGGGTTCTGTGCCCCCACCCCTTCTTCCATGTGGCCCCACGCAGAGCCCCTCCCACCTCTGGGTCCCCTTGTTCTCTGTGGAGCTGAGAGAAGAGCCAGGAGAGCATCTGGCACCCCTTCCCACACTGCCAGCTCCAAATCTAAGGACCCCAGTTAGGATGCACTTGACCTTTGGGCTCTTCTTTAGATGCTAATTAACTGTCTTGCTGTGTCCCCATGGCAGGCACTCTGGGACTCTGCACCCAGTGAAGTGACAGATGAATGTGACAGATGAAGGAAGGGCAAACGGCACATGGTGGGCACAGCATGAAGGGGCAAGTGTCTGTATCACCCGGACAGGGCAGGGCAGGCCCAGGAGCCAGAGGTGGACCGAAGGCCAGCAGGGATGTGTGCTGGATGGTAATCTATCTTCTTTTGCGGGGCACGGAAGGTTTGACATCTTAACAACAACCCCAGACTTGGATATTAACAGGCAAGCCTTCCTTGGAGAGTTTTTAGTTAAAAAAAAAAAAAAAACTCAACATGCTATCCACATGGGTGCGTCTGCCATCAGCACAGGGGTCTGCATCCCAGCCTCGTGTGAGGACAGCCTGCACGATGCAGCCCCGGCGAGGTGGCGATCTGCGCTCCTGCCACTCGGCTGTCGGGCAGGGGGGCCCGTGACAGGCTCCCTGAGTGTGGGCCTGGCATTGCCTCTGTACAGTGTACGTGGAGCTGCTGGGCCTCAGAAGCCATGCTGGTGCCCCGAGCGCTCACCCCACACACCAGGGAACTGAGTGCCCACCCTGGCTCACAGGTTGCATCTCTCGGCCTCTGGCAGGTGGCTAGTACTGTGGCCAGGAGCTGCTGTCCTCTGAGGTGGCCACCCAGTGCCTCGCCAGTCTGCCCTTGCCTGGGGCTACCCTTGCTGAGGTGGCACCCGTCCCCCCGTTGGACCCCAGAGGGGCTCAGCAAGGAGGTAGGGGACAGCACTTCTACTGATACACACCTGCCACTTACTGACAAATGACCAATGTCTCAGAGGCTGGCCCAGCCTGCCCAGAGCTGCTACACACTCCACGTGACAACCCTTGCTTCCACTCTCTGGCAGGTGTTTTATATTGTATGAACAACCTTCGCATTCAACTCAAGGGCCAGTTTCTAAAGACTGAGAAGCACCCAGCCCACCCTGCTCCTGCCTGGGCTGGGGCAGTTTGGGGAGGAAACACATCACAAACTGGGGACAGCAGAGCCGCAGGGTGGGAGCCGGCCCCGGGCATTACCTGGTCAAAGCCCCGAAGGGGGATGCTGCGGATCATGACAGTGGTGTCCAGCCCAAGCCCGGTGAGGAAGCCGGCACACTCCAGGGCCACATCTGCCAGGGACAGGCTAAGGAATGCTAACTAGCTGGTGGTGGCCTTGGGAATCAAGGGCAAGATCCCCAGGGCCTACGCCAGCAGCCCACTCCCCACCAGTCCCCAGCCAGCCCAAAGGAGGCTCCCAACACCAGCCTCAGGGCGCCCCCTGCCCCCATCTCTCACACACAGTCCAGGACGAGGTAGGGGCTCCCTCCAGCACCCACGGGCCAGGTGGCTTCTGCCTCCGCGGGGCGCCTGTCCAGACTCCCTGGAGTTTAACCTCAGCCACCAGGATCAGGCAGGCCCACTCTGTGGGGTCCGAGTGGTGATGGAAAGGAAACACCCCCTCCGTGAAAGACACGAGGCAGCCGCTTCTGGCCTGTGTCCTCGGCTAGCAGCCCCAGCGCTTTCATCTTCCCGTGATGTCCCCCCTCCTGACCCCAGAGCCTCCGGTGGCTCCTCTCCTGACCTTCCCTGGTTCTACTGCTCCTCTAAAGGACTGGGCCTGAGTGAGTGGGGCTGCTCTCCAGGGAGGATCACCTGCCCCACGGCTGTGGCCAGCTGGCCCCGCCACCTCAGTGTGTGGCTCAGGAACAGTGTCCAGGAAGCCCTTGCCACAAAGGTCAGCCTAAAATTGTCCCCTGAGTACAGGCCATCCACCCTAAGTGGCCCTGTAAGTACCTACTTCCAGGGTACTCCCTGACGAAGGGAAAGCAGTGGGGGGCGGGGGGGTCTGGGCACTGAGCTTCCACTCTCAGGACTGTAGGCGCAGCCCACTGCCACCTGCACTCTGGCAAAGGATACAGCTGGCTCCAACCACCAACCTGTTGGAGGAATGGATACGGGGAGAAAGAACAGAAGTGAGTCTTGCACAGGGCCCACTGTCTCGCACGAGCGGCTGCTCCGAGTGTGGGCTCTGCCTCGGGGACGGGGCCCTTCAGCCTTCACCTGTGCAAGGCCCTTGGTCAGCTGAGGAGTCAGCCGAGGCCGACTGTGCAAACAGCTTGTGCCGGGTACAAAACCCACTTCCCAGAGCCTGCAGCTGTGAAGTACAACATGACAAACAGTGTCACTGGATCAGAAAATTGCCTGGTGGTGAAGGACATGAGTGGCTGATGACAAAACAGCACACGTCCCACGAAAGGCCCCGGAAGAGGGGCCGACGCAGGTTGTGTGGAGATGTTGAGAAAAGCTTGGCCAGAGGAAGCCGAAGGGCTTTCCTTCTGTCCCGAGGTAAGTTCTGCCCTGGGGTCTCTCTGGACCTCCTGAAGCCAGGACGCAAACAAAGAGACGCTTCGCAGAGTGGGGAGAGGACCAGACAGTGGGGGGTGGGGGCTCCTGGAAAGCATTGTCTAAGGGCAGGACAGTCTTGGACCATGGAGGGCCAGGCTGGAAGGCCAACACCTGTGTACCCAGCCCCAGCACACACAGGCCCAGGGCCTGGAGACACAGCTCCTCGGAGCAAGGAAGAAGGGACCTGGGCAGAGGGACAGACACAGGACACTGGGATCTGACAGAACCAAGTAAAATATCTGCCACAGCAGTGCGAATCCTCTCCTGTAATTCAGCTCCACACTCTGCATGCACACACTCTCACACGCATGCACACACATGCACACATGCACGGAACCTGACGCAGAATGAAAACTCCCAGCCTGGGAGGCGACATGTGGGTGGGCTTGTCAGATCACTCCTTCAGCCTTTGAACAAGAGGAGGTGATGTAAGGATGGATAAGCCCGATGTCAGCTCTAATCCCGGCAGGTACTAATGATATAATTCCATTTCAAGAAGTGGCGTATCCCGCGGAACGCTCCCGCAGGTGCCCTGTGAGAAGCAACTGGCACATGGCTTCCTCTCAGGAGCTGGAGACACAGCTGTGGAGTCACAGGTGGGCTCCGAGAGCGAGCTCAGCACAGGAGGAAGCCGCGGGGACCCAGGCACCCATGTGGTCTCACGTATGTAAGTCTGTGCGTAGGTATATTTCCAAAAGGGACAAAACCCAACTTAACTTTTTTTGGACATGATGTATATGGTGAAAGGTATAAACCTTTAAGATACGAAATTATGATACAAAGTCACTGTGATAACAAGTCACAGTGACCAGTGCAGGCCCTGGCCAGCCAAGAGAGGACAGCAGTGCCAGCAGCATCACAAGTCAGGGGACTAGCTTGTTGGACTCGGGGGGAAGGGAATGAGTGAGGTTCTGAGGGCTGGACACACCTGCCTTATCTCTACACTAGGATGCCAAAACAAGGGCATCAGCCCACGCCGGAAGTTACCACCCGCACCTTGGAGCCCAATTCAATTTTCCACGTGTTCTGGGCAGTGTTACTCCCTGTGCCTTTCAGTGTGCAAACATTTTACATGAAGGTGTAACTACAGCAGGATTAGCCTAATCACAGGGCAGGTTTTCTTGTTCAAAATCTGAATGGGGGGAGGAAACAGAAACAAAAGCCTTAATTCAGGCCCGTGAAGCCCTGGCTTAAAGAGCTCTCCACCTGCCTCTCGAGTTTGAAGGCCCCTGATCTGCTCCCCAAGGGGAATACCCACACAAAGTGAGGGCCTCACGGCAGGCACCTGGGCCCTTGGCAGTCCTGCCAGCGCAGGAAATGCCAAACGGGCCCCGGGGAGGCGGCACCAGGGGTGGGGGCCCCCGAGGCCTCCTCGCAGTGTGGGCCAGCCCCATCCCACCCTCGGGGCCTGTTGCTGGGCCCACGTTCACCAGGTCAGAGCCTCTACACCCTGGCCCCATAACAGATGCCACCTCAAGGCTCTGACCCCATAACTACTGCCACTCTGAGGAGGTGTCCTCCTCAGCCCCTGAGACCTGCACCTCTCAGTGCCAGGGATGTGCTCTGGGAGATAGATGGTCAGCGGTGCTTTCAGCCTGGTAGCCAAGTCCAGGCAGTCAGCTGATCTCCCTTTGCTGCACATAAGAATGTCACACTAAACGAATAAGGGAGTTAAACAGAAAATGGGAAAAAAGCAACAGCAAGTTTTCCTACATTTACAACTGTGGTTCTTTGCAAAATAAAATTTATATTCTTCTCCCTTGTTAGGAAGAGAGGAAAATGGTTACAGTACCTAATCAGCTGCCGGACTTAAGAAGGGCCAGACAAAAGCTCCTTCCATGACCAGCTCTGGGAGACAGCATCAAATCAGCCCAAGTTACAGAAACGCTCCCTGCTTCATGCTCCCTGGGGCCCGAGGACACAGAGGGTTGGGCTGTGCAGCAGCGGCAGCACAAGGCACAGTCCAGGCTGGCACGCAAGCTGGGCAGCTGCAGGACAGGTCAGTCAGCTCCTCACTCTGCAGACCCTCAAGGGGACCTAGGCTACCCGAGTGGGCAGTGGGAGCCTCAGGGGCCTGGTTCTTGCCTGGAAATGGCAGCTCTGTTGCCTGGTAGGTTCGGCCTGGGAGAAGGGCCACCCCCGGGTGTCTCCGGTCTCATTCAAGCCCCCTTTACTGTCAGAGGATGGGCTGACACTGAAGTCAGCCCAGAGCTCTAGCTCAGAGTCCAAGTCTGCAGAGAGCCAACCTCAAAATCTGGAGTGAGCCCCAGGCAGGGAGGCTGCCCAGCAGGACCATGCAAGGCTTGAGCACTACTTCTGAAACTCCCCATGTAAGGTTGTGCACCCCTTCTGCACCCCCATTTCCTCCCCTGGTGGTGGACAGCTTCCCAAAGTGGCAGTTATTCCCCTGTCCATTCCTTCCAAAAGGGCTCCCGTGGACCCAGAGGACCCTGTCCTTCCTCCAGAATCACCCACACGTCTTCAACCCATCCTGAATTTTCACAGAAAAATTAAGAAGCAAGAATAAAGGAAAAGGCAAACAAGCCGGACATGGAGCTGGTGTTTGGGGCTGAAGATGCCAACCTGTGCAGCCCTGCTGCCTTAGGCCCCACACATGCTGGCCCGGCCTCACCTGGCCTCACAGGGTCCTGCTCATGAACTTGGGAACTCACACTGCACTTGCTAGAGTCTTTTACATGTGATGTGTTACTTCCAGGGGCTCCAAATCAGGTACCCAGCTGTGTAGTGAGGGTGCTGATTCTGTTTTCCACCCGGTGGTCCAGCTTGGCCACCCCTCTCTGCCATCGGGCCTCCTCAGACCGGGGCATAAGCTAAGAAGGAAAGGGGGTTCCTCACATGTCCATGAGACCAGGACACCACTGTGGCCATGGGGGTCCAAGGAGCAGCAAGGGTGACATGGAGCAACTGCGGGAGGCTGAAGGTAGCAGGCCTCACTGTGGGCTCCACTGTCAGATCTGAAGCCGCTGGTCCTTGTGGCCCAGGCAGACGCACCCTGGAAGAAGGTCCCAGCTGCTGCCCCCGCCACATCACCCGAGAGAGAAGAAGAGAGGCCAGTATAGGCTGCAGAACCCACGAGAACCCTGGGGCTGGTCGTGCTCACCCGAGGCCTCCAATGGGCCGTGGGGGGCCGGTCACTGGACACCGAGCCCGCTGCAGGAGGCCAGGCACACTGGGCACTCTCGGCCACCGGCTTGGCCTCCTTGATGGGGCTGAGCAGAAACGTCCTGCCCGGTGACGGGAGGCACTTAGGGCCAGGGGGCAGCCCTCAGGTCCATATTAATTTCAGCTCCATTTTAAAGGCGAGTTAAAATAAACACGGGGAATATTTATAAGGCAAATAAATCTGGCAGAAACAGCCCCTCCAAGTGTGAGTAGAGGCCTCCCCCTCAGCCCCAGCCCAAGCTGATAAAATACAGAAATGCTACTGTAGACCCTGCGGGCTTATTTTGACTGCGCGGAGGAATGTAACATGTAAACACTGCCTCCCATATCACACTGTTACAACTTGCATTAACAGCACCGGACAAAAGCTGCATTTTCACAGAAGCATCGTACAGGGATATATCTCCAGCTTAATTTTTTAAAAAAACCATTTCCTCACATAAATCATGCTCACAACGAAACGGGTGACTGATACATTGCAAACACTTTTTTTCTTAAACAATAACATACCTAGATTCCTTCTAAACGAAAGAGCTTGTTTAAAAAAAATCTTCTGAATTTTTTTTTCTGAAGAAAATAAACACTGCAGTTTCTTTCCTGACCAAAGTATCTGGGGCCGTGTCTTCCTGGCCAATTGGGCCACTGCCCCCAGCACAGAGCCTCAGAGGAGCAGCCCAAGCCGGGGCCACCTTGCTGAGTGCCGCCAGTACTCACTGCGCCCGGGCCTCCCTCCCTGGACTGGCATGAGGACCATGCCAGGCATTCCCGCCAGGATTTCAGGAAAACCAGAGTCGAGAGCCAGAGTAAGACAGGGACTCGCTCAACTCTGGAAGGCACTTTCAGACTGGCTGGAGGGTCCAGGCGGGCAATGACCCTGGACTCCAGCAGCCTGGTCTCCACCTCACCACTGCACAAATGAGTCGCAAACACCCAAGGATATACAAAGGCACATCTGAAGGGTGGAAGCCCTAAGGGAAAAATACAGGAGCTTTTTTTCAAAAACAATCTTGGGGGTGGTGCAGGCCTTCCTGAACATGCAATAAATCTAAAAGCCATTAAGTGTAAAAAGAGATCTAAGTTACATTAAAAAAAAAAAAAAACATTTGTACTTTGCACAAGTTAAAAGACATGACAAGCTGAGAAAGCCTGCAACATAAACGACATGGGATCACAGCCCTAATATGCAAACCAGCTGGAAGATAGGAGAGAGATAAGCGAGGGAAAGGAAAAACCAGATAGAAAGCAGGCCAAGGACCAAGCTGACAATTTACACACACGTGTGCACACACAGATATTCACACACAAACTCACATACAGACACTCAATTTTAAATGGCCAATAAATACACAAAGAGATAACTAATAATAGCAAACACAAATAAAACCAGGTCGTGTTCAACCTGTCGAATAGTCCAAGATAAAAGAACAGAAACCCAGAACATAAAGAGAAAAAAAGATAAATGTGACCACATAAAAATTACAAGACTTCTGCTTGAAAAACTATCCTAAGTCAAAAGACAAACCACAGCCTAGGGGACCAGCAGAAGGTGACAAACAGAGGGACACGAACCCAAAAACCTGTATGAGCTTGAGCGAAGATGCAGGGAGGGACCCAGCCGGGCCTCAGGCAGAAGCAACTGCAGCTCACTTGGCGGGAGCAGGAGAGGCTCCTTTCTGTGTTATGCTTATGGAAAAGCTGATGCTCACACAGGAGGAGGGGGCGGGAGGCGGAAATGCACAGGGTGCAGTCCGCCAGGATGTGCGAAGGTGTGAAGGGCACCTGCCCTGGACCTGGGGTTTCTACCTTTGAAAGCACGCTGACAGGTATGTGTAATGTATAAGAGGCACACCAAAGGTTTCTCGTTGCAGCATTTTATAACAATGAACAAGAGAAACTTGTGAATGGTGGAAAGATAAATACAAAATAAACTACACCGTATCCATCGAAGGGAGCCTGGCCTCAGTCCTGAACGAAGATGCTTCAAGAACAGGAAAACGATGTCGGTGAGCAGAGCACATGACATGCATACACACTCCCTATGCACACAACACATGTGCACACACTGCCCCACATTGTGCACACACGCCTGTCCACCTCTGGACACACTTTTCCACTCTTATTTTCTAGTTGGCAAGTCCCAAGGCAGCAGAGTGTGGCAGACCACCAAGCCTCTGACGACCAAGCCTCTGCCGCCCTCTGGTGGTCTTCCTGGTTCCTATGAGCTTGAAGTCCCCTCCACAGCCCACAGGCAGGACTGTCTGTACCTAGAACAGACAGCTCTGTGGATTTGGAAATGAATTTCTTGCATAAAACCACACACAAGCCGCAGGTCTCATTTCCATAACTGGGCTGTAATTTCCGAGGCCTCTGGAGCCTTCTTTGCTAGATTTCAGGGAAGACCCAGTGCAAACCAGGTGAAAGCAGGGGTGGTTGATTGAGGCCAGAGGGCCTGAGGGCTTCTCTGACAACCTGAACCTCTTTCCTTCCTTAAATGGCCCCGGCTGATGTCTCTGACAGGACTCACTGGGACCCTGAGGCACCTGGAAGCCCTAGACAATAATGGCCTACTTGCTTTGTGACACACCCGCCATCATTTCCAAGTCGGTCGCAGGGTGGGTCAACAACCCCTCTCAGGGACACAAGTCAAGGGCTTTCTGTCCTCCTCTCAGGGAGATGGGAAAGGACGTGCACGGTCCAGATAGATGTTTCTGAAGAAGAACAAAGAGCGACCCCACTCAGGCACACGCCAGGGCTTACGTTTTCCCAGGGGACTCCTTCAGCCAGAAGATGTCATCACTTGTGATTCCATGTTCCAAGGCGCCTTCGATCTACCCAGAAAAAAGGACGAACGTGAGAAGAGTGCCACTCGGCCTGCCCTGGAGACTCCCTCAAAGGGGACGCCCATCTTGTAGACACAACACGACTAGAACCACCCCAGCCCACTTGGGGGCGCACTTCCGTGCTCCACAGACTTCAGGTTGTCGCCTCTGGGGCAGGTGACCTATCTATATCTAACGGGGTGTGCAGGCCAGCATGAGAGCACCGAGGTCTCCCTGGCTGTGCGAGGTGCCCCGGGAGCCAGGGCACAGCCAGCAGCTCTTTCCTCTCTGCTTTCCAGGACCCCACCTTCATCCAGGCACAGGGCTGTGGGAGGGGAGGGGGAAGCTAGGCGGGGTGGGGGAGCAAGCCAGCTCCCAGGGTGCCAGGCCGAAGGCTGGATGCGAAGGAAAGCACAGGTGGGCGCTGTGCCCAGGAGTTGTACGATCGCCCGTGTCCCAGCGGGGCCTGGTGAGGGGCTGCGAAGTAGGCGGGGAGGACACGAGGACGAGCGTCCTCTGAGGCCTATGAGAGTAAGATGTGCTGCTGGAGAGGAAATGGATTTCAAACAGTTTATGATTCCAATTGGCAAAAAAAATAAAGTCAGGAATTTCTTGGGTTTGCTGAAGGAAAACGGCAAGGTCTGAAAATCAAAGGGACTAAAACACAAAAACACCTCGGCAGGCACCCAAGGAGGCGGCCAGTGGGGTCATCCTGGGCCAGGCGTCGGAGAGCAGAACAGCCAGGACCAGCACCCGAGGCTCCTGCCGCGCCTCCCTCTGGGCGAATAGAGACATAGCTGCTGCCCAGCAGAGGTCCAGCCACATGGAACCAGGCAAGTCCCCGCACCAGGTACCCTGGTGTGGGCAAGCAGCTCTGCCCGGTACCTCAAAGGAGCTGAGATGACAGTCCAGCTCCCGGGAGCTGACTGTGGCCTTCGTGGGCGTTAGGCAGGGCCTGGCTGCTGGGTGAGGGATCACTAAGAGTGACCCGTTTTGCCCCTCTCTGCTGCAGTGACCTTGAACCACGGTGCCCTGCCATCCTACAGAGGCATGCAGCTCCCCCAAGGGCCAGTCCTGTGCACAGCTGCCTGGTCCCCTCTGGATGCTGCTCTTGCTGGCCTGGCCGCAGAAGGGCAGGTCCAGGGGTCTCTGAGGACTGGAGTATGTTTTTTCCTCAGTGCCCCACTTCTAGAGAAAGCACCAAACAGAAACTGGAAGCTCGGGACCTGGGTGTCCGAGCAGAAACAGAACCATTCCTAGCTCTTCCCTCCACCTGGGTCTAAGCAGGGAGCAGGAGGGGGCCCCAGGCCCATGGGGCCTGTGGGCCTGTGCTCTTAGCTGTGGCCCACGTGGAGGCTCAGGGCTTGCAGCACCCATTTCCTGGGCACCCTGGAAGCCCCTCACGGATGAGACCTCAGCCAAACAAGCCCCTCTGTCCTCCTTTCCTGCTTCCCATTCCCCCTCACCCTACCTGGGGCCTCTTCCTTGGCTCTGCCTTCCATGTCAGGGGGAGGACAGAGAAGCCCACATGTAAAGCTGGGCCAGGAGGGGACATCAGCAAAAACAGTGCAGACTGAGGACCTCCCGAAGTTCGCCCCGCCATAAAAACAGCAAAAAGAACTGGCAAAAATGATCAGATTCAACTTTTTCATAACACTGGAAATTAACTGAAGGCTTGTGGCAACACAGGGAACATTAAGTCAAGAAAAATGGCTGAAACTTGGTAAGAATGGTAAGCTTTGTGGAGTTTGAACTCACTCCAGTCCCATCCCCCAACTCAGTGGCAGCCTTGAAAAATGACAGTATGGAGAGAGCAGAACAGAGCTGGAGCCATTCAAAGCTCCTTCCCAAAGAGCAGCCATTGGCTGACCTCTCGGGGGTTCCCTGGAAGACCCCACTCGATAGGCTTGTCTTCATCTGGCCTCGCCTGAACTCGCCCCGTGCTGAAAGCCTCTCCCAGGGGAGGATTTGCCCCATGACTGAACATCACGGCTGCCTGGAGTGATGGATAGCGGTTGACGCACGCAACAGACGAACCAAAAGCATAAAAGGAAAAGCTGAGGAATGCCGTGTCCACAGGGGCTTTGGAAAGCTCCAACATATTCCCAGGGTCTAGATGGCCAGGCACAGGCACTGGGCTGCGCACACTCCCGGGAGAGGCCTGGCGCGGCACTGAGCTCTCGCCTCTGGCTGACCTCAGGCTCCGCACGGCAGGAAGTGAGGGCTAAGGCAGAGTTTCTCCCGCCTGGCTGAGTGTTGAAGCCCCAAAGTGCCCACTGGGGCCCTTGGCGAAGGCAGGGAGATTCCTTGGTTCCGGGTATTTAAGGAAATCTCTATCCAGCCATTAGCTGACTACTAAGCTAACTGAGCAGAGAATTCAGTGGCCTCACACAACGAAGAATAAAAACTTTACAAAATCAGTTCAGAAAAATCACCCAACAGCAATAAACAAAATCCTACAGTGGGGATGGATTCTGATTTACCAGAGTTAACATGTTGCTTTATTTGAAAAGTTCCATTGCCAACCAAAAAAACTGTAAGACGTGCAAAGAAATGAGAAAGTATGACCTTCATACACTGCTGGTAGGAATATGAAATGGTGCAGCTGCTTTGGAAAACAGCCTGGCAGTTCCTCAAAAGGTTAAACATAGAGTTAACATAAGGCCCAGCAAATCCACTCCTAGATATACACCCAAGAAAAGTGAAAACTTAAGTCCACAGAAAAACTTCCGCACAGATGTTCCCAGCAACAATGGTCAGTGAGGCTAAAAGTGCCAACAACCCAGAGGTTCACCCAGGGACAAGCGGATCAGTAAAATGAGGCTCACACACAGAAGGCAGCATTACTCCGTCACACACAGAAATGAAGTTCCGAGGCGTGCTACCCCATGAGCGAGCCCTGAAGACGTTATGCTAAGTGCAGGAGGCCAGTCACAAAGGCCACATCTTCTGTGACTCCATTTATGTGAAATGTCCAGAACAGGTAAAGCCATAGAGATAGAAAGCAGACCAGTGGTTGCCAGGGACTGGGGGAAGCAGGAAGTGGGGAGTGACTGCTAAGGGGTACAGGGAGAATCATTTTGGGGTGATGAGAATGTTCTGGAAGAAAGGAGTGGTGATGGTTACACAGCTCTGAAATACCCATTGAATTGTTCCCTTTAAAAGGGTGCATTTTATGTCAATTAAAAAAACACTTGGGTTCTGGCCAGGTGGCTCAGTTGATTGGAGGGTTGTCCGATAAACCAAAAGGTCTCGGGTTCGATCCCTGATCAGGGCACGTACCTAGATTTCCAGTAAATCCCTGGTCGGGGGGATTATGGAGGGCAACTGATTGATGTTTCTCTCTCATGTCAATGTTTCTCTCTCCCCTTTCCTCTTTCACTAAAATCAATAAACATATCCTCAGGGGAGGATTAAAAAAAAAAGATTTGGGTTTGGAGGAGGAAGAGCAAGGCTTAATTAAATCCTGGCGGATCCAGTGTTTGGGGGCTGACTAGAAAATGAGGAACCAACAAAGGAGACAGGACAAGGGACGCTGAGACAAAAGGAGGACGGGTCTGGTGGAGTCCCAGAAGCTAGCTGAAGAATGCGTTAACGGTTCTCCGGCTTCAGCAGTGTGGGGGTCCCGGTGACTGGATTCAGCAGAGCGGATTCAAGAGAGAATTGGGAACCAGAAAGTAACAATGAGCACAGAAAAAAAAATTAAACAAGAGAAAGAGTGGGGAGTGCTGCTGGCGGGGGAAGCGTGAGCGTAAACAGTGTATCACACGAGCCCAGACACCAGGAACGTGGCCAGGACGTGGGGGAGGCTGTGTTTTGAGGATACTCACGTGTGTGGGGTACCTTGGTCGCCCTCCAGTAGCGATAACAATGTGCTCAGCTGAAAGTAGAGTCTGAGAAGAAATCGAGAAAGCCACAGTCAAACAGGTGCACCATGGTCACCCACGCAGAGGACTTGATGCCAGCAGGTACCCCAGGGCAGAGGGTGTGGACCCTGTGGAGCAGGGAGGCCACCAAGCGTCCAGGGGACAGGCAGAAGAGGGCGGGGGATGTCCTAACTCCAAGCACTTCATAGTTTACAAAGTACCCATCAGGTGTCTGGTTGCCTGGAATCCCCACAAAACCCTGCAAGGGAGTGATGGCCCACCCCGCCACCCCGTTGCCCACTGCACCCTATGGTTGGCAACCTGGTGCAACGTGAATCGCCCGTGATCTGTTTCTTCCTTCGTAAAGGACCACAAGCAGCCTGGGAGGACCCAGTCTCATGGATTCAGCAGCACCTGTACTGAGAACAGGACCGAGGTCCGCAGACAGGTCTGGACTCACCTCTTTCCCACCTTTCGTGACACCGCAAACCATGTGCTCATTAACAAAGCTGGCCTTCAGATTGAAGTACTTTACTTTTCTGCAAAATAAATAAGATTTTCAAACATTTCCTATGCAAATTCAGCATGCCCAACGGGATTAAATAGGGAGCACCGTGCAGACTGCTAAAATGTGAGCATGGGCCACGGTTCAGGTGGGGAAGGGAACAACACGGGGGGCGGTGTGGTGGGGGGGGCCTGCCAACTGCCCTGGGCGCGCCCTGGGATGTGGTAGCCATGGCTGCCAGGCAGGGACGGAAGCCAGGTCAGTGCAACCCTGAGAGCTCAAGTCCAGCCCTGGAGTGTGACAACAGAAGTGGCCAAGCCTCCCCTGGGGTTAGTCCTTGTTACCTAGGCACCCTCCAATAGGAAGAGGCTCCCACGTGCACCCAGTTACCCAAAAACACCCAAAACACCGATTTCCCTCTGGCAAGGGAGAGTGCGCAGAAGGCAGGCATCGCCCCAGTCTTCGGGGAACCGCGGGGCCAGGAGAGGGTCCAAGAGAGCAGAAGCACCCGCCCCTCCCAGTCACAAAGCCTTGCTGTAGTGGCAGCTCTCGGTGGCTTTGGCACCCCTTCAGCACCACCCTGACCTCGAGTTCTCCCCAGTGGCATGCCCTGTGCCTCCTTGTGCCACCAGAAGCCCCTGCAGAAACCCTCACTCACCCTGCAACCCATTAACGGCTGCGTGGCACAGACACACGACTCTGCACCAGCCTCCTTCTGTGGGCCACTCTAGAGCCAGCCCCGGGTCTGGCCTGCTTGGTGCCCCTCAGGGTTGGACAGAAGAAATGCCTGATGCCTACAGAAAGCTGCACTGGGGGACACCGAGCCCATTCTGAGAAGAAATGACACGATGTGGCTTAGCTCCCTGGGGGACCGCTGGGGAAGCCGGGGCAGCAGCATCCCAGCTCATCTTTCTTAGGTTCGAGGGCACAAAACAGCCCAGGAAGACCCCTCAAGACCAAGCTCAGGGTGCTCAGAAGGGGGCCACAGACCTCTGAGGGGGACCAGTGTCCCCTCCATGACCCACACAGGCACAGGGCAGAACTGGATGAGGAGCAAAGCTTAGCCTGAGTGGAGTGCAGATGCAGATGCCTCTCCTGGCAGCCGTAGGGGAGGTGGGGGGAGGATGTTCAGTGGGAAGAGGCACCGGTACCTGGGCCCTAGATCCCGAAGGGCTGCTGGGGCCCAGCACTCTCAGGCCGGCGTGATTGTGTCACGTGTTTGCTCTAGCACGCAACGCCGGCCCCTTCGCCATGCCCAGGGGGCCACAAGCGAGTGACTAAGCGTGAGGACCGCAGTGCAGAAGGCGTGAGATGAGGAGTGGCGTTCACAGTGTGGAACTGGGGGGTGAGAGGTGAGGAGCGGGGTTCACTGGGCAGCGCCTGACCTCCCGTTTGCACCAGCTAGGCTGGGCTCACTTGGCTTCCCCCCACATAGCTGTAGTCGGCCCTGGCAGGAAAAGGTCTGCCACCCAGGGAGGGGGCTGTCCAGTTGGATGGCCCTCACCACGCCCCCATCTGGCCTGCCTGCCCTCAGCCCTGGGCACCCCTGCTCCTTGGCATGCCCCAGCCCTGGTCACTCCCCTAACCTGCCCCTCCTGTTTTGCTGCTCTTGGCTCTGCTGGTGCTGCACCACAGGGCGGCCTCCACTCCCAGCATGCTCGCCTGTCAGCTGCTTGTCTGCACGCTCCTTCCCAGGGGCAGCAGGGCCTCTCGCCTTATTGCTGCCGAGCTCCCCATGAGTAAGGGCTTGTCAAGGTATGAAATGACCCAGAGGAGGCCAGGGGACGGGGCGAGGCTTCAGTACCTGTCCTGCAGCTGGACCCGGTGCCCCCAGTTCAGGGACTTCACGTGGTTTTGAACGGCCTCTGCCATCTTCCTCCTATTATTGCACAGAACAAAACACTGAAAGCCACCACAGAGGTGGCAGTGGTAGATTCCCATACAGACTGTCAGATGCAAAGCGTCCATTCACAGGACACCAAGAAACAAAGGTGTTTCTCAAAGTGGTAAAACATGACGTCCCTCCCCATGGCCACCACCCCTGGCCCAGGCTTGGGGCTGTGGACCTTTAGACTCAGGGGAAACAGGCCTTCGGGCCACAGTGGCCCAGACACAGCATCCAGGTCATCTGGGAACTGCGAGGGGGCCTGTGCGTGGCTGCGAGTGCACTCCACTCCACCTGCTAAACCTGAAACGGCTCCCACCCGGAACCACTGGCCCCTGGATAAGGTCATCCTCTGTGGGGGTGTCCTGCGCACATGGTCGGACCTATAGCAGCATCCCAGGGTGCTGCCCAGCAGATGCAGCCATGCATGCCTCGCCCCACCCTGTGGAGGTAACCAAAAATGTCTCCAGACCCCACCACACCGGGTGTGAAGCCCCACGGGACAGCGCACTCCCCTGAGGAGCAGCAGATGAATAAGCCCCGCCTCCCCCGTGAGTAGCAGAAAAGCACTGGAACAGCCGGGCTCCTCACCAGTCATGTGGGGCCTCCTGGGCCACCTCCCAGCCGTAGTGGGGGGCGTCTCGGATCAGGCCCCCCAGCAGCGCGGCCTGGTGCATTAGCTTCTTGGGGATGCAACCGACATTCACACAGGTGCCGCCAAGGCCCCACTTGGTGCCTGGTATGTTGAAAAGAGCACATTTAGACTTATATTCAGGAGACTCTGGAGTCTTTCCTCTTCTTCTACAGTTTAGAATTCCTTTAACTTCTGTTTGTGACTCAAAGATGGCCCAGGTGACCCTGCCGTATGGATGTGTTCAGAGTTGTTTTTAAATAAGAACAAGGAACTTTAAAGTAATGGCAGCTTATGGGAGAAGCAGGACACTCTCTGGACTCTGGAAAGCAGGTGGCGACTGGCTCTGGACCCAACCGCCCTCTGGACCATGAACTGCCCTCTCCCATCCCTTTCTGCAGGACATACAGCTCCAGTCAGGGGCTTCCTACCTCGGGGGGAAGGCTCCACGTAGTCTACCACGGCCACCTTCTTTCCCAGCTGAGCGGCTGGAATGACAAGGGAGAGGGCAGGTGGGCACAACTGGGAGCTGCTTTGGGGCTGGGGACCTCAGGGGCCTGTGTGACCCAGAAGAGGGTGGGAGAGGACCAGGGCCAGTGGTGCCCACCAGCTGTGCACCCCGGTCTCCCTCTGCCTCCTGCCACGCAGCTATGCTGCCCGTAGGTGGGAACCCTCTTCTGGGCCCAGCTTTCCCTCGCCTCCCACCCCACCTGGTGCCAGGCCTAGAAATTCAGCAGAAGTCCAGCGCCCACCCAAGCCCAAAGCCCACCTGAGCCCAATGCCCACCTTAAGCATGCTAGGAGGCATCAAAGGAGTGTCCACTCCCCAGGAGAGGCCCTGGACTTGCCAGGCCCTCCCAGTGGACTTGCTACCTCCTCTCCTCCCTGCCAGACACCACCACATGGGGCCTCCGCCCATGGTCTACCCTCATCGGTGCCCCCTAGCAGGGCCTTTGCTATCTCGCTCTCAGAATGAGGACACCAAAGCGCAGGAGGCTTTCCTGTTATTCTACGGTTTAGAATTCTTTTAACTTGTGAAATTAGTGAAACAGGAGGGCCAGGGCCTCCCAGCCTCCAGAGCAGAACCATGACCCAGGTTTCAAACCGCCGCCCTCCCTGGGGCCCCCTGGTCTCCCTGTTGGCTGTCAGCAGATTCCCCTGAGCCACGGGTCCCAGGTTCTGAGGCCAAACCTGACACCAGTTAGCCAGAGCTAACCACTGGGATTCCCCCAGGCGCTGCTTCGGCCAACCTGAGGCCTCTGGACCTGGCCGCCTCAGAGGGCACGCCTGACTTAAATGTCATGAATCCATGGTGTTCCAAATGCTATGGAGCATGCTCCATTCATGGGTGCCAGTTAGAACAAGGCTTTAGAAGACTTCATTTAAAAACCCATTTGGCTCAAGTAATTAATGATGGGATTCCAGTGGCAGATTTAAAAGCTCTGGCCAAGAGGACTCATCAAACACACCAATGGCCGACTCCCACGTCTGCCTGTGATGGAGCGACAGGGACCAGACGTTCCCTCTCACCTGAAACCACCAAAAACCCAGGCAAAATGCATGATACGATGGGTTTGAGGACACCAGACATCAGTAAACAGAGGACAGCACTCTCTAAGAGATAGGAAAGGAACAAGGTGAGCCCCATGGCTGGACTCTCTCCAGGACGTGGCATGGGAGAGGGCCCAGCAGAGTCCAGCAGCCTCCAGGGCTGAGGAGAGGGGCTCACAGTCTGAGGAGATCAGGGCAGCCAGAGTTCCTGGGACAAAAGACCAGAGAGGAGAGAGCTGCCCAGAGACGCTGGGTGTCTGATCAGTGCATGTGTGTGTGGAAACTCCCCATGGCTGGGAAAGAACCATCCAGGAGGATCAGAGGGCGTGGTGTTCACACAGGGTCGGGAACAGGGCCTGTTCTCAGCAGCCAGCCTAAAGAAAACAGTTCCAGCACAGAATAAACACAGGCAAAGGTCATGTCTCAGGTTGAGGAGAATGAGCCCTAGACCGTGCACAGCTCCAATAATCTTTTGTGGAGGGCCCAAAAAGACCAAACTGTCTTCTATCTGCAGAACATGCTGGAAAATAGTTCTAGGAATACAAAATTATCTAGAGCCCAACAAGGGTAAGTTCAAAGTATTTGGGATGCAAACAAAAATTACCAGGAGTGCAAAGAAGCAGTAAACTACAAGCCCTAAAGAGAAAATAGTGGAGAGTGGAGAGAGCGGACGCTGATGTCAGAATTTGAGAACAGCCAAACAGGCACTGCAGCCATGTTCCGCAGGTGCAGAAAGTTAAGGAGCACCGTGGAAGATATAAAAAGGACCCAAGTCAAATCTGTAGAGACTAAAGTACAATACAAGGGGTGAAAAATAGACTAAGTGGGATCAATAATTAGACATTGCAGAACCGTTTACGAGTGAATTTGAAAACCTAGGAATAGAAACTATCCTGAAGTGAAAAGAGCACCAGTGAGCTGCGGAGCAACTTCAAGCAGCCTGATACATGTGTAATGAGAGTCTCCAGAAGTGAAGGAGACAGGGCTGGACAGGAAACTTTTCTAAAGAAACAATGGTTAAAAATTCTCACGGCCTGATGTAAACTATAAATCCTCAGATCTAGGAAGCAGAAAAGTGATTAAGAACTACACTAAGGCACACCATCATTAAATAGCTCAAAACCAATAAAAAGAAAAACATCCTAAACAACCAACCAGAGAAAAGACACACGACAGAGCAACAAAGATAAAGACGAAGGAAGATTAGTCATCAGAAACAATGTAAGCAAGAAGACAGAGGAGCAACATCTTTAAAGTAGGAAAAGGAAAAAACCCATCTACCTCAAAGTCTATACCCAGAGAAAATATCTTTAAAAAAATGAAGGCAGCCCTGGCTGGTGTGGCTCAGTGGACTGAGCACCGGCCTGCAAACCAAAGGGTCGCTTGTTCTATTCCCAGTCAGGGCACATGCCTGGGTTGCAGGTCAGGTCCCAATAGGGGGCATGCGAGAGGCAGCCATACATTGATGTTTTTCTCCCTTCCCCTCTGTCTAAAAATAAATAAATAAATAATCTTTTTGAAGAAAAAAAAAGAAGGCAAAATAAAGATATCCTCAGACATACAAAAGCTGAAAGACTTCATTACTCATAGTGCCACATTACAAGAAATGTTCATGGACACCGTCCTTAGCAAAAAAGAAAAGTGATGCCAGATGGTAACTGTTTAAGGACAATGTGTCGTGGCATTTAGAACATGAAAATGAAAGCAAAATGTATGACAGCAGAGAATTAAGGCTGAGAGGAGAAAAATGGAAGCACGCTATTGTCAGGTCCTCGTGGGACATGTGAAGTGAGAGAATGTCACGTGGAGGTGGCCTGTGACCAGTTAACGATGTTTTCATCTCACACCGTATTTGTATATTAACTCAAAATGGACTAAAAACCTAAGTGTAAGAGCTGAAACTGTGAAAGTCTTAGAAGAAAACACAGGCACAAATCGTTGTGACTGTGGATTAGGCAGCTGTGTCTTAGCTGTGATACCAGAAGTATAACCAACAAGAGAAACAATAGATAAACTGGCCTTCGTCAAAATTAAAAACTTGTGCTGTAAAGAACACCATCAAGAAAGTGGAAAGATAAGCCACAGACTAGGAGAAAGCATTTGCAAATCATACATCTGACAAGGGTCTAGTATCCAGAATATCGAGGTCTGTCCAGAAAAAGTCCAGCCATTGTTAATACAATGAGGACAGTTTGCATGGCATCAGTGTAACCTGGCAGCCAAGGAGAGTGGACTGGAATGCACATATGTGAACAATGATGACTTCACTGCACTAGTTGGTGGGGACAGTAGATGCCACTGAGTGAGTGTTGGGAACCGCCCTGCCTGGTTTCAGAAGCTGTAACCCCCACCAATGCTAAGGCTGAGGGAGTGACCTTGGACCGTAAGCCACCAAGGAGACAAAAGTTTATCTCCCTGGCAGGAGCACTGCTTCTGCTCCTCTTTCCATAACTGACCCCCAATGCTTGGTTGGTTAGCCAATGACAGGTAAGATTCCCCAAGGGGGGAACTACCTAAGACAGGCATGATCACGTGGGAGGCCCCCAAGAAAGGACTTTGGGGGGTACAGCAAAAGGGGGCAAAGGACCCTCACCCCTCGGCTTTGGCTTGGACAAAGCCTGAGTCCTCATTCTGTCTGGGAGAAGTCTCCTAATCTCTTGGCTGCCTAACTTCCCTTGCTCCACCTAAGCCTGAAACAATGACACGATGGTGATGCCCTGTGCTGGAAAGGGCGGGTTCCCCGAGCAATCAGGCCTAAGAAAGAATATGTAAAATCCTGTGAAACCTGCTTTGTTTATAATGCTCTCAATTAAATGATAAGGGTCCAACCAAGAAGTGAGTTTGTTCCTCAAAGCTTTACAGCTGTTTAGCTATCTGACCCTGACTCAAAATAGGCCCTCAGAGTTCTTTGTTATCTATTGTTTGATCCTTACTGCCCTACAATGGTTAAAGAGCTTTATCTGTAATCCTGTGCAAATAAACGCGATAAAAGCCCATTGAGGAACAATGGGCTTTTCCTGGCCCTTCTCCTTTGAGAGATTGGCCACCTTTCCTCCCCAAGCAGATCGTGTCTTGGTAGACTTATTGGCAGCCGGTGGGGTGGGGGGAACCCTGCAGGTGGAGCCGCCCCCACAAGTGAGCATGTGCACTGTGAGGCCGTAGCATTCAAAATGACTGAGCAAGTAGAGCAATGAATCTGCATCAAATTTTACATTAAGCTTGAACATTCCTCTGAGGAAACTATTTGGATGATTCAGAAGGCTGCAGCTATGGGCAGCTGGTGATTGGCAGCTTCATCACATCACGACAACATGCCCGCTCATGTATTGTATCCTGTGCAGAGTGTTTTAGTGAATCATCAAATCACCCAGGTGACTCAGCCCCCCTACAGCCCAGATTTGGTGCCCTGCAACTTCTGGCTTTTTACAAAACTAAAATCACCTTTGAAAGGGAAGAGATTTCAGACCATCGATGAGATTCAGGAAAATACAATGGGGCAGCTGGTGGTGACTGGGAGAACTGTGTGAGGTCCCAAGGTGCCCACTTTGAAGGAGACCGAGGGTCATTATCCTACGTACAATGTGTCTTGTATCTTTTATCTTCTTCAATAAATGTCTTTATATTTCATATTACATGGCTGGAAACCTTCTGGACAGATCTCATATATTGTTAAAAATCTTATAGCTCAGTAATTAAAAGACAACCCAATTTTTAAAAGGGCAAGGGTTCTGGACAGATATTTCTCCACAGATATACAAATAGCTAACGAACACATGAAAAGATGCAAGTTAACCACAATGAGATACCATTCGATATCTATACAGAACGGGCTATACCTTTTTAAATAGGCAGATAACAAGTGCTGCTGGGGATGTAGAGAAATTCAAACTCTCGTACTTGCTGGCGGGAACATAAATTGACACAGACACTTTGGAAAACAGGCCTGTGTTTCTTAAAAACTCCTGAGTTACCATGCCACCCAGCAGTTCCACTCCTAGGCCTCTGCCCAAGAGAAATGAAGCCATGTCCGTGGAAAAACTTTTACACGGGTGCTCAGAGCAGCAGCCAAAAAGGGGAAACAATTGAAAGGCCCATCAGTGGACAAGAGGGTGAACAGAATGTGGTCTCCACATACAATGAAATCAGTAAGAAGCAATGAAGTACCAGCACGTGCTATGTATATGGATGGATGGATGCTGAAAACATCGTGCTACGTGACTCAAGTCCACATATTCACACAAAACCTGCGGAAGAGGCAAATCCACAGACACAGAGAGGAGAGCGCGGCTGCCGGGACTGAGGAGTGGAGGGAATGGGGAGTGACCGCCGACTGAAGTAGGGTCTGAAGTAGGTTTGGGGGTGATGAGAATGTTCCAGAACACGCTGGGGTGACAGCTGCACAACTCTATGAATATGCTAAAAACCACTGAATTATTGACTCTAAGTGAGTGAAGTGTATGGCATGTGACTTATATCTTAATAAAACTGTTATAAAAATATGAAATAGGGATAAATCTGACAAAAGATGTGAAAGACTTGTATATCGAAAAATTACAAGATATTGCTGAAAGAACTGAAAAAAAACCTGAAGAAGAGATATGCCACATGCCCTAGCTGCTCCACTTTTAAGCATTTACCCAAAAGAATTTAAAACGTACATCCACACAAAGACACACACACACGAATGTTCACAGTAGCGAAAAACTGGCAACAATACAAATGTCCATCTACAGGTGAATGGACAATCAGAACATGGTGCACACACACACACACACACACACACACACAACGGAATACTAATCAGCAAGAACTGTGGATATATCCAGCAATGTAGAAGAATCTCAGAGTAATGTTGCTGTGTGAAAGAAGCCAGAAAAGAATACATACAGCATGATTCCATTTCCACACCGTTTTAGGGAACGCAAGCTAATATATAGTGAGAGACGGCAGACCACTTGTCTGGGGTGCAGCAGGGAGGGGGATCAGGAGGATTTCTCGAGGTTTGAGGGACATTTGCGGGTTGTCATGGGCTGAACTGTGTCCCTCCCAAATGGAAGTTCTAACCCCCAGAATCTGAGAATGTGACCTTGTTTGAAGATAGGGTCTTTCCAGGGATGACCGAGTTAAATAGAGGGGGTGGGCGCTAATACAGTCTGACTGGTGTCTTTATACAAAAAGAGATTAGGACACGGTCACTCACAGAGGGACGACCGTGTGAGGACACAATGAGAAGGCAGCCACGCACCAGCCAGAGAGAGGGGTTTCGGAATAAACCGACCCCGCTGGCACCCTCATCTCAGACTTCCAGCCTCCAGAGCTACGAAACAATGCATTTCTGCGGCTTAGGCCGCCCAGTCTGTGACACTTGTAACGACAGCCCCGGCACACTGATACACAGGTGATGAATACATTCCCTGTGTTGACTGTGGCACTGGTTTCACGGGTGTGTACACTCATCAAACCTTATCAGGTTGTTTAAAAATGCATGGCTGTATGTCAATTATGTCTCAATAAAGCTGTAAAAAGGTGTGACCATCCACAGGGACAAATGCCACTGTTATAAAAGCCAAAGATAGACCAGAGCACTCTGTTGGGTTGAGATGTGTCTCCAGAGGGATGACACTGGAGTGGATGCAAGGTCCAGGGCTTTCTCCCGCTACAAGGGACAGAAAATTGGCTGTCCGTGCAATTGGTTCCCTCTGGTGGCTCAGTGGTCCAGGGGGGTGAGGGTAGAAAGTCTCTCTTCGGACTCCCAAATCAGCCGGGAGATTCTCAGGTTCCTGCCCCCAGTGCGGGCTGGCCCCCTTCCCCACCCCTCAGAACAACAGCAGTGGGCAGCGAATTTCCTTTACACCATCAGATTCTAAAACCCAGTATCGGGCGAGAGAGAGCCATAGTTTCACGGCCAGGGTGCCTCCTCAAGTCCCTCTTGTTTGGGGGCCTGTTTCTCTCTTGCCTCCTCCCTTTCACTCCTGCACATCTGCCTTCTTGTCATTTAGACTGGGGAGCAGTCCGCTGTGCACCCCAACAGCAGAGCACAGGGTCCACAGTGAAACACCGGCAGTGTGCTCCCTGCCTGGGTGAGCAGCACGCTGTCACATGACATCTCAGGATGGCTCTGGGTCGCGCCCACTAACTGCACACATCTTAACTAAGCATCCCTGGGTGCCTGGGCCCATCTGGCTTCCCAGGCCTATCTGGAGAGTGAGGCACAGCCAGCAGAACCAACCGTGACCTCTGTGGGGCAGTGCCAGGGCTAAGAACAAGGACGGTGGAGCCAGTGATGGGAACTGGATGTGCAGGAGGGGTACAGTTCTAAGTAGGGTCATCTCAGCAACAGACTGAAGGGAGATGAGTGAGCCCCACAGCTAACCAGGCTAAGCAGGACAATCAGTGCCAGGACAAGGCACACGGCCAAAGGGACTTAGGAAAGCATTTCTGCAAAGCATCGAAGAGGCAGGGGGCTGGAGCGGTGTGAGGGAGGGCATAGATGGTGGGAGACATATCCCATCGGCTGGGGGAGATCCTGCAAGGCCTGGGGCTGGTGCCAAGGAGGACAGGCTCAGACTTGGGGTTCCGACCTGGCTGTTCTGTGTGGCACAGACAACTGGGGTGCAGTGGAACAGGGCACAGTGACCAGTGCTAAGATGATCCTGGCTGAGTGATAGGGCCCTGGAGGCCAATTGCAAAGACAGTGCATTCTGCTCATGGCCCCTCAGGGCACATCCCCACCCAGCCCTGAAATCTTGGGGATGCCAGTGGGACACAGGACACAGGACACATACCTTCCTTGGCACAGGCCAGGCCACCGGATCCCCCACCAATCACCAGAAGATCGTAGTCCTGCTGTCCTGCTGGGATAAGGAGTGAAGGGTAAGAAGGAAGGGCAGGACAAGTCTGGGGCACCGACCCCAGAGGGTGACACACAATTTCCAAAGGGCAAGGAGCCCCATCCGGTTAAAAGGGGCACAGGATGTATTTCATTGGATGGAAGACCCCACCCTGTGGTGGCTGGGGTGGTGCACACACACGGGGCGGAGGGCAGCGACTGAGCTCAGGTGGTCCACACGGATCTCGAGACTGTGCCATGCCGGGGAGACGGGGAGACGGGGAGATGCGCAGTTGCCTTTGCACCTCCCACCCCCACCATTCAAGTAGGAAATTTAACTGGCAGGGCTGCTCTGAACTCCAAAGTCACCCAGTGTTCTGAGCCAGGAAGGATGCAGATGTTTTTCTTGCATCCACCTGTCTTTCTGTTGTGAAGGTTACCTTGTCATAGGTGAGGGAGAACAAAGAGCTGTTCCTGCATCAGGAGGCACAGCCAGGCCTCTCAGAGTACCTGGTGCATGCCGGGCTCTGGAGGGAACCCACTCAGAGCAACAGTAAGAGCTGTGGGGCCCTGAGTGTCCCCCTGGAATGCCTTTGGGGCTCACTGTGGTGTCATGTCAGAGACAGCTTCAATCCTCCACTCCCGTGCCTGGCACAGCGGGCTGCTCGCGTCCTCGTTGCCCCATACAAGGCATTGCCCGTGTCTCTTCTGTAAACTACTGACATGGAAGGCAGTCAAGAGACAGCCAGAAAAAGGATGTGGAGGGAGGGAAGGAGGGGGGAGTAGCTGAGGGCAGGTGTGTCCTTGGGTATGGCCATCCTGTGAGAGCTCTGACCTAGGGACCCAGTTGGGGACACCCAGTGCACACACAGCCCTACCCCCTGTGGAGAAAGGAAGAAATGGTAGAAAATTATCAGTACACGGAGAAGGAGGGGAGGGCACAGGCTTCTGCCAGGGTGTCTAGAGTTGACTGCTGTTCCTGGGCAAAGTCCAGGGACCTGGGTCTGCCATCCAAGGCCAGTAAGCTCACCTGACAGCAGCAGCAGAGCTGGGGCCTGTCAGTGAGAAGAGCGCAGCCGTTTTTGCAGCCACCTCAACCGTCCTGGCTATGGGGAAAACACCCAGCATCCCACGCTCCTCACCTCGGCTCGGTAGATGCCCCACAGGCCACTCCGGGGCCTGGGCTCTGCCAAGGACACAGGAACTGGAGCCTAGAGGAGGCCCTGGGGTACCGTTGAGGAAGCCTGGGGAGTGGCTGCCCAGAGCTGTGTCCAGGCACTCGGCCCATGGCCTGCAGGCAGCCTGTCCCATGGGGACACTCAGCTGTGTCCACCACGCAGCAGGGCTCACCCAGGTTCCCTCCAGGAGGAGGCCTTTGAAGGCACCTGAGATGCCTGCTCAGGTACTTGCGGATCTAGAGGAGCCACAGCTCAGCTTGAGCAGCCAGTCCAAAGGGACCCAATTCCAAATTCAACTCAAGGATTCTAAAGAGGCCTTAAACTGCTGTCCGTTGTTCTGATGGCTTCGCTGTGAGCCCAGAGAACCAAGAACCAACTGCTGTTGGAGAAAAGCCAGCACCAGACGAGGAGCACGAGCCTGCCGGCCAGGGCCGAATCTCTCTGGTGGCCCGTGAGGGCCACAGGTGGTGGCTCTGCCAAGGAGAACATCCCTACCTTCCATTGCAGGTGCCCGTCCTTCCCGCTGCCACAGCAGGGTCCCCGCTGAGTCTCCCTGTCCCTAGGCCTGGCCCTGGACCCTCACCCCACCCAGCCAGCTACCAGGCAGAGGGCAGGTAGAGCAGTTGGCCATGTGGATTGTGGGCTTATCTCTTTAGTGGTTTGCTCTCCCCACTCACTGTGCACACCCAGGGGCTCTCTGGGTCTGATAATCACTTGGAAGAGGCCAACAGTGGAGCCTTCTGTAAGTGTAGGAAAGCTGCCTTTAAAGTCGTGGGAAGGTTTAGCTAGGAAGGACCCTAAAGAACCCCAGGGTGGCAGGGGTGGGCGCTACTCTGCAGGGTTACCTGGAGGCACCTGTGCACCCCATGCCCCGTGGTGCCTCATGGCCTCACTCTCCTCGCCTCGGTCAGGCACGGCCGGCAGGACTGGCCCAGAAAGGTCTGTCTGGCCTTTAAGTTCTGAGCCCATTGTCCTAAAATTTTCTGCTCTTCTCTGAGTGTGGTGCCCGGGACAGGACCCTAGCCAGTGTGGCAAGGCAGAGTGAACCGCACACTGCTCTGGGAGGGCACGTGGCCCACAGGTGTGCTGGCCGCCACAGGGACACCCTGGCAGCTAGTGTTAGGGAACAGGTGAAACCAGCAGCGCTGTCCTGCTGGTTTCTGTTCAGGGGGTGCATCAGCTTTCCCCCAAGTCTGGGACAGGGGCAGGCATCTTTCTGCTCTTAGAGAAGCTGCAGGGTTGAAGTGGAGGAGGCTCAAAATTTGACCAGGTGTCCTTGTTGGGGACGGTCCTATCTGCTCATCACCCCAACACCAGAGGCAGAATTCTTGGGGTACCATATCCTGCCCAACTGCAAACTAGGCCATGGCATAACCTGCAGCCTAAAGGGCTCTGGCTTGTGATCACAGGGGCAGCTACTTTACAAATCTTTTCATTGGCTCCCCTGCATCCCCTGAGGCCACAATAGTACACAGGTTTGCACATTTACACATGGACAGTCCTGAACTCCAGCCCACTGCTGGCAGAGGGCCCAGCCTCTCTTCCTCCCACACCTCTTCCCACAGCCCTCTGTGAAGGCGCCCTCACCCCATCCTTGCTCAGGCCCTTCCACACACACGCCAACCCTGCTGAGCAACCTGCCCTGCCCTGGACCCTGACAGCACTGCCGCACTCCTGTTGGGATTACTGTCTCAGTTTCCGCAGGGTCCTTAGTGGCTCCAGGAGGTGGAGCCGCTTATCCTTTCCCCACCCAGGGCGCCTGCAGAGCCTGGCAGGCAGTGGGCGTTTAGAGCCCATTGGTTCCCTAGCCTCGTCTCCTCACTGATGTCCTGCACGTGCATGTCTTGAGCACTTGCTGTGTGAGACCACTAGGGCCTTGGGGCGGAGGTGGCCAGATATGACCAATGGCGTGTACAGGGGATGGTCCCAGGGAATCTCCGGCTGGGTGAGCAAGCACTGGTAACTTTACCCGGCAGGACCTCTGGCAGGGTCACCCAGCCGGCTTTGGGGGTGGCTAGAAACTGCAGGACTCCTTGTCCTAGCTGACACTGCTGAACACGGGGACACCATCACGTGGACAACCCCCGGGCGGACAGCCCCGGCTGGACCCCGCCCTACCTGCTGTGTCGCGCGAGGCGCTCCGCACCCCACCCGCCCAGGCCTGCATCCGCCACCGGAAGCGCCCGGGGACTCCCCAAAGCGCCGCTGCTCGAACCGCCATCGCTGCCATCGGGGCCTCGGCGGCTGGGCTGCCCGCCGCGCTGCCTGTGCCGGCCCGGGTGTCCGGGTGGCTGCCAGGGCAAGGTGAGTGTGCGCGCGGGCTGCGGGGCTCCACCCGGGCAAAGATCCGACCTACTGCTGGGGTCCGTCCCAGGGCGGGAGGATTCCACCCTCGGGTAGGAGTCTGTGGATCTGGAGGTAGGGATTCGGTTGGAAGGGTAGGGAATTTGGACCCAGAAGATGGGGTCCGACCTAGGGTGGGGGTCTCTGCACAGGAGTTGGGGGAAGGGGAACCGGACTTGATTGAGGAAGTACGAGCTCAGTGTCTGTGCAGCGAGATCCGACTTGGGGATAAGGGTGCAGACCGGGGTGGGGTATCCCACTTCCCGTGGGTATCCAGACTCCTAAGGTGGGGGCCTGTCTGTGGGGGGAGGACTTTGACCTTGTAATTGGATTGCAGAGGCTCGTCCCTCACCGTGAGTGAATCACACTTGTCTTTGAGCTGGGATCAGAACCTTGGGCGTGGGCGCATCGTGGGGCCCAGACCCAGAGGCGCTCAGTAATACCCCTAACAGGTTCCCTGTGGAAGGCCTTGGGGTACCCGCAGGCCTTTCCTTTCAGGGGAATGGCTGCCCCACCAAGGAGGCAATGCCAGTAGCCCAAGACCTCTCAGGACTGGGTCCTGGTGGTGCGGCCTCATTATACTCCCCAACTCCCCACCCCGTCACCTCCACCCTAGCTCTGCCAATGTAGAAAAAGGGGCAGTCACCCTAGGCCTGACTGGCTAAATTTATGGTTTTTCCAGCCAGAGGCTTTTGTGTCCTTTGCCTGAGACTGAGCTTCCCTGAGTGCCTGCCACCTCCCAGTCCCTAGAGGGGCTCTGAGGGGCACTGCAGGTCCTGTGAGGAGAGCGCTGTCATGGGTCCACGCAGCTGAAGCTAGATGAAGTGGTGAGGACAGATTTTATTCAGTAACTACTGACAGTAGGGAAAAGAGTTTGATTTACTCAGATTTACACCCAGAGGCAACTGGGTGTTTTAAAAGGGAGATTGAGGTGGGAGGGGGCAGGCCAGGGGGGTGGGAACTTGAGAGAGTCATTGAAAATGAAAAATTACAAAAAGCAGAATGGGTGGTGGGGGTTGGTCCATGTAATACCGCCTGGGTTCACTAACTAGCACTTAGGGAAGTTAGGTTCCTAACTCTTTGGAACTCTTCTCTGGGCTGACTCAGCCTTGTCCTGACTCCGGGGGCCCTGGCCCCAGCTCCACAAGACTGGGTCCTGAGCTACCTGCCTGAAGGGGGGTGAGGGAGGGAGGTCGTGCTGTACCTGTAGTGGTTGATACACCTGGCACGTCTTGCTCACACTGTGGTGCAGGTGGCAGGGCTGGCCTTCCTTATCAAGAGATAGATCCATGCCTTGGCTGGGTAGTTCCGTTGGTTAGAGCGTCGTCTCCTCTACCAAAAGGTTACTGGTTCGATCCCCAGTCAGGGCGCATACCTAAGTCATGGGTTTGATCCCTGGTCAAGGCGCTTAAGATAGGCAACCAATCAATGTTTCTCTTTCACATCCATGTTTCTCTCTCTCCCTTCCTTTTTCTCTTTCTTCCTCTCTCTAAAATTAATAAAACGTATCCTCGGGTGAGGTTAAAAAAAAAGAGAGAGATAGACTTACCCCCTGTGCCTGGCCTGGGGACCACCTACGTCCTTGTTTGGTTACTCACTTAAAGGACAGAGATCCCGGACTATCCTGAGTGGGCGCCCACGTGGGCTGCACATGGACTGCCCGCCCCCCCCCCGCCACGATGCTGTATGTTATGACCTCAGGCCATTTGTGCCTGCCTCAGTCAAGGCAGCGGCTGGCCCAGGATGTCAGGGAAAGTGACCAGCGGACCCCCAGGCAGAGCTGTCAGTCACAGACTTGCTCTGTGTGCCTAAGGATTCGGTCCTAGCTGGAAGCTGTTTGCAGGAGGGTTGGGCCGATGTTCCCTTTGGGTTCTGCCCGGCCCAGGCACCGGGCCCTTCCCCGGGCTGCCTCCTGACACCTGGAATCCAGCATAGGCACAGGCATGTGCTGGGGCATTTGGTTGACCTTTGGAACCTTGGGCCCCCATCAGCATAAGGGGTACCAATGGTAGCACCACCAGACCAAGGAGAAAGCAGGTGAGCCAGGAGGACAGGTGAGCCCAAGGGGCCTGGCCAGTCACAAAGCCCTGGAGCTGGCCTCCCTCCCCTGACTTCCTTCCCTCCTCTTCTCCCCTCCTTCTGGACCCAACCCCTACCGTGTCTCAGATGCTGGAAGGCCTACCCCTGCTATTGACAGTTTTATTGTGCCTGGCGCTGCTGGCCCTGCTGTTCTTCCTGCGACACCACAGTTCTTTGCTTTTTCTCTTCTGGAACGAGTTGGTCTTGCAGCCCATCAACAACCGGCTCATGGGTGACAGCAAGGAGCAGCGCATCCTGCGCTACGTGCTGCAGCATGCTGTGGCCGGGGACCCGCAGAGCGTGCTGGAGACCATCGACACCTACTGCTCGCAGAAGGAATGGGCCATGAACGTGGGTGACAAGAAAGGTGGGCGGCCTGGCCAGCAGGCAGTGAATACAGGAATGGGGACACCGGGCCAGGCAGCATTGCCCCTTGACCAGAGGGGCCTGTTACCACCCCATTTCTGGGTGTTGGGGTGAAGGGGCTTATCTGGAGCCCTGGGGGCCACACCATCTGCCCAGCCAGGAGCAAAGGCTGTGCAGAGACCCCGTGTAGAGGGACATTTGATAAACTGCCCAGGAGGTCACTGTTTAGTCCCAGACCAACAGCCAATGTTAGTTAGAGGGACACCAGGGACTCCTTGCAGACCCCGTACTCACATGCCATCTCTCGGAGTGGGGGCCGATGCAGGGTGGGCCGTGGGTTCCTGGGTGTCCCGGTCAGGCATGGGGGTGCAAAGAGCCCTTTGGGTTCTGCCCAGCTCAGGCGCTGGGCCCTTCCCTGGGCTGCCTCCTGACCTTGGTACTCCAGCATGGGCACAGGCATGTGCTGTGCTGCCTCCCTAAAGTCCAGCCCTGGGGACAGATGTGACAGCCACTGTCCAGCCCCCTCAGAGCCCTTCAAAGTGTTCAGCTCAAGGGAGCTAGGCAGACTCTGAGTGTGGCCCATGGGCAGGAAGGGATGCGGGCTTCCACGGAGGGCAGCTCTGGATTAGAACCGGTAGGAGTCAGCCAGGGACCATGGAAAGAGGGACAGGTGTGTGGAAATGCACAGAGGCCTAAGGGACCATGCAAGCTAGTGGGGTATTGGGAGAGTATAGTGGGACTGTGGCCTTGGGGGAGGGTTGGGGTCCAGGCATTGAGAGGAGCTATTGCTCAGCCAGAAGGAGCAGAACCAGGACTGGGAGTGGGTCTCCCCCTGCCTGCACTCATCCCCTCTTCCCGCCCCCAAAGGCCTGATCGTGGACTCAGTGGTGCAGGAGCAGCGCCCCTCCACGTTGCTGGAGCTGGGGGCCTATTGCGGCTACTCGGCCGTGCGGATGGCCCGCCTGCTGCCTCCCAGTGCCCGTCTGCTCACCATCGAGCTCAACCCCGACTACGCCGCCATCACCCAGCAGATGCTGGAGTTTGCAGGCCTGCAGGACAGGGTGCGATGCATCCCCCAGTGACAGATGTGGACACTGACAGGGCCAGGTGTGGGTGGGTGGGAGGCCGGGGCCCGCCCCTCATGGTTCAAGGCCACATTTATCTTGCTGTAGCCAGGCCCACAGAGCCTCCTGGGCCAGGTCTCATGGAACCCCCGCAGCTCTGTGGGGCCATTCTTGCTGCTCGGTTCCACAGAGCAGGACACCCCTCAGAGGGAGAGGCCAGAATGGAGACTCGTCTCGCCAGAACCCCAGAGACACTGTCGGTGGACACTCGCCTGGGTGCCCAGGCTGGTGGTCTCCGACCCCTTGGGCACTGGCACTGACAGAGCCCTGTTGCAGGTGACTGTCATTGTCGGGGCATCCCAGGACATCATACCCCAGCTGAAGAAGAAATATGATGTGGACACGCTGGACATGGTCTTCCTTGACCACTGGAAGGACCGGTACCTGCCAGACACACTCCTCCTGGAGGTGAGCTGTGCATCCCGACCGGGATGGGCTGGCTGCTGGCACAGGGAGCCTCTCCGAGAGCCAGTGCTCCAGCCAACTCCTGCCAAGGGTGGCCCTGAAGGTCACAGGTGGCCCAAGGAACACAGAGGACTGCAGGCAGCCCTGGGGCAGGATGGAGACTGGGGGAAACGGGTTCTGAGCAGCCCCGCCAGGGCAGCAGGGTGGGCGAGCCTGTGGACCAGACGTTCTGATCCAAGAGCGCACGGGGCAGGGGGCAGGAGGGAAGCAGGCTGGTGGCCGCTCTGGCTCTCCCAACTGCACGCTGGTGCTGGTTAGAGAAACCGGCGTCTCCTGCCCTCCTTCCTCTTGAGGCCCCCTTGTTGTGCAACACCCACCCCACTCCCCGCCCCCAGAGTGTCCCAGCCCTTGGTGCCAGCTGCTCAGCCAGCACCAAGCGGTGACCAGTGGGGCTGCCTTGTGTCAGGAGGGTGGAGCATGGGGCCTGTCATGAGTTGACACATGGAGCTTAATATGAATAACCACTGCCTTGTCCCTCCTGGTGGTCAAGGGGACACTTAGCAGCTCCTTGGCCCTCATGGAGGGCTTGGGATGCTCTGTCCCCGACAACCTCCCTGTCCAAGGGCCATCCCGCAGCTGTCCCACATTATCTGCCCTGTGCTCCCCCACGGGCCAGATACTCTGCCCAGTGCAGAGCGACTGAGAGCACAGGAGGCATGGCTGAAGGCTGGGCAACGCCTCGATCCCAGTGGTTCTGGTGGGTGTGAAAGGGCACAGAATGTTCCAGGATCGGGCCGGCTCGGGGCAGTGGGCCAGGGCTCTGCGTGGAGGGCCTCAAATGCCACATAGGGGAGGAGGGGCATGAGGACTCTAAGCACTTGAGGATGAGGTGAGATTTGTCTTCGGGCAAGTCGCCTGCTGCACGTGTGGAGAGTGGGGAGGGAGGGCTTGGTGCAAGTGGCGGGAACCTCAGGGAGGCAGGAGCACTGGGAGGGCACTCGGGGACTAGAAGTTGGGCTGGTCACTTGTGTTGGCCAAGGCTGGCGGTCAGTGGGGAGGTGACAAGGAGACCCGTGGAGCAGGTATGGGGAGCATGCCTGGGCCGGGGGAGCTCCACCAGGCAGAGGAGCGTGAACCTGAGAATCGGGTATTAAGGGTGGAAAGCAGGTGGCCAGCCCAGCTGGGCCTGCGTCACAGAGAGCGAGGAGGATTCCAGCAGCTTTGGGGTGTGCGATGATGACGGAAAAGCGGCACATGCCGCCTTTTGGTAACTAGGAAACTGATGGTTGTCTTTGTGCCCTTGTTCAGCGCTGGTCATTCCCTCAAAAGAAGAGAAGTCACACATGGGAGTGGCCATACTTAAGCGAGTGTTCTGCAGCCCCGCACCTGTGGCTCTGCAGGCCTCTGGCTTGTGCTGGGTCAGGGCTGGCTGTCCCTGCCCTCCGCTGGGAGTAAGGAGTGGCGGGGGCAGGTGGCAGTTCAAAGTTGAGTGGCCACTTTGAGGAGGCCTCCGTCCCTTGTCACATGGACATCTCTGCAGGGCTGCTTGAGGTGTCCTCACCACGTGGAAGCTAGCTTAGCTTCCCCCGAAGCCAGAGGTGAGAGAGAGCTGGAGACAGAAGGAGCAGCACTGAGGGCTGGGTGCCCGTGTGTGACCGTCTGGGAAGCCACACCCAGTTTCGGAAGCCACACCCTTTGTTAGAAGCCAGTGGCTAACCCAGCCCACACCCACCTCTGGGAGGTCGATGAACTGTGGACACAGTTTAGAATCATCTCACACTTGGCACCCTAGTCTTCGGAACAGCGTTTCCTCCCTTCGGCAGTTGGCGCAGCAGGCTTGCTCAGGCTCTGTGAGCTTCTGGCCAGAATCTCCAGGGGGCCTACGTCCTCCGTCAGGAGGCGCTTGGTGCCCGGAAGGGCAGTGCTAGTACCGCCTTCTTCCCCCTGATGTCCAGCTTCCTCAGGAATGGCTGGGCCCTAGCACCCTTCTAAGGTGGCCGAAGTTTTCTTCCTTTAGTGCCTTCTTTCCCCGTTAACTGGATGGTTTTGTGTCTGGTGTCTTTCAACTCACTGATAGCACCTGCGGCCAGTGGCGTGCCCTGGGTCCTACAGCGTGGCCCTCTGCGACAGGAGCCCCCGCTCCCAGCTCGCCGTGTGCGCTCCCTGCCCCACACCTGAGCTTCCCTCCAGGGGCCCCTCTTCCCGGGCTACTCTCTGTTCAGTCTTTTTAGGCAATATTGCTAGAAAGTTTTTTTTTTTCCTAAGAGAAAACACACCATGATTCATAACGACACTTTCTGCTCAAATTCTGTCTCACGGGTTGTCCCCAAGAGCCTCGCTGAGCTCATAGTTGCGTGTTTTCTGAAGCTCTGGCTGGAGGGCCCTTGGCTTTCCCCACAGCCCACAGGCCGGAAGTGGCCGCAGCCCCCACCAGGAGGGCCGAGACTGCGGTAAGACTCTGTCCTGGGGCACACACCCCCGGAGGGGTGAGTTACAGCCCCACGACTTTCAGTCACTTGGAGATGCCCCATGCAGGTGGTCCCACCGGTCATGTCAGACCCACCTGGGGTCATGTGTTTGCCTTTGTTTTGTGTTTGGGATTGCTTTTTTTTAAAAAAATGTTGTGATTATATGAATAAAAAAAATTTTCTGTGCTTCCAAAGTGAAATCCAGGAGATGAGGCAGCTTGGGGTGACCCCTGCCCTAGTCTCTCTCCCCCGAGGTAAACATTTTCTCTTAAGGCTCCTCATTCTACTGTTTCCTGTAACTAAGCAGCTCCTCCCGTAGCTCAGAGACTGCGGTTGCTGGGTGACCTAGGCTGTGTCCTGCTGCTCTTCTGCAGAGCCAAGAACTGGGAATGGCGGCTGGCTGCCCAGGGCCCAGTCACCGATGGAATGGGGCATGTCAAACCCTGGGCTTGGGGACGTCCAAAGCGAATCTGAGGGGCAGGCTTGTGGGTGGGGAGATCTGCCCCTCCTCTGCGCCCCCAGCACTGCAGGTCAGGCCAGATTGTACCTCCAGTGACCACCCTCAGGAGTCACACACGGGCACCGGGCATTTCTCCTACCTGGAGAAGCCACATTTTCTTGGCACCAGGTGACGAGGGACCCACTGGCCTTAGCACTGTGACCCGAATCCTGGCCCCCTCATTACTTCTGTTCCCTCACCAAGCTGGCAGTGAGCACCTGTTGTGTAGCACAGGCTGTTCTAGGGCCAAGGATGCAGGAGTGAACAGAGGAAGACCCTTCCTCACAGAGCTGAGGTTCTAGAGGTGGGACCTGCACTCAGCACACCCTTTGCCGCAGTGGTCACTACCAGGGAGGAGATGGGGGTAGCAGAGGGACCTATGTGACCCCAGGAGCTGGTAGGGGGGGCTAACCCCATCATCAGGCCCCCATCTGGAGCCCCCACCTGGCCAGGTACACCTGTCCTGTTGGTTTGGAGCAGGCTTGCTGGGCACTCCTGATCCTCTCACCTCCAATTTGTCTTGCACCCTGCAGGAATGTGGCCTGCTACGGAAGGGGACAGTGTTGCTGGCTGACAATGTCATCTGCCCGGGGGCACCAGACTTTCTGGCACACCTGCGTGGGAGTAGCCGCTTTGAGTGCACACACTTCTCCTCCTACCTGGAGTACTCGGATGTGGTGGACGGCCTGGAGAAGGCCGTGTACTTGGGCCCGGGCAGCCCAGCACGGCCTTGACTTCCTACCTGCCCTGGGTCTGGTTATGAAGGGTGTGATGGGTATGCTGCCAGCCCCTACTGGCCCCTCTGTACACAGCCCCAGGCTGTCACATGCTGACCCACCCCAAGGGCAACCTGCTCACTATGCAGTCACCGCAGTACATCTGGAGGTAAATCCCAAATCAGGATAGTTGGTGCCCATGACCCTGCCACTCAGCCCCACCCGCATTCCTGTAGGGTTTCTTATATGGCCAGGTCCCTGGGCACAGGAAGTGGAGGGAAGTTGGAGGGAAGTGGTTCCCAGGAACCTCTGGAAACCTGGGCTGTGCACTGTCTTCGAGCTTTGCAGTCACCAGGTGGCAGCACTGCCTCAGTGACAGCGCTGTGACCAACAATACAACACACCTTTGATTCTTCCGAGTTCTTTTTAAGGAAATGTAACTTCACTAAAATTGGTTGACTGTTAATAATCTCATGCACTAATATCATGATTAAAAATACTAAATTAGTAATTAAAGATCTAAGTAGATACTTGGATATAAGAGGTCGACTTTGAGTTTCTTTTCAACCACTGCACTGCTCCTTCCCCCTGGTGGCCTCCACTTCAGCGCCAAGCACATGGCACTCCCCTTGACCTTGACGGAGTGCTAATATTGCCTGTGTCCCGGGGGGCTCCCAGCTCCAATATGCTCCTCCAGTGGCCATACTGAGGACACCTGCCACAGGCCCACAGGGATAGCTCCCAGCTGGGCTGAGTCCCCACCTGGAGGCTGTCTCACCTGGGAAACCAGAACGGGGTAGTTGGCCACCCTTCACAGCCATCCCTGAGCAAGCAGGTGTGGGGGGGGTGGGACTCAGCTCTACAGCAGGGCCAGGCACGGTCTCTCCAGCACCTGGCCCCTCAGGGCCCCTGTGTGGCACTGAGTGGAAGCACCTTCCCCAGCCCCATTCAGCCTTGTTTATGGAAGAGACAGTGTGTGTGGGGGGGGGGGGCAGGCCAGGAGGCACAGCCGGTGAGTGATAAGGTAAGGGTTGGTTTGCTTCTGCTGAACCCCTCACTGCCCCCAGCCCCAACCCTGTCCCTGCAACCCCAACCCCTAGAATGTCTGGAACTCTGGTCACCTCAGAGGCTCCCACAGACTGCCTTCTCCCGGATGAGCCCACCTCTGCCCAGAGAAGCCTCTGGCCAGGACACCACTCTGGGGCTCCGGGCCCAGGTGGCCGCCCAGGAGCAAGCCCACTCCTCTGTACATAGAAAGAGGATCAAAGCGAGTCTGGAAGCATGTGCGCAGGAAACACCCATGGGGCCTGAGGACTGAGCTCCCACTGGACACCTGGGGCCACCTTCCCCCCACCCCCAACCCCCTACCTGGCAAACAGGGAGGAGTGATCAGCTTGTGGCAAGAGGTCCCAGCCAGGAAAGAAGTTCCTTTGTTGCTTTTTTTAATTTTTAAATTTTCTTACAAAAATGTACATGTTTACCAATACAGTCTTATTTTGGTTTTGTTTTTAATGCTTTTTGTCAGTGTTTTTCTTCTGTTTTGAAGTCACAAACAGCAGGCACTGAGTGGCAGTCCCCTGCTGCTGCTGAGGGTCCGTCCTGGAGCTGTCAGGCCCTGGGGCTCCTGCAGGCGGTACCGAAGCCACACCAGGGCCAGTGCCACTTAGGAAGCCCCCCACCGCACTGGGGTTCCACACGTCCAAGGGCAGGGTGGGGGCAAGGACAGCCTGGCCCCCATTTTGCTGTCTCCAATCCTTTCTTGGTTGTTAGCCCCCCGGGTGGTTGGCCTGCCACACAGGGTGGGAGTTGGAACCCAGGGGATCCCCTCTACCCTCCAGAGTCAAACTCCTTCTGAGCCCGCTCCCGACCCAGCTTCCTGTCTCCAGGGCCAGCCGCCTGGCTCTTCTGGAGCACTGCCTATACAGGGCTACTCTCTCCTATTCCTCTGGTCCCGAAGCAAAGCCAGGCCCCCTCTCCTGCTGCCTCCCTGGGGCAGCCCTGCCCTGCAGCCCCTCAGCCTTCTCTCTCTCTCTCACTCACACACAGCACCATGCACACAGCACCATGTCAGTAAACAGCTAACTCTGCCTAGGGAGTTAGGAGGGAGGGAGCCAGGGGGTGGGAAGGTAGGCAGGTCCAGAAAGTCCAGCCTTGGATCTGGTGCAGAGGCACTGCTGAGCCCTGCCACCAGGGGCTCCGAGCTCCACGCAAGGTCCGTGCAGGCCGGCCCTGGAGTTCCCTTCTTCCCACGATCAGATCCCTAAGAATGAAAGGCTGGGCCCAGGCCCTGAGGAGGGAGGGGAAGGCTGAGCAGAGTGGCCCAAGAGAGGGGGGCTGCCTCCACAGACTAGGCGGGTGGAGGTGTATACACAGGCAGCTGCCGTGGGTGGTGTGGGCAGTCCCTGAGGATCTCAGCACCAGGGTCAATCCCAACTTGCTGGTCTTCAGGGGCTGGGGTATTTGAAGGGGTGGGGGCCATCCCTGCTCTGGTCCCACCTCCTCAGGGTCCTGACTTGGCTTGTCCTTCCCTGAGAAGGGCATTCAGGCAGCTGGGCTCCAGGTGGTAGAGCAGGGAGGGGTCCCACCAGGGAGCACGCAGGGAGAACAGAGCATGCAGCCAGCAGAGATGAACAAACCCTCTGCCCAGAGAACGGGAAACAGTTGGACAAACAACCAGAGGACAGAACGTACCAGGCATGCAAGCTAGACCCAGGAGTCAACGGGCTGAGGCTTAGCTTCCCCCACAGCGTCCACCAGCCTGACTGCGGGCCGGCTGGGCCCTGGAGGAGCCTTCCTGCTGGGGTCAGGCTGCAGCAGATGGGCGGTGGGCAGGCGGGTGTTAGAAGCAGAACAGAGTAGGTTAGTCAGAGCTGACTGTGGGCGCTGGGCTGGTCAGTGGGGCAGGGCCCATGCTGGTGCACAGGAGGGGAGGGCTGGGGCAGAGGGGAGCCGAGTTCATGTGGCTCACACAGATGCAGAGGGACAAGGGAATGCACCGAGGCCTGTGCCCAATGCCAGGGGGTTGGCACAGAACAGGTGGCAGGTGCTGCCCTGGAGGTGGGACCATGAGGGGTCCTTGCCCACACACACAGGCAGGGTAGGGTACAAACACACTTGTTCGGACTCCGGGGGCCCTGTGCCCTGTGCTGGGCAGGGTCCTCTGTGATGTGCCCCCTCCCTCCCAAGGAGTGTGAGCTTCAAGCCATGTGAGCCCACAGACTGACTCTGATGTGAGGTTCCTATGGCGGAGGGGCCACTCCCTGGGCTCTGTCTCCCAGCCCAGCGGCCCTACAGGTGAGCCCCACTCTGGGCGGACCCAGACCACCTGCCTGAGCCCCTGTCCAGGCAACCACTACACATGCTGCCTCCCTGGACACCTGCCCACAGCCACTCACTTTTAAAGGCTCCTTCTCAGAGATGTCCCCCACAGGGGCACTGCCTCGAGCCCTCCACTCCCTCTGATCCACCGTAGTGTATCCATCTGTAGGGGCACAAGAGGAATTCTGAGGGGCAGGCCCCGTAAGAGCAGAGTTCCCTCTTGGCCCAGACAGGGGGCCCCCAGGGCAGGGTGCATCTGGAGAAGGACACTTACCTGCCCTGCCCCAGCACCATCCTGGAAGCCTAGGACAGGTCTTCTCATAGCCCTTCCCCCCAGCTCTCCCCATCCCCTGCCTCAAGCAGCTCAGGCCTTGTGAGGGCTCACCTGCGCCCCCCTGGTAGCTCAGGCCCCTCCAGCCTCCCCTCATCTGACAGACTAGAGACCCTAGCTGGGCACTGACCTCTCCCTGGCTGCCCCACCCCCTCGCTCCCTGAGCACCCCTAAACCAAATCTCTTTTCCAACCAGTGCCTCGTGGGGAAGGCCTTCTCAGCACCACACACACACACATACACACAAATGCATGCACATGGCAAAGCCACCCAGCCCATCTCAGGCACCCCCGCCCCACCCCACCCCCCCACCCCCCCGGAAAACAGGCACCTGTACTCACCTGGGCCAAGGGCCTCCATGGGAATCATGTCCCGGCTGCCTGGCTTCTCACCATCTGCAAGGCATGAGCAAGCTGATGGCTGGCTGCACGCAGCAGCGGGGGGACCAGGGCAGATACACCCTCCATGGCAGGTCTGGCCTCAGAGACCCTGGTTACCCTTCATCACTAACACCTTTGCACCTTTCTCCCTAGCCACTGACCACTGGCACCCCTCAACCCCAACTTGACACCAATGTGGACACCATGGGTGGAGAGGATGCAGAAAGCTGCAAACAGAGAAAGGGGCCACCCTGGGGCCATTTTTCTGTAAGAAGGCCGGCTTCCCTCCTCCAGACTTCACCGGCCTTGCTGCCATCAATGCACTGGGTGGAGGGGCTACTCTTGAACCTCAGTGATGGGTTCTGACACCCCTGAACCCCACCCAGTACTCACCGAGGCTCTTGTCCACCAGGGGCAGTGTGCTGTCATCAAAGCCCCCAGAACTCAGTGCTGCCTTGGGCCCCTTGGCATTAACAGCAGCTGACTAGCGGAGAGAGAGGCACAAGACAGGCAGGGGTGGGGGTCAGGGGCACTCTGGCAGGGGAGCCAGCCTGGCAAAGTGAGAAAGGAAAGGCTGCGCAGGCCACACCTGGAAGCGCGCCTTGGTCCAGCCATCCTTCTGCAGGGCACCACGCAGCTCCTTGTAGCTCCACACTGTCTGCAGCACGTGGGATGCAGCCTTCGCCTCTCGCACTGATTGGCTGTGGCCAGGCCCAGGACGGGGTCAGTGTCCACTCCCACCCATGGACTCCCCTCCCCCACATCCCTACCCACCTGGAGGCACCAAGGGCCACCAGCGCTGGCACACCACGGGCCTGCAGCAGCGAGCGTGCGTTGTCCAGGCTGTCCGACACGATCTCGTGGATGGTGTTGAGCACGGCCACCACCGTGTCCTCCTCCAAGTGGGCCCCAGGTCGTGCTGGAGCCTGCGCGTTGCGCACGTTCCGCACCAGCTCAGCCATGGCGTAGCTCCCTGAGGGGCAGGGTCGGGTGTTAGGACACGCCTCTGCCCACCCCTGTGGGGAGAAGGGGGATTCAGGAGGGGGGAGCCCATGCAGGGGGCTAGGCTCAGACAGGGTGAGGAAGGCTGGAGCTCCAGAAACCGGGGCAGAGCGACAGGGGCGAGGCCACACCCCTGACCACCAGGCCCCTGCCCACCAGCCCCTCAGCCCCTGTGGCAGGACCCCCAGAGCCGCCCACCAGGTTCGCATCCAGGCTCAGCCCCGCCCACGTCCTCACCAATGAGATCCTTGTTGCGACGGTCCAGTGAAAGGTTGCGCAAAGCGATGGCGACAGCGCGCACCACCTTGTCGGTCTCAGACTGCAGCAGTTCCACCAGCACCGGCAGCCCGCGCTCCTTGCGCACAGTGGCGCGAATGTACGTGGCCCACTGAGGCAGCAGAGGAGGCGCAGCATGCTCAGTAGGCAGAGTCACACCGCCGCACGCGAGGGACACTCTCCCACCTGACCCTGACCCCTCCCTTCACCTGGGCTGTCCTCCTGACAAAGCCCTGCTCCAGCCACACAACCCCACCTCCACTAGACGCCTGCACACGCACCACCCAGGGCACACTACTTGCAGCCTTAGCACCCTGAGCCTCCCTGACCTTGGAGAGGTACAGTGTCTCCTCCCTTCCCCCCAGCCTGGGCAAAGGCAGGGACAGGCAGTGACAGGGATGCCTGGGATTCCCTTTCTGTCCCCTCCCTGCCAGTCTTGGGCCCTCACCATCCAGTTGCCAGCACTGAGGTTCTGCAGGGCACCAGCCGCAGCCTCCAGGGTGTTGAAGTTCCGGCTCTCCGTGAGGAGGGAGAGGTAGAGACGCACCACCTCGGGCTGGTACAGCAGCTCAAAGCCTGGGGACAGAGCGCCAGCTGCCTGCCTCACCCAGGCTTCCCCACCCTCCTTCCCCTCCCTCCTCCTCACAGGGCAAGAGTCACTTGGGATCCACAGATGGGTGTAGCGCAGGTGGGGAATGTTAAATGATGGCATGGCCACCCAAGAGAAAGAGCAGTCCCACTTCACGGAGGAATAAACAGAGGCTCAATGAAGATGCAGGGGGCTTGGGAGATGCTGTTCTTTCCCTGACCTTGCTGCCGAAGAAATGGGATTAGACCTGCCTGGCAACCAGGGCATCCAGGAGGCCTACCGGTGGGGAGAAGGTGGCAACCAGGGCCTCTCCCCTAACAGGACTCAAACTCCCTAGCAACAAGGCCCACCCTCCTGGTAGCTAACAGAGGATCTGGAACTGGAGGGTGGAGCCTAACAAAAAGACTTGCTTTCCCTAGCAACAGGGCCCAGCTCCCACATGTAACTGAGGCGGTGTTACCAGGGCCCTGCCCTTACCAACAGGGCCCATCCCCCAAGAGGTCCAGGCCCGGTAGCCGTGCTTCCCTAAGGTGTTCCAGAGATGAGGGGCTGAGCAGCTTTTGGAGGCAGCTTTTCTGCCTGTTCCTGGACATTACCTCCCTGTCCCCTCCATCCACGTGCAGTCACCCCCTCTCTAGTCCTCATACCCCATGCTCCCTCCACTCCAGCCTGGCTAGGCTTCCAATTCCCCAAACACGTTGCTCCTCAGGTGTTGGCCCGGGCTGATTCCTCAGCCTGTGATGCTCCCTGACACCTCCTGTGGCTGGTCCCCTCCATTCTGCTCGGGAATGTCAGGGCCCACAGGGTGGGCTGCGGACTGGGGTCTCTCTCTCTGACTCAGGCTGGATTCCCTTCACACAGATCAATGCCACCACATAGAAGGGCTCCAACAGACAAGGGACTAGCAGCACAAACCACTCTGCTCCTGCATGAATTAGGGTGACCTGGCCTAGCCTCCAAACTGGACCTGACTGCACCCTCCCACACCCAGACCCCTTGGAGCACACCTGAGCCCCCAGCCCGGCTGGCACTAGAGGCCCTGCAGGCCAGCCCTGCCCTTCTCTGAGGGCCTCACTCCAAAGCTGTGTGACCCAGCAAGTGCCTGGCTTCTCTATCCCCCGACCTGGCCTGAAGTGACCTGTGGCACTGACCCTGATTCTACACCCTCTGCAGGAGCCCAGGGCCTCGCTGGTCTTCTGGGGAAGCCCACACCTGTGGGCCTGTTTCCCCATTGAATCTCCAAGGCCCTTTAGGCCTACTTAGTGGCACAGGGCTTCACTAGTTGAACCGTCCTGATCCTAGACCCCACCTCCACCCACTCACCCTTGGCGGCCTCAGTTCTCTTGGGCAGGTCCAGCGTGTCGAAGTTTCGATCCATCTCACCATCCTTCTTCCCTGGAACAGAAGAGCAGTGGACGGTGAGACGGACCCTGTGGGGGGGCAGGTGTGTGACAGGAGGGCTGGGCACAGCACTTTTCTGCCCAGAGCCCAGAAAGCACGCCCATGTCTAGGAGGCACCAAGGGCCTGGAGGAGCAGAGGCATTCTTAGCTCAGGTAGGCAGGTCGGCCCGGGGAGGGCAGTGGTGGCAGTGGGCCTGGGGCCGTTCCAGCCTTGCCCCGGCAGCCAGGACTCATCTCCCATCAGGTGCCGGGAGCTACACTGCAGACGTGCCCAGTGGCCTCTTCGTGGCTGCCAGGCAGGGAGGTACAGACAAGGGAGCCGAGGGCTGGCAGGGACAGGACATGCCAGGCTACACAACAAGGCAGGGCTGTGGGAAACTTGCCTGTCTAGGACCTAGATGGGGAGCGACCCTGCGCACAGGCCAAGCCCCTACAGCAGAGCCACCTAACGCCTGTCAGTCTCGACCTGTATCCCTCTGTGCGTGCACCACCTCCTCCCAGCCACCCTCCCCACCTCAGATGAAGTTTCTCCTCCTCTGGAACGCAGCAGAGCAGAGTTTAGATGATCTGGGACCCCACCCTGCCTGGCCTCCGGGGGCCTTTATTCGATCCCAGCCTGAGCCACACATGTCCCATTCCACTGGAGGGACATCTCCAGGCCCTGCCCACATTGGCTCTGCTCCAGTTCCAGCTCTAGGCCCAGCCCCTCCTGGAGAGCAAAGGCTGAGGCTACAGAACAGCCTTCTGGCCTCCAAACCAATCCAGGGCTGACATTCCTGCCATTGTCATGGAGACTGTTGCCCAGAGGAGGCCCTGGGGATGGGGCAGGGCTTTGAAGCTGGAAGGCCCTGCCTGAGTAATAAGGGGTGGGGGGTGCCTCCCTGGTGCCCACTGCACCTGCCAGGCCTGGATGGCAGGACAAACAGGGACTCACCTTGATGGAACCAGTCCTCTGGGCGGCCGGAGGAAGCACAGGAGAAAGGAGACGAGCCTGAGCGGGCAGCACCCCCTGAGCCTGCCCAGGAAGTCTCAGCTTCCCACTGCACACCTGGGTTTGAGCGGGTGGCATGTGGAATCTCACCCCAGTTATTTTGGGGTGCTGAGTGCCCACAAGTAGTACAGGGGTCAGAAAAGGCCCACACAGGTGGGACAGGTGAAGGTGGTAGAATCCACCTGGCAGCTGCAGGGTAACGTTGGAGGAACCTGCCCTGGAGGTGGGGGTGGTGTTCAGGTGGGGTAGGGTGTAGCCTCAGAGCTTCCCCAGAGCTTCAGAGGGTCTCCTATGCTCTACCAATGCCAGAAGGGAGCATCAACTTTGGCACTCTCCAAACTTGGGCCCATAGAACCCTCCCTGAAATTAAGGGACTAGGTTCAGGCACCAGTCAGAACCACCGCATGGGTTCTCTCCTGTCCTCCCAGGAGCCCCTACAGGATGGAGGAGTAAAGGTTGGGCCTGTCGGATGGGTACCCTGGGGTGGTGCACCCTCCTTGGCTCCCTGCTTCCCTACTTGCCCACTGGGGGGCAGGGAGGAGTGGTTCTAAAGTGGTACCCCAGTCCCACCCACACACCTTTGGCCTTCTTGCCACCGAAGCAGCCAGCGTCATCCCGCCTCCGGTGCTGGGAGCCTGCAGTACTGCCCGGGGGCCCAGGCTCGGCCTCCTGGTACCTGTCGGCCCCGGGCACCTCCTTGTGCACATGGTAGGACAGGTTCCGCATGATGCAGACGCAGTTCTCCACCGACTGTGGGGAGAACGGAGCTGGTGGGGAACGGCACAGGGAATGCTGAACCTCGAAGAGAACAGTGGCCACAGCCAGTGTGTGCTGAGCAGCCTGGGGGTGTAGAGAAATGCAGGCCCCACACAGGCAAGAACCCTCAGGGAGGGGCTGAGAGAGGAGCAGGGTGGAACACCTACTTCAGGTAGGACCCTGTCTGGGCTTGGTGGCAGGCCCGCTCCACAATATGGTCAATACGAGGTGGCCCACGATGCCCCAGATGTGCGGGTCAGTTCCAGTCTGTGCACCCGTATAGTTCCAGCCCCCGTGGGACCTGTTTACGCTCCATCTCCCTGACCTTTTGAGGGAGGTTTCAAGACTGACCCTGCCTGGCACCTGCTGGGACCGTCCTGTCCCTGTCAGCCCACCTTGTTGTCCGTATCCTTCCTGCCCACAGCTGACTGAAGGGCATGCAGGAGTGCGTCCACCAGCCCTTCACACTCCCGAAGTCGCCGCCGGGCCTCTGCGCCATCTGAGCTCACATTCCTGGGTGGCCAAGAGCAAGTTCTGTGACCCCTGGCTCCCATGGGAATGCCCCCAGTCCCCACCTGGCCTTGGGGGTTAGTCTTCCTCTGCAAAATGGGTGCTAACACTGCCCCGTTGGGATTTTTGGCAGACAACACCAGCCTGCAGCAGGGAAGGAAGGTGGGGCTGGCCTACCCACTGAGACCTGGGGAGGTGGCTCCAGCCTGGCATCTCTGTGGCTGGGGTGGGGGCTTTTCTGATTCCCACCTGAATTAGAAAGGGGCAGAGGTGGGTTCAGAGGCCTGAATCTGTGTAAAGGCAACTCTGGTTCCTGCCCCAGTGACATCTCTGGGCTCCGCTTTTCCTGAGGCCAGGACCCTATTGGGCCATGAGGGCACAGCTTGATGGGCAGCCAGGACTGTGGAGACCCAGGACTGCCTTCAGGGTCTCTGTAGCGCCTCCCAGGATGTTGGAAGAGAGGTCATAGGGGGTGGGGTGAGCCCTCTGAGGCAGACTGAAGATGAGGACCCTGGCTCCCCATTCCCTGGATGTCACGATGATGGAAGAGTGGGTTGCAGCCGGGCAGGGTTAGGGCATAACATAGTGGCAGAGCTTGTCCAGAGACGGCCCTTGGGAGTAAGTACAGCCCCATCAGGACCCATCCTTAGGACTCAGACAGGAATTGTGGCAGGGCTCTGAGCCCTGGGACTCGGGCAGCTAGCTGCCTTCCAGGTTATCTGGGACATGGGGACACGGCTGTCCCAGGACAGCTGTGTGCATGGGGGTTCTGGTGCCTGGCTCCTGCCTCCTTGACCAGGAACAGCCCAGGGTAGCTGCTCAGAGGGTGCCTGAGCCAAGCCCCACCCCCACCTCAAGCAGCCTGATGTGTTCTTGAAGACAGTCGTCCACTCAGCATCCCGTGGCTTGGAGTCCTCATTGGGCTCTCGCTCCCAGCCCGAGTGGGGCACAATGACCTCGTGAGTCAGTGTCTGTAGGCCATGGTCAATGATGACCATCTTCAGGGGCTCGTAGGATGACAGGTTCCAGAGTGTGCCTGTGGGGCACCGTTGACCAGCCAGTGCTGACCATGGGCAGAGCCTCCCTATCTCCCACGTGACCCCACCCAGGACCTGCTGCACCCTCCATCGTGCCCCAGCTCCGACCAACTGTAGCAAGTGACGAAAGCTGTTAGAGGTTTTGAGTGCCTCTCCTGGCCTGGGCACATGGCACCCACCACTGGCTCCCACAGGGGTGGGGAGGTGGGGTCCCGAGGAGCTGGGGCAAGAGGAGGGGCTGGCAGGGAGCCTGGGGCCAGATACAGCAGGTGCCTTCTCTTCCCCACCCCTTCCCAGCCACATGTGTGGGTAGGCCTACCATTTCTGGGGCCATACTGAGAGGTGCTCACGCAACCCTGCCTGGCAACTCCAGTCCCACAAGACATAATCCCCACCACTGCCCTGTGGGGAGTGGAATCAGTGGGGAGGGGGCCTGCCGGAAGGGCCCAGTGCCAGCCCCACCAGTGGCAGCAAAGTCAGAGGCACAGATTGGGGCCCTTTCGCAGCCAGGCACCACTCACCTGTGACGAGTTCTCGGACCTCGTTGTCCCGGGCGGCTCGCAGCAGGCGCACCAGGGCGGGCACGCCACCACAGTCCCGGATAGCAGCCTTGTTGTCAGTGTCTCGGCCATAGGAAAGGTTTCGCAGGGCCCCGCAGGCCCGGCGCCGCACCTCTGCCCTTGGGTGGTCCAGCAGAGCCACAAGCAGTGGCAGTCCCCGCAGCTGCCTCACGCGCCGCTTGACGCCCTCATTCTCAAAGCACAGGTGCTGCAGGTAGGCAGCCGCGTTGGCCTTCACGGGATCCACGGGATGCCGCAGCATGGCCAGGACCTCGGGCAGCTCAGGGTCCCGCCAACGTGGCTCCTTGCGGGCACTGTCCACGGAGGGCGAGTGCCGCACCACCCGGTCCAGGCTGCCCAGGCTGCCCCGTTCTGGCTGGGCCAGGGGTGCCGTCGTAGCTGGGAATGGGGGCCTCTCTTCCATCATCTCACCGCTATCATCTGCCACGTCCTCATAGGCCCTGTGCAAGTGAGCAGGGCACATGAACGTGTCTTGCCAGCTGCTGGCCCTGCCCCCAAGCTGCCCCAGCAGACTTCCAGAGGAATATGAACCCACAGAGGATGGGGCTGGGCCTAGAGTGTTGGTACTTGGCCCCAAGCACCACGTGGGTGCCGAGAGTCATACCTCAGCCAGTAAGAACTGACTCAGAACCAAGGAAAGAAGCAAACCCCAGGCAATGGCTATCTGGGCTTGCATCCTCCCAGACATAGCTCTCTCTCTCCATCACAGTGCAGTGTCCCCTGATTCTGAGCTAAATGTGTTTCTGTGAAACATCTGTCCAAGACTGTAAGTCCCACCTTCCCATGAGACCCATCTCTGGCTGCTGCCAGGATGTCAGGGGAGGAGCTGATCCTCTCTGCACATGGCCATCCTGGTGGGCCCATATGAGGGGCATTCAGACCACCAGTGCCCCAGGACACAGATGTCTCTGTGGATTGTCACCGTGGATTGTCACCATCAAACCCACTTCCCAGGGGGAGGGGATCAAGGCCAGGAGGGGCCAGATGTCTTGCCCATGGTCATGCCGCACACTGTGGGCCCAGGCTGTGGTCATGTTCCCTCTCTACAGATAGAGAAACTAAGGGCAGAAAGGACAGAACCAGAGGTTTCGCTGAGAAGGGACAGGGGTGAGGGTCTGGGTTCTAATTGGAACTGCACATGGGGGAACTAAGGCCTGGGGAGAGGCTGGGGCCTGAAGCTCAGGAAAACACCCTGAGCCTCTTGGGCTCCTATCTTCAGGGCTACATGCCTAGAGCAGGGGCAACAGGTGTGGGACACTGTCACCAGCTTCTTTCATGCCCCAGACCTACGGGGAGGACATTCAGTGCAACTTCCACCATCCTAGAGCCTATCCTTGCTGCTGTCCTGGAGAAGAACGGAGGTCCAGCTGACGTGTGCATGACTGACTAATTTAGCCCCAGCAGCCAGAGGACCTGTGGGGTACACTGTGGCAGGTGAGTGGAAGGCAGGCTCCCTGGAGGCGGTGGCAGGGTGCAGGGTGCTCACCTAGTGCGAAGGCCCCGCCCACAGTCAGGCCTCCTCCTCATGGCCGTGCCATAGTCAGGCTCCAGCTCCGGGCCACCCCCATCATCGGCAGCCAGGCTGCGTGTGTCGTCCTCCAAGCCATAAGGCTCTGCCTGGAAGCGCTCAGGCTGGGAGCGGCCGGCTGGCGGCACAGGCTCAGGGCCCTCGGTGAAGGCTTCACGGCGGCCAGGCAGTGTGAAGCAGCCATCACCAGGGCCTGGGCCAAGGGGGCCACCACGAGGGGGCCGCATCCCCAGCCCCCGGGACAGGCTGCCATAGCTGGGGATGTCACGGGGCTCAGGACTGTCAGGAAAGCCAATCCCACTGCTGAGGTAGGTTCGAGAGAGCGTGGCAGCTGGGCCACCCCCACGCAGCAGGAAGTGCCGGTCCAGGGGGCCATCAGCAAAGTGCCCCAGCGGGGGGCCACCATCCAGGACGGGGAGGCCGTCTGGGCCCATAGGAACCTGGCGCACTGTTCGTGTGGTCACTGTCTTGACCGTCTTGGTGACCTGGTGAGAAAGTAGATAGCCAATGGGCTGGGAAGCCTGAGGGACCCAGACACTGCCCCACAGAGACAGAGGGGCCTGTCTTCCACCTGAACAAGGGGCCCGCAGGAGGCTGGGACATGCGCCCACTCTACAGATGGGACAATGGTGGCTACATAGCCCACATGCCAACCACTGGGGCCCGGCCATACCTTGGTCTCGGTGCGCCTTGTAGTGCCATCTTCCGACATGACAATGGACACATGGGAAGTGGGTGTGCCAGGGTCCTCCTCCACTGTCACTGTCTCCTCTAGCACCTCAGGCGCCTCTGGCATTGTGGCCAGTGAGACCTGGCTGCCCGGGCTCTGCTCCTGGGTGAGGGGTGTGGGTGTTGGTGGGAGGACTCAGAGCTCACCCCACCCTAGAGTGCATGTAGGTGCTGGCCTGGATGCCAGGAGTAACTTCATTCCTGCCCCCAGAACCCACTGACCCTAGGGTCTGTCTCAGCCCCAGCTGGTGAGGACAACACTATGTTCCTGCCTCTGAACGCTGACAGGCTGACCCTGCCCTGTTTCCCCATCCCAAGGGGGGCCACAGGGGCTGGCCTCCCTTCCGGGGCCTCCTGGAGCTGAGCTGGAAGGTAAGACCCAGGCCTTCAGTGGCGTAGGCGTGGGCAGCCACGTCTTAGCTGTGAGGCCTGACTGCTGCAGGCTCCCGGAGGCGCAAGGCCAGGTGGGACCTGCGGGATGCTCTCCAGGTGTCCTGGGCCTCCTCTCTGCCCCACCTCAGAAATGTTGAGTACAGAGGCCTTGGGGTGGCGGTTTCAGTACTGTTCACTGACTCCCTGTGGCCCAGGCTCCCCCTATCCCTAAGGCCAACCAGACACCCTCGCAGGCCAGAAATACCCAGTTCCCATAATGCCCTGCACATTCAGAGCACCAAAATATCCTCGATCCTTCCGGTCCAGACACTCTTGGGGTGTTGAGTGGGCAAGGCCTGGCCCTACCCTCACTGAGACCCTGGGTGTAGTATCAGAGCCCAGAGAGTGATTCAGGCCAGAAAGCCCTGCTTGTCCTTGACAAGAACACCAGTGACTCCTCCCTGTTCACCACCCCAGGTCTCTCCAACCTTGGCCCTCAGATCCCAAACACCTGCCTCATTCTCAACCTGTGCTTCTCCCTGGCCATCATCCCTACTGGGATGACCATGATGGAATTCCAGGCAAAATGGCTCTGGACAAAGGCCCTTTCAAGGTCCACATGTCTACCAGCCAGTGGGGAAAATGAGGCTCAGGGGACAGGCCAGCCCACAGCTCAGTGGCAAGGAGATCAAGAACCTACCCATAGGTCTCTGACTATATGGGTCCCCCACACAGCACTGATGTCTCAGGGTCAGCATCTGGCCAGGATGGGTAGGGTCTGAAACCCAAGCCCCAGAGGGCAGGCAATGGGGAGCACATTCCTGGACAGCCAGGGCTGGGTCAGCAGAAGGGCAGGCTCTGCTCTGCGGCCCAGGCCCCATGTCTTGTAGGATGGGTCCCCTGGCTGGGCCCCATGCACCTATGGCCTGTGCAGACATGGAGCTGAGGCCCAGGGAAGGCCAGGAGCTCCCACCTGCTTCTGCCTGGCATCAGAGCCCTACCCTGGCTCCTGTCCCAGGGCCTCAGAGTTATACAGAGAAAAGTGGCTGGAGCTGCGGTCAGGGCCTGCCTCCTGAGGTCCTCAGGGTATAACGTTTTCCTAGGTTGGGGTCCGGTTCTGAAGGAATGCTTGAGCCCTGAAGCTCCTCACAGTGTCCAGATTCTGAGTCCCTGCAACCTCTTCAGGGGTCCGAGGAGGGGCCTGGCCAACATGATAGGACAGGTGCATCCCTTGGGCTCTGTCAACCCAGGAAGGAAGAGGCTACAGAATGCACACCCCCCACCCCACCCCACCCTACCCCAGGCAGGAAAAAACAGGTGATTTTTTTAAAGGGAAAATGAGGTCTGACAGGGGGCAGAAGATCTACCCAAAACCTCACAGAGTGCTAACGTGGGAATTTCAGGCATCCGTAAAAGCAATTTTACAAAGTTTTTTAGCCACACTGCACCCACTGTGGGCCACAGCCTTGGCTGTCACTTTCTCAGTCTTGGGACACAGGTGGAGTGCCTGTTGGAGACCTGACCAGGAAGGAGGAGCAGTGTTCCCTGGGAAGGAGAAGTAAGCTGAGGCCCAGAGTAGGGACATGCTGGAAAGCTGCCGGGCAGGGTGGCCTGAGCGGTTCTCTGAGGGCATTGGAGAGCCAGGACAGTTCTGGAACAGAAGGTTCAGGAAAAGCTCATCACTGCTGGGGCCTCAGCTGCCCCTGTATTTAGCAAGTGTGGGAGCAAATGTGTGGCAGGGACCGAATTCACTCTGCTGGGCCCTGGGGGACCAGGCTTGGAGGGGCCTCAGGCCTTGCCCTGCTGGTTGCAAGTGTGGGGGAGGGGAAGTAAGCAAGACTGACATGAGGGGGCCAGGATTGTTGCCCAGGACACTGCACTGCCAGTGAGATATGGCCCCCTCAGTAGGTTTGCATACATTTGCATATATTAACACTCTCAGACAAGAGCCCCTACTCCCTGGCTGGGATGTTGGGAGGGGGAGCACATTTCAGACCCAAGGCTACTCTGCAGTCTACCTTCTTCTTCTCACTCCTGCCTGTGGTAAGGTTCTGACAGTGTAGTCAGGAGCACAAGGGGATGGGGTCTCAAGGAGAGCTGAGGTCCTCCAACAAGGCCTGACAATCCCACAGCATCACCTACCAATACCAGTCCAGGCAGCCCTGCAGCGCGATCTGGAGGCACCGAGAGCCCCTGCTGGCAAATGACCTCAGGGAGCTAAAAACAGGCGATGACTTCACCCAGGCGGGCAGGCAGGCAGGAGCCTGAGTCAGCTGGAGACCATGGGAGGGCCTGGCCCCCATTTCATATGCCTGGGCACACACATGCAGACAGAGACCTGGACACACGTGTGAGTGAGACCACAGCCTGGCCCACAGGCCTGAGGAAACCAGTTTGTGCACTGTCTTCACAGCAAGCACTCAGCGCACAGTGCCCACCATCCCAAAGCACTTGTCTGTGCGCACACGCCCTCATCACCCCTCCTGTCCTCCACCATGTGTCCAGACTCCCTCCGCCACCACCCAGGCGTCCACTACAGGAGTCTAGAGCTGGCAGCAGATGGCGAACTGACGCCTAGGGGAGGGGAAGTCCCGGGGTCGACCCATGTCATAGAATTCCGCAACACCTTCGGGTGGAGACATGGGATCGTGGGCTGGCGACCAGCACACAGTTGGTGCTCAATAGAGGAAGCTGCCCAGTGTGCCTGGATCCTTGTCTGGCCTTGAGGCCCTGCTCTAGGGCTCCACGTCTCACCCATGTCCACCTACCCAGGCCAGCCCACCCTCAGGGATCCCTGGACCTGCAGCCCCGATTCTCCCCACACCCCAGACATGGGCACCTACCTGGACACACCATCCCCAGCCCTCCCCCATGTCCCAAATCCTGCCACGTCCTGTCAACTGTGTCTTGGCAACCCTTCTCCAGCCCTGGCCTCATCCTTGCAGCTCTCACTGGGAGCACTGTTCAGCCTCCCATCACCCACCTCCAGGGCCTTAATCCATCCCATGATACTCTTACCCATGGTCCACCTGCTCCATGGCCCATGGGCTCTGGTCTGGACACGGGCTGCTGTCCAAGCCAGGGTTTCCCATGAGCTCCCTTGAACTTATGGGAGGGGCCTGGCCCAGGCCTCCGAGTAGGGGCTGGACTACCCCAAAAAGGTGATGCTCTCAAGAGGGTGCCTGGAGGCATGGAGCTGAGTATAGCAAGAGGGCTCTGGGCCCCTCCAAACACCAAGAGCTCAGCTTTCTTACACAGAAACAGGAAGAGGCTGGGTTGTCAAGGCTGTGGGACAGCCAGGGGACAGTGCCAGTCTACCTTTGTGACCAGATGTGGGACAGCACATAGAGGGGCCACCACCAGGGCAAAAGTCCACTAAAGTCTCTGGGGTGCACATGGGAATCGTCAAGGGGGTGGGGCTGAGGAAACAAGCCGAGCTGCAATGGGGGGCAGGCTGGACATGGATCTACCTGCGCTGCCTGCACTTGACCAGTGAGCGCCCATGGTATGTGTCACAAAGAACCACGGGGCAGGTGTCCCGCCTTGTCCACGGGCCCGAGGCAAACACAGGGAATGGGTTGATGTGGGGCCCCACACCTGGCTCCCATAACCTCTGGACCAGGACCCCAGGGGGCATAAGATGGGTGCTGCTGCATGGATGGAGGGGTGGAGCAGCCACAGCCCCCTCCCACCAGCATGGCCATCCCAGTTGGACACAAGGACAAGCCAGGCTGGCATCTCCTACCAGGGAGCAAGCCCTTGACCACCACAGACGCCTTCTCCCTTGGTGCCATGGCCTCTGCCCAGCCCTGGCAGACTGGAGCTCACTCCTCTATGGCAGCAGTCCTCCTGCCCGGGCACTGCCTCACATTGAGTGGCAGACAGGCCACGGGGTAGTGGATGCCTTGTGGGGGACAGAAAGCCAATCTGGCTGTCATCCACTCCTCCAACTTCCCCAAGCCCAGCCCATATCCATTGGCCACACTGTGGGTCACATTCCCCAACACCCCCAATGGCCCTTCCATCCCTGGAGTATTCAATTGCCAGTGGCCAGACCCTGGGGGCCACATCAGGGATACAGAGCAGGCAGAGATTGGCTGTCCCAAGCAGGCAAGTGCGTGGGAGACCTATCTCCCAGCACAAGGAGCTCAGTGAGGTTGTTCCGAAACTCAGCCTTTTTCCGGGACTATTATTGGACCCCGCCCCCTCTGGGCAAGAGTGTAGGTAGCCCACATGCTTCCCCCAGCCCCAGTACTAGAAGGCAGACAGCCCGGGTTTTCCTCAGAGTCTCCACCCTTCTCTGCACGTGGGCAGGGCCGTCCTCCACCCCTCCCCTCACGTGCGCTGCCGCTGCAGACAGGGCTTCCCTTAAAGCTCCCTCCCGAACCTCTTTCTCAGGTCCCTAGAGTCGGAATCCGCGCTGGGTCTTTGGAGGGGATGGGAGGCCCAGGGAGTCCCCGGGACCTGAAGGCCTAGCTGGGCTTCCCCCTCCGGACTCCGCCTCTCTCCTGCACAGAGAGGGGTGCTCCGAAAGGCCTTCGCCCCCCGCCCCGGTCGCCAGCACCTGTCCTGGGAGCTAGCCCGGGGTGCATCCACCAGGTCCCGACCCCGCTCCCCGCACAGGGTCTCACCGGCCGGGGCCCCCGCGCCCCGCCCCCGGAGACCACGCGGCCCCGCGCCCTGCACAGCCTCCGGCGGCTCGCTCACTCCACCGCCCCGCCCGGCCCAGCCCGACGCGCCGGTCCGAAGCGCAGACAATAGCCGCCTCCGGCCCGTGGCTCCAAGGAACAAAAGCGGGTCCTCCGAGGAAGGCCGGCGCCCCGCCCTCCGCCGCTAGTCCCGGAATCGGGCCCCATCACCCGGGACCAAGTTCCCTCCAACCTGTCTGAGTTCGGCCGGCATTGGGCCGGCTCGGGAGGCGCGAGTCGGAGGTGGGGCCGCGGCGGCTGGACCGGGCTCGGCTCCGACGCCTCGACAGCTCCAGCTCCAGCTCCAGCTCCAGCTCCGCGGACTCGCTCCCCGCGGGGGCGGATCTGGCAGCGGTCACGGCGACCAGCCAATCGGGCGGGGCCGCGCCCAGGCAGGGCGGGGCAGGGCGGGACCGGTGGGCGGGCCGGGGCGGGTGAGAGGCAAGATCTGCAGTCAGAGCGGGTCAGGGTCTCTCTTACAGCAGGTCTGGGCTCCTAGTCTCTCCCCCCGCACCCTCCTTCCCCGCGAGGGTGATATATTTCCTGTCCAGGGACTTGGGCCGAGTCCTTCTTCCCCAGCTTCGGTTTTCCCCCAGTAAAAGAGCTCATAGGTCCCTCCTCCTGTAGAGTTGGGGAAACAATTCTGGCAGTGCAGGGTTCAGTGTAGCCAAGGACAGAGTGCAAGGCCATCCTCAAGGGCACAGGCTACCCATCCCGGCTGCGACTCAGTTTCCCTTTGCTGTGAAATGGAGGCCGATGAGACAGTAGTTACTACGATAACAGCGCTAACAGCGCTGCAAGTTCTCTCAGATCCGGCTCCAGCCCCTGTGCATTCCCAGAAAGGCCCCTCAAGTAAGTGTCCCCACAGAGCTCAACCCACACATGGCAAATGGAACTGCACTGACCCACTTTATCTTAGGCTTTCCCCCTCAAGACCCAGGCCCAGGATCCCTCTGAGGAGTGTCAGAGCAGAACAAAGGGAGGGGAAAACTGTTCAGTGACCCTGTGTGAAAACTTATAGGGTGAGCTGTGTCAGACCCTCTCTCCTCCATGCGTTTGACCTATTGGGAAGTGGTGGGTGGGGGAGGCGGTGCGGGGAGCGTGGTTCAGAGTGGCTGGTTAATCAGAATGCACTACCCCCTCCTTCCAGAAGCCTGGTGAGAAGGTGCAGTCACATCCTGGGGAGTCTGGCTCTGCTGGAAAGAAATGTAGACAAGGAAAGGGCTGGGCTGGGCCACCCTTTGAGTCACACCCCACAAAAACAAGCTCTTGCATTATGATCAAGGTAACTAGGCTCTGAGAGGAACAGAGCCAGGGCCAGCCTGCCTCCTATCTGTCTTTCCACTGACCCCACTGAGAAAACCGAGCCACCTCAGGGCCTCTTTTCTTCCACAGCGTGCCGTGTACATACACCACACAGCCAGCATGCTGAAGCACTCTGGATGTCCACTGCATGTCTCTCTGAGCCTTAGTTTTACCACCTGCACAGGGGTGAGCTGACCTGACCACGGGCCCCTGTATCATCTATCCATGGCAGCCCTTGGTGGAGCAAAGCAGGGGTACTGGACCACTGCCCTAAGGGAACTTGGCTGGGATGCTTACCCTGGGTTCATTTCTGTCTTCTCCCAAATTCCACCAGCTGCTAGTGCCCCAGCCCAAGGCTGAACAGATCCCTGTGGCATTCCCCCCACCACACCCCACACACACAGTACTGGGTGAGGGCCAGCCCTGCTTAAACCAAGGGAGGAGGGAACCCTTCCTGCTGGAGGATGAAAGGGCAGGCAGCCAGGACTGTGGAGCAGGCTAGGGGGCGCGGGGCGGGGGTCATAGCAGCAGTAGCCCCTGGTCTCCCAACACCCTGGCTCCAGCTACCTGCCTTGCCACCAGCTCCCAAGCTGTGCAAAGCCTGGCTCTGACCCTGAGGACCAGCTCAAAGTAGCCCTGCGGCTCAGCAGGTAGGTCACCAGGCACCTCACACTGCGATGGGTCTGGAAAGCAGGTTTGGCATCGAGGCTGCCAGGCCCCAAACGGTCAGATGTGGCCCCACCTCCCACCTGCCCTGCCAGTCTAGCCACTGCCCCGGGAACACATGCTCTCCTATCTCAGATTGGGAAGATCATCTCCTCCCAAGAGAAAGAAAACCAAGGGCAGTCTGGGAAAGCCTCAGGTGGGGAGGGGTGGTGGGGAGAGAGGGACAGTGGCCTGAGGTCTTCCCTCCACAGCCCTCAGGAAGCCAGGGCAGCTCCAGGCCGTGGGAACATCTTCCCTCCGGGGGCATCAACCCTTGGCAGTGCCTTCTGGGCTAAAGGGTCAAAGCTTTTTCCGGCCAGGGAGGGTTAGATGGAGCGCCTGGCGCCTGAGGGGTGGCCTTGGGGTCATCAGCTGTCGCTGTCCTCATGTGGCCCAGCTGGGCTCTTATGCTCCCTCTTGAGTTTGGAGGTACAGGCCTCACCTTTGGAAGGCTCAGCAGGACCAGGGAAGGGAGGGTGTGCATGTGCTAGGGGACACATCAAGAGGAGCTCTGGCTGCCAAGTTTAGGAGAACAACCCTGCTGCCCTGCCCAGGGAACTAAGGAGCCCACTGGGAGGGCCCTCCAGTGTCCCTACATGGAAATCAGGGGAATCAGCAGACCTCTGTCGCCTAGGCCTCTGAGCCTGATGGTGAGGAAGGGCCACAGTGGGAGGCCTGCAGGGTGGACCCCCACCCAGGTACCCTACCCCCAGCTTCCCCCAAATCCCTGGGACAGCTCCACTCTTGCCTGTCCCCTACCCCATGCCTCAGTTAATAATGGAAAACAAAATAACTGCACCAAACTCCAGGACTCCCGCATTTCCCTGTCCTGCCCCTACCATCCTGCAAGCAAGATGCTTTTGTCACTCATCTGCAGGGTAGACACTGGGATGCAGTGGGGGGTGGGAGGAGACCAGGTGGACTAACTCCTGAGCATGCACCCCAACTTCAGAGTTCTCAGGGCCTGGCCACCGAGCAGACAGGTTTCCACACCTCTTGGGGGCTGATCAGGAGCCTGAGCCAGTGGAGAAACTGAGCTCCCAGGTCACCCTCTGAGCTGCAGGCAGAACCCAGGGCCTTGCTTGAGCCTCCCGCTGGGGCTGACCTGCTGAGGCATACATGCTATGAAGAACACCACGGCAGGGAGATTCCAGGGCTGGCAAAACCGTCAGTGTCACCATGCTGACCACTGAGCTGCCCAAGACAGACCCTGTCCAGCTGCCTGGGTCCTGGAGTCTCACTCAAGTGGAGGGTGCTGTTCTGAGGGTCAGGTTGTGTCCGGCTCATTCATCACGTGGTGCCCTGCACACCCAAGTGGGATTTCTAGTCTGTTTGGGGTCCTACTTTTCTCTTCTCAGAGGCCCCAGGAGGTCTTGTAATAAGCCAATGCATGCTGGCTTGTGGCTCACCAGGGCCCCTTGATTGTTTTCCCATTTGCTCGTTTTCCCCTTCCTGTGTCATTGGGCTGTTACCTGCAAGACCAGCTGTTGCCAAGCCATCGGCAGGGGCTGCCCACTGCCCACGCCACCACTGCCCACACCAGGCTGCTGGGCTCGCTCCAGCTGCAGGGCAACATGGCGCCGCTCCTGCTCCAGCGCCCACGTCAGCCGCTCAAAGCGAGCCTCCTGCTCCTTCACCGAGGCCAGGATGCTGGCAGCCGAGTGCACGTTGCAGTCCTCCATGACCGGGACGCCTGCTGGCTGCAGGCAAAGCAGAACAAGGTCAAGGTAGAGCCAAGGAAGAGGCCTGGAGAGGCCACCATGGGCCCGCTGCCTACCCCACTCACAAATCATACAACTCACTCCCAGACTGGAGCATCCAGCTCTCCAGAGAGAAGCCACATTGATTAAATTCTAAATTAAAAGTCATTAATCTGAGGCTGGCCGGAAGCAGCTGGCTCCTTCCCTGCAGGGTATGGGGATCTGACCCAATCTTCCCTGCTGCCTGGCAGGCCCAGCAGAACTACAGACCATGGGGGTCCCAGAGCCCACTGGGAAGTGAAGGGCAGGAAGAGCTTGGTGCAACCAACACTCAGACCTCCCAGGCCTTCTGCTGCCCGCTTGCACATGCCAGCTCACTGCAATCTCATAGGCCATCCCAGGCTCATCGAGGTGAATTCTGGGACCCAGAGGCAGGGGACCTGTCCATGGCCACAAAGCTGGTGTGGCAGAGCGCATGCACCAGTGAGCAGGGAGTAGGTATCACTCCACAGCTGCCGGGACACCCAGGCAGGCACAAGGGTGACACTGGCCTACAGGCCAGTGGTCTGGGCTCCATCCACAACTACGCTGGCAGGAATAAGGGTGACGTCTACCCACACCACAGAGTGAAAACCACACACAGCCTGTGTGCGATTCTGTGCCTGAAAGTGGCCCTTGTGCTGGACACTGGATCCAGAGGGAGGCTGAGGGCAGGGGCCCGGGCTCCTCAGGCCCAGTGTGCTGCTGGTCTGGGTCCCGGTCCAGTGCTTCCCCTACAGGTCCCAGGGAACCTGGTGGGGGTGACGGGGCTTGGCAGCTGCAATGACGAGCCAGCGCTTTTCCTCGCCGCTGCTCCCTGGCTGCTCAGTGTGTTTGTTTTTCATGGGCAAAAAGAGGCAGGAGGAGTATTTGGAGTTCACTTCCAGCCGCACGGCAGCTTGTGGGGGTGCAGGCCATGTGACCACACTGCCAGGCACTCTGGTGTGCCTCATGGTGCAAACTGCTGCTCGGGGCCTCCTCCTGGCCCAACCCACACCGAGGCCACCTCTGCTGGCCCCTGCCCCCTCCACCCACGTAGGGCTTGAGCTTAGAGACACAGCACAGTGGGCAGCACCAGAGAAGGTCCAGCTGTGCAAGGCAGAACCAGCTGCAAGGGCAGAGCCCCATGGAGGAAGGGTCACTGCTAGGCTTGGTCACACTGATGGTGGCTGGGCCAGGCACACTCTTGGGAGTGTGTGTGCACCTTGAGTTGAAAGGACATCACAGAGTCCTGTCCACTGTGACACCTGGGGAAACTGAGGCCCAGAGAGGCAAAGAGGCCAGCGTAGGTCCCAGAAGCTGCTCTTCATTTCCCCAGCACCAGTCACACAAATAAACTGTCAGCATGACCTAGAAGAGGGGCAGTGAGGTCAGCACAGTGGGAAGAATGAACTGAACTCCTGCTGGGAGAGGTCCTGGCACCCACAGAGAGGTGGGAGTGCAGTGGGCAAGATGTCAAACAGGTCCTCTGGCCAGTAGGGAGTAAGGGACAAGCAACATGGCATGTATAAAGCCGTGGGCACGCAGCCTCGTGTACACCCACCACTGCCTGTACAGGGGTCCCAGACACATCCGCATGTGGTGGCCACCAGGCTTTGAGCATGGATCAGCTAAACCTGGCTGCCTTCAGCTGTGAGGTCCTTCCTCCCTCGAGGGCAGCACTGGGCAGGGTGGAGGTCAAAGCAGCCTTCAGCCAGCCTTGACCATACAGGGCAATCACAGCTAAGCCTCGAGGCCCTGGGCATCCCTGCTGGGACCAAGGCCACTCATATGAAGGAAAAGTGTGCCCTGGGAGGCGATGGTCAGGACCCATGGGATAGGGGTTGGCCTCATGGCCAGGACGTGGCTTCCCTCCCTCCTGTGCAGAGACATGAGTTGCTGACTGATCTCAGGCTTCCCCTCCCCCACCCCAGCAGGACCAGGTCTGCACTGCAGATCCTGGGGTCAGCAGGCAAGGGAGCAGCCTTAGCCTCCAGCTTCCTCGGCCTGGGCCCTCCAACATGCCCTGCCCAGCTCTGGGGTCCAAGGAGTCCCCTGAAGGAGGCCTACTGCTCTGGCTGGGGCCTGGCCGTGGGCCCAGAATTCTGAGGCTATAGTGAGAAGGTAGCCAAACCTCACACTGACCTTTCCATTGCTCAGTTCTCTCAGCTGGAGCTAAATGGCTGTGTGTCTCCCAGGTGACACCCTCAAATGCCAGCCAGCTTGAGGGTGTAGTGCCCCACAGACCCCTGCAGAACAGAGACTCCAAGTCCTGGGCAAGCGCCCTTTGCTCTAGCCTGAGGGTGCACCCCTCTACCTGTGAGGGTGCCAAACCTTGCAGACTGCAGCCTCGTCACCTTGGTGGCCTCAAGGGCAGCCCTGGTATGCGCAGGAGACTGGGGGCATCCAGGAAACAGGCCCACTCTGCTGACACAGCAGCTTCCCCAGGTCCCAAGTGTGCAGGAACACATGTGGGCACAGGTGACCCAGGCCATCGCCCTAGAGGCATCTTTTCCGATGGTAATTCAAAATGCTAGTTTTGTATTAGAACAATAAATATGTAATGACATCAAAGGCAAAATGTGCATGAATTTTAGAATTGACCATGAGACTTCAAAGATGTTTTCCCAAGCCCAGCCCTGGGGTAGGGCCTGATCCTGGGTAGTGGTGGGCACCAGACTCACTCCTGCTGTGTCCTGGGCGGCTCTGCAGGCAGGCAGGGAGGTGCCACACTGTGAGGCCTTGGCCAAGCCTCGGTGGCCTCCCTGGCTGATGTTATCACAGACAGTGCTCTCCTGGGAAGGACCCTGCTTGCACTGCCTGCGGGGCAGACCCATCCCAACCCCCACCCCAGCTCCAGCGACCACCTTTGAGAGTCACTTTTCACCACACGCGCCGGCCTGCCCGTGGAGGTAATTTAGCAAGAAGATAGGAACAAACATGCTGCCCAGAGACAGTCTTGCCTGTCTCGGGGAAGGAGTGGAGGTGCTCGACCTGGGGAGAGCCTGTCCAGATTTGGGCACCCAGGAATGAACCCGGGTGGAGGGACTGGTGGGTGGGCGGAGCAATGCAAGTACAGAGGCCAGATGCCAGGGGAAATGAATGACCAAGTAAGTGGATGTGTGGGTTGCAGAATAAGTAGGTCGTTGTATGAAAGGATGGGGTAGATGGGTCGCTGGCCGGATAGGTGGATACTTTGGCGGTTGGTGAGTGGATAAAAGCATGGGTGCAGGAATGGGAGGCTGGCTGGAGGAATGAGTAAATGGACAGGTAGGCAGATGAATGAGTGGGCAGGTGGGCAAGAACGAGGCTCTGAAACACCCCTGGGAGGAGGGAGCCCTGCTCCTGAGCCTGCTGGGCGCAACTGTGGAAAACACGCTCCATCAGGAATGAGAAGGCACTATCAGAGGGACTCGGGGGAAGACACTGATCCTCCCTCCAGAACCTAAGCCCACATTTGACGTCTTTCTGCTAACCCAGACATTCCTGCTCACAGGGAGTACAGCCAAATCCTGCTCCAGAAAATCAAATTATGGAGCCTGAGTCCAATCTGGGTGGAGGAATTAAAGGAATTTCCTAAGGGTCAGGCCAGCAGGGGAAGGAGGGGTAGGCAGGAGGCTTGGGCTCCAATCCTGACCCCTCACTGGCCATCTGTCAGCACACTGTCTGCTGCTGCCTCTGTCCACCATGGGGGGAGACAGGGGACTGGCCAAAGGCTGAACCTTCCCCACCCCCACAGCCCCACCCACCTAGATGGGGAGGAAGCGGTGGGAGCAGGAGCAGAAGCAGAAGAGCAGAACCCAGGTTGGTGGTGCTGAGTCCCCTCTGCCTGAGAGCATCACGGCTCTACCTCAGCACTGCCAGCATGATGGGGACTTGCTCCCTGCTCCTCTGGCCAGGCCTCATGGGGGGCCCCCTACCATGGTTCCAGCCATGGGGCCGGCTTCTGCCCTAACACACACTGCCCAGGCTGGAGGCCTGGGGCATGGGCCCCAGAAATGGAGCAGGAGGCCTGGGGCACGCAGTTCGCACAGGGCGGAGGCCTCATCCGTCCTTCTGTCCCAGCCAGCACCACTGGGTCACTCACAGTCAGTGCGGGACCACGGGTGCCTGGGTGGGAGGAGGCTGTTACCCATCTTAAAGCACTGGAAGGAACTGCTAAGGGAAGACGGACCGGCTTGGCTTTGTGAGAATGAAACATTTCTGCACGTCCAAAATAAGAGCCATGTATTGGGGTTATAGGATTTTTTTTTAAGAGACAGCATTTACAGTAGCACACATATAGAACATTTCAGACAAAAGACAATGAGTTTACTTCTAGACTGTGACGTCATCATGGCGGAAGCTGGGAGGGGTACGTGGGGATGTGTCACACTAGCTTCTCTACCTCTGTGTTTGTAATTTCCCCTGATAGAAAGTAGGAGAAAAAGACACAAAGACAACCAAAAGACGATTGACACATTGGGATCAAGTCTTTGCAACATCCAGTAGTAAAGTGATACCCTTTGTCTATGAAGTGCTCTTATAAATCAATTGGAAAAACCAAAACCCCAACTTAAAGTAGGTGATGGTTATGAACACGGGATGTGGCCAGAGAGACAAGAGGCAATGAACGTGGAGACAGCTGTGCGCAAAAGAACGGGCACGGAAAAGAGGACTAGAAGGAATCATCTCAGGCTGCAGCAGCTCCGGGCCCCTGGGGCCCGTGCCAGTGTTCTAGGAGCATGAGCTTCTGCTATAATCAGACCCTAAGAAAGAAATGGGGAAAACAGACACAGTGAGCGAGAAAGCTGCGGAACTCAGCTCCCTGGGGCCTGGGCGGGGCTGAGCGGTGCCAACAGCTGCCCAGGGAAGCAGCAGGATTTTTAGGGAGCTGGGAGAGCCATCAGTGCATTTGGCCTGGAAATTAGATTTCCCCAGCAGAGGAGGCGCCCCTACTGCATTGGACCATGTACCATGGGGGTTGGCGGGGGAGGGCAGAGATGGACCCTCAGGGACCTCCTTCTGCCCTAAGGCTGTCCACGCGGACCCCCAGCAGCACACGTCCCATGACCACATGGAGGATGACTCCCACGTGTGGGGAGAGCAGTCTGGGGAGTTCGTCCTGAGGGTTCTTGCCCTGTGCTAATGGGGCACCCTAGGTCAAGCACTGGTCAGCCCCAGGGCATGGGGGCCACTTGGCAGATGATCCAGAAGGACGGGGGGCTGTAAGGGAGGGCCTAATGCAGGAAGTTCGGGCTCAGATCCCAGTAGTGACACTTCTGGGGACCCAGGGAACCTGAGGTCTGAGGAGTTGAGAGCCTGGGCGGGGGCTGGGGCTGGGGAGTGGCCAGGACTGCAGGTTGGATGTAGCAATGGCATGCAGGGGCAGGTGAGCATCCCACTGCTGCCCCTCCTCGGTGGGAGGCCTAAGCCACAGAGCACTGCGCCAGAGCCCCCGAAAAGGTCTGGGCCTGAGAGTCCCATTGGGGCAGGTCACCAGCTGTGCTTCCTATGCCAGGTGTGGTCCCCTCAAGTCTCCCTGGTTCCCTGAGACCCACCTGTTTCCCCCTCCCAGCCCCCTCCCTCCTACCACTGACTCAGACTGCAGCTTCGGCCAATGCCCGAGGCTGTGCTTCACAGGATCCGAGTGTGGGTACAGGCAGCAAGGACCCACTGTCTCTGTGGTCCCTGCAGTAGCCAGCACAGGGGCACCCTGAGGCCCCAGGGCTGGGGAGCCACAGTGCTCCAGGCAGAGAGGGATGGGGGCTGCCAGTCACTGTCCTCTCTCCATCTGCACTGATAGCCCACCACTCCAGTCCCAACAATGAGAAGGGAGTCTGGGGCAGAAGGGAGGGGTGAACCCCACAGTGCCCCACTGTGTGGGACAGCTGGCCCCTGCTTCCATTGCTTCCCCCACAAGACACCCAGCTTGCAAGGCGCCCCGTGTGGCTCCCCCAGGCCCTCCAGCAGGGTCTTGCTCACCACCCCCTCCATCTCAGGAAGAGAACAATGTGGGGGGGCAGTTATGAGGGCCCAGGCTCAGAGACCCACCCCAACACACTCTGGGGTGAACACAGGGACCCAGGCATTCCCGAGGGGCCTGAGGCCCACAGCCAGGCTGGGGCCAAACCAAGGCAGATCCAAAAGCAACCAGCGCCTGGGAGCCCAGCCTCTACTGAGGGGGCCACAGGATCCCTGAGATCCTGATGGCTCCACTGAGGCACAGCTGGGACAGCTGTCTAGCCAGGCTGAGGACCGAAGCCAGGCAGCGCAGCCGTCACCCACACTGGCCACTGGCCTGTGCACACCAGTGCCCTCTGCCTGGAATGCCCCTCTCCCTCCGCATGGTGGACCCCCTTCTTCCAGGCCCCTCTGTCACTATAGCAACACCCAGGCTTCTCCGAGAGGGACAGAGACTCTTTGTGGTGGTACAAAGCCTCTTTGAGGGGCAATGGGGTTACAGCCCCTGGGAGCCTGTGGCCAATAAGCCTCTGCGGGCGGGGGGTGGGACAGGGCCCCTCAATCCATTGCCCCCCCATTATAGAGCCAAGGAAGCTGGGGCAAGAGAGGCTGAGGGTTAGGGGCTGCCCACCCCCCACCAGAGCCACCTGCACTGACTGCCCATGGAAAGATCCCTGGGAAGAGCCCCATGGCCCCAGGAAGAGGCTGTCCGCTGCAGGCTAGGGGACTTCCCACCGTCTTCGACATTGCTGTGACAAGCAGTGCACGCTGCCTAGATCAATGGAAGAAGGCATCGGCAGCAGGGAAACTCCCACCTCACTGGAAACCAGGCAGAAGACCCAGTAGGAACTGGGGACGGGAAGTCCTTGGTGCTGGCAAGCAGGGTAGGCTGGTCAGATGGCAGGAGGTATGGGACCAGGGCAGCTGAAGGGACTGCGCATGGTGTCTATCCCTCCCCCCCATCCCCCCCCCACCCCCACACCCCCTAGTTCACTGTCCCTAGCTTCTCTGGCCTGGCTTCCCCTGCTGTAGAAGTCCCCACCTTTGCCTGCCTGCCCTCAGGAGAATTCCACCAGCCAAGCTATGTGGCCTGAGGCAGGCTTACTGCAGCCACAAACTTGGGACACGCTTGGACAAAAGGGAACCTCGCGGTGGCCTGGCTTGCTCCAGAGTTGGGGTGAAGGGACTCTGTGGGCAATGTAGGTCCAGGACACAGTGACAGGCACCCAACATGGAGTCTCCACCCCAGCGTGTCTGTCCTGTGTGTACTCCCAGCTCCACAGTCAGGGAAGCATACCCCAACAGGTTCCCTGCCAGCCCCTCTGGCCCTGGAGGTGGCCCCAGCCATGGAGTCCCGCCCTGTCCTAGCCAGCACGTTCTTCCCACCCTGACTGCTGCTGACCAGGCACTTGGCAGTGCCCCTGCATGTCGGGCCCCTGCCAGGCCAGCCCTCCCCAAGTGACCTCAGTCTGACCCACTGCAGCTTTGCTCACTAAGTGCCTGGGGTGGGGGATCACAGACCCAGGCAGCAGCATGAAGCGGTAATGACCTCAGGACAGACTCATCCCTTTGTGGGCAGATCCGTACAGGCCCCAGGGAGGGGGACACAGGGCAGCCCTGACACAGCAGTGGCCCTGCCAGACAGCAAGCGTCCCTGTACCCCCACATTGGCCCCTACTTCATCCTCCTGGGCAGCCTTCCCATCAGCTAGCTGCTGACACTTTCAGGCAGCTGGACATGCCCGCACAGACATTATTAGCAATACCCGGCAATCCTCCCCACAGCCCTGGGAGGGAGGGGGTGGCTGTAGGGACCCCAATGTAGCCCAGCCTGGAGCCTTGCCATCCAAGGAGTTGGGGCCTGGGCTCAGCTGAATCACCCACAGTTCCAGAAGAAGGTTCTCTGGGAACAGTGAGATGCATGGGGAAATTACCCTCATTCCCTCCTTAGGGAACAACCCTGGGGACCCGAGCAGGGAGACTCCACCTGGCTTCACCTACAAGTCACTCAGGGCAGTGAGGGGGACAGGGCCTACAGGTGGCACAGGTGTCAGGAACACCCTCCAGCTGCTGTGGGCGGAGACAGTGGCCATGGCTGCCTGGTTCTGGATGGGTCAGAGGTGGGCTCGCCCTGGGGAGGGAGGTTCCCTGCCCTTTCAGTCTTGCTCCTAGCTTGTCACATCAAAGGGCTAAGTCCCCTCTGGTCTGCCCTTGCCCAGGGTCCCAAGTGGCCTCTGGCCAGCTCTGGCTCCTCAAAGGGTCCCCCCAAGGACACCTCTTTCCTCCCAGAAACTGAACTGTGCACCAATCTTGCTGCTCCCAACCCCTCTCCTCTGTCTGGGAGCCAGCTCTGCTGCTCCTGAAGCTCTGAGTGCCCATGGCAACAAGGCCTGACACCACCAACCTCGGGCCAGCAGCAAAGTCCTGCCTTTCATATGCAAATGACCCAGTGGGACTGGGCAGGGGGCTCCACCCCACCTCCACTCAGCACAGACTTTAGGCCCTGCACTGTCCCAGTCTGCCACCCCCAACCCACAAACATATACCACAAGAGCCTGCTGGGAACCAAGCTTGTCTGTGGCTGGCCACAAGGAGGAAGAAATACTGCAGAAGGCTTGCTGACTGTTTTGGGACTTCCTAAAACCCACCTGCAGCACATGCATGCAGCCACCCACACAATCACGCAGCCACCCACACAATCACGCATACACATGCATGCAGAGATCTGCTCCGTGTCCAGCCCGGTCCACACGGAGGTCTGTCTGTGACAGGTGGGGGTGGCTTGGCATGACAGACCTCCTGCAGCACCCCAGCACCGCAGGCAGAGCCTGCCACCCTTGGGGGACCTGAGAGAACTGCCAAATATGTTTGTTAGCACAGATATTGGGGAATAGCTGATACGTGTCCTCAAAAGGTTAAAGACAGCGTTGAACTGATGAACTGGGAATAGACATAATGAAAAGGAATGATCATAAACGAGGAGGGTCCTGTAGAGATGTACAGGAAAGTACGGCAGAGGCAGCAAACAGCAGACAGGGCCCAGCAGAAAACCAGGATACACTAAGGTGGCAGGAAGCAAACTCGAGGCAGCCCTTCCAAACCAGCAGAGAATGACAGAGTGGATGAAAGAGGAAAGACAGGAGATGTAAAAAATGAGTCCTGGGCTAAGCTTCGACATAACAGGAATTCTCCGAGGGAGAAAAAATAGACGTGGGACCCAAAGAAAAGGTCAGAAACTGCCCTCAACAGCGAAGGCCTCTAGCGGGGAGGTCATTGTCCAGGTCAGAATTTGAGCTTTCTGTCCAGAAAACAAGCTGAGAAAGCTGTGGACATGGCTATTCCCAGAGTTTCACAATTCACTCTTTTTAGCTGATGTTTCGTTGGACTTCTTAAACACGTGGTGCCCACTCTGTGTGAGGGAAGGAGGCCTGCCCAGCTTGACGTCCCAGCCCACTCTGAGGTGTGGGTTCATGTCCCCCCTCAGACTGTCCACAGCCTGGACACCGTCCGGATATCTATGGGTGTCAGCTGCGGCAGCCGCTGCCCACTCATCACCTCTCATGTTGCAGACACTCTTTTTTTAGGTAAGGAATAGCTGACAGCTTTGTTAAAACAAACAAAAATACTGCACCTCCTTAACTCGAGACCTCTATTAAACCAATTACATTAAGGAGACATTGTGGGGAAGTTTCTGGATGTTCAGAGTCACAATTTGCTGTTCACACAATCAATCTTTCTCTGGGAGGCAGCAAATATGGCTCGCCGGGACCACGGACTATGGCTTTACGAGCCAGAAGCAGTGAAAACGTCCAGAATCCAAAAGGCCTGGCTAAGCCAAGGGCATCTTTGGGGCACCGCTAGCAGGGGATCCAGGCAACGCCCCTCAGGGAACAAGGGCTGCAAGAGGTCGAGCTGCATTTTCCAGCAACACAGGGTGGGGCAAACGTAGGTTTACAGTTGTTCGCATGGGAAATACAATAATTGATAAATTATATAGGTTCTCTGTCCCGCATCCTCACAGCTGTAAACCTACTTTTGCCCACCCTGTGATACTGACATTCTGCGTGCCTTCAGATGGCTTTGGTTGTCTGTAGGCATCCTCTGCCTGCTGTCCCTCGGGAACATTTTTACTGTCTCAGGAAATCTGTGGATCTGCGGACTGAAGACTGCAAGGGAGTAGGTGTGAATCCGTGAATCATAAAACAAAGCGCAACCAATCCAAACAGCCACACACACACACAAATACCTGAGGTTATAAATGTGTTAATTAACTAGATGGGGGGAAACTCTTCCACAACATATACCTGTATCAATCGCCACTGTGTACGCTTTAAATATCTTACGATTTTGTCAATTATACTCAGAAAAGCTGAAAAAAAGAAGAGCAAAGGGATATTTTACCTACCTTTATTTTACAAATTCAGTTGCTTAAAAATAATCTTGAATAATGTCAGAAGAAACCCACACTCACTTGTGTTCAGTATATTTTTCTTATGTAATATTGTATTCCTCTTTTCCCCTTGTACATATACTAGTTTTAAGTGAAAAGATTATAGAATATTATGAACAATTATACACCAACAAATTCAATAACCTAGATGAAATTGATAAATTTCTAAAAACAGAATCTACCAAAACTGATCCATGAAGAAACAGAAAATTGAGCAGAGAGACCTCTAACTAGTTAGGAGATTAAATTAGTAATCACAATCTCCTAACAAAGCAAGAGCCAGGCCCATATGGCTTCACTGGTGAATTCTACCAAACACTGAAAGAAGAATTAACATCAATCTTCTTCAAATTGTTTCCAAAAATTGAAGAAAAGGGAGTACTTACTAACTCATTCTATGAGGCCAGCATTACCTTGATACCAAAGCCGTAATAGAAAACTGTGGGCTAGTATTCCTTATGAACATTAATGTAAAAATCCTCAACAAAATACTAGCTAACCGAACTCAGTAGCATATTAAAAAAACTTGTACACCGTGGCAAGTGGGACTGAGTCTGAAATGCAAGGATATGAGTTGATAATCAACATAATGAACCACCTTAACAGAATGACGAAAAAAAGATCATTTCGATAGATGTACAAAAAGCATTTGACAAAATGCAAAACTCTTTCATGATAAACAACACATAAAAAGAACTAGGAATGGAAAGGAACTATCTCAACATAACAAAGATCATATATGGAAAGCTACATCATAATACACATGCTACGTATCATACTACATACACGCCACCGCTGACACCAGACTCAGCGGTGAGCGACTCAAAGCTTTTCTCCCAAGACCAGGAAAAGGAGCAGGTTCCTGCTCTTGCCACTTCTATCCAATGCAGTACTAGAAGTTCTAGTTAGAGCAATTAGGCAAAAGGGGAAAAAAAAGGAAAATAAATAAATAAATAAATAAATAAAGGTATCCAAACTGGAAAGAAAAAATAACATTATTTGTTTGCAGACAACATGATCTTATATGTAGAGAATCCTAAAGATTTCACAAAAAACTCAGAATTAATAAACAAGTTAAGTAAACTTGCAGAGTACAAAAATTTATAAACAGAAATCAGTTACATTAACAATGAACAATACAAAAAAGAAATTAAGAAAATTATTTCATTTAGAATAGCATCGAAAAGAATAAAAAAGAGCCCTGGCTCAGTGGACTGAGTGCCAGCCTGCGAACCAAAAGGTCACCAGTTCAACTCCCAGTCAGGGCACATGCCTGGGTTGCAGGCCAGGTCCCCAGTGGGGTGTGTGTGAGAAGCAACCACATATTGGTGTTTCTCTCCCTCTCTTTCTCCTTCCCTTCCCCGCTCTCTAAAAATAAATAAATAAAGTCTTTAAAATAAAAATAATAATAAAAATAAAAACTGTAAAACACTGCTGAAAGAAATTAAAGAAGATCTAAAAAAATGGAAAGACATCCCACTCTACACATTTAATACAGGGGTGGGGAGGGGAGGGATACAAGAGGAGGGAGGAGCCATGACTTAGGTGTGCAGGCTACAGAGAGGATGGGGATGTGGGGATAAGGGAGCTGAGGAGTTCGGAGTGGGGGAGAAAGTGGGAGCATAGGGAGGGGAGGGTGACTGCAGGGGGAGGGAGGAAGGGGTGGAGGCAAGGCTGCTAGGAGAAGAAGGCATGCTTCCCCCTTGCCCTATCAGACTTCCTGGTTGCAAGGTCCCTAAAGTAGGCAGACTGGAAGGTCCATAGCACGCTCCAAGGGGCAGAGCTGGCACCCTCAGCAGAGCCCTGGAGCCCTCACTCACGGCCCTCTGCATAGGGGAGAGTGGGGCTGGGTGCCAGGTGCCCTGACCCCTGTACCTCCAGCTGTGTGCAGAAGAGACTCATTCTTACTACCAGAGCCATCCATGAGTCCTCCCTGAGGGTCCCAGAGACTCACCTCAGAGGTGATCATCTGCAGGAGTGTGATACCACCAGGCCTCCAACTCCCAAGGGGACTGGGTTGGGTGGGAGCCAAGGAAGTGCCCAGGACCAGGATTGAGGTTGGGGGAAGCAGAGGGGAAGGGGATGACCCCACCCTACTGTGCCATGACCACAGAGCTGGGGACCAGCCTGGCCTCCTGATCACTCACATTCCTCAGCACAGTCCAGGAGTGAGGTTACCTCACCCACACCTGCTGGGGCACCTGGGCTGCCGTGCCACATGAGGGGGCACAGGAGTGGGAGAGGTGTGCTGGCTCCCTGAACTGTGCCTTGGAGGGGGTCTGTCTCCCATGCAGGTCCCTGGGGTGGAGTGGACTCAATCTTAAGACAGCCCCAGCGCATGCACACACACATGCACAGTTGGACCTACCTGGACTGCAAGGTCAAGGCAACCCCAAGTTGTTTAAATATAGAAAAACAGCTCTGGGCACAAGATGTTTACCTCAGTGGCCCTGATGGGGAAGGAGTGCGGCAAACAGCATGAGCACCCACGGTGGAACGTGTTTCCTGAGCTCTGGGCTGCGGCAGCCTCTGCGCAAACCCCATGGGCACACCGGGGGCAACCTGTCTAGGGACATGTAGAGGCCCAAGGGGAAAGGGCCAGGGGGTCAGGGGAGAGGAATGGCAGGGCTGGCACAGTGAGGGGCACCCACTGTTTTGTGTTGGCAAAGCATCAACCCAGACGAGGCTGGGGAGGGGAAGGGATGTCACAGCCCCTGCAGCTTAGATGCGCCCATGCAGAAACCGCCTCCGTAGGAGCATAGGAAGGATCGCCAGTGCCAGGGTGGAGGGGTGTGGTAGGCGTTATTTCTTTTTCCTTCTTTTCTGGTTGTCTACAGTTTCTATAAACAAGTACATAGTGGTTTATAATTCATTAGAAAGGCAAAACAGGAGGCTCTGGTGCCACTGTCACTTAGAGTCTGTAGGTTGGTCCTGTGGCCTCTCCCTGGCTCTCAGCCCCTCGTGGGAGCCTGGTCCAGTGGGATTTAGGAGGCACCTCCATGGTATCACTGAGCCCATGGCCTTGACCCTGGGTCTGGGGTGACGAGAGGTGCTGAGAGGTGCTGAGAGGTGACAGGAGATGCTGATTTGTGAAGGGTGGGCCTTGCTGGGGCTGGACCCCTCTATTTATGCCATCCAGACTCTTCAGGGGTCCAGGCCTCAGTTTCCCTATCTATATACTCGTCGTCCCTTCCCCCGGCTTTGGGGCCCAGATCCCATGGGCCAGGAACGGCCACGGCCACAGGGAGGCCTTTCCCTCCAGGGCACAGAGCAAAAGCTTCCCGGGAGGATAGGTTTGGCAGCACCTCCACAGCCTCATTAGCTCACAAAATGCAGACAGCAGCAAGTACATTCAGAGGAATGAATGGCCTAATTAGGTTTTCGGGAGAGTAAAATATTTTGAAAAGAAAAAGTTTAACTAAAGGCATATTCGAAATACCAAACTCAACAACTGCAAACACCAACCTGGCAAGATGCACCATGGGGGCGGGGGCCTCCAGCTTCCCGACCAGGGCCCTGGGCAGCCTTCTCTGCGGGCGAGAGAAGCAGAGCTGCTGACTGCAGGTGCTCCAGCTGGGGGTCCTGTCGGGACAGGGGCACCCATGGCCTGGGGGAATAGAGGCCCCTCAGCAGCCTGATGGGCCAGGGGACTTCACAGGCAGCTCTCCAGAGGACAGTCCAAGAAGGGAGACAAAGCAGAACAAGTCCAGGGAATGGCTCAAAGCCAACTCTGGCCACACTGATGGTGAGAGGCCCTTGGGGAGGCCGTAAGAGAAGAGCACAGGGTGGGCATGGGCCAGGAGGAGAGTGATGGGGCTGGGGGGTGATGGGAAACACACGGAAACAGCCAACATGGGCTTGCAGGGGCTGCCCAGGGGGACCTGTGGGCAGGGCACGGCTGGCCTCACCAGGCTGGCCCAGAGGCACTGTCCCTGCCACCAGCTGTGAATCACCTGAGTGCAGTACGGCACAGCCAGGAGCTGGCACGGCATGCACACCAGAACTGCAGTGGCCGGCACGGAGCCCTTCACAAGGCCTGTGGGGCAAACAGAGCCAGGGCTTGAACCCAAGTTGTGCCATGTGTGTGTTCTTCCTCCTGCCTCACCTGAGACGCATGGGTTCGGGGGTGGGGAGGAGCTTGGAGCTGTGGTCTCAGCTTCTGTTTCTCCCATTGAGCCCCCCCTGGGAATGACCCCACAAGTCCAATCGCAGAGGCCCCTGGGTACCTGGCACATAACAGCCCACAAGTGAAAGGGCAGTCAGCCAGCCTGCACCAGGCTTTCTAGTCATGTGGGCAAGGTCCTTGAGTGGCAGGCAGATTGGCCAACCACCACACGAGTAACAGCCTCCGAGGCTAAGATACAAACAGGACACATGTGAGCACCTGGCCTGGTGGAGCTGCCCCCTGCAGCCACGAGGATGCCAAACCCATAACCCTTGAGGAAGAGGCCAGTTTACACCCCACAGCACGACAAAGCCGCCCAGGCAAAGGACACCACGAACGCTGTCACCGGGAGACCCATGCGCCTCACTGTAGGTTCAGGGGCTGTACCTGGCCATAGGTAGTACACAGCTGTCAAAGCCTGGATGTCTACAAAGGGACCCAGTCACCTTTGGGGCTTCTGAGGGGGCCCCACCATGGCAGGGGCCTGTTTGCAGTAATGAAGGGAGCTCAGAGGGGCTGCGAGCCCAGAACACAGAGAAAACAGAGCAGGATGTGCACGGGCCAGCACATGACACACTCCCACGCAGGGCAGGCTGGAGTGCTCCAGACAGCATGTGCCCAAGGTGAGTCCACAGAGGGAGGGGACCCGACAGGGCAGACTCAACGTGCCCCTGCAGAGTAAACATGCAGGAAGTCTGACTTCTGAGAACAAAGGCTGATCGTGGGAGGCCCGACCTGATCTCCTTAGCAATCCAGTGGGTGCTGGCCAAGGGCCAGGTGCCTGCCGGGGACACCGCACACCCGAGGACACATTATGCAATATTTCCAATTTACGGCGACAGAAAATATTAGTGAAGAAACAGTTCAGCATGCTCCCCCTCCCAGAAGCATGCCCATGACTTCCCTTTCCCCCTCTTCTTTCCCCACAGGCGTGCATCTCCGCAACTCTAAAGGACTCCATGAGACTTGCAACCAGGGGAGCGGTGGTCAGCAGCAGCTGGTCCTGGGCTCACCCCCTGATCTGTCCCCAAGGCCCGTATTCTCTGACTCTCCAGTGAGCTGACAGCAGCGCCCCCTTGGCTCACCTCTTTCCAGGGAGCCAAAGCAGCCCGCCTCGGCTCTCTCCTGCTGCTTCTTCTACCCTAAGCCCTTCCCTGTTTCATGGTCCCAGCTTTAATAAACATCCTCTCAAAATAAAAAAACAAGAAAAAAAGAAAGAAACAGTTCAGATACCTCACGTTGATGTCAAAACAAATTCTAGATGAATGAAATTGTGGATAGAAACACCCAAGTAGAAACACCTACAGGAAAACATCAATGTGGATTTATCTGGCTACATGCTAGGGAGGGCGATGCATAGAACAATGGAACAAGTAAATGAGGAAAAAATTCAACAGGTTCCACCACAAAATGTGAAAAATTTCCACACCATGCAAACCATCACAAACAATTAAAAGGCTGAAAAAAAATGGCAGCAGGCAGACAGACGAGGGAAGAACTCATACTTGGATGTGTAAAGACTCATATCAATGGCTAAGAAACACACCAAAACCCCAAGAAACCCTGGCTAGGGGCCAGGATTCACAGAAGTGCAGCCCTGCTCCGGAGAAAGGCCCAGTGGAGGGTGGGCTCTGAGAGGAGATTATCAGTGCAGGCGTGGCCGAGGTGCAGAGCACCCATGTCCCCAGGGCCTATCTTGCCTACACCCGACATCATCATCACCCTCCATGCTGCTTTCTGGCTTCCTTTTCTTTTTTTAAAAGGTTTTATTCACTTATTTTTAGAGGGGGAAGGAAGGGGAAAGAGAGAGAGAGAAACATCTATGCGAGAGAGAAGCTTCTTCCATTGGTTGTCTCTTGTATGTCCCCCAGCCGGGGACTGAACCCACAACGCAGACCTGTGCCTTGACCAGGAATCGAAGCAGTGACCTTTTGCTTTGTGGTACGAAGCCCAACCAACTGAGCTACACAGGTCAGGGCCAGCTCCCTCTTCTTGGCACCCTGATATTCCTCACCATCGTGCAATTTCAGAGTTGGCCATTCCTTTTTCTAGTCTGTTGCTGTGTCCTCAGCCAGGCTGGGGACTCCCCCAGGGCAGGGAGGGACCTAATGTGGTTCTAATGCCCAGCGTCCAATAAGAATCTCAGTGAGCTGGTGCTAAATGGCTGAAGGTGAGTATGGGGGACACATGGGTGCTTGCTATCAGCCCCCGTTCCAACTTCATCCCAAGGACCCTGCCTCATCCTCCTCTGATGTGGGCGGCGCCTTACCCCAGGGCCCAGCAGAAGAAGGAGCCCTTCACCAGGGCCCAGGTTCTGCTGCTCCATTTTTGACAGAGTCCCAGCCCAGAGCAAAGATGACACAAATACCACCACCTGTCCCACTAGTGCTTATGGCAGAGAAAAATAGTCAATCGCCACACTCAAGAAGGGCAGGACAGGGACAGGAGACACGAGGCAGGGAGAGGCAGAGCCGCCCAGAGAGGGCCTGAGAGAAACAGGGAGAAAACCAGGAGCAGGAGATAGGAAGGGAAAGACAGGGACAGGAAGAGTGCAAGCAAGGGCGGTGGCCGCGGCGAGAGTGGCAGGCAGCCTCCGTCAGGCCCAGTTATCGGAGCAGTCATTCTGTGTCTGGGGCCTGCCAACCTGCGGCCTGGTGGCCCATCAGGAGTTAAGGGGGCTGAGGGTCAGCCACCCGCCACCCTCACTCCCAGATGCCATGTCACCTGCGCCATAAGAAATGCCATGTCCTGAGTCCTGGATACAGCCTGAGCTTCTTTAACCCAATCCAGAGCCCCCGCATGGCCCACCAACCTGGCCATGGAGATGCTTGGCCAGACCTTAGTCCTCCCACACAGCCGGATGGCAGTGGATCGCCTGCTCCCACCAGCCCAGCTGGTGGCTTCCCACAGCTGAAGTCCCAGGGAACTGACAAGAAAAGAGCTGGGGGCCCCACGCCTCTCCTGTCATATAGCCCTCAGCCAAGGACACTCAGCATCTGGAGGCCTAAGGGCTCCTAAGTCTGTGGCTACTGCTTTCTCGCCACCACCTGAGCACAGACTGGGCCGGGTCCTCCACACTGGATGCTCAGTGACACAGAGGATCCACGGAGCTGGGCCAGCGGAGCCTCCTATGGAGACAGCACCCAGTGGGGTCAGGGCAGGGCCAGCCCTGGGCTAAGGACTGGGAGCCTACACTGGAAGGACAAGAGTGACTGGGGGCATCTTGACAAGCCATGGCCACTCTGTAAATGCCACCACCACAGCAAGCTCTGGCAGATGGGGGTGTCAGCAGGGCATACCTGCATACCATTCAGAGGGCCTTTGGGGACACAGGGACTCCTCAGCCCCCTGCCACACTTCCCGGCACCACGCCCCAGTCCCACTAGAGCTGTGATTCACAGAACCCACAACACGGAGAACACCCAAGGCCATGCGCAAGCACGTGGCATCCGGCAGTGAGCAGGGCAGTCAGACTAGTCAGTGGCTTGTTGTCCATGGCTGCTTTTGCTCTACAATGAGGACCAGTGTGGCCATGAGTGGCAGACCTCATGGCCGGCAGAGCTGAAACATTTACTTTCTGGCCCTGACAAAGCCTGTTGCTTGGCCTCAGCACCCTTCTCTTGGTGCTCTGTCATGTGGGCCCATTGCCTGTCCCCAACTGGTGGCTTTAGTGTCCCCTGGCAGCAGGGACCATCCTGAGCTAAGAGCAGAGCTGGGTGGGTGGTGCCAATGTCAGATACTGCTGTGGCAGACGTCCAGTCAAGGCGGGCAGAGAGCAGCCCAGCTAACACCCTGGTGAGCTGCCCCACTGCAGGTTCGTCCATCAAGCCAGATGTCTAACAGTGACCGCTGTCCACACTCAGGCCATCAGTGAATCCAAGCAGTGGTGGCAGGAGATCCCCATGTCCAGCTCTGTCCAGCCCAGAGGGCTGTGCCCACCCACGAGAGGCTGACTGGAAGCACACACCACCCAGAACCATGACCCATCCCTCTGCAGACCACACTAGCCCAGCCCATCAGGACATTCTGCTGTCCTATGTGAGGAGATGTTCCCAGGCCAAGCCCAGGTCACCTACCTGTCTCAAGGGGAGATCAGCATGTCCCAATACCCATTCTGCTGACTCCAGCTCCTGCAGGGAAATCAGAGGGCACTTCGTGAGGCTCACCTGCCAGGCTGTCTCTTTTAGATGTGGCCAGACTCCTGGCTAGGCACTGTCATCCCTGACCCCCAGGTCATCCCGGGGTGCTTCTGGCAAGCAGTTGTGGGCAGTCTTGTACCTACATGACTGGGACCATCACATTTGCAGTTTGCATCGGAAAACCACGGTCCCTTGTGTTTCTAATGCTGTTGACTATTCTTCAAAAGTGTGAATGTTGAGCCCTGACCGGTGTGGCTCTGTTGGTTGGGCATTGTCCTGTAAAGTGAAAGGTTACTGGTTCAATTCCCAGTCAGGGCACAGGCCTAGGTTGTGGGTTCCAGCCAGGGGCATGTATGAGAGGCAACTGATTGATGTTTTTCCCTCACATTGATGTTTCTCTCCCTCTCTTTCTCCCTCCCTTCCCCTTTCTCTAAAAATAAAGTTTTTTTTAAAAAAGTATGACTGCTGAGTTGTGGGTTGGTGATGACACCCATCCCCCTTCCAGAGGGCTGAGTGTGTGTCGTTGTGATAAACGGCCCACATAGGGTGTCACGACCCGCTAGGTGTCTCTTCCTCCTGCCCTGTTCCCCCTAACTGTGGGACAGACCACCAGACATTTTCTGAGGCTCCCTGAGGCCAGCCCAGCTCCCCAGTCCCCAGGTGCTAAAGCTACGGCCAAGTGCCCTTCACATGCCCACAGAAGTGGGGACGGAGGACCCACGTGGCCTCCTTCCTGTCTTGGCCAACAACCTAGGGGACACTTTTCCTCTTGTATTGAGCCTGGGGATTTTGCCAGAGAGTGTCTGTGTCATGAAAAGTAAAACCAGGGTGGCACAGACAGGGAGGGCGGGTCTGGGCCCCAGATGGGAGGCCATCTCCTAGGGGACATGGGTGATGGGAGCTCTCTTCCTCTGCTCTACAGTGTTTTCCAGATTGTTGCAGCCTCTGTCAAATCTTCCTTTGGGGTCCTCATCACAGCCCCCTTTTCAAGGGGAGGAGCTTCAGGTCGAGGGGATCATGGGGCTGGAGTCAGGGCCCTGCGGCCAGAGGCAGGGAAGAGGGGGACTCAAGCCGGGCTTGTATGCTGATGCACGAGCGTGCATGAGCAGGTGTGCCTGCTGACACCCTCCTGCCCACAGCCCAGGCACTGTTGCTCCTGTCCCGTGGTCTGAGGCTCAGGGGTCAGCTTTTGCTCAGAATGATATTTCTGGGACACCTTGGTTTGGGCTACGAGCAGACCTTGTCCCAGAGAACTGCGTGCCTCTTTAAAATCAGTCCTGATGAAAAGCCTCCTGAAGTGCTGGCTGGGCACCATCATCACACAGATGCTCGCTGAACACCTTGCATTGGCCAGATACCCCATTGCACAGGTGGGGAAGCTGGGTCTGGGCAAGGCAGCGCTGGGCCAGCACTTGAACTCAGGTCTTCCTGCTCCTTGGACTCCTCAACCCACCCACAGAGCCAGGAATGTGCAGTCACAAGAACAACGTGCTCCCTCTTCACAGGGGTCCTGCTAGGCCAAGAACTCCACAGATGCAGAGGAGGGCTAGCAGTAGACACTAGTGTGTGTGTGTGTGGGGGGTATCTGCAGGGCTGTGCAGGGGAGGGGTCTATGGAAGAGCTTCCAAGAGGTGGAGGGTGGAAGAAGAGTAATAGGAGGGCATGGAGGAGGCGTGGGTCTCCATCCTCAGGGACCCCTTGTCACAGCAGTGCTGATTCGGTCAGGGCAGGGCAGAGCCTGACAGGAGTCCTAGAGCAGTGGACAGATGGACAGACAAACAGAAGAGATATGAAGGTAGAACCAGTGATGGGATTTGTGATGAGAGAGCAGGGGGGTACCTGTTGTGGGGAGTCCTTCTCACCACCCCTTCAGGGCTGGTCTGCTGGCTCTAGGGTCACCTGCCAAGCCAAGGACTACATTGTGCCAAGGGCCCTGGGGTCGAGGGAGTGACCATACTCACCCCCAGCCTTGGGAAAGCCTGCTGTATCTTTGAGGCAGGAGCTCAGGCCAGCCTGCAAGGGCTAGCCTGCAAGATCCAGAAAAGCAAGCCATGGACCCACAGATATTGACAACAAGAGGCAGCTCTCATGGGCACAGACGGAGTCCAGAGGAAGAATGGGGCTAGGGCTGGGAAGGCCGGGCAGGTGGCTTGGGGCCATGGTGGGGGGGATGGGGGTGGGAGTGGGGAGCTCAGGTGAGGGCCCAGCAGGCCTGCCTGGGTGCTCGTTTTGCACCAGAGCCTTGAGTCCTGCTGCACCATGGAGAACCCTGATGAACTCTCCCAAGCCGCTGGTCACTCTGGTAACTTGGTGCCTGCTAAACAGGCACCCACTTTGGCTGCACCCTTTTGCTTTATAGACAAAGACACTGAGACAAAAAGAGGCACAGCCCCTCCCTGAGCAGCTCACTTGGAGTCCTTGCCTGGACCCCTTGGTGATGTCAGGGCTGGCCTATGGAAGCAGTGAGGTGTCTGGGGCAGGCAGCTGAGGCGTCCTCACTCTCAGGGCTGTGCAGGTGCAGGGCCCAGCCTTTACTGTGTTTGCCTGAGCTGGTGCTCAGCCACCCGCCATCCAGACCTATGGTCTCTCCTGCCTGCACCAAAGGTGCTGAGGGGCTCTGAGGGATACCGAGGGGCCCTGTTCCAGGGATCTTTGCTCCTCTTCAACTGTGCACCCAGAACAGGCAACCTGGAGAAAGAGGAGCTCTGGCCTCCCTACGAGGTGCCTCACGAAAAGTCCTGGGTGGAGCCAGCCTTGCCTGCCATGGTGGTCCTGGGTGCCCTCTGGTGGCCTCACTCAGCTTGCTGCAGCTTTGCTCCAGAGGCTGCTGGACCCTCAGGGTCCACTGGAACAGCAGGAAGGCCTATTCCTGGCCCAGGTCGGGGCAGGGGAAAGCGGGGAACCGTACAGGTGATGTAGTTGCCCACCAGCTCTGGGCTCATCTTCTGGCCTGTGAAATAGGTCAGGATGTGCAGCCCTCCCTGTGGGGAAGGCCCATGAAGGGATTCCTGACCCTGTGTACCCCCTCTGGTTACTCTCCAATTCAGGGGCTCCGGAGGAATGGCCCAAGACCTTGTCCTGATCTTGATGGAAGCCAGCAGCAAAGGAAGAGATGACTTCCCCCCACTTGAGCCCTCTCAAGGCTTAAGTTCCCAGAACCCCTTGTGCCCCTCCAACCCCACCCTGACATTCCCCACTTGCCCTCAGAGCCCCCACTGTCCTTCCCTGGTCCTCTACCCCAGGTCTGCCCCCTCCCTCTCCTTCTGAAGTCAGGCCAGGCCAAGGGCAGTTGCTAGGGGCTGGTTAAGGCTCTGACATGCCTGGTGTCCTTGTTCCGCTGCCCCTCCACCCAGCTATGCCTCAGTTCCTGGCTCCTCTTGGAGGCAAAGGATCCTGCTGCTCATGCCCTCCAAGCCTGTCTCTTGGGGTAAAGGAGGCACAATGAACACATCATAAATTTTTATACAACAAAAACAGGAATGGATAGATGCAGAGGGATCTTGGGCTAGAGAGAGACCTGAGGGGTGACCTCTGGAAGGGGCACCATGCAGTCCAGATGTGGCAGGAGGTGGGGGGCAGCTCTAATTTAGTAGGACTGAGGGCTGGGGGCTGGACCCGGTTCTCCCTGGAGGGACTTGGTCATCAGACACTGGTGTCCTGTAGAAAAGCCAGTGAGGAAGAACAGGGTGGGTCTAGCTCAGCTGTACTCATGTGACCCTTCTCCTCAGGGCAGGCCCAGAGTCCCAAGCACAGAGAGCTGTGCCCAGCTCTGTGCTAGACTCTGGCAGACCACAGACGTGCAGGGATGACAGGGGACAGACAGAGTACAATGGGTGGGATAGTGCGAGGCTGGGAGAAAGTACACCTTCTGGATTCATGGCCACACACTGTGGCCACACCCAAGTCCTGGACCACCTGCTCAGAAACTGACTGGCCACGGCCCAGCATACTGGGCAGAGCGCTCTGACTGTCCCTGTGTCCAGCACCATCCCAGAGACACAGTGAGCACAGGACAGGCAGGACTTGCTCAGGACAGGCGGACCTCTGGTGGCAGCCTGGGTCTGGGAAAGGAGGCGGAAAGCGTGGAGGGCTCCCAGGGTGCCCCTGGTGCTGCCTTTATCAGGCAGGTTGCTCCCACAGGTACTAAGCTGCTCATCCCCTGAGCACCTGAGTTTGTAAGTCATGACCTGGTGTGCGTCCTGCACAGTGACATGGGTGACAAGGGAAGGGGGCACGAGCAAGAGGTAATCACCTGAGATTATATTAAGAATCTATCATAAAGGATCAAACCCCACTAGGTGAGTTACTCTCTTAACCTTGTTTTTAAGCACGTCTGGGTCTAAAGTGAATGGGAACAACAGCGATACACTCTGCATAGGTTAGAAACGGTGATTTGTTGTAAGTACCCAACATTTAATTATTTAGTGATTAAAGGAAGGCTGGGGATCCCAGGCTGCCCACCCATGGCGACACCTCAAGCGAACCCGGACTGAGTAGCATTCCGAGTGGGGAAGACGCTGTTTCGCTAGGGGCCCGGTGTCCCACCGAGGCAGCACAGGGGAAAGTGGGTGTGAAAGGTAGGAACCCTAGGTCGGGGCACCGCGGAGGGACCCCCGGGACGCGCCCCCTCCCTTGTCCTCTAGGCGGCAGAAGTCACAAGGTGCAGAGACAGCCCCTTGGCTCCACTGTGCCCGGTCCTTCCCAGCGGCGAAACGCCCCAGGAAAGTTCCCCGACCCCACCGCCCCTCCAGCGGTTCGAAAGTTTCTGTGGTTGCACAGCCCTGGCTACAAGGCGCCTGGTGTGGCGCGATGCAGGAGCCCAGGCCAGTCGGGCAGGGCCCAGAGGCCACGCACAAAAGGCCCACCGGTCGAGGGTCTAGCGCTCCGTGGCGCGGAGGAGGAGCGTGTGGGGCGGCTCTCCGTTCGATACCCAGCCCGGATCCCCGCCCAGACTCCAAGCCAAAGACGCCGCCTCGACCCGGCCCCTGCCAAGCCCACACCTGCAGTTCTAACCCCCGGCTTCCAGCGGCCCCGCCCTCCGGCCCCAGCCTACCTGGAGCGCGGCGTGGGCGGCTCCGCAGCCAGGCCCCCGCCCCCAGACGAGCGTCCCCGGGTCCCCGAGCGCTCAGGATGCGGCAACCCCAGGGCGCGCTGCAGGTGGCCTTTCAAGGGGCCCTGGATTAGACCCGTGCGGGTGCTGACCCTCCTGGGCCCAGCGAGCAGCTCCCGGGCCAGCCCTCGCGCCCCTCCAGTGGCCCGTGCGCAAAGCGGACCTGGCCAGATACTCGGCTCTCCGTCCCGCCCCATCCACCCTTAAATTTTCCCATTGGTCGGGAGGCCCAGCGCGGCCTGGCAACCGGCGTCGATTGGCCGGGCTCGGGGAGACACCAGCTTGCCATTGGGCCACATGGGTGTCTGTCTCGACTGACACCGGCCCCCTTATACAGCGGCGGAGGCCGGGCACCTGCCTGGACTGCTGCTGCAGCAGCGGCCTTCCCTCCCTCCCCGCCTTCGAGGACGTCCCGGGACCGTCCAGCCCCCCGCGGAGTCTGGCAGAACTAACGCCCCTTCCCATGACTCCGGTCGCGTTGTCCCTCTCATTACCCCCCCCTCCCCCACTTCGGAGGTATCCTTCACTAGCATCTGCTGTTCGCCTGGAGCAGCGCGCATCGTCTTCCTTTCCACATCAAATTGTATTCCTCACACAAACCGTGAGGGAGAGTTCTGCTCTCATCCCATTTTGCAGATGGGAATGTGAGACTCAGTTTTCACTTGCTTTAGGTCCCTGGGACTCAAACCTAATCCTTCTGATACTTGGGCCTGGGCTCCCTCACCCTCACAGCCCCAGGGTTCCCACAGCAGAGGTGGGGTGCAGCCTTGGCTCCGGGAGGCTGTGGCGGGTGAGGGCCTGCAGGGTTTCAAGGGTAGGAAGGGACCCCTTGGTGAACAAGGGTTTCCATCTACCATCAGGTCTGAATCCACAGACACCAACCTGCAGGGCACCACCCTCCCTCACGTTTCTTATCCCCCCACCATAGATCTGGACCTGGAGAGGAAGAATTTGTGTCTTTATCACCCCCCTTCCTGGTGTCCCATTTCCTCCACTCTTCCCTGGGGTCACAGAGGAACATCATGGGGTTCAGCCACCCAGGCTGAGTTCAGCAAAGGTTGTATTTCCCCTGCCAGGTGAAGAGCAGCCACTTGGTCCCTGCAACACACGGCATACATGTGACCATGAATGGGACTGTAATCCTAGGCCAACTCCACTTACCTTTGTGGTGTGGGTGGTACCAGTGGGGATATTGCTCCCCGGGAATGATTTCAGGGGGTTCGTGAAATGGCCCCTTGACCAGTTATCCTGGCTCATTCTTGGTCCTAAGCTTTTCCTGTCCTGGTTGCGCCTGGAGATGATCAAAACCTCAGCTCACCGTATTCCCCACAGCCACCCAGGGAGCCACACTGCCCACAGCACTGCTAATGGGGGGGGGGACTAGGCATTCATGTCTTATCCACCATGTCAGGGGCCAGAGTGTTCACCCAATAGTTTCTTGGTCGGAACAAAGAAAGGGAAATGCCTTGGGGCTAGAGCTCACCACTGGTACCACCACTGGGGCCCCATGTGCTTTGGCATACAAAGCAAACTGATCCCAGCAGCCTTTCAGAGCCAAGCAGCCACCACCAATCAACTGGAGTTGGCACTTGAGGTGATGGCCATTTGGCACCCTGGTATAGGGACATGGCTTAAAGCTCTGGGCAGGCAGAATGAAGTGTCCTCCTCTGGAACACAAAAGCCCCATGTAGCAAGACAGCTCTTGTCCCATGGAACCACACCATCAGTGACACTCTGGCCTAGATTAGTACTCCCCAAGAGCATTGGGCCCTGGTCCTCCTGGATCCCCTCTTCTTGCAGTGACTTTGTGGTCCAGCATTGCTCCTTCCCCACACACTTGCCACTGGTGGCAACAGGGACTAGACAACCTCAGCTGAGACTGTGCATCTAAATCAGCCCAAGCAGTCACCTCTCCCCCTAGTTCCTGATGGGGTTCCAGACACCCGTCTGCCCCTGAGCCACTGTCTGGCAGTGGCTCACCATGACCCAGGCTGCAGGTGGGGGTCAGAAGGTCACAGAGCAGGAGAGATGGCGTCCACTACTCCCTCTCTGCCACGGGGACCAGGACCCAGTCTCCTCTCTATCTCCCACTCTTTCGACTCAGCCAATGGCCCGCTCTGTAGGGATATCCCTGGAGCACGTGAGGAAAGCTACAGGGAGGAAAAAGCTTCAGCTGGATGTCAGGAAGAACTTTCCACAGTTGCAGATATTCAGACACCAAAAGCATGGCCATACAAAGGAGTGAGCTCCCTGTCTGAGGCAATGGGATGGCAGTGAGCCCGTTGTGGCCTTGAGACCCCAGGGCTCAGATGCCCACCTCAACCCATCTGATTGGTTTTCCCTGCTTCCTAGCACCAAATGTCATCCAGACTGGAGTCAGTGGTAACGGAACCAGGAAGGGAGACTGTGTGTCTTGCTGGGTCTGCCACCTGCCCACCTGCTGGCCATGAGTCCTTTGGCATCTGAAGTCCTCTGTTCCCATGCTGGCAAAGGGCCTCTGTTGCGTTCCAGAAGGAACACAGATGAGATGGTGAGAGTGGTGTGCTACGGGTCTTCAGGGGTGTCCTGCAGCTTTGGGTTTGACTCTTGCCTTTGCTGATTACAAGCCAGGCCCTTCCCCTTTCTGAGCTCCAGTCTTCCACAGGGCTTCAGCATTCTGAGTCAGGATCAAGGTCTTCAGTGCCAGGCTGTGGAGCTATCTAGCCACTGCCACTTGCAACTTTTTTTTTAACTTCAAGCAAGCTGCTTAACTGCTCTGAGTCCTGGTGTCTGCATCTGTAAAATAGCATGAATGAAATCTGTGTACTGAAACACAAGGTTTAGAGTGCTTAGCACATTGTTATTATCCTTAATATAACTGTCCTTCTTGTCATAGTTTGCATGGTGTCCACTTTGGAGCAAGCCGCCCTGGGCCTCTGATTCTCCACTTTCCCTACACTCAGGCCCCAGACAGTGGGGACAGAGAGCCCAGTGAATGCCTCTGTCCAGTTGGGAAGGCCCCAGTCAGTGCCCTTTCCTGGCCACTTGCTCACTGACTCAACGAGTACAGATCAGGATGGGCCGGCCCTTCATCCTTAGGGCCTGGACCTGTAAAACAGCCTCCAGGTGGGCTCAAAGGCTACGGTGGCTGGATGGGGCTGGAATGCCTGGTCCAGGGTCGGTGCTGAATATGGCAGGGATGTTAGGGTATCAGGCTTGCAGCGGAGAGGACGACCAGGTTCAGAGGCCCAGATTAGATAGTCTCAGGGAGGCAAGGACCCGACCTGAGGGGCGGGTCCGGAAGTGAGCATCCCTTTAGGGCTTCCAGAGAAGCAAGGGCCTCTAGGTGGGTAGGTGACCGGTAGCGTGGGGAGCTTAGAGCGCGGCGCTGACGGGTCTCGAAGGCATGAACTCGGGGGCGGCTGCGACTTCCCGCGGGAGTCCCCAGGGCCGGGGTCCGGAGAAGGTTGAGACGGCCGCGGGGGTCATAGGACCCCCGACACGAGCTCAGCCCCGAAGCTTGGCGCAGCTCGGGGGGCGGGGCGCCGGGAGGGCTGCAGCTCCCGAGCGACAACGCTGGTAGCCAACCGTATCCCAGGTTATAGAGCGCTGCCCCGCCCCAATCCAGGAAGCCCAATAGCGAGCAAGCAGACGGCATCAGGGGCGGGACCTGGGCGGTGGCGGCGGCGCGCGGACGCGGCACCCGGAAGTCGGCGGTGGCGGAGGCGGTGAGTGCGCGGCTGGCTACCTCGGCTGGTGGACTCTACTCCCCGAGGGGCCGGCCGGGGCTCGGGGGCCCGGGGGTGTGGAGGCGCGGGGCTCTGGGGGCGTAGGAGGGAAGGGGCAGGGTCCCACCTCCCCCTGCCTCAGTTTCCACTTTCTGAGGCGTGAATTGGAAATCTAGCGGCCGTGCCCCGGGAGACCAAACCTACTCCGGCCGACTGAGGTCCCCACGCGTTACTGGAAGACGTTTCTAGTGATCCCTGCTCGCCCGGATGGGGTGGTTGGTGGGGGGAGCCCACTGGCAGGCAGGGCTGGTCTCACTGCAGGGAAGTAGAGACTGGCGGTGCTGGGAGTTGCGTGGTGGCTGCAGGGTGGGTGGGTCACGGTGTCGGTCACCAATGGAACCCTGAGTCACGCTGCTGCCTCCCTGCGTCCTGCTGCAGGGGCAGCCGGGTGACGGCTAATCTATGTCGGAGTAGGCAGCAAATGCTGGGTTATTCCTATGCCTGGAGAAGACCTTCCTGGGGTGACTCAGGTAGTGAAACCCTTCCTCCAGGGCATTGGGGTGGGGGCTGGGTAGGGCTGCCCCCAGGGCAAATTCTGGCTCATTTGCTAGCCTTTGAGACCCCTTGCCTCACCCCAGCACCTTCTATGTTTCCAGGCTTCATTCTGGGCCACAGGTAGAGGGAACCTTCTGCCCTTGGACCAGTCCCTGAGCCTCAGGCCACCATTCTTTTGCAAATAAGTCACATGCTCGGTACAGGCCTGACTTGTCCTCCTGCTCCAGACTTGCTGACCACTGTTTTGCTGCTGCTGTCTGGGCTCAGTGCCCTCTTCCTTGAGGCAGATATGACGGGACAGCTACGAGGAGTGTTTCCAGCTGGTAGTGCTTTGGAAGTGCTTTCTCACACTTGCTTGATTGTCCTTTGGGAACCTTTGGTCCCCTGGGCAAACTTTTGGGGCAAGCGTTTATTGGCCAAACACCGTTCACAGTGAAGAAAACTCAGACTGAGGGGTAAATGGTGTTCCCAAGGTCACTCAGAGCCAGGGCTGGCTCCTAGTGCCTCTGCTCCTTCTGGGTCTCTCTCCCAGGAGTCTTCCTGTATCAGGTGACCTGTCAGGTGGATTGGTGGCAACTGGAGAGGATGGCTGTGTTGTGTTGGCAGATGGACACAGTGGAGCCTCTAGCCTCCTCCGACCCCCCTCTCCAGGATCCCAGTGTTCCCGGGGGGCAGAGTGGATTGCTTTGGTACTCCCACCCGCAGGCCCCTGACCATTTACCCCAGTCCTGTAGCTTTGTGTTACGTTGTGTCCACAGACCGCAGGCCCTTCAGACCAGGCTGCTGTCTGCTCCGATGTGTGGTGATGACAGTCCTTCTCTGAATGAAAGCAACAGGCCATCCCTTCTGCCTGGCTGCTCAGCCCCTGAGCTGTTGTGATTGCCTCATGTTTCCTTTATGTCATTATGTGAGGGCTGTCATTTTGGTTATGTTTCCCTGTGGGTGTTACCATGTGCTGTGTTCTCGGACTTGGCCTCCAGATGAGAGGGCGGGCTCTCTGAAGGCACTCTCTGGTGCTGCTGAGGACCGCTGTGGCGATGAGGTGAGGGGACCCCAGAGCCTGTGTGGAGAGACGTGGGAGGGAGACTGGGAGGCTTCTAGAGGTGGGGCCACACTGACACTGACACTCTGGATGTGTGAGAACAGGGCCCGCCCTTTGCTGACACGTTGGTCTGCATGTGAGGACAGCATTGCAGAGCCTGGCATTTCTGGGTCTGGACCATGGGCTTTGTGATGGGTTCCACGAAAATAAGATCTGCCAGAACCACTGGGCTGCCCTCTTAGGTTTTCTGTGCAGCTTTTTTCCTTCTCTCTCAACTTCCTTTCCTATTGCAAAAATAATATGTGTGAACTTCAAAGTACCGAAGGCTGATCTCCATCTCCTGGTGACTGCTGCCATGTGGGGCTCATCCTGCGAGGTCTTCTGCGCCATGCCAGCTTTAGGTGCTTGTTTTCATCCCCTTTTCAGGGGTTCGTGGGAAGGTGGCCCTTCCCCTTTGTTAACATGCAGGTTGCAAGGGCCACTGTGAGGATGGGCTGGCCTGTGCGGGAGCCGAGTGTTCCTGCCAGGAAGGGCTGAGGTGCAGGGGCCTCCTCGTGACAGCAGCTTTCCTTAGTTCTCACTGTTGCCCCCTCATTTGTGCTGCTCCTTTGAACTGTGAAGGGACAATGACACTTGGTGTGAGGCTGAACTAGCGTTCCTAAAACATCTCAGAGATCTTAGGAGAGAGTATCACTATAGAGAATTTGTCATGGTGAAATGCCACTTAACAGTCAGAAGAGCAAAACAGAGATCGAGGAGTCTTCATTCGCTGAGCAGTGGGTGGAGCACTGCAGTGGGCCGGCTGCTTAGGATATTTACAGACGTCAGGGCTTTCTTAGCCAAGGCCGGGAACAGCGACACTGTGTTCCCATGTGTGTTTACCTCTCTGTGGCAGCCGCTGGGAGGACTTTAGGCGTCATGTGAAAAGAGCAGCTCAGGCTTTCCAGCTCCGCCCCTGGGAGCTGTTACAGGGTGGGGACGAGGTGCAGGGTGAGAGGAGGTGCCTGGCTGCAGCCCTCCTGTGTGAGGCCTGAGGGATCCCGTGCTGCTCTACATGGCTCCTCGACACTGGATGGACAGACTGACTAGACTTACAAATGTATTTCCAAATGTGTGAAGTGCTTGGCGTAATGAAATGGGACCTGACTCTAGGACCAGTTAACCTCTGTCCAGAGTCAGCGCGGGCAGCTGGGTAGGACACTGATTTTTTTTTTATTAAAGCTTTTATTTGTTTTTTAGAGAGAGGGGAAGGAAGGGAGAAAGAGAGGGAGAGAAATATTTATTGGTTGCCTCTCAACTGGGGACCTGGCCTGCAACCCAGGCATGTGCCCTGACTAGAAATCGAACTGGCGGCCTTTTGGTTCACAGGCCAGCACTCAACCCACTAAGCCACACCAGCCAGGGCATAGGACACTGCTTTGATGTGAATAGGGAGCCTCACTTTCCTGAGTGTCTGGGCCCCCTTGGCTCTGTGTGGTTAAAAGTAGCACTCCTGTCGTTCACTGCTGCATTCTGACCTGGCATCTCCCCACCCCCTAGATGCCCTGTTTGCCTTATTAGTTGACAAACGGAAGTGATCCTGTTGAGGGCACAGATCCCCCTTGCCCCTCTGCCCCAGTGGCCAGGTGTGGCTTTGACGCAAGCTCAGGTGGGTGGCGTGGTTGTGCAGGACTCACAACAGCCCAGCAGTGCTCGGTCCCTGTTTTGAGGCATTTTGAGCCAGGGCTGAGTCTGTTCTTGTCCACTTTTCTGTGAACAGCCTTACCTTCTGGACTTGTCTGTTTCACCCCATCCCCCCACCCAGAGAAACATCTCGAAGCCAGTGGGGAAGGAGGGCGGGTCTGTCCACTTGCTTCACATGGGCAGCTTTGGATGGTGGACGATCCATCTTACTTCCCTGACGTCAAAACCACATACGTTGCGTGTGTCTAGCTCTGTGGATGGGGCACTGAGCCCAGCCTCTCAGTCGCCGTCTCTGTGAGGGTGTGGAGACCATCGCCAGTACACAGATGTCTCCCTCGTGCCCACTAGTATCCTGCAGACCAGCTGCCACCGTGCATGGATGTGCTCTCGGGGCGGCTTTTGGTTCCGGGCTGCAGACTTCCTCAAGTGTGTTGCTTCATGGGCAGAGGCACTGGTGTGGCCGGCAGGGGTAGGGCATCGCACGCTCCATCAGAGTTTTAGAAGACTGTGTGAGTGGCCAAAAGGGAGACTTGCCCTCCAGACGCCAGAGTGCTGAGAGGCCTGCTGACTCATGCAGGGCCCTGAGGGGCTGTGTGATTGGGTGTTCAGGTGCGATGAGGTTGGACAGACTGGATGCCCAGGAGACGGGGAAGCATGGGAGCCCATCCCTCACGCCACCCACGCGGGCAGACCCTGCGCAGATCTGAGAACTAAACAGAAATACAACCGGGCAAGGATGTCAAGAAAGGGGCTCTTGTTTTGGGACAGAAAGGGCGACCACTGTACAGGAAAGATGGGAAAATTCACTATAAAATAGTAGACTTCAAAATAAATTGGATCCTTTTATTGCTATTTATTAATTTTAGAGAGACAGAGGAACACTGATTTGTTGTTCCACTTATTTATGCGTTCATTGGTTGACTCTTGTATGTGCCCTCACCGGGGATTGAACCCATAGCCCTGATGTATTGCTCTAACCAACTGAGCTACCTGGCCAGGGCAATAATAAGACATTCTGATAGGCAACGTCACGGGCAAGGCTGCAGTGCAGGGGACAGACTGGGAGAAAACGTCTGTGGCTCGTGGAGCATGCAGGGCATGCCTGTCCGCACCACATCAACTGCGCTGAGGTTAGTGCGGCGGAGGCCCAGATTCAGTATCCAGATCAGTGGTTCACGGACATGGCGGGTGGGGACAAGACATGCGGGTACTAGAGGATGCCAAGGAAGCTGGTGAGAGCATTACCTGCCACGTCAGCAGGGTGACTCGTGGCAGGTTCCACCCAGGGGTGGAGGGGGGTGGTACTAGACTGGCACCGGATGTTTGAAGGGAGTTGGATCCTGTGTGCTCACCTGAGAGCCTCAGCCTCCTGCGTCACTGCCCTAGGAAGGTCCTCTGCCCATTTGCAGAACTTGTGCACAGGACTCCACCCCCCAGGAAAGCTGGGCTACAGTAAGCAGGCTGAGGATACCACCCCTTGGTGAGGATGGACCTGCACAGCCAGTCATGGGGAAGACAGGCAACCAAATCATGCCTGTGTGATGACGCGATGCACCCATACTTTGCAGAGGAAGATGTGGCAGCACACAGCTGACCGGAGTGGGGGCTTTTGCTGGAGGCACACAGTTGGAAAATTTCCAGATGAGAGTGTGTTCCTGGGTGACCTGGGAGTGGGAACCACAACCATAGGCCCTGCCGGGCCCCAGGAGCTGCTGGTTGTGGCAGCAGGAGGTGTGGAGCCTCGTGCTTGGGGACAGAGAGGCTGAACTGGGTGGGCCGATGAGCCTGCAGCGGGTATGTGAGAATGGGTGGGCCGGGAGGAAAGGGAAGGGAGAAGCCCTTGGTGCAAATGCTGGAGGAGGTGGTGCTGGTAGGCACTGGGTGGGTGGTGGCAGTCAGTTTGAGATGCTGATAGCCCCTGGGCGGGGTGCGGTGGGCAGCCAGGTGGGGTCTGGAGAGGGGTGCGTGACCACCCCCAGCAGTACTGAGGTCTGCTAGTCACCCTGCTGGGTCCTTGTCCATCTGGGCTGGCAGTGACAACGAGGCCTGGTCAGTGGCCCTCAGGCCCCTCTTGCCTCCTCTCCCTGTGGCCTCCGTGAGCTCGATGGCCTGCCCTGCCTTTCACCCGCCTGCCTCTGTGCCAGGTGTGGAGGCCAGGGCAGCAGATCCTCACTGTTGGTCAGCAGGCTGTGGGCCAGTCCACAGGGTGCCAGGTCTTGTCCCCGTGGCCCTTGCCTGAGCCGCTGCAGTCATTGCCACATTTCTTGGCGAGTTACTCTGACCTGCCTTTGGCCAGGCCTGTCAGCCTGTGTCATTTTCTTGTGCTCTTGTTAGTGCCACACGGAGTGAGGTTGGAAGCTTGACTCACTGAAGAGCTTGATCCTTCTGACAGGCAGTTTACCGGCTCCATGTGGCTGTTGGGAACAGCCCTGTTGGTCCTCTGGCAGGCAGGGGAGGAGGAAGGAGGAGGCGGCAGCCGGAGGGGGCGATTCAGAGGCAGTGGGTGAGCAGCAGGACTCAGCGGGCCAGGAGAACTCTCAAAAGCGCTATCAGCAGATGGGCCGCGAGTGCCTAGAAAGCTCCTGTGCTTTGCAGCCAGTGCCAGCGCATTAAGAATAACTGGTGCCAAATCTGTGACCCATCCTTCCTGTGCTTTGGAATTGCCAGGCAGTTAGACAGGGGAAAGCCAGACTCGCTGAGCTGTGATCTGGGGAGACTTCAGCTGCCTTACGCAGAGAGGCTGGGAAGCTCTTGGCTTTGATTTCAAGAAGATGCTTTCCTTTTGCTTCATGCTTCACAGGTCCTTCCTCCAGGGGCTCAGGTGTGCCCAGAGATTCCAGGTGTACGTGGGAAGTGCTAGCCTTGCTCTGCACATGTGAATCTGTCCGGGCTGCAGGTGGGAGGACCGGGCAGAGATGCACGCTCAGGCTGTTGGAGGGCACCCCAGGGGTAATCGTGTTTTCTTAGCCATGTCTAGGCAGGCCAAGGTCACAGCGGGAGCCTCAGGCTGAGTGACTGGTGAGCAGCAGTGAGTGGGCAGCTGTGAGGTGTGGGTACACTGGTCTCATCTGTGCCTGTGCAGCCTCGTGTACCTACCCAGCCTGAATTGCAATTCCTGGGCCGGGGACTTTTGTCACCATCTCAGTTGTCGCAGGGAATGAGCTTCCGGAGCTGCAGTCTTCCTGGTCTAGGCAGGACTTCATGCTGCTCTCTATTCAGTTCCAGAAAAGTCCTGGGTAGTTTGTTCTAGCAGAGTTGTCACTCGGCCAAGCTCACAGAGGTCAGTGTTTTATGTGGAATTGTGGTGATTACAAAAATTGCCTGGCTGCAGCTGGGAGAGTCCAAGTCACTGTGAGTCATGGAGCGTGGCTTTGCAAAGCAACCATGGTGAGGATGCTCCAGAGGCATGGGGGACCCCTGACGCCAGCCTCCTCCCTAGCGGGACCAGCCCCTGGCTGAGAACAGCCCAGGCCACAGTGAGCATGGAGGGACATGCTTCCTGCAACGGAGATGGCACCTCTCCATGGCCGGCTCTGCCATCCGCTGCTGTGCAGGGCTGTGCAGGGCTGTGCAGGGCTGCGCTGGAGTCCCAGGCACTTGGCAGGATGTTTGGCCGCCTCCAGGGCTCCACCCTCTAGCTCTTCGTGTGGTCCCTCCAGACTGCTGCCCACATAACTCCCCTGCTCAGCCTGGGCCACTCTCTGGGGTCTTCCATCCCTGCAGACCGGTCCCCCTGAGTGAGGCAGTTGTAAAACTGCACCTCTAGGGGGACCACACGTGGACACAGTGACTTTCCACCGTGGCTGGGATGGAGCTGGCTGCCCATCACTGGCTTCCCCAGGGGCTTCTCATGCCCTGGGGAGGGAGAACAGTGGGGCCCATGCAGGAGGCGTGCTGGCTTCCCAGGGCTTCCACGATGACACTGGGTGAAGCGGCCGTGGCTTTGCCAGGGCGGTGTGGACGTGTAGGCCCAGTGCCAGGGTGTCCTGGCCTTCTAGGCGGCTGCCTGGGAGCAGAGGTGAGGTCAGAGAGGCCCACTTGACCGCAGCACCCCATGTGTGCCTGCTCCTTCACCCCTTGTGCAGCCCGTAGGTACCCCTCCAATGAGCTTCTTGGGTGACGTCAAGCTGAGCTTTCAGTGAGGGGACATCATGCCTATAAAGTAACTGGCATGGGAAGGGGTTCCCCAGCTTCCCCTCCCTTGCTCTGTGGCACCCAGTGCCCAGCCTCCTCTGACTCAGTGTGTCACTGGCCAGAGAGCCAAGCTCTGTGGGACCCTCCTCCCTGCACCCTGTGTTCCCTGACTGCTGTCTTGGTTGCATGGAGGCCAAGTGAGGGCGAGTGAGGGAAAGCAGAGGGTGGGCCTGGGACGGCTCTTGCCTGCTGTCCAGAGGCTCGGTGAGTGTGCACGTTGTGGTCGTGGCCTCTTCGGCGTGCTGGGGCAGGCAGCACCCTGGGCACGGGACTTGGAGCTGGGACGTGGCTTCCTGCATTGCTTAGACGCCCGCCTTAAGGCCTGTGGTGGAGCTCCTGGTCAGATCCTATGGGACTCTTCTGCCTGCCTTTTCTATGGCTGTGGGCTGGGTCTGGCTGCCCTCCCCCCAGGGGTAACCCCAGCACCTGCATAGCCCTTACTTCTCGGGCCTCTATGGATATTCCCCTGGACCTGCGCCTATGTGCCGAGCCACAGGTGGAGGTGGGGACAGGTTGGGTGGGGGTGTCACCAAGAAACTCCAGCATGCTTCTCCTTCCTGGGATGCTGCCCGACCTCCCCTATAGATTCTACCAGCTCAGGTGTCTTCAGGGTGAGCCCCTCCTGAGAAATGTAGATGCCACCAGCCTTACCTGGCGTGATGGAACCTGTTGAGGCCCCTCCCCTTCTGCTGGCCTCGGAGCTGTGGGGAGTGGAGAGGAGCATTTTCTCAGAGGGCTTGAGTGGCCCAGCAGGCAGGATGCTGTTTGCCACTGTGGGCAGTTCCAGCCACTTACCTGCCCCCCTCCTCTGCACCCAGCCCTCGGTGCAGTGCCTGGGATGACAGAGGCTGTCTCCAGAACTTGTTCTCAGAGCTCTGAAAGTCAGCAGGGGTGTCAAGGAAGGACATTGCCAGACCCTGGGAAGGGTACTGGAGCTCCGTGGTGGGCCAGGGTAGGGGCACTCTTGGAGGAGGACCCTGCACCCATGGGACCTGCCAGGAGTTTGCTAAGACTGCGCGTATCGGGTGTAGATGAAGAAGAGTGCTGGGGGTGGGTGGGAGGTGAAGCCAGGAAGGGGAGGGGCCAGTGGGCAGCGGGCCTGGCTTGAGTGGGGGGTGAGGGATTGGAGAGAAAGGCAGTTCCTGATGGTCCCCTCCCCAGGGGCTGGCTTTCCTCTGGTCCTTCCCTCCTAATGACTGCACCTTCGTCACGGCCGTAGCCCGGGGCTCTGCACCCACACACCTCTGACACCGGGCTGCCTGGAGACCCCTTGGTGGCCTCTCCCCAGACTACAGAGTCCTCCCTGCTACATCTGGAGGGCTGGCCTGCCACTCACCTGCAGCTAGGACAGCAGGGTCCTATAGCTGAGTTGGGGGTGGGGCCTGTGAGCATCAGGGACCATGCCTGCCCTTTGCAGTGGCCTCACCTAGTGGCCAGGTGTGCAGCTCAGGGAGGGACATGGTGGGCCAAGGCAGACACGGTGGCCTCTTCCTCTGACAGTCCAGAGTGGCACATCCCTGGTGGGGTAGCCTTCAGAATAGCCCTCCGTCTAGTGGGCCTCTGGACCAGTGGGATGTCAGCAGGGAGAGGCTGGCAGGGCTGCTACCACTGCCTGCGGCAGCTGGGGTGCCACACTCACCACTGCCTTGTGTGGAGCCTTCTTGTGTCTGAGAGAGACCAGCCTCTCTGGGCTGAGGGGCCTCTGTCTTCTGTTCTGGACCGTGGTCAGGTGGCAGGTGCTGGAAACCTGTCAGCTGTCCCCGGTGGCTGGGACACCTGAAGTCCTCAGAAGCCCAGCATGCTTCCTGTCTCCCTGCACTGCGTTCTGGATGATTCTGCTGACTCATGGCATCAGCTGTGTCTAATCGGCTGTGAAATCCACTGCTGAGTTTCAATTCGTGGTTACCTATAGCTTCCATTTCTGAAAGTTCTTTCTGGTGCTTCATGAACCTCCTTTTCTCTGCAGATATTCCCAAGTTCCCCTTTTCTGCAGGCAGAGCGTGGTTGGTTTATAGACCTGTGGGGGTCTCTTCCTGCTTGTTCTTGTGCATGGAGGTTTGTTCTGGTGTGTGGCTCTTTCTGGCTGTGTACTGCTGCTTGTCTGAGAAATTACTGTGGGACTTCTTGGTTCCCCACTAGGTTCCGTCTTAGGGCAGCCCTGGGTTTTGTCTTCCGTCCCCCTCACTCCCAAGGCCACCAGAGCACGGTTTGCCCAGGTGCCCTCAATGCCCCAGGGCAGGAGTGGCCCCCGAACTCTGCTCTTTTCCCTCTCTGATGCTCATGTTCCCCAAGATGCTAGTTCAATCTGACATGACCTTGTTAGCTCTTGGCTGCTTCTATGATGTTTTCATGTTCTCAAGCATTTGGAGTTGTTTTTACCAAGAGCTTCAGCCCCCTCAGACTACCCAATGGGATTGGACTGTCAGGACCCCCCGGAGTGATGGCCTCCACTGGGCACTACTGGGAGCCCAAGGGTGGAAAATGCTCCTGTCAGCTCAGGCCGGTGGCCAGCAGCCCATCTCACATGGCTGGCATTCCCTAGCACGTGGCACTTCTGCTAGTCGCCATGACAGTGCCTCACCTGTACAACTGAGGGCTTTACACGTGCCATCTCCTGCACCCATGCCTGCTGAGGCCAGGAGAAATGGGGCTGGGTTCTGGGGGTCGCTCCAGGGCATGTGGGAGCCAGTGGAGTCAGTCCTTCGCCCCTCTGCCCCCACCCCCCACCCCAGCCCCACCAGTGAGCAGAGGGGATCGGAGTCGGGGGAGCACCGTGGTGTTGTCCACAACGAGGCCCAGGAGGTAGCAGCCTCCGAGTGGCTCTCAGCCAACGTTGCGTTTTTGGTGCTGGCCACAGCCTTTGGCCCCTCCTTGGCTCCTCCGTGGCTGCAGCCCCTCCTGCCCGCTCACCCGCCTGTGGGTGCTGGCAGAGTCAGTGTGGTGGGAACACCCCCCTTCTATGAGTCCGGAGACAGGAAGGGTTTCATTTCAGAGGCCCAGGAACCAGGAGTGATTCACCGACATCAGAGAGGTGCGCTCCCTGTCACTGTTCGTCAGCCTCACCCCGTGGCGAGGAGTGGGTCTCTCCTGGAGCTGTGGGGGCTCGGGCCTGAGGTGGGGGGCTGGAGCGCTCTCTGGCCCATGCCTGCTGCCCACAGGCATGCAGGGGTTCTGTGTCAGTGTCCCACATAGCAGGCTGGCCCCCTTCCCTGGGTGGCTGCTCTGAGGCCCAGGGTAGAGAGGCAGGGGTGGCAGAGTAGTCACGGCTTACGTGGAAGATTAGAGAAAGGATGGGCTGGGTGGGGCATCTTTCCCCTGCCCCTACTGAGGCCCCAACTCACTGACCTACTTTACAATTGTGCCCCCTTGGGCGGAGCCCAGGCCCTACTCCAGCAGGCGCCGCACACATCTTGAGACAGGCCATTGCACGGACCCTCCCTAGCCCCAGGGTGCCCCAGGCTGGGGCAGCTGGATTCAGTGGCCTCCTCTAGACACGTGTGCACACACACACACAGAAGCACACACGTAGACATACCCATGCACTTAACAGGTAGGCACAGATCCCTCGGCCTCACATATGTGCACGCACACTGAACACATCTCCCCCTGCTTGCTTACCAGGCTCTTCTGGGGCATCTTCTTGGCTCACTTCAGTACCTGCACAATCTCCTTATTCAGGATCAGTGGCCTTGAGATCTCATCTCAGTTCTCAGCTCATTTGTGGGGAAAAACCCTGCAGGCTCCAGAGGCCTCAGGTGAGGGACCTGTGCATGGCCAGCGGGGGGGAGGAGAAAGAGGTGCATGCCAAGTCCTCACCCGTCGCCTGAGTTGGTGTCCATGTCACCAGCACATGTGCTTTGCCCCTTGTCCCTGGCTGACGGGGGTGTGCAGGGCCCTGTGGGAGTCTGGCTGTGCTTGGGCTGTCACGGGTGGTGGGTGTGCACCGAGGGCCTGCGGTAGACACTGTCCCCGAGCCGCCTCAGGCCAGTCGGGTGTGATGTGGCCCTGCACTGAATGGTGGGGGGCTGGAATTGGTGCTGTTGCCAGGGGAGGGAATGGGCAGGCTGGGTGAGGGCCACGGACTGGGCTGCAGAACCTCACTCCAGGGCAGGTATGGGCCGGCTGCTCTGCTCCCTGCTCCAGCTGTGCTTGTGGTTCTTGTTCTTGCTGCTTTTTCCTGCTAGCACCTCCTCTTGCCACCCCCATGTGCTCCAGGGCCAGTGAGCACAGACGGCATCAGGTGGTCTGGCCAGTGCTGACGAGTGTGCAGTGCTGGTGATTATCACGGTGTTGGGCATGTGACTCTGGCGCATCTAGCGAGGGTCACGGGCATTACGGAGCTGGTTCTGTTCCCTGTCCAAGAACATTGCAGGTTCAGGGAAGGCGGTTCTACTGTCCGCTGTTTACTCAACTCACTTTTTTCCTTTTCCTGCAGACTGTGTGACCCCGTGTAAGCAAAGCCACTCTCGGGGACCCATGTGCATCATCTTCTTTAAGTTCGATCCTCGCCCTGTTTCCAAAAATGCATACAGGTAACCCCCTCACTCTGCGTCTGCCTTCTTCCGCTCAGCCTCGCTGCCCCACCGTCCTCAGTGCCCGTGTAGGTGCCCCAAGCAGGGGAGGCATGCTGCTGCCGCCCTCAGGTGGGGAGATGGAGGCCCCAGGATGAGCCTCGCAGGCCTGGCGGTGCCCTCTCAGACAGTGGCCACTCAGCGTGGGGTGCTGGAGGGAATGCACGGAATGCTCTCCATGGTGAAGACCCTGAGTCAATGTATAAATATAGGAAGACTCAGCCTCTAACAGTGGCTGTGTGGGCTGGACAGAGGAGCAAAGTGGGTTGAGGCAGGGGAGCAGCCCTGGGGGTTCTGACAGAGGACCAGAGGGCAGTGGAATTGGGGTGATGGTGGGCAGGAGCCTCACTTGGACTGGCTGGTCCATGTTGCTGGGAGAAGCCTGGGTAATGTCATGGTGCAGGGGGATGGGGGAGCTGGGGGTACTTCCTCTCTCCAACTCTAGACTCTGGACCACGCCCCTGCACGCCCCGGGGCCCCCCAGCAGGACCCCATCATAATTTATCCATGCAGAGAATGAGGCTGAGATGAAACCCACAGCCAAAAATGATGTCTGAAACTGCTTGCTAGTGCAATTGCCTGCAAAGTTTTTATCATTTTAAAATCTGTACCAGCAACAATTTTAACTATTTCAACCAGCTGTTTGGGTTTGAGTTGCTGGGCCAAATCGCAGACACCATGCTGCTTCACATGGTGGCTGAATTCACTCGGTCCAGGCCAGGAAGTGGAGGGTGAGGAGTGTCCAGCACTCCCTTCCTGCAGAGGAGAGGGCAGCAGACCAGGCTGGGGCCCTGGGAGCTGAGCCTGCCTGGCCCCCGAGGGGTGAGCTGCACGTCAGGGTGCAGCCAGAGGACAGATCCAGACCCAGTGCTTTGAGCAGGGAAAGGGTAACACACAGATGGACTAGTGACAATGGGACTGGAGTGCCCACAGAAGAGTCCTGTCCTTCACCCACCGCTGGGATCTGGACCCTGCTGGAGAGGCACAGCCCCAGCTCACTGGATGGTCAAGGAGTTGCTGGGGTGCTGCACGAGCAGAACTTGCTGGGCTGCCCTTGGGTGCTGGCAGCTGTTTCAGGGAAGGTGCTGGACGCTGGGTCCTGCTTAATGCTGTGGGCCGGGGAAGCCACAGGTTTGGCAGGAGGCTGATGCCTGGGAAGTCATGCGTGTGGTGGCTGCTTTCTCAGAAAGCACTCTACAACCTGCAAAAGAAACCTCTCCTTCTCCAGCGTCTCTCTGGCGCCCTCCACTGACAAAACATAATATGGCACCATCTGCAAAGTTCAGCTCTGTTACCACAGAAGGCAATGTAGAGCTAATTTGGGGCTGAGATGCCATAGCTGGCACAGTCCACCCCTTTGGCTGCTGAGCTTTCTTATGCAGTCTTCTACGCTCATTTGAACTTCCACAATCCAACAAAACAACTCTCTCTCCACCCAACAAGTGAAGAATTTCTCAAATGAGGAGATGCTGCCTGACAGTCACTAAGTCCATCACTTTCTGTATTTGCTACTCCCAGATTCAGACACAGCCCCTCTTGAGATGCTCTTCCCTGAGACTACCTCCAACCTCCTGCAAGTAAAATAAAAACGGGAAGAAGGAGAGAGGAGGGTGAGCATGGATCTCTCTTGCTTTTGCTCACAGCCTGTACGTCACTGCCAACAGCGGTCCTTGCAACAGTGAACTCCTCGTGGATTGTGATTTGAGATAGTCTTAGTGTTTCTCTCAAATTGACTTTGGCTCTAAGCCAAAGACTAAATATGCCTCCTCTGGGTGACTGAATGGATATACTCAGTGTTTTCCTGACCACATGGGAGGGCCGGAGGGGCTTCTGGTGGCTGCTTCTGTTCTCGCTCTGTGGGCGTTCGGACAGGGAGAATGGACAGGCTGCAGGCTCTCTCTGTATGTGCTTCTGTGTGTGTGTGATGCCGGAACGGGACTGGAGGAGCAGGACGGGGCTGTCATGGGAGGGACACTGCAGCAAGGCCAGTGAGGAGAGGCGTGGTGAGCTGAGCCTGGGCATGTCAGAGATCTGGGGAGGGGGAGCTCCCACTGCCTGGAGTGGAAGGGGGGGCAGTGAAGGGGGTGGAGGCCCAGCTCCAGGGCCATGGGTATGGAGGGGAGCAAGCCCTGACCGTCCAGTGCTGCCAGGAGCTCTCTGTGCCAGCAGGGTCTGCCCCAGTGCCCCTCGCTTGGGTTCCTTCCTGCCTTAGCCATCCCTGTCCTGGTCTGGGTTGCACCAGTCTCTGCGCCCTATCCTGGCATCCACTGCTGTATCTTCATCTGCCCCGTATGTAGCAACAGTTAAGAATGAGCATGCGCTTTGTTTAAAGTGTGTGTAATAAAGCATATATAACATAAACATTTGCCACTCTGACCATTTGTAAGTATCTATAAATACTTACAAATGGCATTGTAATGTACTCTGTGGCATTAAGTACATTCACATTTTTGTGTGACCATCACCACTGTCCATCTCTAGAACTCTTCTCAGCTTCTTGAACTCTGTCCCCATCAAATAATAACCCCATCCCCCTTGCCCAGCCCCTGGCAGCCATCCTTCTCCTTTATATCGCCATGACCTTGATTCCTCTGGGTACCTCCTGTACATGGAATCATACAATGTGTATCTTTCTGTGACTGGCTTCTTTCACGGAGCATAATATCTTCAAGGGCACCTGTGTCATAGCATGTGTCAGGATGTCCTTTCCTTTTAAGGCTGAGTAACATTCCAGGGTATGGACCACACACATGTGCTTACCCATTCATCCATCGGTAGACAGTGGGGTTGTCCCGCCTCCGGACTCTTGTGAGCAGTGATGCTGCTGTGAATCTTGGCGTAGGAGTTTCTGCTCAGGTTCTGCTTCCATTTCTTTTGGATGTGTACCCAGAAGTGGAATTACTAGATCTTATGTAAATTCTGTGTTTAGCTTTTTTGGGAACTGCCAAATTGATGTCGTCAGGTGTCTTTGACAGCCCTGTCCTAGGCTCCCTGCAGCACGGCTGCCCATGTCCCCTGTTGGGTGGCAGAGCATGTCCTTATAGCATGTCACGTGCACCATCCAGACCAGACCCTCTCTTCCTGGCCAGACAGGCCTGGCACCAGGACCACCGTCCCCTCGAACCCTGCGCCCACAAAGCTGGTCCACGTGGTGGGGACTGTGGAGGCCCCTGTGGCTCTGTGTGCTCCCTCTAGCACCCGCAGTATCAACTTAGCAGTGCTCTCTGCCCCTCGGGGTAACAGGGACACCTGTTTTTCTTCGTGTTCGTGGGTGGAACTCATCCCTGCAGTCTGGGTTGCTCTGGGTCAGATGATTGCAGAGAGGACGTTTACGGTTCGACCCGTGGCCATTATTGCCATATGCATAACGGTGCTTTAAATGCGTTACCTCTGCCTTGCAGAAGAAACAGACATCCTCATCTCTGATGATGTGAGCTGTGTCGCTTGTGGCTGTGCCATTTTCAGATGCTGATCTTATGGGAATGTGTTTTCCAGCTTTCAGGAGTTGGCCTCTAGGAAGGGGAAAGGTGAGCCTGTGCCTGTCACACCCTGCCCAGGACCGCCCAGTGATGTTCTCGGTTGGCTTGTCCTGCCAGTTGGCTGGGCTGCTGGTGGAAGGCGTGGTTGCCGAAGCATCTCTCCCTCCCTCGGGCTGTGTTTGAGCATTCTGTCATCTCTTTCCCACAGGAGAAGGCGTGGGCCACTCGGAGCATGTGTCTTGTGGGTTGTTTGTGCCCAGACTCAGCAACCACTGCCTGAGTGGCCCTCAGTGCGGGGATGGAGGGGAGGGAGGGGAGCCAGTTCACCGCCTGCCCAGGGAGTGAATGCAAATGTGGCCTCTGCAGAGCAGCCCTAAGCCTATTGCTGGGATGGGCTGTCACAGAGCCTGCAGTCTGTACCCCCCACATCTCTTGTTGCCACCCTGCTGCCCTCCCTATTGAGGATACCCATTCCTCCAGACATGGCAGCCCCCCATGCCACATGCCACTGCTGCCTTTTTCCAGACTCCCTCAGGCCTCCCTGTCTGTCCCCTGGGTGCTGCGCTGGCCCTGGTGCATGTGCGGTCTGCCTTCTGGGTTGCATGCTGGCCAGACACAGACGAGCTCTTCCGGTGTCACTCCCTTTTGTGGTCACCTTGGACACAATACATCATAGCCCCTGCCCAAGGGCGCGATCCCCTGAGTGGTCCCAGCAGCCTTTGCCCCCCATGCCCGTTGATGCCAGGCACTTGGTACCTCCATATTTTGGTGGCAGTTACCCAGTGTGAGTATAGTCTGGGTGCCTGTTGGTTTTGCTCTTGTTTTGAATTCTAATATGACTCTCTGCAGTACGCCGGCAAGGAGCCTGGTAGATCAGAACTTACATTAGGGGTCCGTGAGATGCTAACGTGGGAGTTTCCCATGCTGGCTGCAGCTTTGCCCAGACGATCTTGGCATGCTCTGTGGAGGCAGCTGTGTCCGATGGGGTTCTGTTGATCTTATGTCCTTGATTGCAAAGGGACATGTGCTCTTTGAAAAAAGACCCTGACCCCCAAAGGTGTGCAAAGCTAACTGTGAGCTCATAGACCCACCCTCCCCAAAAGGTGCACAGACTCAACCTATACCCACCCTCAACAGCTGGTGAGGAGCACTCACTGGTCATGAATAGTTAATCAGTGGTTTCAATGGTTGGAACAAAACAAAGACAGAGCTGACCGGCTGTGTGCAGAGCCCCTCGCTGTGGCGGTCCGTCCCCTGCCTCTGGGCACAGTGGTGCAAATGGTGCTTGGTCTGTGGTGTTGTGCCAGAGGTGGTGACTGAGCGGTGCCTTCCCTCACGTGGAGCCTGGAGGTGGGCGCTCATCACACCCACACGTCTCTGAGTTGCGTATTTAATGAAATCCCCAGCAAACCACGAAGTTCAGCTAAACAGTGACTCATTTAATGAAAATAACCCAGCAATTAACGTTTCTAGTTACAAACACATGTAAATGCCCCTTGTTTGAAAGAGGCAGTTGAAAATCTTAGGACAGAAGGTTTTACTCAGTCAGCTTTTCCCCCCTCTAATTTTTCCTTATGTAAGGATCAAAACCAGCCTTGTTTTGGGTGCTGCCTTCCTGGCCTCCCCATCCCCCACTCTCTGCAGGTGGCAGGACCAGTGTGCAGAGGAGCGCTGGGTATCTGAAGGAGGACCCTTGATCCCGACCGCGTGAAACCACCCCCACTCATGGAGTTAGTGGGGAGTCTGGCCCCTGCGGCATCCCCGCCAGAGCTGCGGAGTCTCTCCCCACTCCGGGACATGGGACTCTTCCCTCTCCTGGCTGTTATCCAGGCCATGGTGGAGGGACACCTACCAGGATGGCCCATTCAGGCAGCCAGCCTGTGGGAGCAGGGCCAGCCAGGACACATCCATGGCTTGGTTCCAGAAGGACAGAGCTGATGTGGGAAGCGGGGGTCAGGGCCCAGCTGGCCTCTCCCTCAGACTGTCTACCTCAGCCTGAGGCTGGGGTCCAGGTCCGAGCATGGCAGTTAGAGCTGCAGAGGATTGTTCTGGGCGCCGCTGGGGCTCACATCGGGGCAGGGACCTTTCCCTCTCGGTTGCACATCCCTGAGACCTGGTGCAGCCCTGGAGCCAGCTCTGGGGAGGGGGTAGTGGCTGCAGGCCAGATGGGCGTCCAGAAGGTGGTGAGGCTTTGGGGCTTCCATGGCCTGAGTATTCCACGGCCGTGCGCAGCCCAGGCTGTGCTGGCACCTGTCGCCCCAGCAACATGGGGAAGTACAGAGTCAGGGCGGGGGTGAGGGGTTGTACACTGTGTCCACGGGGTAAAAAGACTTCCATGGCCTGGCTCTGGTTTCACTTTATGAACATCTTTGATCATTTGTATTGTACCATGAGCAAATATTTATAATATCAACGAGACAGTACAAAAGTTATTTTTGAAGGTTTTTTAGGACATGACCGTTGACCCAACTAATTTGGTTTCGGACCCAGTGTGACCACAGGCCACCAAGTCCCAGACCCTGGCCCCTTGTCCTCTGTCCTCCTGTGCACCAGCCGTGGTGCCTAGAGGACTCTTCGGGGGTCACTCCTTAGGCCCAGAGGGATTCCCCTCAACCATCATCTGGTTCTTATTTAAATGACAAACTGACTGGCAACTTAGATTTCTTACATCTAAACCAAGGCTCTGAAAAGTGTGATGCTTTTTCTAATTGCCAAAGAAACACTCGCTCGATTCATAATGAAAAAGTCTAGAGAAACAGAAGCTTTCGCCCATTCCCTCCCCCAAACACCCCGAACTCAGGACAGCAGCCCTCGGAGACGCTGTGCACTGGAGTGGTCCGTGCACACCCCAAGCCATGCTGGTGAGCACGCTCACACTTCCAGGATGCTCGCTGGGGTGTCTTCAGAGGAAGGGACAGGTGGACAGAGGAGGGGCACCTCCCTGCCGCCTGCGTACCTGGGACGTGGTTAGTGCCTTGGGTAGAATTCACCCACAGGGCCCTCGCTTGCCTGGCCTGGGTCTTGCTTGCCAGGCCCTGTTCTGGGTGGGCAGTGGGTGTGTGGGGCCGCACTCCGCCTCCTGGCCCCGGACAGCATGGACACGTGTCGTTGACCCCCACCTAGCTCTGTCCTCTGCAGGGCCTCGGGCACTGTCTGGCCGAGGGCTCCCCAGAAGCCACCTGCCTGGAGCTGCTGCCACCCTTTGTCCCTTGTGGGTTCCTATGCTCTTTGGGGCTTGCCCATTTGTTCCTGAGGCGAGTTTGCCTTGTTAACTAGCGAGGAAAAAAATGTGGCTTTTCTGTTTTGACCGACGGTTTCAGTTGTGCTCCTTTCTTTAGGCTCATCCTGGCAGCCAACAGGGACGAATTCTACCACAGACCCTCCAAGATAGCAGACTTCTGGGGGAGCAACAACGAGATCCTCAGTGGTGAGTCTTTCCTCGTGGTGGGTGGCCACCACGTGGCAGGAAGCATGAGCCCCAGGGGGTCCTAACTGCTGCGGGTGCTGCTCCCCCTGTGTAGGTTCGGAGTGAGTAAGTGGGCTTGGATGGCTCTAATGGGGGCGGGCTCCCAAGTCTCCATCCCAGCACCGTCGACGTGGCTTCATGTCCCGTGGATCCCCAGGAGAAGCAGCCCGGAGGGTCAGTGGGCTTTATTTGGACCCACACTTTCGCTGTGGGCACGTGGTCCTGTTGGTGTGAGGTGCAGGCCCACACTGTCACTCTGTGCAGCATCACAGTGCGGGGGGAGTGCGCACTTGTGCTTATATCGGTGCACGTTTCCGTTTATGCACGAGCGCCCCTTCTCCGGTGAGAGCCAGTCTGGATTTAGGGAGCAGAGGTTGGGTTGGGATGCCTTCGGGTGGGAGCTTCATGAGGAGTTCCTGTGAGGGGAGGAGTGGAGGTGATAGCCGGGTCCCCTGCCCACCCAGCCAACAGCCTCCCCCAGCCACTTGGACAGGGAGCAGTTCCTGCCCCTGGGGTGGGCAGAAGCCCCTCTGCCTGGGAGCCCGGTGCCAGGCAGGCACAGGGAGCCTGGCAGAATTGACAGGGTGCCCAGTGTGCTGGGCAGGTGGCCTCCCGGGCCCGGGAGGCTGCGTGTGCTCTGCTCTGCCTGCAGTGTCCGAGAGCTCAGCCATGGCACTGACCGAAGGCTTCCTGTGGAGGCCAAGGTTGGGCAGTAGTGTGAGGAAGATACTGCTGGGTCATCCTGGTGCTGTGTGGGAGGAGGTCAGGAGTGGGACGGCCGGGGCAGGGCATTGTCCTGGGCAGGAGGTCTGAGGGGTGGGGTGGGGAAAGCTACTGAGAGGCTGTGAGAGGGGACCCAGGGTGACTGAGTCTGGGTCTCTGGGTTATCTTGGCCTCGTCCGAAACTGCACAAGAAACCTTGGAAATGTCTAGACATACAGACAGGAGGTGGTGGGCTGACGAGGAGTCCCATGCTGTGTAAATTCTGGACACAGCAGTACAGTGACCCCAGGGCGGTGTTTGTGTGTGTGTGGGGGTGGTGGTCTTTGGCTGGGTCAGACATGGCTCTTGAAGTGGTCCCAGGGCAGGCCTGCGAGGAGTGCTGAGGGGAGCCTGGGGGCACGGCCAGGACCATCCCGGCCATCCTGGGCTGGGAGGACGCAGAAGGGGTTATGGGACAGGGCAGGCTGTGTGTGTCCACACTGCAGGGCACAGATGGGAGTCTGAAGTGTGTGCCTGTTGGGTGGGGTGCTTGTCAGGACGTCGGGGAGAGGGGCTATTGCCTTGGGGAAGGGAGGCAGGGGGCACCTCTGGCAGATTCTTGTAGATGAGGACATGGAGGCTTGGAGGAAAGGTTAGCCTGCCTGGGCCCCTGCCCCAGATCCAGGATGAGGTTCACGAGATGGAGCTGGTGCTCTGCTCCCAGCCCGGCGTCAGCCCAAGCTCCAGGATGCTGTCTGGGGAGTCAGTCGTCCTGAGGGGCGGGTTCGGGGAGGGCATCTTCCAAGTGTCCTGCTGCCCCGCCCTGTGGAGTCACAGCCCCTGTCCCACAGCCAGGGCTGTGGGACTGAGGTGCGACTCCCTGGGACGCAGGGGTAGGGTGGGCACTGCTAGTGATGATGCTGGCGTCTGCCCAGGGCTCGACATGGAAGAAGGCAAGGAAGGAGGCACGTGGCTGGGCATCAGCACGCGTGGGAAGCTGGCGGCACTCACCAACTACCTGCAGCCCCGTCAGGACCCAGCCGCCAGGGGCCGAGGTACTGTGAGACCCAGTGAGGGCTGGCCTGGGGGGTGGAGCCTTGGGGCCAGGGCTTCCTTGGGCCTGCGCAGAGACAGGAGGAGGAGCTAGAAGGGGGAGGAGGGCACTCTTTCCTGGGTCTTGCAGTCCACTGACTGGCCTCACTGTGGGAATCACTGTCAGCCTGGCCCATGTGAAACTCATGGCACTGACCTTTCACCCCTCTCAGGGGACGTACTTCATGCTTGTTCCCCGGGGAGTGTGTCACTCTTGACTCTGGGTCATTGTCCCCAACCTGTTCAATGTTTGCGGAGCAGGTGCCCCTGGGAGGACAGTTCCATGGACACCATTGTCCCCACTGAAGGCTTTTCCCAGCTGCTGGACTTCCATATGGGGGCACCATGGAGGAGAACAATTTTTAAAACCAACAAAAACAGAGTTCTCTGTGCCAACCTCCTTGGCTGGCGGTCAACAAGGTGCAGCCAGCCCACGTGGGACCACCAGTCTCCCCAAGGAGAGGGGCTCAGCTTGCTGCCTCAGCCATGGGTGTCTGTTTCCCCGCTCACAGGTGAACTTGTGGCCCACTTTCTGACTACGGACATGGACAGTTTCTCCTACCTGAAGAAGGTCTCCACGGAGGGTCACCTGTACAACGGTTTCAACCTCATAGCAGCTGACCTGGGGTGAGTTTGCCGGGTGTGGGGACGGCAGCCCGCTGAATGCCACCTCAAGACTGGGTCGTGGACTCGGCAGGGAGCAGGACGTCTACCCCACCACTCAGCTTGGGGTGCTGCGGCATCTGTGGCAGCCTCTTCAGGGACATCACTCCTGGTGGGCTTGGTGAGCATCCTGAGGCCCAGCCCCTCCCAGACCCCCTGCTGTGGGAACTTGGGATGCAGAGCTTGGCAGTGGGGCTTCCTGTGACCGTATGAGGGCCCCTGGCTCCTGCCCAAGAGAACTGGAGCGTGACTGCCGGGTGCTGTCCTGGCACTGGGTGTGACCCCTGCCTACACCTGCCCCTCTGCCCCCAGTTCCCTCCCCATGCCTGTGGCTGAGGAGCCCCCTGTTTTGGAGCCATACCTCACTGGCACTGCTCTCTGGTGGGCAGAGGTGCCTTGGACTGGAGAAGGAAGGTGCAAGCACAACTGGCAGTGGCCCTGGAGCACTCGGACCCCATGGTGTTTGGGTGCTGCTGAGCGCGGGGGCCCTGCTGCAGCATCTTCCAGGAGCTGGGTCTGAGTGGACAGCATGGCTCCTCTCGGTTTCTGTGAGGGGCTTGGGCCTGTGAGATTCGGGAGTCAGGTTGCTGGGGTCTGAGCTATTTGGGAATGGCAGTTGGAGCCTCACCATGCCCTGTGGGCACACAGAGGGGTGCCAAGGGGGCTGACAGCTGTAGCAGCAGTCGGTGGCTACCTTTGGCTGCGTGCTGAGCCCCTCACATGCAGCACTCAGTGTATGCTCAGAGCCACGGTGCACCTGATGCGGCCAACCTCAGACAGGGAGGTGACCTGGTCATGACCACTGGTGGTGTGAGGTGGGGCCTGGGGTCCCCTGGTGCTGTGCTGGAGTCCCGAGTGCCACTGGAAACAGCAGCTGTATCACACCCGTCTTGCCCCAGGCTGGGAAGGAGCACCGTGCTTATTCCCACGAGGTGCTGGCTGCCATTGGGCTGTGGCCTGGCGCTCAGAGGGTGTTTGTTTCTGCAGTGTCTGGGCCTGAACCCTGGGCTTGGCCCCACCCCAGCTCAGCAGCAGCTGCACAGGCACTGTATGTGGCATCGGTGTGGCCCCCTTCCCACTGCAGACATGGAGCCCGGGACTGAAGTGGTTGTTGGTACTCGGACAGGTTAGGGGGAGAAACACAGCACCCTTGTCTTCTGGGGGGACCACAGAGGACCGTCAGTCAGACACCGGTGGATAGGGCAAGGGAGGGTGCAGGGTCTGCATGCTGGGTGCCAAAGTCCCACCTGTCCCTGTCTGCAGAGAGACAAGTAATGCTGTTGACACCCTCATTGTACGTGGCAGAATATGCTGGACAGGGGGGCAGAAGTGCTGTGGCCAGTGTGGAGAGGCCCTGGCTGGGTGTCTCTGCTGGCTGAGGGCCTTGAAGAGCAGCCAGTCAGTCCAGGGGTCAACGGGAGCAGCCTGCACCCCCCGACCCATGTGAGGCGCAAGTTAGAGATGTGGCTGTGGGCACTGCAGAGGTTTTGTATATTTTGTTCTTCAGTGAAGTGAGCATCCCTCCTATGCTCCCTCCCTCCTGTCCTCTCCTTGCTCCCTTCCTCTCCCTGTCTAAAGCCCCAGAAGTTGGTGGATGCTCCCACCAGCTCAGGCGCCAGGGGAGGTGGTCAGTGCCCCACGGTTGGCCCAGGAACAGGTGCCTGTCCTGAGCCAGCCTCCTCTCACCAGGGTGGGTCCATGGGCCTCCTTCATGCCCTGGGAGCTCTGGGCCTGTTGTGTGGCACGCTCTGTCCTTCCTCTGTTGTTTCAGTCCAGAGGTGGCAGTGCCCCTTGGGAGGAGGGCTGAGGGTATGGGCAGCTGCTGACACTGGCACTTACTACCTGGAGCCCTCTCTTCCCTGCGTTGGCCTGCTCAAACCCTCAGTGCCTCTGTGTCAGTTTATGGGTCACACTGCCTGCCAGTAGTTCTGTGTATGTCTGACCTGACCCAGGAGACCAGCCCCTTGGCTCAAACACTGGCAGGACTTGGTTCCAGCAGTGCATCAGGTGGCTGGGTTATAAGGACCTCATGCTCTGAGTGGATGCTAGGTGTGGGCAGGCAGTGCTGTAGGCGGAGGAGGCCAGCGGGGGAGGGGCTTGGTCCCCTTAGAGCCTGAGCAGCTCCCTTGGCTCCTAGGCCACGGGGTTAGGGCCTGCCTCCCTGGACACAGTCAGGTGGCAGCAGGGGAACCCAGTGGGTTATGCCCAAAGAGCAGGTTGGCCTAAGGAGCATCCTAGTGCAGGCCAGAGGGTGGAGGGAGTCAGAGGTCAGAGGGATCCAGAGGGCGCAGGGAGTTAGACATCAGCCAGCAGCCCTGGTGGTAAGTACCAGGAGGAGCCTTGAACTCCTCCCTGAGTCAGTCCCTGAGTCAGACCCTCTTCCACCTGACCAGGCTTGGTGGGCGTGGAAGCCCATTCCTGCAAGTCCTCATGCTTTCTAGCATTTTGCTTGCAAACAAAATCTCTGAAGTCATTAGACAGACCTCTTAAGAAAGGAGCCAAGGGAGTGGGGAGGAAGAATGTGAGCAGGACGTGAAGCCTCCTGGGGTCCGGGAGTCCCACCTGCAGGGCAGCATCCAGCCGCAGGAATGGCCAGGGTGGGCCTGGCCAGTGGGAATCCCCCACCCTCCCCGGCCAGCTTGTTCCTTTGCATTTGTTCATCCTGAAAGCTCAGGTCTCTAAGTCCGGAATCCTACCAGGAAATCAGCTCATGGGCCAGAAAATGTCCCTTTTGAGTTTGCAGAAAGACATTCCAGGTTACAGCGGGAAGCTCTACTATGGTATTTTGGAATTAGGACATAGTCAGCTCTGGAGCATTTTAAACTATTTTAAAATCCACGCTCAGTGTATGAAAGTAGAAAAGTGTGGTCTTTGGTGCTTTGTTTGGAAGCCTCCATTACCTTGGGGGATCTTGTTTGGTCCGGAAATGCTCAGAGATGAGCTAGCTGTAGGGGTAGGGGCTGAGTCCTTACAAAGCCGACCGGTGTTCTTGGGTGTGGGACTCAGCAAACTGCAATGGTCACCGTTAGCAGCCTTTAATTCCCCTGTTGTGGGGCATTCATCGGGTTTTAGATGTCACTCCCAGAGCAGTGGTTCCCGTGATGGGCCAGGAATCTCTATGACCCTGCCTGCAAGTCTCCAAGGGGCTGGGACCCTGAATACCCCTGACCTGGCTTCTGTGGGCCACTGTTCCTGTGCTGGCTGTTGGCAGCGGGGCTGGGGATAGGGCTGCGGAGACTGCCAGGCAGCGAGGGGTCTGCCCGATCTGTGGCCCCATCCGACCCTCTCTACCCTCCTGTTCACAGCACAGAGAAGGGAGATGTCATCTGCTACTATGGAAACCAGGGGGAGCCCGAACCCATTGTCCTGGCACCAGGTGAGCCTGCTCTGGTGGGTGGTGACAGGGTGGGGGCTGCTCCATGGGGACACCTCTGTATTTTTCAGAGACTAGATCCCTGTCATGTTTCTCTGCTGAGACTGCTTTCTGGCTGTTGGTGTATCTTATGGCGTGCTCCTACCTGGTCCACGTGTCAGGCTGCCTTCAGCTTAGGCCGCCTTCTCCAGCGCCAAGCCGGTGACTACCTGAGAAAAGGGGAACCTGAAAGGCACAAAAGGACATGGCCGCCACCTCCCCACATCCTGTGCGTTGGCCCAGAGGCCTTTGTGGAGGCGTCAGGAAACCGTCTCCATGACGCCCTCAGTTCACCGTGCTAGAGGCTCCGAGACTGCAGATGCTTCTTTGCTGGATTGTTGCTTCTGTGAAAACTGCGAAAAGAAAAGAAATTCTTTTCACTTACGCCCTTTGGTTTCATCCCCAGCCTGCCCTCGCCTGGTCCGTGTCACTGCTTTTTAAGAATAGCTTTGTGGAGCTCTAGCTCACATATCATACAATTCCCCCAGTGAAGCACCCCACTTAGTTTTAGACAGCTCACAAAGTTACGTGGCTGTCACTGCTCTCTGCTGTCTAACACTTCCATTTCCATCACCTCCCAAACAAACGGTACCCGCTGGCAGTCACTCCCCATCCCCTCTCTTTCCCCGCCCCTGGCAACCGCCAGTCTACTTTCTGTCTCTGGATCTGCCTATTCTGGACATTTGATATAAACAGAGTCATGCAATGTGTGGCCTTTCATGTGTAGGTTTTTCCACTTAGCATCTATGTTGCAGCCTGAATTAGGGCTTAATTCCTTTTAATGGCGGAATTATATTCCAGTGCACGTATATTCAACATTGTGTTTCTCCATTCGTCCTTGGGTAGATCTCTGGGTTATTTCTACCTTTTGGCCATTGTGGGTGATGCAGCTGTGGCGTTCGTTACAAGCTTTTGTGCAGATGCGTTTTCATTTCTCTTGGGCAGATACCCAGGAGTGGAATTGCTGGATCATAAAGTAATCGTTTAATCTTTTGAGAAACTGCCAAACTGTTTTCCCAAGCAGCTGCACCATTTTACTTTCCCACCAGTATATGAAGTTTCAACTTCTCCACATCCTCACCAAAAGTTGTCACTGTCTGCTTTTTTGGTCCCAGCCGTCCCCGTGGGTGCGGGTGTCACCTCGCTGTGGCTTTGATTTGCATGGCCCTGATGGCTAATGATATTGAGCAGCTTTGCATGTGTGTATTTTCTTTGAAGAGATGTCTATTCAGAGCCTGAATTGGGTTTTTTGTATTGTTATTATGAAGTTGTAGTTTATATATTCCAGCTGCTAGTCCCTAATCAGACATATGATTTGCAAAAATGGTCTCCCCTTTCGTGGGTTTTCTATTCACTTGATTACTTGTTGAGCAAACGGGGAACAAGAAAGTTTTGAAGTGCTTTGTTTTTTATTTTGATGATGTCAATTTTATATTTTTTTCTTTCGTTGTTTATGCTTTTTGTGTCATAGCTAAGAAGTTGTTGCCTGATCTAAGGCTGTGTAGCTTTCCCTTATATTTTCTTCTAGGACTTTTACAGCTTTAGCTCTTACATTTAGATCTTCAGGACATCTCGAATGGATTTTTGTGTATGGTGTGAGGTAGGGGTTTCACTTCACTCCTTGCATGTGGCTACCCAGGTGGCCAGCACCACCGATGAGTGACCTTTCCCGTCGCTCCTGGTGGATAAAGCACCATGATTCCTGGGATGGTGGCATGGCTGTGGGGTCTGGCAGAGCCAGGGCTGCCTTCCTTGGAAGTGGCTGAAGTCACACCGTACTCAGCCGGGATCCTGCCTGGAGAGTCTGGCAGCTGGAGAAGGTGGCAGTGCCCTGTCCTCAGTGCATCTTTCTGGACTCGTGACCCCAAGTGCACCTGCCCCTGCTGCCTGTTGTAGCCTCTACACCTCAAGGCCATGCCTCTCCTTCTTTTTGAAGCAAGAAACCCATTTCTTTTTTTGTGATGACTTCTATTAACCACTGAGAAGTCATTCTGAGAAAACTTGTGCCAAGACCTCAAGCCTCCCCCAGTCAGGGTCCCCACCAGCATGCAGAGGAGGCCCTGCCTGTGCCCATTCGGCGGGGGTGGGGGGGTGGGGGGGGCTGTCCCGATGTCGGTGGCTTCTCTTCTCTAAGTGCTGTGCTGTAAGCCAGCACCAATTTTGGGAGGCGCCCTCCTGACCTCGGTTGCTGATTCTCCTACCTTTGACCTGCTCAGGTGGACCCATGCCTTGAAGTTTTTTCTAGCTTAGAAAGGGATGGGAGTGAGATGGGAAGATTGTTCCCTCTCAAGGTTGCCCTTTTCTTTGTCCAGTTGGATTTCAAGTTGTTTATTCCTTATTGTCAAGGCCATTTGGCCTCTGTGCCTTGCAGTCTCCTGCTGGTGCCCCACCATTCTGAGTTTTCCATCTCTCGCTGTGCAGATGGGTTGGGAATGCCTATAGAGAAGATGCTGGTGTGTGGGGCAGCCTGGCCTCAGTGCTCCCATCTGTATCCTGGCCCCTCACCTGCTGCTGTAGGGGTGGGCAGGAGTTTACCCTAAATTCAGACAGTGTGGCCTTTCCACTGACGGACTGACCTCTCCCTGCAGGGACCTACGGGCTGAGCAATGCGCTGTTAGAGACGCCTTGGAAGAAGCTGTGCTTTGGGAAGCAGCTGTTCCTGGAGGCTGTGGAGCAGAGCCAGGCCCTTCCTAAGGATGTCCTCATTGCCCAGCTTCTGGACGTGCTCAACAACGAGGAGGCGTGAGTGGGTGGGTCCTGTTGGGGTGAACAGGGTGTCCCCCCATTGCTCTCGCCCTGGGACAGAGAGGCAGGCAGTCTCTGCTGCCCTGTGAGGCCCGTGGAGGTGACTGCAGCCAGCTCCTCAGCTACGGGAATACTGGACAGATGTGCTGACTCGCTGACCTCTGGCCTCTCCACCTGGCCCTGTGGACCGATGAGGTTTCTGACAGGGGGACTCTGATGATGGGAGATGGGGCGGTCACAGGCTGGTGTTCTAGGAAGCCCAGTGCTTCTAGAGCTTGATGGGGGTTGCCGTGGAACCGAGAGCAGCTGGAGGGTCCTCTCTGTTTGCACGCAGGAGCCGTGGCACAGATAGACCCACCCTAGATATTACCTGGGGAGAAGGAGCCTCTGACATGACTTCCTTGAGGCACTTCAGTGACCTCTGCAGGGTGCACCTGCCCCAAGAAGACCACTCTCTGGTGGACCTCAGCTATTCCAGCGGTGGGGGAATGTGTCAAGGTGCTGGCTAAGCTACCTCCTTGCCATGCAGCGACACGGACCACACATCCCTCCTCTGCCCCACTCAGGCCAGGCCAACGTCCTGCCCAGATGCCCAATGGCCTCTTAGCAGAGTCCCGCCACAGCCTGTCACTTACTCCTCTCCCCTGGGGTCCCTCTTGTCCCTTGCTCACCCTCCTCTCTTCTCTGAACCATGAACCAGGGCATAGCCTCAGCACAGCCACCCCCTCAGGGAAGCCCTGCCTGGTCCCTCCTAGTGGCCCATGCTTAGCTGTAAATCCACGCAGCCCTTAATCACTGTCTGTCATCCCTTCATCCCTGCTGGCCCAGGACAGGCCCTGGCTGTTTTTATTGACACCTGTGGCCCCCCAGTGCCAGCAATCATGGCCGGCAAGCTTCAGGGTTGAGTGGGCTCCTGCCACGTGGAGAGATGCCCTTAGGGCACCTCTTGGGATAGGCAGGGAGCCGATGTGGCCAGATGACTGCACCTCCTAGCTGGGCCCCTGCCCGCAGCACCCCCACGGACTCAGGCCCCACAGAGAGGAGAGGACAGGCTCGCTCCCTGGGTGGTTTCTGGCCTCTGCAGGGGGCCCTGTGTGGCTCTGGCCAAACAGACCCCAGGCACTTGCTGATCTAGAAAAGCCTTCCCAGTGCTGAGCTCACAGATGCTCCTGTCCTCAGGGTCCTGGGTCCTGAGTCCTGGGTCCTGGGGAAGCTCCCGGTGGCTCTGTCAGGGGCAGCTTTCCTAGCGATCACCATCTGGTAGCCTGGGCCCAGCGATGCAGTCCTAAGTGAAAGTCTTGACAGAGATTTGAGCCCTTGGACAGAAAAGTGCATGAAATAATAGCCCTTCCAAGGCTGGTGGCGCCTCAGGCACTACAGGGCTCTAGGCAGGCAGCAGAGGTGCTGGCAGTGACCCCTCCTCTGTCTTTCCAGGCAGTTGCCAGACCCGGCCATCGAGGACCAGGGCAGGGAGTACGTGCGGCCCATTCTGAGCAAGTACGCGGCTGTGTGCGTGCGTTGCCCAGGCTATGGCACCAGGTACGGCGGGCTGCTGGGTGCATCGGGTCCTGTCCCATGAGGAATCTGGCCTTACCTTAGCTCTGTGGACCCCAAAGCCTCTGCTTTATCTAGAAGCAGCTACCATTTCAGCTCAGGGGGCTGTGGGGTGAGCAGATGCCAGCTCCCAGGGGCACTGCAGACCAACAGCCCCTGAGGCTTCCACTGCTTCCACTGCTTTCCAGGAGGGGGTCCTAGGCTGCCTCCTGCCCTCTTACACTGCCACAAGGGGGCCAAGATGGCACTGGGCATACTCTTGTCAGCAGAGTCAGCAAATCCCTGTGGACTCAGAGGTCCCACTATCTGGCTCTTCTCTTCACTTGCTGTGAACAGGGTCAGGGTTAGGTCATCTCAGCCTGGGATGTTGCCTTATCCTAGGAAAGGTGAAAATACCATGGTTGCAAGATGAAAATGTCCCGGAGGGAGAAGCTGTTGGCATGGGTGTTTGCTGTCCCAGCAAATTCCTTTCCTGCCTTCTTCCCTGCTGGGGGCGAGGCTAGGAGGCCTGGCCCACCCATGTGGCTCCATCAGAGGGCAGATCAGATGCTGCACTTGGAGGTGGCCGGGATGCACAGAGGAGGGTAGGTTGCCGGTCCAGCCAGATGCTTCAGGAGTGCTGCTGCTACGTGCCTGGGCCCCCTGGCCTGGAGGAGGAGCATGGCTGCATGTGCAAGCCACATCTGCCTAGGCTTAGCTTGTGTTGGGCCCCGTGGGGACCAACCTTGTGTCAGGCTGGGGATCTGCAGCGACTGTGATGGATGCGCCCTGCCCTTGGGGGCCCATGGCCCACAAGGACTCAGGGACGAGGTGTTTGGGCCATGACAGGTGCTGACTGGTTTTTAGGTTCAGGTTGTCTGAGATTGAGCCATGCTCCTTCTTTCCCTGCAGTGGGAGAGGTTAGGTTATTGCTGCCTCTGGGCAGGTAAGGAGGTGGTTCTCCCAGGAGGATGTGAGCCAACCTCACTGTGGTGACATGGCTAAGGCTCTGCTGATGCTGAGGGCATCGGGCAGAGAGATGGACATGGGAGGTCCTGAGGACCGCTGACCAAGACGGGGGCAGGCCCCGCAGGTCTTCCATCCTTCATGGAATGGCAGTTTCAAGCCTGCTGGCTAGCGGATGGGGTGGTGGATAGGGCCAGCAAGGTGTGAATGCCCAGCACTGATGCTCCTGAGCCCGATGATACTCCCTGGCCTGAGGAGGGTGGCATGGCTCAATGACAGTCTTTCTTGCTGGGCTGGCTTTTCCCTCAGCAGGAGTGTCATTTTCCTCAAGCCTCTCCTCCACCACAGGCTTATTTTTGTGACTAAATTGTGTGCTCCTGTGTACTTGGTGTGTGAGGCAGAATGCCAGGTCTCCACCCTGGCTGGGACTCCCAGTTCATAGTATGCATGCTCCCACTCTGGGTGTCAGCCTGCACTGGGTCTGCTTAGGGACTTGGTGCCTGCCCTCCATCAGTGGGAGACAGGTACTCAGTGAGTACTGGCCATGGGGAGGGCCAGGCAGGAGGAGAGGTGTGCTGAGCCTTTGGGATGGGGGAGTGGGGGGTGGCGAGGGAGGGCACAAGGGAGTTTTCTAGGTGAAGAAGACCTGGTCCCCAAACAGTTGACAGGTTGGCCTCTTGGAAGCGCTGAGTGTCCACAGTGGTGCTGGGCCATTCCCTGAGAGCCCTGGGAGATTCTAAGGGGGAAGTGCATTGTTAGCCCAGGGTTCACCCTGGTGAGAGTGGTGAGCAGTTGGAGCTTGTACTACAGAGGGTGGGCAGGGTAGGCTGGGGAAGTTTCACAGTGGAGGCAATAGGACTCGTCAAGCGGGGACCTCCAGGCCCCATCAGGCTCAGTGCCCAGCTACCCCAGAAGGGTCTTCCTACTCCCCGAGGCTGCTGCTCATTAGTGGCCTGCCTCCAGCCAGGCCGAGTGCCCCGGGTGTGGTGGGCTTAACCCTTCTGCCTCAGATCTGACCCCAGTTGGGGCTCTGACAGGTGGGCAGGGTGCTGAGGGCAGTGGGCTGAATGTGGGCCCCGTGCTCTCTTTCAGAACCAACACGGTCATCCTCGTGGACGCGGACGGGCATGTGACTTTCACGGAGCGCAGCATGCTAGACAAGGACCCTTCCCGCTGGGAGACCAATACCCATGAGTTTAGGCTGCAGAGCTAAGTCCCACCCCTGGGTGTGGCCAGACAGCTCCTGTAAGGCTCTGCCTTGAAGGCTGGATGGGAACCTTCCACAGTACACGCACTGCCTGTGCCTGACTCCACCAGTGTCCCTCAGGACCAGGGCCCTCTGATTTGTGTGTGAGCTGTCCGTGTTCCTGTATCCAGGTCGAGGTCTACCCTTATGCTAGTGGGAGTGACAAGAATCCCACAGCCAGGTCAGTGGCAGGTCCAGGTGTGCTGTACATGTGTGAATGCACCTGGCCCTGCCCCTGCATGTATAGAGGCACACTGCAAGGCACATGCTTACATACATGCCTATACATGCATAGACACCCATGTACACCCCTTGGGGACACACACACAGGCACAGGCAATAGATACGTGCACACATACTGGAGCACACACATGCACTTGTGCCAGACAGGCAGAGTTGTGTATCTCATACCCACACGTGCTTTCGGCCAGTGGGGCTTTGCTTTAATCAAAACAATAGGAGTTTAAAAGTGTCCCCTTCTCTCCTGGGCATAGGCCAGTTCCTGACAACCAGACCTGCTCTCGGAGGAGAGATAGGCCACATTTGGAATGAGGAATGAGGAAAATGCAAGAAAAAACTACTCTCAATGGAGGTCAGGTCTGGTTGGTGGGCCCAGTGGTCCTGTGTGCACTAGGGGTCCCATGTGCATGGGACCATCCTGTGACTGGGAGTCCTATGTGTGCTGGGCACCTCAGCAGCCTGTCAGGCCCTGCCTGCCCACTTGTCGTGGGTCCTGGGCAGGCCCATCTCAGTGAGGGGACATAGCCAGCCCTTGCCTTTCCCTTCTCCTCGGGGAGTCAAACTTCATAGGAACCTGTACTTGAACGTGAGATGTCGATAATAAAACTCTGAGGCTGTGGTGAGTCCACACAGTCCAGGTCCTTAACTCATGTGACGGGGACAATTGGAGCTTCTGTGTGTGAGGGGTTGGGGGCTGCTCTCCCGGCCTGCAGAAGTTCCCATGGCACAGATACAAGGCTCTTTCCACTTTCTCCTTCTGCTTATAGCTTCCTGAGTGCTAAGAGGGTCCTGGGGCAGAGGCCAGGGTGCGAAAGAGCCTGTGTATATGGGACACAGTAGTTGCCAGTGACAGGGCCTCCTGAGCTGGGCCAAGGAGCCAGGGATTTATCCGGTGCAGGGGGAGCCCCCAGGAGCCCCGTGAGGGAGCAGTGTGGTCAGACCTGCACTCAGTGTGGACCATGGAGGCCAGCTCAGGCTCCCAGCTTGGGCACTGCTAATGCCCGACACCCTCTGTCCACCTCTGCAGGCTGCCTCCCAGCATGGACCCCACCCCAGCATCCACCCTGGCCAGGCACGTCCACCCTGGGGAGGCACCACAGGCTGGGTGCAGAGTCACTGAAGAGCCTCCAAAGATGTCCACCTCTGCCCCAGGGGTGGGGCATTGGGGGAAAGCTTCCCCACCCTTATCAGGGACCCCTCTGTGCCCTGCCTGCCCAGGGCTCCCCAATAGCCTGGGTCCCCCAAGGAAGGGACAGCTCAAGGTGTAGTTTTGTGATTGTTAGGGGTTGAATTTTGTGCCCCCAAAAGATACGCTGTAATCCTTGTTAGGGACCTTATTAGGGTTTTATAGAGCTAATCAAGATAAAAGGTCATGGGGGGGGGCCCTAAACAAATATGACTGGTGTCCTTATAACAAATGGGAAAATTTGGATACATAGACGTGCACATAGAGAGAACATCCTATGAAGACAATTAGTATGCCGCCACATGCCAAGAAATTACCAGAAGCTGGGAGAGAGGCCTGGAACAGATCCTTCCCTGTCACTGTTAGAGGGGAGCGTGGCCCTGCTGTTGCCTTGCTCTCCGACTGCAGGCCTTCAGAACTGTGAGAGAATAAATTTCTGTTGTTTATGCTGGCGGTCCCCAACCTTTTTGGCACCACGGAGGGTTTCTTGGAAGATGGGGCCGACAGGAGGTGGAGCTCAGGCCAGCTTTGCTTGTTGCCCGGTTCCTGCCTGGGGGTTGGGGGCCCCAGGTTTATGCCATTCATTTGTGGCACGTTGTTATGGGAGTCCGGGAAAAATAATGTAATTGTGACCTTCACTTTACAGATGAGGAAACCAAGGCTTGGGGATACGCCATAACAGTCCCTCAGTCCCAGGACAAATGGGGAGGCAGAGCCATGAGGCCGGGAAGGAGCACAATGAGGACAAGATGGACCTTGGGGTGCCTGCCCCGTGGGCCCACAGTCCCACACTGGTCTCATCCTGCTGCCCAGCACCCCTCCCACCTTCACCCCTCTGAAGCTCCTGCCACTGCTATGGCTACACTTTCTGCATAGTTCTTGCCCCAGGGCCTTTGCATTCATCGCTTCTGCCTGAGTAACTCCTCTTCCATATATCCCAACCACACTCTCCCTCACATCATGCGGGCTTTTGCTAAAGCTTTCTAGGGGAGGGGGTTCATCCCATTTAAATTTGCAATTTTTCCTGCCTTGCTCTCTCTGTATATCCGTTAGCACTGTCCGACATACTGTGCATTTTGATTGTTTCTTTTATTTTTAAAAAAAGATTATTTATTTTTAGAGAGAGCGGAAGGGAGGGAGAAAGAGAGGGCGAGAAACATCAATTGGCCGCCTCCACACTTGCCCTGACTGGGGACTGAACCTGCAACCCAGGCATGTGCCCCAACCGGGAATCCAACCGGCGACCCTTCATTTTGTGGGACGACACACAGCCAACTGAGCCACACCGGTCAGCGCTTGATTGTTATGTGTCTCCCTATCAGGAGAGCTCCAGGAAGTCAGACCCTTTTCTCTCTTGCCCACTGCTGTATCCTGATTCCTAGGTTAGGTAGATATTTGAACCAGGAGTGACAGTGCTGATGTTTTCTAAACCTTGTGTTTATTTAGGTCGGTGCCTTGAAATGAGGCCTCTGTACTGTTAGAAGGGTACAGGGACCCTGGGAAGCTGATGTCTTTGAGAAGCACTTCTGACATACCATCAAGGAAGGCCTGGGCCTGACTTTGGCATGGCTTAGTCAGTCCTTTGTGCTTGCCACCAGATACATTCGATCCCTGAGTCCCCAACATGGGTCCTCTTCTCCTGGGTGGATGGGGAATTCATCCCTTTCTCAGATGCCCCTTTTTCAGGTGAGCTCCTGCTGCTCTCTGGCTCCAAGACAGCCCAGCTGAGGCGTGCTGGCCTGGAGGCTGAAGTGGGAGGCTGCCTGATGCAGAAGTGTCTGTGAGCGAGCATGACCAGCTCAGGAATGCAGCCTGACCTCAGGTCTTGTCCCGGCAGGCCTGGGCTCCTTGCCTTCTGACCTCACAACTCCATCTTTTGATATGTTTTGTCAACTGATGGTTATTGCCACTAGTTCAATGTCAATAGGAATCCTCAGTTTGGGGTGCAGTGAAGAAAGAAACTTGATTCATTGCAAAACTGCTCAATTATGACACAGCATGGCTGTGAAAAAAAGCACAGCTGTAGAACTCTGGGGCCAGCCCCTCTCCAACTAACAGCTTTGCTCTGTCCTGCAAGTCATCTTTGGTGTTTCAGTTTAGCCGAGGAAACCAGAATTAAGTTTTTGATATTTTTGATGGAAAGGAAAAGTGCACTCTCTGAGCCACAGGGGAGCTGGCTTATATGGACAGAAGCCCCCATCCCTGGTCTCTGATTGGTCCATCCTCATGCAAATAAGGACTCCAAATCCTTGTAGTTTGGCCCAAAAAGCACTTCTGTTTCATTAGAATAGAGCCACTCTGATTGGCTGGAGCTGCACAGCTCCAATTGGACAGGGAAAGCCTCAGTCCTATTGGTTGAAATAGGATTCCAGGAACTCCATTGTAAGGGCTTGCTCAGATGGCAGAAATACAGTGCAGAGGCAGGAGTTGAGTGATGACTTCTCTGTGAAGTGCAGTTTGTGTGAGAGTCCCCTGTGCAGAAATGGCTGTGGGGCTCTGTTTTCGAAAGTTTGAGCCCACTTAGCTACTAGAATCCCTTCTTAGTAGGTGTCTTTTTCTCAGATTTCACAGTTTGGATTTGTATGCATTTGCTGGTAACCATGATCACTTGATTAAGGTGCCAGCAGATGGCATCATCCAGGCTCTTCAGCAGAGATCTGGCTTATAGGTGAGCCAGGCTGAGGTAGAAACACAAGCCCAGAGGGAAGTTTCCTCCCCTAAATTGGGCTGGAGTTCCCAGCTTCCAGTTATCAATCGCTGTGACTCGGAGGCTGGAGCCAGGTGGGGATTGTAGGGGAGGTCCTGTGGTGAGGGTCCTTGTCCTTCACCCAGTTGGTCCCCACCGTTGAGGGAAGCTGGCTGCAAGGTGCAGGTCTGAGGTCTCAAGTTGGATTAGGGCAGGTGTGGCCCCCCAGCTCAGCAAGCAACAAAATATGGAGAGGTGGCTGTGGCTGAATGGTGGTTTGGCTGAATAGTGGCTCTGACTGTCCTGGGCCAAGGCCAGCAGCTGGCTAAGTCCAGGAATCAGGCCCTCATGGGGCTCGGTGCCACTGTGAGGTGAAAAGTGTTGACCACTGAGTCAGCCAGGTAAACAGAAGGGGACAGGAAGGGAGGGAAGGGCCTGAGTCGGCTTCCAGCTTCCTCACCTGCAACACTGCCTCTCCTGGCCATTAACCTTTTTGTTCTGAAATGATTTTAACTTGCTACAAACTTGAAAAAATAGAATAATTCCAATATCCTTCAACCATTCCCCCCAAATGTTAACACTTTACCTAACCACAGTAAAATGATTAGAACCAGGAAATTAGCATTGATACAATACTATTAACTGATATACAGACCTTATTTGAATTTTATCAATTGTCCCACTAATACCCGTTTCCTAAGCCAGGTTTCAATCTAGGATCCAGATCCCAATCACAATTTGTTGTGGCTCCTTTAATCAAAGATGGATCCTCAATCTGTCTTTGACTTGCATGATCTTGACACTTCAAGTGTTTTTTGGTAGAATGTCACTCTTTTGGGTTTACCCAGTCTTTCTTTATGAGGTATATTGCCTTTGGGGCAGAAATACCAAGTGACACATGTCCTGCTCAGGAGATCCACAATTTGTCCCTTGCCTGGTGCTTTTTTCCCTTTATTTTAATCAAGGTATAATTAATATGCACTACAACACATCCTTATAGTGTATAACTTGGTAAGTTTGGATGTGGATACATATGCCGGTGACTTTGATCACTTGGTTAAGGTGGTGTCTCAGGTTTTTTCCACTGCATGTTACTGTTTAACCTTTGCAATTAATATCTTGGGGAAGAAACTCTGCAACTCTGTAAAACCGCCCCCTCCCCCACACCAGTTTCTCATAGTTTTGCCCACCATTTTTTTTAGCATCCATTTTTGTCTTAATGTGCTGTCTGCCAAATGGGATTTTTTTTTTTTTATTTTCATCATTTCTACTTTATTTACTGGAATGCTGGTCTAAACAAGGAAGAGCGGTCCCTTATTCACTTATATCCTCTTCCCTTTCTTGAGGCTCCTGATACATGGAAAAGTGCTAGACAATTAAGGATACTTGTCCTTTTTTACCTAACGATTACGTTTAATTATTTTAATTGGAAAATGCCTGTGTGGACAATGTCTACGGCACTGTCTAAACTACAGGCAGCCAGAGCCCGGGGACCACGGGAGTGCCTTGTGCTCCTGACGTTCCCATACTCCTGGGTTCCCGGCATTCCGCCGTGACTCGCTTCGTTCCCGGCGTTCCCCGCGCTCCCCTATTCCCGGCATTCCTCGCGCACCCCGTTCCCGGCGCTCTTCGCGGCGATCACTTTCCGCGCGGCGAGCCCCGCCCGGGCTACGACCGTTAGCGCGGCCGCGACCTCGGCGTCAGGTCCCGCCCGCGCGACCGCTTTATTGGGCTGCGCGCCGAGGCCGCGAGCGCCCTGCGCCGCCGATTGGTGGCCTCTGCAGCCCGCTCTGCGGTTTCCCCAATGCAAGGCGGCCGCGCCCAGGGATTGGCCGCGCGCCGCCAAGGCCCGCCCTCCGCTCGGCCGCGCGGCAGGCGGGTCCCGCCGACCGGGGAGAGCCTGGTTGGCCTTCTGGTTGGAGGCGGCGGTCGGCCGTGAGGGTCTCCTTATTGTGGTCGGGCTGCGGGCAGCTCGGGCAAGCCGCGGGCGCCGGAGGTAGGTGCGGGGCGCGCGGGGCGCCCCGCGGGCCGGGCGGGCGCTGCGGCCTGCGCGAGGGTGCGCCCTTACCCTCTCGGGCGGAGGGCCGCAGGCCGGGGCGGCACGGCGGGGCGGGGCGGGGCGGGGAGGGTGGGCATGAGGCGGGCATGGCCACGAGGACTCTCGGCCTTTGTGAAGCTCTGTGGCCGCGGTCCTGGGAGACTGCTGGGCTGGGGTTCCACCCGGCGGCGCGCGGGGGGCGCGGTGGAGGACTTCGACTGGGGGGCGGGCCGCCACTGGTCGCTTTCCGCCCATATTAACAGCCCGAGTGTAAAGAAACACCCCTCGCCTTGTGGGCCCGAAGCCGTAGCATCGCTTTCAGGCGGGAAAGGTATGAACATGGTAGTGTTCGCTTACGACCCTGCGGGAAATCTGAGAAGTCGCCCAAGTCTTTTCCTTCGCTAAATGCTCATGGATTGAGTATCACGTTGATAATCGGGATGTGGTTTTGTTGTAACAACGGTCGCGGTAGAAGTAAATATAATGTGGCAACCTGTTGACAGTGATACCTGTCAAGTATCATCTGATGGACTTGGGTTGCTCATGGTAGGAATTTGATTTATCGTTTTTGCATGCTTGCATGTACCTTGTTACCTGATGCTCGGCAGTCCAGTCTCGCGCTGGTGACTGCGAGGCCAAACACTAGGACGGGACCCTCTGTTTCCTGGCAGCAGAATGGACTTTTTAGTCACCGGGCTATGGGCAACCCCGACACAGGCCTTCACTCACCCGAGGGAGTAAATGGCCAGTCGATGGTGCTGCCTGTGAATACAGGATGTGAAGCCCGTTGGAGGATGACAAAAGGAATGGATGAGGTCATATTACTGCTGGGTTGGGCGGGAATGCACAGCAGGAGAGGCTTGACCTAAAGGCCGCAGTCACAGCGTTTTACTATCACAGTCGGTGCCTCAGTCAGCCCAGTAAGTGGGCTCCCAGTGAAGAAGGGTGCTGTCCCAGTGTGTTGGTTTTACCCCTGGGTCAGGGATTCAGGGAAGCCTGTTGTGAGTGAGTCTGCTGCTGGCTTATGGTCCTGCTTGGCAAGCAAGGTTTGCATCCCGGTGTTCAATCAGCTGAAGCAGTAGTGAGGCCAGTGGCGGGATGAACCATCCTTTGGACCCTTTATGGCCAGGCACTGTGTGGGGCAGTTCCCACATGTTGTTTTATAGTCTAACTGTGACACTGGGGGTAGGAAATAGGAAACATCTGACTGGTTTGCCCAGTCGTGGCTTCTCTTGTGGTTGCCTTCTCCTGCTTGGTGATCTCATCCAGCTTCCTGGCTTTAATGCTGTCTCTCCTTGACATCTCCATCTCCAGCCCCAGCCTTCCACCTGTGCTGTAGCCTCACCTTTCTAACTGCATCTTCCACATCTCCGTGTGTTCCTTTGAGGCCAAGTAGCCACGTCCAAACCTTTATAAACCCCAGTCTTTACCCCTAAACACTGCTCATGCTGTGTTCACCACCTCAGTGCATGGCATCTCGGTTCTTGAGTGTGAAGCCATATGGATTCCTCTGATGCCTCCATGCAATCCTCAGGACCATATCTCACCACCTCTGGCTCAATGCTGGTGAGCCTCTTAATTCTTCTTTTTGTTGTCACTCCTGCCCCTCCCCCCAACACCCACCTAAAGTTTGTTTGGACATAGAATGGTTCTTTTAAATTGCAAGATAGTGTAGTCCTGACTTGTGTGGCTCAGTTGTTTGGACATCATCCCATGAAGTGAAAGGTTGCTGGTTCAATTCCTAATTCAGGCACATACCTGTTTTGCAGGTTTGGTCCCTGGTAGGAGCACATGCGAGAGGCAGCTGATCAATTTTTTCCTCACGCTGATGTTTCTCTCCTTCTCTTTTCCCTCTCTAAAAATAAATTAAATGAAATCTTTTAAATTAAATTGAGAGTGTAAAATTGAGGCAGTACATACTGAAACTAGATTGCTTGGGTGGTAAAGCAGCTCCACCACTTTCTAGCTATGTGACCTTGAACAAGTTGCTTAACCTTTTAGTGTTGTGTGAGCACCAGCAATTGAAAATGCATAAAGTGCCCTGGCTGTGTGACTAACTGGATTGAGCGCCTGCCTATGAACCAAAAGGTTGCTGGTTCCAATCCCGGTCAGGACACACGCCTGGGTCGCTGGCCAGGTGCCCAGTTGGGGGCATGAGAGAGGTAGCTGATTGATGTGTCTCTTGCACATCATGTTTCTCTCCCTCTCTCCCTCCTTTCCCCTTTCTTTAGAAATAAATAAATAACATCTTTTAAAAAAAGAGAAAATGCATAAAACGCCTAGAATACGGTCCTGCTGAGACCACTGCTGTCCTTGGTTCATGTGACCTCCATGCTTAGACCCTCCTGTTCAGTGGGCCCATCTCAATTAAGAGCCAGAGTCCTGGTCTCACTTGCCCTCATTGACTTGGCCTCCTGTCATATCTCCTTGGCACACTGCTCTCACCTGCCACACCACACTCCTTCTCCAGGGCCTTTGTTCTCTGTGTACTGGAGTGTCCACTCCTCACACCCCTACTGTACACCTGGCTCACTCTCCTTGTCTTCAGATGGACACTGGCCGTGAGACCTTCCCTGTCCACCCTTTCCGAAGCTGTCTCCCCTTCCCCAGTTCTTTGTTTTCTCTTGAGCACTTCTCAGTTTTTCTTAGTTGTTACTTGATTCCTGCTAAAATGTGAGCTCTGGGGGGCAGGGGTTTTGTCTGTTTGGTGTCCTCAGCATCTAGGATAGTGTGTGTGCACCATTTGTAAGGTGTTCATCAAATATTTGTTAATTGAGTGGAGAAAGCTTGCAGAGGGAAAGTAAGGAACTTGTCCAGGACTGCCCTGCTGTGGGGCTTTGCCCCGGGAGCTGCAGCCCTCTGGGGCTGGGCAGGTTTTCCTGATCTCTCAGGGGGCACACACTTTCTCTCCAACCCCACCCTTTGTGCCTCTTCAAGGCTTCCCTTTGTCAGTTATTATTATCATCTTTACTTTGTGCTTTTATATGGCTGTTCCTTAGCCTTTTAACATGGTAGCAGAGGTTCCCTGTGCTGTACTGCCATTTGTCTTCAATTCCCCCCATTTTCTCATGTCTTCATTTTAGCTTTTTTTTTTTTTTTTTAAGCCCCCAGAGTCACCGATTGGCTCTAGTTGGAGCTGGGCAGACCTGCCAGATGCTGACAGGTTTGGTCCTGGTCTGATCTGTGTTCTGTAGCACTGGGCATGCTGACCTGCCTGTCCTTTTCTTAAAATGATCTTTCTTGGTTGCCAGGAGACTGGCCCTACTCCACTTGGTGTTCCTGGTGCCTCTCTCGCTGCAGTCTTCTCAGCATTTACTGCAGTTCACTCTTTATCTGTCATTATCTATGTGCTGTATTTCCTTCATCCTTAGCACCTTTGATGGAAACATCTCTCGGGGAGGTATTGTGTTAAGTTACCATTGCACCAGAACAGTAAGGACATCTAAGAATCTTGGAAATAGAGTGGCAGCTCCATGGTCATTGCCCTTCCAACTGCCCAGGTGGTGGGGACCTTGTCTCTTGTGTGTGGTAGTGCCTCCCTCGGAGTAGACGATCAGTGTTTGTTGAATGAATTGATTAAATCTAAACAAGTCTCTGGTTTGTATGCTGTGTTCCCTTCACAATATGGCCACAATGCTTTGTCCCTTCACTGCAAACTTTTTAAATGTGTGATGTCTGCTGACTCCTGTCTATGCAGTCAGGCTGCCCCCTGTGCACATATGGGCTTGCATGTGCATACCTGCACCCGTGTGCATGGCATATGTGTGTTTGTGCATCTGCACTGTGTATGCGCGCCTGCATGTGCTTCTGCTCTGATGCCTGTGCCTCCTGCAGACCTCTGGGTTCAGGATTGCCCCCTGAGCTTTCCCTCTCAGCCTCATGTCAGCCCTCTTGTCCTGCTTCCTCTGGAGTGAAGCTTCTCAGAGTTGCGTCCTTGCCCCTCTTCTTGCTCTGTGTTCCCTCTCTGGGTGGCCTGTCTTCTGTGGTTTTGACAACTACTGCCTTGCTAAAGCATTCTGGCCCCTTTTTCTGGGCCAGTCACAGTTCCAGAGCTGTAGACTCAGCACCTGTTGGACAGGAATGCCTGGAGGCTTCATCTATTCCCCTCTGCGGGCTCCTGCCTGAATACTGGAACACGTGTCCCTCCAGGAAAAAGCCTCATTGGCTTTCAGTTCCCTCTTGTCTGTGCTCTCCGCTTCTACCCGGTTGGCAGAGCAGTCAGCTCTGTGTCTTCACTGTTCTTGAAGGCCCCTGTCCCTCTTTCACACCTAGGCCTTCTGGCTGAGAGGACTCCTGTGCCTTGGTTGCAGGGACTGCCTGGTTAGTCTCCTTTCTCAAATAGGGATTGAATTGTGGCATGAGGGTCACCTCGCCCTTGGTGGCTCCTCATTGCCCCCAGGGTGGAGCCAGGCTCCAGATGGCACTTAGAACTCCCTGGGCCTCGGCTTCAGCTGTCTCCTGTAGCTACCCCACCAACCCTGGCCTGGCTCCCTTCCCACAGCCACCACCCCTTCCTCTACTGGGAACAGAACCACGCCACCTCTGGCGACTTCAGCACGCTGCATCACTGTCCCGGTCCACGTGCCACCTTGTGGGCCCAGGAGAGCCCTGGGGTCCAGGGTGGCAGAGCGCCTGGCCGTACCTCTGAGGCCCTAGTGCTGCAGAGTTGAGCCGAGGGTCTCGCGCTCGCCCTCTGACTGACCCAGCCCTGGCAGGTGAGTAGATTGATGTTGCTCTAATGGCCGGAGGGAGGCCGCACACCTTATGTGTGTTCTGGAAAGGGCGGCCTTGCACTGTTTGCTTGCTTACCTAAGAAGCTGAGGGGAATGCTGTGGTGAAGTTTAGTGTAGGTTTTTAAAAAATCTTTTTGAGCCTTAAGAGAATATTGTTTTTATGCTTCTGAAGTAGGGACTACAGTGGACATTTAATGAAATATTTAACTTTGGACTTACCATTTAGGTCTTGAAGAAAAAAGTAAAGGTAGTGTGTTTTAAAGCCTACAAGGTTCTCTTAGACAGTATTATTTTCTTTACTACACTGTTAATAGCAGTTGACTCTTGGTACCAGGGAAGCAGAAGGTTTCTGTCACTTGTGACGATGTTTTTAAATCTCTTTGCAGGTAGAAGAAGAAAGGTGCCACTTTGGCATGAAGAGAGAATCGCTTAGTCGTCAGTCATTTAAGCTGAGTGCATTGTGATTTCCAATAATTGAGGCAGTGGTTCTAAAAGCTGTCTACATTAATGAAAAGAGCAATGTGGCCAGCTTGACTAAGCCGTCAGCGTGTGCAGCGCGGGCAGGACGGCACCGGGTCTCGACGGACTTGTGCATGTTAGCTGTATAGATTTATGTAAGGTTTTAAAACTGGTCTTTTAAATAGTCTTAACTACTTTTACTATGGAGACATATGAGAGTCCCTCTCCTCTCCCGCGTGAGCCCGCAGGAGAAGCGGTGATGGAGAAACGTGCTTGCCCCCTCCAAGCGCTGCCCTGTGAACAGTCTCCACCACCTCCCCTGCAAACGTCCAGTGATGCAGAGGTAATGGACGTTGGCTCTGGTGGTGATGGACAGGCCGAACCCCCTGCTGAGGACCCACTCAACTTCTACGGAGCTTCTCTTCTCTCCAAAGGATCCTTCTCTAAAGCCCGCCTCCTCATAGACCCGAACTGTAGTGGCCACAGCCCTCGCACCGCCCGGCACGCACCTGCGGTCCGGAAGTTCTCCCCTGACCTTAAGTTGCTTAAGGATGTAAAGATTAGCGTGAGCTTTACGGAGAGCTGCAGGAGTAAGGACAGGAAGGTGCTGTACACAGGAGTGGAGCGCGACACTCGTGCGGAGTGCGGTCTGGCCCTTAGCCCTGTCAGTGGAGACGTGCATGCTTGTCCCTTTGGTGGGAGTGTTGGTAACGGGGTAGGCATAGGGGGTGAGAGTGCTGATAAGAAGGATGAGGAGAATGAGCTGGATCAGGAAAAGAGAGTGGAGTATGCAGTGCTCGATGAGTTAGAAGATTTTACTGACAATTTGGAGCTAGATGAAGAAGGAGCAGGCGGGTTCACGGCTAAAGCAATCGTGCAAAGAGACAGAGTGGATGAAGAGGCCTTGAATTTCTCCTACGAGGTATGTCAGTGACCTCTCCTTTGGAGTGCCCTTAACAAAACCCAAAGAGAGGTGTTTGGGAACTGCAGCATCTTTTGAAAGCTGTTGTTGCAGAGGAAAAAAAGCCCATATAAGGTGGGATAACAATGTGGAAAAGAAACCAAGTTTTTTAACTTTAATGAAAAGTTTGGCTAACAGGCCTGCCTTGTACCTTTTACCCAACCTGAGTTGGAAGGTGCTGCTGAGACGCGCTCCCTGATGGTGTGTGTGCCTGGGCCGAGCTTTTTGGCTTCATTTGTTTTATCCCGTTTGTTTTTTCAGATGATCATGCACCATAAAGGCACACCTAGGTCCCCTCGAGAGCGTCTCATTTCTCTGTTCACTCTCACTAGCGCCATTAAGCTTGCCCGTGGTGCAGGAATGTAGGTGCCGGGGCCATGGTGTCTGAACGGTATGTCTTGCAGGACGATTTTGACAATGATGTTGATGCTCTTCTGGAAGAAGGCCTTTGTGCTCCCAAAAAGAGGAGAGTGGAGGAGAAATATGGAGGAGACAGCGACCATCCGTCTGATGGAGAGACGAGTGTGCAGCCGATGATGACCAAGATTAAAACAGTGCTCAAAAGTAAGTTGACTGATAAAAAAGTAGTGAGTGTTCACCGGGCAGCAGAAGTGCAGGTTTGAGAGCCTTTGGGACACCAGACAGCGGTCTGGGCATACTTTTGAGGGCAAGGTAATCATGTCTGCTGAAGGGGACAGGCAAGACACAAGGATGCACCCAGAAGCAGTACCACCCAGGTGCATGTCATGGTGTGTGCTGTGGAAACCACACAGAGGCTGATGTCTTGCAGAGGAACTGGGAGGGGACTTCTGACGGGGTGGGGAGTGCACCCCTGAGGAGGGGACATTAGTGTGTTCTGGGAAATGACAAGACTGGCAACTAGTGTGTGTGGAGGCTGAGGCCAGAGGTGGGTGCTTAGCATAGTGGTACGTGAAGGTCGAGGTTCAAGTTCTAGGCTCTTTCACTGTTAGGGTAAGCCACTGGGAGCATGGAGGTGTCGAGGGGGAAAAAGGATGGTAGAATAAATCTTGTTGTAGCATGATTGCCCTTAACAAAAATGTTAAACCTAATGAAATGGTTTTTAAAACAGGTCTAGAAATGTGTTATATTTTAAAGTTAGAAGGATATTGATACTTGGCAAAAATGTATCTTTGTAGCTGGTTGTAAAAAGGAGCAGGCAGGCGTTGTTACACAGTGTTTGTCTAAAGGCACAGCTCCTGTGGCTGCAGCACAGCCTGTGTACTTCAGGTGGGCAGGGTGGGAGCTCCTGTGGGACCGGTGGAGGTCTTCTGGCAGTGCAGACAGTGGGATTTACACTTGGATTTGGGGACAGAGTGAAGAGCAGAGGGGAGATGCCCAGAATTTTGGTCGTGTAGGTCCTTTGCCAGTGCAGTGCTGGTCTGGGAGGAGCCTGTCAGTTTCTCTCTGTCCTGGCAGCACCTGTGAGTGTCCAGGTTGGGCAGTTGGGCAGCAGAGAAGGGCCGAGGCAACACACAGGGACTCAGTGGACAGATGGAAAAGGAAGTGACACCCCAGCACCAGGTCCCTGCCCAGCAAGGAGGGCCCCAGGACACCTTAGGTTGAGGGACAGGGTGCAGAAGCTGATGAGGTGTGATACGGGAGTGGGTGGTATGCAATTTCTCCTGGCTGTGGAGTGGACACGTCAGTGGTGGGCAGTATGTGTCTGCCCTTCTTGGCCAGTGGTTGGAGCAGGATGGGCGTTGGGTTCATTGATTGCAGGTGGAGATCTGCTTGGGTCTCAGCTTCGGTCTCCACTTCTGAGGAGGGGTTAAGGGGCAGTCCTCACCTCACCTTGATGCCTCTGGCAGGTTTGCTTTGTCCTCCTTCTGTGGTTTCAGCAACCTCGTTCTGTGCAGGTAAAGCCGAGCCTGTCCTGAACAGTGCCCGGGTCAGCAGTGTGCCTGACCGTTCTGTCTGCCTGCATGGGCAGAGCCTTTTCCTCTGCAGCCTTTGCCACTTGGCAGCCTGCCTGGAAGTGGTGCCTCCCTCCTAGGAGTTGCAGCTCAGTCCTTGTGCTCACAGACTGCTTAGGCACAGCCTGTGAGGTCTTCAGACAGCTGGGGCTGCTTTATGACCCCTCGTCAAAAATGAGTGGCCCAGATGCACCTGTGTCCCATGTTGTGCTTGGCTTGTATTTCATTTGCTTTTTCTCCTAACCTAGCGCAAAGCTGGTGTAAGGCAGCAGCTTCTTGGCCCTGGCTCACTGGGGAGAGTGACTGACAGGTTTCCTGCACTTCTGACCTGCAGCACTTCCTCCCAGGGACTGTCCTGATGTCAGCTGTCCAGTGTCGGCCACGTGTGGTCATCAGGCCTGGAGCCCTCCTTGCTGGGCAAGGACCTGGCACTGGGTGCCACTCCCTCTTCCATGAGAGTTGCTGGTGCTGTTTTCATCATGCATATATTTTTGTAGATTTCATTTGCTTTTTTTCCTTTTGTTTCTAAAATGTTTAACTTGATCCCAGTATCTGAAAGAAAATTAAGTTTTAGTTGTCTTTGCCTTATGATTTTCCCAGCAACTGGGCCTGGTGTCAAGTAGATAACACGTCTTGAGCTTTTTGTCAACAACTACCTGTAAAGCAAGGAAGGGGTTGGTTATAGTGCTTTAAAACAGTAGGTTTTTTCTAATTTGAAGTAGTATTTTATATGCTGGTGAGAGTTTTGCAGCTTAGGTACAATGAAGACTTGTCACCTGGTCACGGGCATGGTGTTCAACAGGCACGACATGCAATTTATTAGCGATGCTTACCTGGCCCCTGGGGTGCCTCTGGCCACAGCCAAGGTGGGAAGGTGAGCAGTTGAGCGTCTGTGGTGCTCACCAGCTGTGGAGGCAGCAGCTGAGGCCCCTTCATGCACCACATGCTGTCCCAGGCCAGGAGTACAGCAGTGAGCAAGGTAGACCCTTCACTGCTGTCACAGAGGGACTTAGAGTCTGTTGGTTAAGCCCAGATAAACAAGCACAGGGAGAGCACAGCTTCCTGCAGAGGAGATGCTGGGAGCTGCCAAACAGCAGGCAGGGCTGGGATAGGCTCTGGAGGGTGGGGCACTTCTCTACTTGCCTAGTTCTTAGGGCTTCTTTTCAATATTTGATCCATTTTACCGTTTTTGTCTGCTATATGTCATAATTTTCAAGAAGTCCCAACAGTTTTTGTGTTTTTCAAGTGATTATAGGATGTTCTTCTGTGCAGGTCGTGGCCGCCCACCTACGGAACCACTGCCTGATGGGTGGATCATGACATTCCATAACTCCGGAGTCCCTGTGTACCTGCACAGAGAGTCTCGGGTGGTCACCTGGTCCCGGCCGTACTTCTTGGGAACAGGAAGCATACGGGTAGGGGTTGCATCAGTTGTGCACGTAGTCTTGTAAATTGGCAGATAAGAACCTGCATGTCTGCACCCACTGCATCATAGCCAAGCCTCGGCAGGTGAAAGACAGGATGCTCAGACATTTGGGGTCATTCCTGTAATCTCTTGCCATTTTATTATCCACAGAAACATGACCCTCCTCTGAGTAGCATCCCCTGTCTGCATTACAAGAAAATGAAGGACAATGAGGAAAGGGAGCAAAACAGTGACCTTGCCCCTAGTGGGGAGGTATCCCCTGTCAAGCCCCTCAGCCGATCTACAGAGCTGGAGTTCCCCCTGGAAGAGCCTGACTCCATGGGGGCTGACTTGGGGCCTCCAGATGAGAAGGACCCGCTGGGGGCTGAGGCCGCCCCTGGAGCCCTGGGGCAGGTGAAGGCCAAAGTTGAGGTGTGCAAAGATGAATCAGTTGGTAAGTTTCCAGAGAGAACTCTTTTTCCCCTTTGCTGCCTTGTACTGTCTGCAGGGATGCCAACACATTCCATGCTTCCGCGGTGCCCTTCTGCTGAAGGCCATCTGCTTGTGGTTATATGTGTGAGGAAGGGACTGCTGGGGACCTCTGTCTACTCCTGCATGGCTGCCAAGGCCCCACGCCCTGTTTGGAGAACCTGCAAGGGTCCCAGGCTCCAGGCCCCTGCTCCTGGGCTCTGCAGGGCTCACATGGCCAATGCTGCCATCGAGGTGGCTACTGTCAGTGCAGAACTTTCTTCTCTGTCACTTTTATGTTCTTTCCTGAAGTCTTGCTTTTTTCAGTAGGATGTGTTCATGAGGCGTTTTGATTTATCCTGATGCGCTCAGAGTGAGCTTCTTTAATCCATGGATTCAGTGTTGGGACACTTCCACTATTCTGTGGACATTTCACGCTTAAACCCTGCAATTGCTTTTTGGGTGTGTGTTGGTATTTTTCACTCTCTCTTCTGTGTCTTTTAGCTTAGTTCTACCCATTCAAGGCCTAGTTGTCTCTTCAGTGATGGCAAGCTGTTTTAGCCCACCTGCTGAATCTTGTTCAGAGAGAACTTTGTGTTTTCAGGATTTCTGGTTGTCTGTCTTGCTGCCTGGCTTGTCTCATAACTATTGTGTGTGAGGAGCCCTGGAAGAGCTAGGGGGATGGTGTCTGGGGGATGGGGAGAAGGAGCATGACGGGCGGGGCCTCGGACACCTGGGAAGGGCCGAGTCTCACTGACCCCCAGCTCCTGGTGGATGAACCTCGGCTTCTCCTCAACCTGTCTGTCCGGTATTGCCTCCCTCCCCAGTCCAAGTTGGCTTCCTCTGTTGGTGTGCTGGGGCTTTACTTAGCGACCTAGCCAGGAGGGAGCTCTCCCTTTAAGGCAGTGGTTTATTTTTTCATACCATCTTTTATGCACATGTAAATGAATATGTTTCTGTTTTATTAAAACACCTGCTTCTGACTTCTAACCTCATTGCTTTCTGAGAGGTGACCACTGGTGCTTATTTCCAGGCTTCTCTGAATTCATATGTAAAGAAATAATATACCATATTTTTTGGACTATGAGATGCACACCACCCCCCCATTTGGGAGGAATAATGGTTGTTAATGCTGCTGTTGAATTCTGTTTACATTTACGTTGGTGAAATATTATGTTACTTATGTTATTAAATATTTTACCACATTTTTTCCTTCAAAAATTTTTTCCCTGTTTTCCTCTAAAACCTAGGTGCGTCTTATGGTCTGAAAAATATGGGTAGTTTCAGCTTATGATTAAGTAGGTGCAAGTATTTTGTTTTGTAGCCTTTTTTCTTTTTAAAGATTTTTTTTTATTTCCAGAGAGAAGGGAAGGGAGGGAGGAAGAGAAGGAGAAAAACATCAATGTGTGGTCGCCTCATGCACTCCCAACTGGGGACCTGGCCCACAACCCAGTCATGCACCCTGACCAGAAACTGAACTGGCAACCCTTGATTCATAGGCCGGCACCCATTCCACTGAGCCATACCAGCCAGGGCTGTAGCCTTTTGTTTTAAAAGGCTACATCTCAGTCTTTCTAACGGAACCCTTCCCTCTACCGTCTGCTGGCACTGCTCTCAGGGCTGGGCGTGAGCCACTGTGCGCTTGAGTGGTAGGAGGAAGGTAGGAAACTAGCAAGGCTGATGGGAACCTCTAGGAAGTAGTGATGGAGGAGGAGGTGTAGTAGGTGTGGGGGTAAAAGTAGGAGGCCCCGGGGACCTGGCTGAATGGTGAGGGGAGGGGTACTTAGTGGAGGCAAGGCACCTGGGGGAGCTGTGGGGCTGGGCCAGGGAGCGGGTGGGAAGAGGCATGATGTGTGCCAAGGCCTGAGCTGCCTGGGTGTGTTGCTGGCTTTGGAGGCCACTGGGGTGGCTGGAGGGGAGAGAGCAAGATGGACAGTGGGTGCACAGCTACCCTGACTGCTGTTGGCAGTCGGTGCCTGTTTTGATACAGGGGAAAAGGCCCCTGATCTGATTTTTTTAAAAATCTTTCTTCCATTAAAAAAATCCTTGTTCTTTCTCCAAGTAAACTAAAAGAACATCCCAGAAGTTTGTTCATAGGGACCTGCCATAAAAACTTGAACCGCCTAAATGACAGGACCTAACTCTTTGCTTTCCTCGCCCTTCCAAAGGAACAGGGCGAGAGCAGTGGGGATGGCGGGTGGGAGCTGTCTGACGGGAGACCGTCGCTGTCCAGTTCACTGGGCAGAGGAAACGACTTGATGTGGAAAATTAGTCATTTGGTCCTCTGGAAATCCCGTACAGATCTTGAGGAATTTCGGAACTACCTGGAGAAGCGTTTTGACTTTGAGCAAGTTACTGTAAAGAAATTCAGGACGTGGGCTGAGCGGCGGCAGTTTAACCGGGAAATGAAACGGAAACAGGCCGAGTCTGAGCGGCCCATCCTGCCGGCCAATCAGAAGCTCATCACTCTGTCTGTGCAAGATGCACCCACGAAGAAAGGTGAGTTGGGGCTTGAATTGTGCCATTGGTAGACTGGTTATACTGTTAATTTTTCATTTGATCTTAAAATGTGTACTTTGCGTGTGAGTTGCATTTTAATTCAAAGCTTACGTTTACCCTGCAAACACATGTTCATGGCAGTGAGCTCCTAACATGATGACCTGGTCACTTGGATGGTGCCAGGTCTGAGTGCTAACTTATAGTTAGGGTCCTCACACTGTTGTTGAGATGGTCCTTTTTGTCACAGAATTTGTCATTAACCCCAACGGGAAATCTGAGGTTTGCATCCTGCACGAGTACATGCAGCGTGTCCTCAAGGTCCGCCCTGTTTATAACTTCTTTGAATGTGGTAAGTTTGACCTTCCCTTCTCTCAGTTCTAAAGCCACTCGCCTTACTTCAGTCATGGCTGGGGAGGCAGGAGCTGGCTGTTAGCTGAATTAGAAATGAAAGGGAGGGGCAGGGAGAAGGGAGTTGCAGATAGGCATCTCAGTGGTCCCCATTTACCGAACTCTTCCAGGTGTGCTCCCTGCTGCCCCATCTCAGCCCCATCTCAGTGCCTCAGGGCGTCCCCTTGTCTCTGCCTCCTGGCAGCAGCCCGGACCCCACCTTGTCTGTTGGTGTGAGCGGATGGTGTGTGTGTGCATGCATGCTTTTAATGTCTTGGCAAGTGTGTTTTAAAACAGTGATTTTAATTTTAAGAGAACCCAAGTGAGCCTTTTGGTGCCTCGGTGACCATTGATGGTGTGACCTATGGATCTGGAACTGCAAGCAGCAAAAAACTGGCGAAGAATAAAGCTGGTAATGTGCCTGCTTGGGTTCAGAGCCCCATGCTGTCCGCTGTGTCTGCCCCTCCCCTGGTCTGGGGAGGGCTGAGCAACAGCCCGAGTGGGAGGGGTGTGGGTGGGGAAATCCATTTTATTTATGTAATTATCTGTTGATTTTTAAGAATTAGATGCTCTTTGGGAAAGATTCATATATAGAAAAGTAAAACCTGAGAAATACAAACAGAAGGTCCCCTTCTCTTTTCATTAGCAGCTGGGCTAAAATCCCCCCCC
>CM052546.1:49290470-49388473 GCA_028533065.1 Trachops cirrhosus | reverse complement strand
CCTCCCTCCCCTTTCCAACCCCCCTAGTTTAGTCCATGTGTCCTCTGTATTTGTTCCTGTAAACCCTTCCCTTCCCTCTGGTCACTGAATACCTGTCCTCTATTTCAGTGTCTTTTGTTATATTTCATTTGTTTCTTTGTTTTGTAGTTTAGGTTCCTATTAATGGCGAGATCATATGGTATTTGTCTTTCACTGCCTGACTTATTTCACTTTGCATAATGCTTTCCAGCTCCATCCATGCTGTTGCAAAGGGTATGAGCTCCTTTCTTTCTGCTGCATAGAATTCCATTGTGTAAATGTACCATAGTTTTTTGAGAGATTTCCTTTCTATATAGCTTACAGCTATAAATTTTCTGTGTACTATTTTAACTGCATCTCATAAGCTCTACTGTGTTGTGTTTCTGTTTTCATTCATCTCCAAGTATTTTTCTAATTTCCTTTGTAATTTCTTATTTGAACCCTTGGTTATTTTAGTTTCCATAATACACTTGTGACTTTTCCAAACTTCATTTAGTTACTGATTTTTAACTTAATTCCATTGTGGTATAAAAGTGGTTTGTCTGATTTCAGTCAGTCCTTTCACAAATTCACTTAGGCTTGTTTTGTGACCTAACAGATGGTCTGTCCTGGAGAATGTCCCATGTACATGTGAGAAGAGGGGATATTCTGCTGGCACTGGGTGGAGGAAACCAGATATCTTTTAGGTCAAGGTGATGTGCAGTGTTTTCTGCCTAATTATTTAAACCGTTATTGTCAGTGGGTATTGAAGTCTCCAGCTGTTACTGTTGGATTGTTTATTTCTCCCTTCAGTTCTGTCAGTTTTTGCTGTATGTACTTTGGGACTGTTAGTTGCTTTTGTTTGTGATATTTGATATAATAAGAAATATCTGTTTGGTCTTTGACCTTGGTTCCTGGGACAGAGCTAAAGTAATACAGTAAGTTATTTTTTGTTCCCAGTCTTGAACTAGCTCCAGGTTGATAAAGGTGAATGGAATGTCTTTTGTTATTTTTTTAAACTTTTTTAGTTGTTTTGTTTGAGAGAGAGAGAGAAAAAACAGTGATTTGTTGTCCCACTTATTTATTTATTCAGTGGTTGATTCTTGTATGTGCCCTGACTGGGGATCGAACCCGTAACCTTGCCTCGTCAGGATGATGCTGGACTGACAGAGCTGCCTGGCCAAGGATGTTATTCTTACTGTTCCCCTTTCTACCACATTGGAGTTTATTTATGTTAGTGAAGTGACTTGGAAAGACCCTAAGGGAGGGGCGGGGCATTGTTTGCCAGGGGAACCTATGTTTAATTAGAGGGTTGGAATTTTTAGCCTCACCCTTCATTCCACCCCCACCCCCAATTTCCAGCCATGGGGGTAAAAGGGCTGGAGGCTGCCTGCATTAATCACTCATGGCCAGTGGTAATGAGTTGTGCCTCTGTAGTGAAGCCTCCATCAAAAACCCCAGCCAGTGGTGTTTAGGAGCCTCTGGGCTGGCGAACCCATGGAGGTGAAGAGTGGTGTGCTTGAAGAGGGCGTGGGAGCTCTGCGTCCCTGCCCTTCCCCAGTCCTTTGCCTTGTACCAGCAGATTTCACCTGGAGTGCTGCAGAATTTTCAGAACGTTCAATACCTTAATATTTAGTCAGGGCACTGACCTCTTTTCCCTTAGATTGTCAAGTAAAAAAATGACAACAGCCAACACAACAGTAGCCGTCCACAACAAAAACCTCTTTTTTTTGTCAGATTGGCAAACATTTTTTGGTGTGTCACAGAATTTTAGTAGTTTATGCGTGCCCTGAGATGAAAAAAGTTGGAAATTGTTGGAATAAGGCACTGTAGGTAGTTTGCATTTCCAACAATTGGTCTCTTGTATCTAAATGTTTGAATTTATGGGTGTTGGGTTCTCTGTGGTGCTCCCTCGTGGTCCTTCCCTGTCTGTCGGGCATCAGTCTCCCGGCTCTCCTGTGCTGTGCTCAGGGGGTCCCTCCTATCCTTTGCCTTGTACTGTCTTGAGCAGGAGCCCCCTGGCTAAACCACCAGCTACCAGGTCATTGTGTGTGGGCATTTGCCAAGGCCTTTGGGTGTTTTCGGGCTTCCGGGCACGCAGCGCATGCGTGTCTTGGCTTCAGCTGTCAGGGAGAAATCTGGAGCTGCAGGGTACGCAGGGTCTCCTCCTGCTCAGCCTGATTACAGGTCCACAGCCCAGGTGCTGGCTCTGGTTTGAGTGGGTTTCACAGGGTGAATGAAAACCGGACATTGCTGGTGGGTTGGCCGCCTGGCCAGCCATTAAAGATGGGTCTGGGGCCTGGGCCTGACTTCTTGTGAGTGCCTTTTCCTGGAAACTGATCCACACTGATGTGGGCGCTTGAGAGTGGAGACGTCTTGTGGGCACCTGTTGGAAGACAAGTAGCCAAATGATAGCAAGAGGATTTCCTGCTTACAGAATCGGCAGTTCTCTTCAGAAACAGTGCCTTTCCTCGACTCAGTCCCAGTGAGCTCGCCTCCTCACCGAAGCAGGTGGAGGTGGGCATCCCACCGCCCTGCTCAGAGCAGCTGTGTCGTGTGTTCTTTAAGAAGAGGGGAGGGCGGTGGGGAGAACACCATGTGGAGATAGGAGTTTTGCTGCCACAAGCCAAGGAAAGCTTGGGGCCACCAGAAGCTGGACAAGTCAAGGAAGGAGCATCCCTAAGAGGCTTTAGGCCCTGCTGACACCTTGACTTTGGGACTTCTGGCTTCCAGAATTGGAGAAAATAAATTTCTGTTGTTTTAAGCCACCCATATTGTATACTTCGTTACGGCAGCCCCAGAAGACTTGCAGACCCCTCTGGGAGGTGGGCTGCGCTCCTGGGTGGCTTCTTGCATTTACCAGGGAGCCACGCCTGCCTGGCATCTGTCTCTGTTGTACAGGGCTTCCCTTTTTCTCCTTACCTGGTGAAGGGGTTTCCTGTTAACCCTTCGTAACCTTTCTGTTCTTTGATCACAACGATCAGTTTTACATCCAGGATGACTTTGTGTTTGAGACGAGAGCCTGGCCAGGCCCTCTGCAGCCTTCAGGGAGATCGGCTGATAGAGAATGCAGCTTTTGTCAGCTTGCCTCCTTTCTTCTTTAATATAACAATGATCTTCACATTTTTCTTCCAAGGTGGTTTATCTTGAGATTTCTGACTAATTGTGTGAAATCTAAAGATCAGATTCAGAAAAGACTCCTTAGGCTGGCTGGCTGTGCAGCCCTGGCCCTTGGCTGCACCAGGGTCTCTCAGCCCATCCCTGGCACTCTCTTCAGCCTGGTTCAGTGTGGCTCCTTGTCTGTGTCTCAGAGGCCCAGCTGGACAGTGAAGAGGGGTGTGAGGTGCTCCCTGAGGCACTGAGGAGGACAGGAGCATGGAAGTGGCTCTGCAATGCCAGCACTTAGGAGTGGGTGATTTGTTTTGTAGTATTTTAACCACATCAGCATCGAGGACTCTCGGGTGTACGAGCTGACCAGCAAGGCTGGACTGTTGTCTCCCTATCAGATCCTTCACGAGTGCCTTAAACGGTAGGTGGGGGCTTCCCATCCTGAATCAGGTTGTGGGGACTTCTTTCTGGGTGCCCAACATCCTTACTGGCTGTTTATCCTGACTTAAGAGGCCATACTAAAGGCTGAGCCGTTGCAAGTATTCTCTGCAGGCACAGAGGCCTGGCGGTCTCTCAGAACCTTGTGGGAGGGGGTTGGTGTACTTGGAGAACCTCACCCTCTTCAGCCAAGAAGCACTTTTGGGGAAAGGGTTAGCATTGTCTTCAGAGAGCCCTTAAAGAACTCTCTGGAAGCAGCTATTTCTTCCTCCTCAGCTGATGTCAACCATTGTCTTTGTTTTCTCCTAAAGAAACCATGGAATGGGTGACACATCCATCAAGTTTGAAGTGGTTCCTGGTAAAAACCAGAAGAGTGAATACGTCATGGCGTGCGGCAAGCACACAGTGCGAGGCTGGTGTAAGGGACCCCCCCACCCCCCACACTGCTGACTGTGCGTTCAGATGACCGCTGGGGGTGTTGCCCTGTTGGCACCCCTCAGTGTGGTCTCTCTGGTAGTTTTGAGCCCCCGTGGCTTGGTCTGGGGCCACTGCCCTACCTTTGCTCCTGCACGCTGGCCATGTGCACTGACTGCATCCAGTTGTGTCTGCCAGCATCTCACGTTGAAATCTGGAACACAGCTGGCCTGAGACGTGGCTGTGACAGTCCTCTCTCTGTGCTTCCTCTCTCCTCCTCCTGGGCTTGAACTGGTCATTCTGTCTAGGCCTTACATTCCTCTCCTGCCACCTCCGCCCCCTAGCAGCTCTTGGTCCCTGTGGTATCGGGGGATATCCTGTTCAGTTGGTAGCAGAGCCTCTGGCTTGCCACACTCTGCACCTCTGTGCTGGGCATGCGCTGCCCCTCTGCCTTCTGGTCTGTGTGCTACCTGTGCTCTTTACCTAACTGGACTGTTGAAGTAACCGCTTCTTAAAATATTTTAAAAGGAAACTTTGTATAATTACTGTAAGCACAAAACCAGTGCTGTATAAATTAGAAGGTATGCACAAGTTGACCCGGGGAAAATTGCAGGGCCATATCGAGACCTGGTGTATCCTGCGCTCCAGGAGACACCAGTCCCATTGAGAAGTGCTCCTGAGCAGGTGGGCAGGGTGTGAAGTGGAGTTGGGGTCCTGGTGTTGGGACTCCCTCCTCTAAGCCGGGAGGCCCTGTATGGAAGTGTGGCTTGCCTTGGCCTACTGAGCCAGAGTACCCACTCAGTACTTGCTATTCTCCAGGCCCACTCTGCATCCTGGCCCTGCCTTTCCTCTGTTTAGGAACCTCCTCCAAAGCACACATACACTCTCTGGAAACTCCCCCTATGGGCCTTCCGCTGCCTGCCTCCAAAGAGCTCAGGCCACATGCTTCATGATGCCTCGTTGCTGCTTGTCTGTGTGCCTGGAAATGGGGGGTTATGCTGGGAGGGAGGACTCTTAAGACCTACCTTGGTCACGTCCTGGTCTTCTGGAGCCTCTGATGGGCTGTTCTATGAAGTGGGATAGGGGTGGGTCCTGGTCTGGGGTTTGTGAGGTGTCAGTGCTCACTTGGTAGAGAGCAGTTCCTTGCCCTTTCCCGTAGAATGTGCCCTCAGCTAGGGTTGGAGGGGGCAGGTGAGCTCCTTTTTAGGCAAGGTGGCTGTGTGGACAGCTGGATGTTTGTGACTTCTCTGCATGTCCTTTCCCTCTTCACAGGTAAAAATAAGAGAGTTGGGAAACAGTTAGCCTCTCAGAAAATCCTTCAGCTGCTGCATCCACACGTCAAGAACTGGGGGTCTTTACTGCGCATGTATGGCCGCGAAAGCAGCAAGATGGTCAAGCAGGTAACGGGACCTCTCTCCCAGCCCTGGAGTCCCACTGTGATGGGGGTCAGTTGAGCAGCTCTGCTCGTGTTCATGGTCACGCCTCTTGGGCTGTCTGTTGGGCCATGTCTGTGACTTTGTGGTGGTGGTGGGGGTCTTCCCTGCCCAGAGGGCCCGGACCTGGCTTGGCAGTATGGGGAGGGGACTGGAGCAGTGGGAGGTTCAGATGGTGAGTGCTGCCAGCCTGTCTTGAGTCCTTAGTCCAGTGACAGGAGCCCTTGTGCTAATTTGAGGCCACCCAGTGGCTGAGGGAGAGTGAGCACACAAGGGCAACTCTTGGCAACAAACACAGTACTGACCTTTAATTCAAAAGCCTGCGTATCATCTTTTGCTTCTGCTGCTTTTGCCAAAATCTTGAGATTTAAACCAATACTCCTAGGTTTGTGTGCTTTGTCGGGTGGAGGGAAGTACTGGGAGGTGTTTATTTTTTTCCTGATGTTTATAGAAAGTCTGTTTTATCAGCACCCCAGTGAGTGGAGGGGTGGACAGTGTAGAGGGTAGGGGCTACAGAGGGTGAGGAACATGCTGTGGATCCTCAGACTAGTTCTGAAGATTCCCTTGTTCTGGGCATGACAAGGCGGGGTGAGGGAGGTGACAAGGGCCCCCAGACCAGTGTCAGAGGCTGTGCTTAGGGGAACCTCAGGGTATGTGTTGTTGAGAAAACTCGGGTGCAGTGCAGATGATGCTTATTGCGCCTTTGTATATGCCTCTTTCTTTGCATCCTCTTGGGCTAAGATTGAGGGAGAGAGAGCCCGCTTTGGCCTGTGGGTGGGAACCTTCCTTAAGCTGGAGGGCGAGAGGTCCAGCGCAGGCACAACCCAGCATGGGGCTTTTGGAGGGCAGGTGGGGCCTGGCATCCCTGGGACAGCAGTTGTCCTGAGAGATGGAGGGCGTTAGGACATTTTGATCCTGCACTGAAAGTCTAGGGCATGCAGAGAGCTCAGTGACTGGGGCTGATGGCCTTCTGGCCAAGGCATCTTCAGGCAGAGGGCTCTGGGCATAGTGAGTGCCTGGCTGACAGATCTTTCTGAGGCCACGTCCAGCTTCCCTGTATCTGGGCAGGAGTGGAGACAGCCAGGGTGCTTTTTTTCCTGTGAAAAGAAGAGGCTATGGCTTTCTGTCCACTGAGGATGGGACAGTGGGGGCAGCATGGACTGCACAGTGTTCTCTGCACAGGTCGAGGGTGGGGCAGCTGGTGCAGGGCCAGGGCAGTCCTGAGACGGAGGCACTGTGCTCCCCAGGAGACCTCGGACAAGAGCGTGATTGAGCTGCAGCAGTACGCCAAGAAGAACAAGCCAAACTTGCACATACTGAGCAAACTGCAGGAAGAGATGAAGAGGCTGGCCGAGGAGAGGGTGAGCATGGGCCATGGCTCTTTCATCCCCTTGCCCCCGAGGCAGGGGGAGGGGGCCAAGCTGCATTGCACTGTGGCAGCTGTGGGGAGAAAGCTGTCCCCTAAGAACCTGTCACTAGCTTCTGACACCCTGGCAGTGCCCAGGCACCTGAAAAGCCCTAATCCTTCCACATTCGATTTGCTTGTCCTTGAGCTTCAGCATTTGTGATACTTGTGCTAAATCACGAATGCTGGCAGCCCTGACCTGTGGTTGTGAAGGGCCCAGCCGCTGTGTGCTGACTCTGGGTCCCCAATTGGTGCTGGCAAGGACAGTGTACTGGCCAGGCAGCCCACCTCCCCAATTCAGAGTCCTGTGGGTGACAGACTGCTGTCCTGGATCTCTTCCTCTTGGATCCTCAGCAGTTCCAAGGGGCGAGTATGGTTCACAGAACAGTTAAACTGGGGTAGGGCTCAGTGTCCGTGCAGCTTTCTAAAGCCACGCACTCGAGGGGTCTCTGGGCTCAGACCTTGCCAGCTGTGGTGTCAGCCTGGGCCTGAATAAACCCTGAAGGAGGTGTTGTCTTTGTGGCCTTTTGGGTCCACGAGAGGCCCTCAGGTGGGGGTTGGGAGAGAAACCCACCCAGGTGGTATGTGCCTGGTGGCTGTGACCTCCTTGGCCCTTCACTTCTTAGTGTGTGTCCTTATTCTCAGGGAATCACATGGTACTCTGCTGTTCAGGGTGACCCTCCCAGCCAGCCCCCTGTGCGGCCCGCTTCCCTCCCTTCCAGCCTGAAGTCGCAGAGCAGAGATGCCCTCCTGCTCCAGAGGCTGCCAGGAGTTTCTTGCCTGAAGGTGGGCTGCAGCAGGTTCTCACCTCACAGGCATTTCTGACCTTCGTTGTTTTTCTAGGAGGAGACGCGGAAGAAGCCCAAGATGTCTATTGTGGCATCTGCCCAGCCTGGCGGTGAACCCCTGTGCACTGTGGACGTGTGAGGAGGTGGCAGACTGGGCATGGGGGCTGCCAGCTCTGCTGCCGGGGAGACCGAGCACTCTGCAGCCTCTTGCCTCCAATCTAAGTTCCTCTCCTACAGCCACACGTCTGAGGGGTGGGGCTCCAGTGCGTGGGGACAGCCAGGGCCACGTACTGTACCATACCGTACTGTACCATTTCCTTGGGGGCCACCCACAGGTCTGAGTGGGCATGTTAAAATATCAACTCAGCCTGCCTGCACAGGTGGAAGCTGAGCTTGGAGATGACCTCTACTTGTATGGACTTACTGCAGACTGGTTTTATGAAGGTTTTCATGAGTTTTAGTACACAACCTGCACTGACAAGAAACAGTAGTTGATGACAAGGGGAAATGAGAAAGCGATGGTCGGGTCACATGGCACCTTGTGCCTGGGGCTCGTGTGGGCTGCTGAGAGGCCTGGTGAGAAGGCTCGTGCTGGCAGCCCTCCCCTTCCTGTCTCCTGTGTTCCCCTTTCTCTGAAAATGTTACAACAGGAATGAGCATTTCAGACCGTTTTGGTTTAAAATAAACACTGTTAGCATCAGAACTATTTTTCAGAGATTGCAGGCAAATCTTCAAGGTGATTTATTCAGCCAGTGTGAGCCTCAGTCTGGCTTTTTGCCCAAGCCCTGAGCTGGGGTGTGGTCCATTTTTCTGTTTTTAATTTTTAACTTTAGTTTTGTTGATTTTAGAGATAGAGACACATCGATTTGTTGTTCCAGTTATTTACACATTCTTTGGTTGGTCCTGTATGTGCCCTGACTGGGGAACAGATCTGCAGCCTTGTGTATCGGGAGGACGCTAATTGCGCTGCCTGGCCAGGGCCTTCTGAGTATGTCTTAATGCTCTAAAAACACACCTCAGACATCAAGGCCCCTTACCTGGCCTCTGGCAACTTTTTACTAAAGATTTTTGCACAGTCAATTCCCTCTGTCCACCCTTAATTTTTAAAGCTTTTATGATATTTTAGCATTTGGAAAGAAACTGCATAGAAGGTAGATTTGGAATTATGTAGCAGATATGAACAATTAATGCATTTTAGCACGTGGATTTATTTAAGAGGAAACAAGGACCTTCAGTGCAATCCACTCTTGATCCCAAACTGGCACTCCTCTCCAGAGGTGGTGCTGGCACACGGATGGTGGCTTCACGGATTTCAAAGGCAGCTGCCTTGTGCAGCCAGGCCTGGTGACCAGCTTACTCCTGACCAGCAGTCTGTGCTCTCCAGGTGGCCCCTGTGGACAGGTGCAGGGGTAGATGTGACCCTGGGTTGTCCCCATATGCAAGGCAGTGGTGGTGAACCATCAATTTCCTGTCCCCGAGCACCTCTTCAGGGTACCACATGCTCATGGTGCACTGCCAGATACAGGAGCCCGACACTGGGTTGCATTGTTAATGTTCTCGGGGTGTGCCTGTCCTCTACCACATCCCCTGTGGATGCTGTTTGCTTCCAGGAAGACAATGTTGGCCTTGTGGGCCACCCAGTGTATCCCTCCTTCAGCGCCTGTGTGACCAAGGTTGGCTTCTGTGTTGACCTTTATAAAACAGAATTCTCAATCAAGTTGCTGTAATTATACACTTGCTTCTGTCTTGCCTCCTGTCTGCAGTTGTGAATAATCATTTGACCATGACTGTTTGCCCTTAAAACAGGCAGATGCACCATTGTGAACCAAAGCTTTGTGCACGTGTTACTAGAAGTGGGTGAGCCTCACTGCGGCCTTCCCAAGTCCTTCCTTTGTCCCATGTGTGGGTGCGAGTGTTGTGTGCACACAGCTGTACTGTGAGGGTGGAGGGCAAGGAGAGCCTCTGCTGATGCCACCTGTGTCATGTGCCTCCCAGGTGGCAGCTGGGTCATTGCTGTTAACAGTGACCCTTGATTGGACACATAAAACAAAACTGACTAAAAGGTTGACTGGTGTTTTTCTTTTTCCTAACCATGGGAGATGAGGGTGCCTTGTGACCCTCAGTTTGCCAGAACCTCTCTGGAGCAATCCTCAATGGGTTAGGGTATTTGCCTGGACACAACCCAGGAGTGTACCTGCCCAGCTTTTCCTTGGTCACCATGCAGGTGGCTTCCCTTTGGGGCTAGGAGAAAGTTGAGGCTCCTCTCTTTGGTGCACAGGAAGTGGGGTCTAGGCAGGCAAGGCCAGCCCCTTGCCCTGTGCTCCCTACCCCACATACACACTTGGCTGTTGACTGTGAAGTCTGACTCTGCTTTTCCTTGGGGTTAAGCTATAAATACCAAGTTCTGCTATAACTTCTGTTGTTCAAAGGGCCTGGGAAAACCACCCCAAAATCCAGCTCCAGCCGGGTCAATTCTTGGCTATTCCCAGGACTAAGTCAGAGGCTGAGACTTGAGTTATCCCCAAGTGTCCCTCCTGGCTGTCCCTTTGCACCTGCAGTGGGGGACAGAGGAGCCTGTGTGCCAAAGTCCTGGGTTATCACAGAAACACTGATAGTTCAGCAGTTTATTCTGGCCATTGTGGCCCAACTGGTCCAAAAAGAACAGGTGTGTGTGTAATGTATGTGTCCACAGAGTGCAGGAACTAGGACCCATAGGGACAGGACAGCTGGGTCTTAGGCCCTGTTGGTTACTGTCCCACGGCATTTTGCAATGAGGCAAGGACTTGAGCCACTTGGTGTCTGCCCCTGTGATGCAGACTGAGCCCTGTTGCGGAGGGGCCGGTTTCCACTCCAGGGCCTAGGAAGGAGGGGAGGACCCGGCTTCCTGCTGGGTATCACCAGGGGGCCCTGGTGAGTGCTGGGCGGGAGGGTCCTGGGGTTCCAGGGTCTCTGTGTCATTGGGGTGCTCCACCCTCTCGAACAAGATGAGCATCTCGCAATGCGGGGTCTGTGGGAACAGGTCCACAGCCACAGCCTTGACTGGCCGGAAGGGGGTGCCCTTCACCCGGTTAGATGGGGCTCTGCAGAGGCTATGGTGGGAAGGAAGCAGTCAAAGTTAGCCATGTGGCTGGGTCTCCTGTAGGGGATATGAGGCTGGGTGCTGGCCCCATTTCACCCCAGACCCCCACTTCACACTCACTCAACAAAGTTGCCCATGGCCGCCCGGGGGTTGCAGGAGACATACAGGAGACGCCTGAGATTCTCAGCTCTGCGGATGGCCAGGATCACTTTGGAATCTGAGGAGGCAGATTCCTCAAGAGAGGGTCCCCACCTCAAGGGGAGAATGGAGGCCCAGTGGGTCTGAACATCAAGCCTGAGGCTGCACAGCCCGGAGTGCCACCTGGATGTCATTGCCCTCCTCTTCCCTGTACTACCCCCAAGTGGAGGCTACTCACGCAGGCCAGCACGGGGTGGGTCCAGGATGGCAATGAGCTGCTGGGAGGCCAGTTTGCTCACCAGGGCAGGCACCAGGTCCTCGGCCTTCCCGCAGTGGAACTCGACATTGCTCAACTCTGCAGAAGGCACAGCAACCCTGCTGGGACCTGGGATGCCTGGCCCCACAGGGCCCGTCCAGTGCCTGGTGTGTCCTGAAGGCCCTGACCAGAGGTGCCTTGGGAAAACACTGGCCAGACGGCATGCCCGCTCTCCCTGCAGGCAGTCCCGGGCACACTGGGTGCACATTAGGGGACATGTTGTGCCTTCTGCACAGTCCCCACCCCCCTTCTTGCCTTAGAAGCTTGTAGTGGGTTCCAGGGACTGTGCTGAGGTGCACAGCAGGGGTGACTGCCCCGTGTGGGGCCCCGGCTCTCACCATTGTTGTGGGCGTTCACCCGGGCATCCTTCACAGCCTCCTGGCACAGCTCAATCCCCACAACTCTCTTCACCTTCTGAATCAAGGAAAGGGCACAGGCTGATGGTGCCCTGCACTACCCCAGGAGCTTTTTGGGGAGGAGAGTAGCAAGAGGCATTGTGGGGGTGTAGAAGAGGGTATGAGACAGGCTGGGGGTCACTGGGGGGTGTGATCATGCAGTGGTGCCAACACAAGGGTGGGGTAGGGAGAGGGCATCTTCAGCTGGGGCAGCAGGGATCACCTGGGCCAGGGCCAGGCCAATGGTGCCGGTGCCACAGCACACATCCAGCACTGTGCTCTCATTGTGCAGCTGGGCCCAGTCCTGGATGACTGTGTAGAGCACCTCAGCAGCTGGGCTGTTCACCTGGAGGGCGGACAAGCATCCCCACCCAAGTTAGCCTTCCCTCCTGCAACCCCAGCCAAGTGCCTTCATCCCCTGGGGCCTTCCCCTGCTCCGAGGCCTGTGGCTTAGTCCCTGGCCCACTTATCCTCTTTCCAGGTCTCCCGATCCCATCCCTCCCCACCTCTAACTGCCTAAGGACCCCAGGGCTAGTCCTGCCACTGCCTCACCACCCACAAGATGCTGGGCAACCTCACCCAGTGTCCTGGTTTTAAAAGCCACTTGATGCTGACTCCCTTCCTCCCAACTTACGGTCTTCTAGCTGACATATGTGTGGGATCACACCTCACCCCCCACCCAGCAGCATCAGGCACGAAGACTTCACCAGAGCTCACACCAAAGCCCTGATGTCACCTCATCTCCCACTCCCCACATGTGGTTTTTCCAGCAGGGCTGTCACAAACAAAGGTCCAATGAGTGCAAACGACTTCCTGCCCCACTGCCCTTGCAGCTCCCCTGCCTGAGTGCTCTCCCTGAGACTTCTGCACGCGAACAGTTTGTTGCCACCTTCGCCCATGTCCCAGTTATGTCCTGGTATCACATCAGGCCTCCCTCTATGTCTTTATGACCCCCTAGGGGACTCTGGGCTACCTGGAAGAAGGCGTGAGGGGAGATCTGGAAGGTCAACCCCAGCAGGTCTTCATGGATGTACCGGTCCCCAGCCACGTGCTCCAGGGGCAGGCCCTCTTGGCTGGGAGTCTTTCTGTGGGTGGTGGGGCCAGTCATTATCACCAGCGATCAAAAGGACCCACATCGTCCTCCCATTCCGGCTCCTTACCGCTGTCCCTCCTGCACGAAGTAGAGGCAGGTCACCCCACTGGCTTTGCCCGGCCCCTCTATGAAGTACTGTGCCAATGAGGCCTTCAGCCCTGCCAGCTCCTCGGGGCTCAGTTTCTGGAGGAGGCAGTAGAAGAGGCCCTGTCAGGCTGTGTTGCATGCAGCCCGTTCCGGCCAGGGCACCCTCCTAAACTAAGACCTGAGGATGGAAGTAGGCAATGGCCATGGCTTGGCCTCGGCGGCTGGTGCGCACAGTCAGCTGCTTCCAGTGGCCTGAGTACGTCTCTGGGTCATATGCCGAGTACGGAGTAGACCTGCGGGAGCCATGAGCAGCTCTGAGTCCCCAACATCTGCTGACCAGCCTCCCTACTTTTTTCTTCAGTCACACCCACTGGGCCACAATTGTAGGACCCTCCCCTCCCCCACCACTGGAAGGACCCAGGCTCTTTGCCACCAGACCCTCTCAGAACACCTGGAGCCCTCGCCCCAGCCACAAATCCTCACCGGATAAACTCCTGGAAGGCCTTCACAACCTGCTTGGTGGCCTCAGGGATGTGCACGGTGTCAAAGGGGGCCGCAACAGCACATGTCCCGCCCTTGTACTTTCCCAGGCGGCAGCCGACAGTGTTGTCCTCCCCGTCCACCCCGACTCCCACCAGAAACTCACACTTGTTACGATACTCGGTCTGCAGGGCGGGCAGAAGGAGGCAGAGAGACACAGCTGACCTTACCCTGGAGCCCACCACTTGTGCGTGGAGGGAACCACAGTGAGAGAGTGAGTGGGTGGGTGATGGCCATGTGTGAGAGGCCCCAGACCCTCCACAGGACACGACAGTCCTGGGAACAAGGCTGACAACAATGAGCAGTCTCGGGACCAACATGAGTAGTCGATGCAAAGCAGGAGGAGGGATGGGTGAGGACAGCTTCTTTAAGGGCATGGGGTGAAGGTCTGTAGGCCTGACCTGCTGGGGTGATGGCATGATCCCCTCCAGTGGGCAGCAGGCTTTGCTGTGCTTCTGCCTCTGCAAGAGTAGCCAGGGCAGCAGGGCACGGTTGGTTTTCCCAATTTCCCTATGGAGTGAGGTGGGGCCAGGGTTAGACTCGGCCCGCTGCTGCCAACCCATCTCCAGCTACTCTCCAAATGCCAGGTGCCTGGGCCTCTTCCCTTGGGCCTCAATGCCCCCACTGATAACACAGGGGACCTACTGGCTAGCTCCCTAGAGCCTGTGCAGACACCAAGGGTATCTATACAGAGCACAAGGAGGACTGAGCAAGCATGGAGCTGAACAGAGTTCAGTGTCAAGGGGGTGACTGTGTCCACACTCACTTGGCGAGCTTCTGCAGCACCTGTTCACACTCAAGCCGCTTCCGATCAAGCTGCTCCGCGTAGGGCACAGTCCAAAGAGGGGTCACTACGTCAGCCACGCATGTGGCTGGTGCCTCACCCTCATCCTCACGCTGTCTCTTCCTGGCCATAGGATCAGCCTTGGGCTTGGCCAGACGCACGCTGAGAGGGCGGCCTTTCCAGAGGGCACCATGTAGCACACGCAAGGCCTTGTCCCGCTCAGCGGCACTGCGGAATGTCACAAATGCGCAAGGAGGTTGGCCAAAGAGTTTGGTTTTATGGGGCTGCAGGCCAAAGCGTCCCAGAAAGCGCCGGACATCACTGAAGCTGGCGTGGCGTGGCACGTTCTGCAGCTCCAACTTGAAGATCTCCGAAGTGAACAAGTCGTCCCTGATGTAGTTGTAGAGCCCAGGCTGAGGCCCTGACTCAGCAGGTGTCCCAGTCCCCTGTTCTTCCTTCTTCTCCTCGTGAGGGGCTGGGGTTATGGAGATGCCCAGGGCACTGCTGCTGTCCTGGCCGCAGCCCTCCATTGTCCCCAGGTCCTGGGTAAAGACAGGCAGGGGCTTGGATGATGGCTGAACTCTGGGTCCTCACCGCCCCACATCCAGACCTCCAGTAGTGAAATCCACACCCAGCCCCACCCCTTTCCATCATCCTCAGCTTCCACTCCCTTCCTCTCCTATCTCAGCCCTCATCCCCAAGAATTTACCACGCCCCCACCTTCATCTCCTCTCATTAAGTCAGCCATCTCTGCCACGCGTCTCTCGCCAGGATCTCCCTCAGTGTACCTCATTGTCGACCTTGTCATTCATTGTCCCGTCCGTCCGCTGCATGGACTGAGAGCCCCACGAGGGCCGCCTCACCCTGGGCCTGGCGCACGGGAGGCTCTCAAAGCGCTGGTTTAACGCCCCGAAGCCGCCCCAGCCCGGCTCCAAGCCGAGGACGGGGCTGGAACCCTCGGTGCTAGGTCCTCGGTGCTAGGTCTCGGATGTGGGGTGCACGGACCGCTAGCCAGGGGCCCGCGCCAGCCACTCGCCCCGCCGGTCGCTATCCCGACAGTCAGCGCGTGCAGGCCAGGCGGTGCGTCTCTATCATTTTGGCTTCCGATACGTCATCACTGAGCGCCGGCTCCGACGCCGGCGTCGGGCTGCTTTAGCGAGCACGAGGACCTAGCGGGGCCGTGGGGCGGAAGTGCGCGCTAGGGCCGCCGGGAGCACACGCTCTCCTCACTGCCAGGAGGCCGGGCATGCGCCGCGGGCATTTTGGCGGGAAGCGTGGGGCGGGTCGGACAATGAGAATGTCCGTCGCCTGAGCCAATAAAGCTGCACTGGTTTTGAATCGCGGCGCGTTTCCCGCCGCTGGGGTCAGGGGTCAGAGTTCGGGTCGCGGGGCGGAGGGAAGAGCGGGTGAGCGAGCGAGCGAGCGAGTGAGCTGGAGGGCGGGCGGGAGGCGCCGGCGCCAGACACAGAGTGAAGGAGCTACGAGTAGCCGCCGAGAGGCCCCAGAGCCAGCGAGGATCAAGCCAGCCGAGCCGCCGCCGCCGCGCCGCCATGGCGGCTACCAAGGTGCGGCTGGGCCCGGGCGGGTACTGGGCGGGGGCTGGGGGCCCGGGGCGGCTATCGGCGGCCACGTGGGCGGCCCGCGCAGTCGCCGCCAACCCCCGCTGGCCTGCGATCTCGGCGCTTGCGGGTCTCCGTGGCGCGTCGCCGTGGCGCAGGGTCGTGTTGTGCGGAGTGCGGCCTGGGGACTGGAGACCTTAGGGGCTGAGACGCACGGGACCTAGGGGCCCGGGCCCGGGGGTTGCGGGACGCCCGCGCGACCTTGGGGCGGCCCCAATGCCCAAGCTCCTTGGTCTCGTGTTCACTTCACTGCACGCCTAGGACGCAGGGCTGGCGGCTGGTTTCCTCCGACTCGTCCCACTTTCGGGCTTTCCAACAAGACCTTGCATCCCTCCCTTCTGTCGTCTGCGCAGCACTTCATTCATTCTGTCCTAGTCTCGAACCGCCACAGGCCTCTGCGGCGGAAGCTCTTGCGTTCCAGCAGGGTCCTGGACGCGCCGACCCAAGGTGGGGGCGGCTTTGTTGGCAGCGGGTGTCTGCTTAGCTGATCTGGCCGCGGCGGAGCCGCAGTGCTGTCCCACGAAGGAAAGCAGCGAAGGGCTTATCTTTTCTTTTTCGGCTTGAGTCTGGTAATGAAGTGTCCAGATTTCTTACAGTTTTATAGATTACCAAGCCACGTGTTCTACACGAGTTGAACCTAAAATAATATCCTTTGTGCTCTGTAATTCTCTAAACTGGACCAGAATTTAATGGCTCTTATTTGTACGATTCCTTTGGATTTAATTTCCGAACCAAGATAAAGTTGCTGACAGAACTGTGGTTTCCTTTTAAAAACTGGAAGTGGCAACTTTTTCTTCTAGTAAGCAAGTGCACACATTTTTCTCAACCAGTAAAAACTCAAAGGGTTGCTTTTTGATTTAAGGGTAACATTGTCTTTTTCAGCCCATTGTGCTTTTTATAGTCTACACTTGGCAGTATTGTGGTCCACGTTTTATAGATGAGGACAGTGAGGCTCAAGGAAATGGGGTGGTTTCTGCCAGGCCACTGGGTTAGTAGGTGGCTGAGTTTTAGGAGCCCCAGTCAGATGTGAATCATGCATCTGGGGTGGGTGCTGAAGCCATGTGTCTCACTGTGCTGGACAGGCATACAGACTTAACTAGTGTGGAAGGCTGTGGCTTTAATTTCTTGCTTTGGGGTGAGGCCATTAGGGACTGCCAGTTAGGGCTGCACACTGTGGGACCTGGTGAGCCTGGCTTGCAGGCCAGGCGCACTGCCTTCCGTCAACTCTGCACACCCCCTTCCCCAGGACATCCATGAGGACCACGACACCTCCACTGAGAACGCAGATGAGTCCAACCACGACCCCCAGTTTGAGCCCATAGTTTCTCTTCCTGAGCAAGAAATTAAAACGCTGGAAGAAGATGAAGAGGAGCTTTTCAAAATGTAAGCTGATCTTGCTTCAGAAAGAGATCTGTTTGGTTTAAGACGGAAATTGTGGTTTTTATGGGTGCTAAAGTCTTGGCCTGACCTTTAATTGGACCGAGGCTGAAGAAAGGGCCTGGAATTGTGTGATGACTAATCCCATGTGGAAATCAAGGCTGCTGGTAGAGTCCAGTCATCAGGTAACTCCTCAACAGTGCCCCGCTGCCCCGTGGCCAGCGCCACAGAGGACACAGGCACTCCCGCCACCCTGTCGCTGCTCTGTTGTCTGCAGCAGCGCACTACCACCCGGAGCCCCACCAATTCCCACGGCCTCTTTCCTTCTGTTGAGTTGGGAGTCTCTGCCGTTATTGTTATCTTTCATCTTTTACTACTGTCTTGTTTTTTTGCCATAGATTTTGGCAGTCTGAAGCTTATGGATTTTTGATTCAAAATCATGCCTGGTGTTCCGGAAAAAAGTGGGTGGTGGTGTAGTTACTGAGATTACTTTTTAAAAATTACTCTAAATGTGCTTCTCGGCCACTCAGTGAGAAGCTGTAGGGCCAGTGTTTTTTGTTTTGTTTTGTTTTGTTGGTGGGGGGTGGTGTTGTTTTGAAGTGGTGCCTACACTAGCAACGTGTTATTGATATGTCTGACAAAGTTGGGGGCCTGTGACCTGTTGGCTAAGCTCGGAATTGCAGGAAATGTTAAAAGTCAGTGGGAATAGGTTGTAGTGTTGCCCCTGTCCAAGCTTATGGAACACTCTGCCCCTGTTCAGACCTATCCTAGATACCGGGTTATGGTTTAAGTGCTTTGCTCCGGATGGGGGCAGGGGAGCAGAAGCAGTCACCAACACTGGGCACCCTGCCTCTAAGGCAGAGAGCCGGGGAGACCACCTTCCCACAACTCCCAAGGGCCTGGGAAAGGAGAATTGTGTGTTCCCCTTTGGTTTCAGAAGATGGTGGGCATCTCCCTGAAGACACTCATTCTCCAGGGCTCTGCCTGGCCCAGAAATGATGCTGCAGCCAGGGGCTGGCACCTCCCAAGAGTGAGGACTGCTGGTGGCACTGCTGCTGTCACCTCCTTGTCCCTGCGGGGGTGGGGGTGCTCCTGATGTCCTGGCCACAGGCCCTTCCTGAGGGAAGAGAGGCCAGCAGGTCTGGCCTTTGCATCCGGGCCCTCGGGGCTCTAGGTCAAAGTCCCTGAGATGTCCTTGTGAGAACACGCGGCCCCTGGGGCCCTCGGGCACCAGGAAGCCCCTGTGCTCAGCCGGCTCAGGGGAGCTGCTTTGCTGAGAAGTCAGGTCTTTCTGTTAGAAAATGTTCTTTTTGTCAAGTTAAAACTTGGAATTTGCTTCTTCAGTCTTTTGGTGACATTTTGGTATGTAGTTTTTAGAATATAAAGATACAGTCATTTGTTTAATGCCCAGAAAATAAGTGTTTTTCCCAAGCAAGTGTTTGACTTTTCTGTTACTTTTTCTGTGTGTCTAAGCTCTTAATGGCTTCTCTTGAAGGCGGGCAAAGCTGTTCCGATTTGCTTCAGAGAATGATCTCCCGGAATGGAAGGAACGAGGCACCGGCGATGTCAAGCTCCTCAAGCATAAGGAAAAAGGGACCATTCGCCTCCTCATGAGGAGGGACAAGACCTTGAAGATATGCGCCAACCACTATAGTAGGTGACCTCTCGGGTGTGTGTTTTCATTCCAAGTCCCCACACCCTGCATTGGGACAGCTCCAGACCTTTGAGCAGCCTGCTCTCGGGGCTGCGCTGGGAACCCAGGAGCGTACTGGTACATGGAGTGCTTGCTCACAGTGTGTTTTTTTAATTTAAAATAGGAAATGAGTTTTCCCAACGTGCCTCAGAACTCAGAGCAGACCTGCAGAGAAGCTAACCGCGCACAGGGGTGTGGAGTCTGGGCAGGCAGGACCAAGGGGGCTGGATGCAGAGCCCCAGTGTGGGCTCGGGACCGGGCTCCGCCTGAGGGCGTGTGAGTGCATCTGTGTGTGCTCGTGTGCATCTGTGTGTGGGGTGCCAGGGCGGCGGCCGCCTTCCCACCCTTCGGTGTGTTCTGTCCCCACATAGTGTCCCCTGAGGGGGATTTGGGATTGGAATGGGGTGGGAGAAGATAGCTGCCTCTTACTTAGGTGCCTGTGCAGCTTCACAGGAGTGGGTGGGGCTGCTGGAGGCCCTTAGGCATGTGGGATTCCGTAGCCCTGGGCTCAGTGGGATGTGGGGTTTTAGGGTTAGCCACTCAGGGCCCAGGCTGTGATGAGGTGACAGTAAGCTCATCAGTCTTAAGCTCAACTGACCTGTTGTGCAGTGCTCTGAGAATATGTGTCTTCGGAAGCCAGCATGTCCTGGGTTTGGTTCCTGATCCCAGGCCGTGCTACATTTCTGGTGTCATGTGTGTCTGCCAGGCAGGGCCCCTTGTCTGTCTGTGTCCACTGGGTGAGCGCTGGTGGGAACTGGAGTGGGACGGTCCTCAAGGGTGGTGTGGAAGGATGGATGGGCTTGCAGAGGCTCTGCAGGCGGGAGGGTCCTCTCCGTATCACAGTTGCTTCTCTGCCCTGGTCCTTGCCCATTAGCCCAGTTTGAATTGCTTCTTCAGAGGTCTTCCTGACATCTGTGGTTTTTTTAGAGCTTTGCCAGGTTGCTGGGTCACTTCCATGTGAGTCGCAAGTGGGTTCTGGGCCTGGTGCACACCATAGGCCCTTGATAGACTGGGCGTTCGGTGGCGGGAGAAGGCTGTGCACAGCTTGTATGGCACACAGGCATGCGGGGTGTCCGAGTCGGGGCTGGGCAGCCGTGGTGATGTGCTGCGCAGTGCCAGAGATCTCCATGCCCCAGAGTCCTCTGCTGCTGGGGTACTGCCAGGCATGGCGCTGGGGTGCTTCTGTTCTTTGGGGAGCTGGTCTCCCTTGTTCCCCTTGGGTTTGCATAGAGCCTGAGGAGATGAGGTAGGTTTGCTTATTCCAGGCCATCATGGCTGTGTCTTCCATGGCATGTGACCGTGCCACAAGGATTTTGGCGCCCACTCTGGTAGCCTTGTGCCTCCCTGCTGGTCTCCCTGGACAGTGTGAGGCTGTGTTGGTTTGACTGTGCATCTTTCTGGGTAATCACCCCACTTCCCAGCTTCTGGCCATCTGCTGACCTCCACCTCCCAATGGGCAGGTCCCCAGTGGTGTGGCCGAGTGTGGCCACAGCCATGTGGTAGATGCCCTTCACAGGAAGGGCTGGGTCTGGTTGGCATCGTGCCCTCGTCTGACCTGGGGCTGGGGGCTGCAGCAGGAGGCTGGGTGTGATAGGCTGCATTGGCTTTGGAGCCCTTGTCTGCATTGGGATTAGAGATTGTCGCTAAGGTGTCCTCACGGTCAAGGAGCAGGCCACCCTGATCCCAGATTTAGGGTGGTCCTGGTTTAAAGAGAATGTGGGCATTTTTAAAAGAGGTTTGGGTAAATTCCAGATTGTCCCAAATCATCCCTGTTTTGACCAAAGTGGGGTGTTGTGTTGGCAGCCAGGACTGCAGCTGTGGAGGGTGGCCGGGGTAGTGAGCCAGCTGCATGGCAGTGGGCATTGTCCTCACGGGGGTTCTCCTGCAGTTACGCCAATGATGGAGCTGAAGCCAAACGCAGGCAGTGACCGTGCCTGGGTCTGGAACACCCACGCTGACTTTGCCGATGAGCGCCCCAAGCCGGAGCTGCTGGCCATCCGCTTCCTCAACGCTGAGAGTGAGCAGGAGGGTGGGCGGGCCTGACTGCTGCCGCCTGTTTTACAGTGTAGCGGCACCGTCGCTTTTTGGGGAGAGGTGACGGTACCTGGGAAGCTGTTTGGGGGACTGTTTCTGCCCTGCTGTCTGGTGGCCGGCCGCTCAAGGAAGGGATCTAAGTGCAGCCAAGCTGTGCACCCTCGAGGCCGCCCCCAGACTGAGTCCACGAGCAGTGCTTTCCCCTCTGGACCTCAAAGGAGGCTGTGCTGGCTGGCGTTCCCTCACCATCACCTGGGTGCCAGCAGGGTTGTGCTAAGATCCACAGGCCCAGGCTCACCTCTCCCCTGCTTGGGTGTCTTTCCAGCCCAGATTGTCAAAAGCTGTGCCCAGTGGGCCCTGGGGAACTTGGGTGGGTACTGGGGTCCAGCGGCCTAGTAGCTTACCACCCGGTGCTGAGTGGACCTCACTTCTGCTTTAGGAACGGGGCCTGCCCAGCGTCTACTTTCAACGTGAGTGGAGATCAGAATACCTGAGGAGGAGGGCCCAGGCCCTTGGTTGCATGAAGCCACCACACTGTGCTGCTGTGCCCAAATTGTTACAGAGTCAGATGGAAGGAGATGGCCCAGCATGGCCACTAGCCTCGGCAGGGACCCAGGAAACAGTCACTGCACGGTCTAGGCAGAAGTGGGCCCGGGGCCGCGTTAGACGGCCTGGCTTGTCCTTAGGTCAGAATGGCCGTGAGACGGGCCATCTGGGTCCTGGCTCTTCACGCTCATTGGGCTTGTCCCCTTCACTGCTCCGGGCTCTGAGGGAGTCGCTCTTCTTTCCACAGATGCACAGAAATTCAAGACAAAGTTTGAAGAGTGCAGGAAAGAGATCGAAGAGAGAGAAAAGAAAGGTGATGCGGTGTTGGTGGGTGGGGGCCTGCTTGCAGACTCACTCTGCACCTGGTTGCAGTCCCAGGCAGGTGCTTTTTTCGTCTGCCACAGAAACATTCCAGAGTACTGCAACCGCCTTGACCTGTCAAGGGTGACGCAGCTGCCCTGGGACATGGTGCTTTCTGGGGAGGGAGCTGGCCATCCGAGCCCCAAGTGCATGCTCGCTGGTCTGGTCTTGCGGCACTTGGGCAGGTGAATTCACAGTGTCTGACTGGAGCCCTACAGAGGCTGAATGGGCTTCATGGTCACTTGCTTATTCAGGGCCTGACAACGGCCACCATAGCGAGTGACCAGATGTGACTGAGCAGACCGACCGTGGTCCCAGGCACGGGTGTGTGTGTTATTCAGGTGGCTCCGGAGGCACACAGTAGAACAGCCTGTCCTGTGGGGCACGTGTCCTGGGCTCACACGTGGCAGGTGCATTTGGCTGCGGCGCAGGCTGGGGAGAGCGGCACTTCTCTGCTTTCTTACTGTTCCCCTGTGTTTTAGGAGGATCGGGCAAAAACGATAATGCCGAGAAAGTGACTGAAAAGCTAGAAGCGCTTTCAGTGAAGGAGGAGAGCAAGGAGTCTGAAGACGAGGAGACCAAGGAGAAAGCCGAGGAGAAGCAATAAGTCCTCTGCCCTTGTTTTCTGTTCCTTCCTTCCTTTTCCTTTTTTAAAAAAGAATTTGCCCTGGCCCTTTTCGGTTTGTTTTTATTCTGTTTTGTTTTTACAAGGGACTTTATATATAAAGAACTGAATTCTAGCATTCAGGTGTTTTTTTTCTAAGTTTTTGCCCTATTGAAGATGACTTCAGAAAATCCATTCCCCAGTCATGAAAATGTACTGTGCTGACTTTCTTTTCCATAGTGGAAACATTTATAGTCATGAAAAGTAGTGAATAAACGACACGTTGGAAACCTTCACGGAGGGCAGGACCATGTGTGCGCCGGCCTGCGCTGGCTCCAGGGCGTGGGGTGGCGCTCTGGGTCTGACCCTGCTGGTCATGCTTGCTCTGTCCTGGACTGAGGCTGCCGTGGGGCAGCTGGGCTGGGAGAGACCAGTGCTGGGTGCTCTGCCTCCTGAAGGCCTGATGTGCGTTTGCCCTGTTGGGAGGCCCTTTTTTTTATTTTTTTATTTTTTAAACCTTTGGGGAAGTGAAAGGGAGACCACCAAATTCCTTGGCTTTGGTACAAGGAGGCCAAGCAGATCTCCATCCAGGCTTTGGCCAAGGCCGTCTGCTCAGCCCTCAGCTAGGGACGGACCAGTCCCGCAGCACGCACATGTAATTTGTGGCAGTGTGTCGGCAAGGCTCAGCCCCACCGCCACCATCATTGGAGAAAACCACTCCTTCCTCTTTCTCCCGACGTCTCCATCAGGGTGGAATCATGGATACCTGCAATAGCTCTAAATAAAGAATGCTTTCAAGAATGCAAGTGGGTTAGTGCCATTTGGGGGTTTGGCTTGTAGATGGGGTGCCTCTGTAGATACCCTGTGTAGGAGAGAAGGGTTTTCAGTGTGCTGGCAGACTTTTGAAAGCACACGGTCTCACTTGTGATGGTGTGTTTCCGGGGAGGTCACCTCTGAGGAGCTGTGTGTGGCCTCCCCACCTTCCAGTGGGGGGAGGTGGGGGGCAGAGGTGGACGGACCCAGAGTGGGTATCATGCCTCCTGTGGCTGTTTGCTATTAACACCTCCCAGAGACGCTTCATGGTGTGGTGATGTCTGCTAAGGGGGCCCTGTGCGTCCTGTGACGTTTGTCCACTTTAAACTTCTGTCCGTGGTCAGTCTGGGGGTGCACCTCTAAAGGAAGCCACTCACGTTTTAACACTGAAGACATCACTGGCCAGCTTTGCGTGTCCCGGCAGCCCTAGACCTCAGGGCACGGGTCAGCATCAGTGCGATGGGTTTTCCCACCCCAGGAGGGACACCAAAACTTCGACATCTCACCCAGCTTGAACTGGAATTGTGCTGTGAAGGGCAGATGTCTCTTCCCTGTGAGGCCTCCGTCGGGTGCATTATGTGGGGGGTCTTGGGCTTGATCCTTGGGGGAAGGGGGGTCAGACACCCCTTTCGGCACAGAATGGATGTATTGTTTTGGGCCCCGATAAAAGACAACTCCCCACTTGATGTAAAACCCCAGGCTGACTTCCTCTTGGATAGGAAGATGTAACTGCAAGCTGGGAAGGCCCCTTCGAATTGCTGGAGGACAGCTGTGCCATGACTTGGTGCATTTAAACTTGCAGCTGTTACTAGCACACACAGAATGTGCTGCAACAGGAGACCTGCAAGTGCAAGCAAGGATGCAGTAGAGTTCCTTTACCCCTACAACCCCCTGCCCCCAGCCAGTAATTTCAGGTGGGCTCCCTGTGGCACAGAGGTGGTGAGAAGCCAGAATTGGGGTGCTAACAGTATTGGGGATGAAAAGAGGTAAGGTGACCTATGACCTTTTCATTCCTGTGAGGGGTGGGGGTGTTGGGGAAACTGCTTTAATTTTTCTGGGAACTTAATTCCTTGGGTGGAGTATTTCTGAGCTGTGGCCTCACTGGGTCCATCCCACCTGGGACCCCTTCTGCCCAGGCAGCCTGCAGGCACCTCAGCAAAGAGGCATGAGTGTCCTTTCTTCCTATGACCAGCATTTGGCACGCCACAGCTTTCAGCTGTCCTGGCACCCCTACACAGAGCAGAGCCCCGCTCTGGGTGCAGTGGGTGAGCCAGGAGGAGCCTCTCTCGATGAGTGGGTCTGTGTCCAGGGCTAGTTACCAGAGGGGGGGTGGTGCTGTTCTATGAACAGGGCTGCAGAAAGGCAAGAACAAGGGTGAAGCAGAGGTAGGGCACGGTTTGGGTGGAGTGGTGTCCCGCGTTCCGAGGGCCTGTTTGTAATGTTAGGCCACCATAGGGCTATGTTATCTCAGCCATGAGGAGGGGTCTGTCTGCTCCAGGTGGGGCCTGTTCTTTGTTCACTTTTGCACTCTGAATCCACCCTGCTGCCCCAGACGCCCCCACCCCCACCCCAGAGCTAGTCCCCCATGCTCTGGGCCTCGTGGAGTGGGCAGAGGCCACAACGGGGTGTTGTGGGAGAAATCGCATCACCGTATCTGCGGGGTGTTGTGGAAGAAAGCGCATCACCGTATCTGCTGTCAAGCTGCCTTAACGCTGCGGTCTGGCCTCCATCCCGGGTTCCTTAATAGCAGCTCACAGCCTGCGGCCTTCGAAGCTGAGGCCTTAAGAAGGCCCACCTACCGGCAAGGAGGGGCCTCCAGGCCAAGAAACCCCTGGGCCTCTGGCAGCTTGGCCTGAGGAGATGGCCGCTGTGTTGCGGGCAGCCACGGATGGAGACACTTGCTGATGCTCACTGGAGAGGCTGTGGAGCTTGATCGAAGTCCCAGCCTCCCAGAGCCTCTGCACACTCTGCCCCGCTGGTCCCGCCCACCCCTACCGGGCTCTGTAAGTCCGCTGGTCCACCTTAAGCGGCGTCAGCACGGGCGGGGGGATTTCCTGCCGGAGGTGGGCCTGACCACGGGCCTATCCCACGCAGGGGCAGGGTGCCCGGTGCTTCCTGAGGGGCGCTCCACCCTGCCCCGGGGAGGCTGAGGGACTCGCCCGTCCTTGGACCTTTCACCCACTCATACTCCCAAGCCTGCAGCTTGGGCCAGGAGACGGAGGGACCAGTTCCCCACTGCCCTTACCCTGCCCGCTAGCTGTGCTCGGTCTTGCCGAGTGGCCAGAGGGCTGTGAGGTGGGAAGGGGATAAATAACCAAGGTGCCCCTGCACAACTCCCGACCCCTCTTGAATACCGGAGTGGGAGGAGCTCCGGATGAGAGGGGCCTGGCACTATCGAGAACAGCGTGGAGTAGGGCCATCAGCCTACCCGCAGGGACACAGTGCTCCGAGGTGTTTAGGGACAGGTCTGTGCAAACAGAAGCCTAGGAGGGGACTGACGTGCCACAGCACCAGAGCCTGCGGGCTGGGAACAGGGTGTCTGGCGTCCTCTGTGATGTCCACCTGGTGGGCATGGCCTGCAGTGTGCTACGTCTGCGTGTTTCCGAGAGCCATAGGCAATCGCCGGGCGGGTACAACAAGGGGAGGAGTGGCCCGTCTTCCGCGGGTCTGAGCGCTGGGCAGAAGGCCGACCAGGTTCAGCCAAGTGCGCACGCGCATGCGCGCGCGTGGCTGGGCGCTCTGGGGTCCCAGGCTTGGGTGGGCTCCAGCATACTGCCTCGGAAGGAGGGCGTGGTGGGACTGGCGGTTTCTCCTTTCTCCGGCGTCCTCGACCCCGCCCTCTCACCGCCCAGCCCCGCCTAGTCGCCTCCCAGCCCCGCGCCCCTAGCCGCCGGGTCCACCTTAAGGGGCGCGCTGACATCAGCCGCCGCCGCGCCGCCTGTTGGGTGGGATTTCCTCCTCCTCTGCCGCCGCCGCCGCCGCCGCCGCCGCCGCCGCCGCCGCGGGTCCAGCGCCGCGTCCAGCCCGCCCCGCCAACCCCGGCACGACCCCGCCGGCCCCGCCCGTCAGGCCCCGGGGAGGGATGCGGCGGCGCGGCGCCCAGGATGCCCCGCAGCCCCGGGACGCGCCTCAAACCCGCCAAGTACATCCCAGTGGCCACGGCCGCCGCGCTGTTGGTCGGCTCCAGCACCCTGTTCTTCGTGTTCACGTGAGTCCGCCGCGTCGCTGGGGACGCAGGGGCCACAGCCGGGTCAGAAGGGGCTGGGACTAGGTACAGGGACCCAGTGCAGCTCGGAGGGCTGGCCAGGGCAAGGCTGGCAACAGGGCTTTAGGCATCGTGAGTCCTTGCCCAGGGCTGAGGCTGAAGCCGTGAGTGTGCTTTTCCTGGGGCACCAGGGAAAGGTGAGTCCTATGTGTGGGGACACGAATGCCGGGTGGGCACCTAGTGAGTGTGCCAGGCAGGCCCTAGATGTGAAGCACTGGGCCTGGACAGGAGAGTGTGCAGTGGGTGCTCAGGGTGTGGCTGCACCGTGCCCCTTCCTGCAGACTTCAGGAGGAGCCGTGGGTTGCCCAGAGCCACCAGCTCTTCCTTGGAGGAGCTGAGGGCTCTCTTGGGTCCCCTCTTGCTGTCTGGCCAGAGGCCAGAGCCAGGTCATTTCCAAGTAGGTGTGGTATGGCCTGTGTCTCACATGCCTGCCCCACCACAGCCGCTGGTGACACTAGCCTGGCAGTACTCTCCACCCTTCTTTGACCTTCTTCACCGGGAAGCCTAGTGATCACAGCTGGAGGGCCTAGGCCAGGCCCCACCCAGGGACCCTGGTCACAGTGGGTATTGGAACTCTTGAGGCAGAAAGTAGGCAGGGCTCTGGGCTTTTGCAGCTTTAGCTTCTTCAACTGAAACGCAGGCTGGCTCACAGACCAGAGTGGTGGGCTGAGGACACAGCTCCCTATGCATGGTCGTGGGTGCTCCCCAAATCTCCTTCTGGCACAAGGAAAGGTTGGGACACCAGACTTTAGCCATGCGGGTCTGTGACCACCCCCTTCCATGAGTCCCAGGCTCAGACACAGCCCAGCTGACCAAAGCAATGACTGTCCAAACCTTCCCCGGGGACCGGAGGCCTCAGGTGTGCCTGAAGCCAGTGGGGCCTCTGTGCAGAGGCGGGTAAGCCGAGTGTGAGTGAACCTGGAGCAGGGTGGGCAGGGGCTGGCATGGCACCCTTTCACATTAGTAAGAGCGAGGGTGGCTGCCTTGTGTATGGCGAGTCTGTGCTGGGTGCCTGTGGAGGCGGGAGAGCCCACTACCTGGACTCTGGAGCTGGGTAGGTGCCATAGGCTGCCAAGAGTGTGTTTAAAAAAGGCCTGTGTGGATGGGCTTATTTCTAGCTTTGGTGGGCAGGCGTGTTCTTGTCACTCAGAGTCTGCTGCCTGTGGGGCAGAGAGGAGAGGGGCAGGTGGGCAGCAGGCACAGGAAGAGGGGGATGGAGTCCTGCTGGGTTTTCTGGGGGGTGGCAGGGGGTCAGCCCAACCCAGTCCTGGCTGGGGGTGGGTGCCTCAGGGTGGGTAATTTCAGGGAGTCTCAGCTTTTCATTTCCTAAGTGCAACTTAGCATTTTTCCTCCTAGCATTCAAAGTAATACATGTTTACTGGGAACTTGTGAAACGCAGCAGAAAAAAAACATTTAAAAAGGAATAGAAATTGACTCCACTCCAGAGAGCCCATTCATCCCTTTCTCCAGGCTCACCTGGCCTCCCTGTACTGTGCTGTGTGAGATGAGCCTTTCCGGTGATTTCAGAGGGCTCTTACTCGCTGTCCTGTGAACTTGGCCCACCCCCAAGTACTAGGCTGTGCGGCTGCTGCACCCTTTGCACTCTGCTGCGCGCTAGGTCTTCCTTCCTCTGTTCTCACAGGTGGGGGTCTGGGCTCAGGGACACCATGCTGGGAGGTGCAGGGTTCCCTTGGGATACCACAGGTGGTGCCTGCTTTCTGCCCTGTGTATGGCCCGGGAGAAGGTTCCACATGTGACCCTGTGGCAGGATGCTGGCCTGGGAGCACTAGCTCGGGTCCAGGTGGAGTGACCACCTAGCCAAGGGAGCCTCGCTTATCCCCAGGACAGGGCTCCCCTGCAGCCCGACCCTGAGGCCACCCACAGTCCCTGGGCCAGATTGATCCTGGCCTGCCCCAGCCTGGCAGCTGGGTTCTTGAGAAGGGGCTCACTCACTCTGTGGGGCGGCCAGGCCCATCCATGCCGGCGCAGTGTGCCAGTTCTGGGCAGGCAGGGGTCCAGGCGGTCCTCTCATCAGGACTGGTCTTTCATCACCCCAATGCCTGCGCTTCTTTCTGCTGTTTCCGGGCCCAGGCCTGCTGCAGACTCAGACACATGCAGGGTGGGCAGCACTGTTGCAGCCTCTTCCTGGCCCCAGGGTTCTGTCTCCTCTGGCTTTGATCCCTGGACTTCACTGGGTTCTGAGGGGCCTGGGCCCTGTCTTGGCACTCAGTAAACATGAGTCGCCCCTTTAAGGCAGGTCTACACAGGCAGTAGCTCCTGGCGTCACACAGGGTGGTACACTGGGGGCCTGGAGGGCCAAGGCCAGCTGCCTGAGGGGGCTGGGACCAGCAGAACATTCGGGCATGTTGCTAGGAGAATGTGGGGCGTGGAAGGGATGCTGGGAGGTGCAGGTGTCCCTTCTCTGAGAATGGGGAGCGTATTACTGCAGGGCAGGCTCCCAGAGGCCCCTCTCCAGGAAGCCTTCCAGGGTTCCTGGTATAGCTGTGTCCCCCTGCCCTTAGAAGCCCTACACGCTGTGGCTCAGTGCCAGGTTGGGTTAGATGCTGGGGTTGGGATGGGGAGTCCAAGGGTCCCCAGGCCTCTGTCCCTGCCCCTTACTCCTCTTAGAGCCACTTTGCAGAAGGACGGGACCCTGTGAACATCAGAGAGCTGTGAACATCAGTGGGCTGCCTGGCAGAGCACCAGTGCCTGGGGCTGGGCTGGGCTGGCCGTCTTGGGTCTGTCTGCGGCCCATGGGCTGACTTCTGGGATGCCAGGGCCTGTTCCCAGAATGGGCCTGAGCTCTCCCCATGCTGGGAGGCCCAGACAGGCAGTAAGGCCCAGCCTAGGACTGTGGGAGGTCCAGCCCAGGATCAGGCCAGCCCATGATGGGCCCAGGTGGTCAGAGCTGCTGGCTGGGGCTGCGGGGGTTGGAGGGAATCTTGGTGTGAGGCCCCCGCCAGGACTCGTTGTATGTGGCCTGGGGTATCCCTGGCCCCCGAGCCTCAGTTTTCCTCTCCATGGGGATTAGATGGGGGGGCGCACATGGCCAGAGGCCTTGCCTGGCCTGATCAGGGCAGAGCGGCCACAGACCCTCTGTTCCTGGGTGTCCCTGTGCATGAACATGAACTGTTAACGAAGAACCCAGCTTAAAGGAAAATGTCTGAGTTAAAATTTTCAGTCCACAGATAACTTGGGTGCCCATGCTGCTCCTGCAGAACCTCCCACCCAGCCTTGGTCCTGAGCCTTGACATGGGTGGGGCTTGTGGTGGTGGTGTGTGGTCCTGACGCTGGGGAGGAGGGCCTGGGGGCTGGTCAGGGACAAGGGCACGGAGCCTCAGCTGGGCTGCCCCCCACCCCCACCCCCACCCCAGTCTCACTCTGGCCCAAAGCATAGCTGTAGCCAGCAGGGAGTGTCGACCCCTTCCCAACAGGGTGCGCCTGTAGTGCATCATCCCTTAGGTGGATGTGGGGTTATATTCCTGTGGGCAGAGGGGCCCCCTGGAGCCTCAGACAGACTCAGGGTGGGCTGAGCACTGTTGTCTGCCAGGCTCTGCCCAGAGCTTCAGTGTCCTCACACGTCCTGCTTACCTGGCCCCCGGGAGCAGAGGGAAGCACAGAGGTGGAAGGGCGGTAAGCAGTGGCCCAGCCTGGCTGAGGTGGGGCCAGGGTTGGCTGTAGGAGAGGCATGTGTTCACAAGTGCACACGTCTGTATGTGTGCAGGTGTGCCTGTGTGGCCACGTGCATGTGTGTTCATACAGGTGTGCAAGCGCGCACAAGTGCGCACGAATGTACACGCAAGCACTTGTGCATGTTTGCCTTGCATGCTGACACGTTTGTGTGTTTGCACACTGTCATTTGTACACGAGCACACATACATGTGTGTCTGCATGCTTTGCAGTACGTGCTCATGTGCCTACACATGTATGTCGCAAGTGGGGCATGTGCGTGCTTCTGCGTGCATGTCGCACACGAGTGCATGCGCCTGTCCCTGCCTGTTCACGTGGCTACATGTTTATGTCCATGCACGTGTTTGCATGGGCTCTTCCATCTTCCCCCCAGTCCACACGTTTCCCAGGGTGGCTGGGTTCCAGGCCTTGGCAACACTGGAAGTGGGCCAATGAGCCAGCCCCCTTAGGTGTGAGCCAGGCCTGAGCCCCCTCAGGGCACTGCCTGGTGGTGAAGGCCATCTGGGGGCATCTGGGGGGCCAGGATTGCATGGGTGTGCCTAATCCTGGGTCTGAATCAAGTCTGGGGGTAGTGACTCAGGTCTCAGTTAGAGGATCCGCACCCCTCCTCAGCCCACCCAACACCGGCTGAGGCCACTGCCTATCCCTGGGTACATGAGGCTCAGGCAGTGGGTAGGTCGTGGGCACACTGGCAGAGACCACCCAGCACCTCAGTGCAGATATCCACCCATCACAGCGCATATTTCCAAACCTGCTCCCCGTGCCCCACAGCCACACCCTCCCCAGCATCTAATCAGGGTCACTGTCCAACCCCTGAGGCCTGGGTGCTCATCAGAGCTCAGGGAGGACGAAGCAGCACAGGCTGCCCAGGCTGGGGGGAGCCCTGGTCCGCACGGGGGTGGGGGCTGCCCGTGCGGTTCAGGCTCTGCCAGCCTATGTCATGGTTTGAATCCCAGCTCAGACACAGACTCGTCCCAAGACCTTGGGCTGGTGTCAAGCCCTGTGGTACCAGCCCCCTGTCTGTGAAATGGGGAGGACAGAAGAGAAGCACCCCCGACACACACAGCTGGGAGGGTGGAATGTGTGGCCCGCTGTGCAGGGCAGGTAGGCAGCGGGTCCTGTGTATTCGTCATCGAAACCTGGACAGGACAGGGGACGGGACTCACACTCCAGGCTCCTCCCCATGTGTCCTCCTGTCTTCAGTGCCCCCACTGTTGCTGAGCTGCACATCTGCCCGCCCACCCTCCCTCAGCCGGCCCCAGTGCATCCCAGGTTCCCTTGGCCTCGTCCTTCCCCAGATCAGGCTGCCTCCCCGGCTCTCGGACTGCGCAGGGGCACGAGGGCCGTGTGGCTTCCATGCGCTCCTGTCACTGCCTTGAAATTCTTCATACGTTTTAAACAAGTGGCCTACATTTTCATTTTGCACAGATTACGTGGCCAGCCCTTCACAGAAGGCGCCATGGGGAGGGGGTTCGAACCACCCGTTTGGGGCCACAGTGCCCCACCTCTCCCTGGGTCCCAGGCATGCTTGGGAAAAGCCCTTCCACACTGGCATTTGGACTCGTGCCCCCGGGCCTGCCTTGCCGGGCAGACCGTGCCTCAGGGGCCCACTGTTGCCTTGCTGAATGGGATCGGAGCAGAGCCACGGACACACATTGAGCACTGTCTGTATGCCAGGCTTCAGCATGCAGGGATGGGGAGTGGCGAGTGTGGAAGGCGTCTGCTGGTGGGCACTCTGTACTGCTGGGGAAGGGGGTGCTCGAGGAAGCCCTCCTGGCAGAGGGAAGCCCGTCCTCAGGCTGTGCACCACCTCCATGACTGGTCCTGGAGAAGAGGCAGGGGTAACTCGGGCTCTGGGGTGCCTAGCGTGCTGCTGTGGGAAGGAAAGCTTTAAATAGCTTCTTGCTTTCCACTAAAAATAGCGAAGTTCTGCTGTCATGGAGGTGGTTGCTGGGTGGCGGGGCTGGCTCCTGGCCAAGCCGGGCGTGGGCGCACCAGTGTGGCCTGCACGCGCTGGGTGACAGGCAGGGCTCACAGCTAGGGGGGCTGGGGGATCCCCACTGGCCCCCCGACTTCACAGTGGGCCTCAGTACTGGGAGGGGAGAAGACCCCCTGAACACTCCTGCTTGTCACAGAAGCCAGGAGCCATGGGAGAGCTGGGGAGGCCGGAGGGGCTTTGTAGGAGCCGAGCAGGTGGACTCGGGGACCTACTGCTGAGTCGGGGCAGGGGGCCACAGGCCATGTGCCCAGGGACTGGTGGGTCTCCACAGACCAGGCTCTGGTTAGGTCCCCAGAGGGCTGAGGGAGACACCGTCTGTGGCAGACTGCCCACCAGGGAGGCAGGCATGACCCTTACGGGGCACTGGGAGTCTGGGAAGGTGTCCTGGAAGAGGGGCAGCCTTGGGAGCCGAGGTGTGAGAGACTTGGAAGGGGTGGGGGAGACTCTGTCCTTTTCTGGAGTCTCCAAGCGTTCTGCACTGTCATGTGGAGAGTGAGGTGACCTACTAAAAAGAAGGGGCTGCCTGGAGGCCCAGACTCTGCGATTGCACCCCTCAGGGAAGGGTGGGGTTAGCACCACTCTGTATTTACTGGTTGACAGGATTGTCCTGCTAAGGGCTCCACAGGGCTGGGGACAGGTCTAGGTGAGGATGGGGAGGTCTGAGCAGTCATCACTGGCCTCTGTCAGTCGTGGCACATGGGCAGGACGGGCTTGTTTCCCTCCTGGCAGCCTGGGAAAGATGCTGGGTGGGGTGGGAGGGTGCGGGTGGGCTCTGGCCATCCCTCCTGAACTGTGCCGCCCCAGACCTGTGGGCCTGTCTGAGCTTCAGTTTTCTCAAATATGAGTTAAATTCCTCACAGCTGCCTGGGGGCTTGCCGGGCTTAGAGTTGGCACACAGAGTCCGTGGGCCGTGCAGGACGTGCCCAGCCCCGATGGCTGAGCAGAGGAGCCGCAGTCAGCTGGGCGGGGCCTCCCAGAGGGCCCCGGGGCAGCAGTGGCCTTCCTGACTGCCGTGCTCAGCGTCAGGGTGGCCTCGAAGGCCTGTACATGCATGGACATGCCTAACTCCTCTGCTCCTGAGTTGCCTGCCACGCTCCCAGACCCAGCTCCGCCCTGCTGTCGTCCCACACAGGTGCCCGTGGCTGACACGAGCTGTGTCCCCAGCTGTTCCCGTGTACAATGGCATCATCTTCCTCTTTGTCCTGGCCAACTTCAGCATGGCCACCTTCATGGACCCTGGCGTCTTCCCCCGAGGTAGGGCCTTGTGCCGGGACAGATGATCTGCTCTGTTTCACTAGAGTGTGAGTGGCTGACATGGGGAGAGCCTTTGGTAGGGGTTCCTAGTGGGTGGGCTGGCAGAGAGCAGGGAGGGGCCCTCCTGCCAGGGAGGTCACTTGCCGGCCCCTCCCTTTGGTTCTGGCCTGCAGCGGACGAAGACGAGGATAAGGAGGACGACTTCCGGGCCCCGCTGTATAAGAACGTGGATGTGCGGGGCATCCAGGTCCGTATGAAGTGGTGCGCCACCTGCCATTTCTACCGCCCGCCACGCTGCTCCCACTGCAGCGTCTGCGACAACTGCGTAGAGGTGACCGCCCTGCCGCCCCATCCGCCCCCTCCCCGCGGTGCAACCACCCCCGCCCACTGTTTGCCTGACCTGCCGCTCCTGCCCAGGACTTCGACCACCACTGCCCCTGGGTCAACAACTGCATCGGGCGCCGCAACTACCGCTACTTCTTCCTGTTCCTGCTGTCGCTCAGCGCCCACATGGTGGGGGTCGTCGCCTTTGGCCTGGTCTACGTGCTGAACCACGCTGAGGGGCTGGGCGCCGCCCACACCACCATCACGTATCCTTGGCCCAACCACAGGGGCATCGTGGGCTGGGGGCACGTTTCACAAGGGAAACTGAGGCTCAGGGGGATGGATCGGCCATGTGGAAATGCCCAGGGGGTGGGCAGCCTTTCCTGGAGGGTGGGCAGTTTGTCCGCTGGCACCTGCTCTGTGTCTCTGCCCTTGGCCATTGGCCTTAACCGGCCAGCATGGCTGTCATGTGTGTGGCTGGCCTCTTCTTCATCCCTGTCATCGGCCTAACCGGCTTCCACGTGGTGCTGGTCACTCGAGGGCGCACTACCAATGAGCAGGTGCAGACCTGGGTGGGCCCCACAGTCAGCTCGATGGGGGTCCCTGGTGCCGAGAGGGCCGGGCTGCATGGGACCCTGGGCGGGGGCAGGGCTCCGGGGGCTCTCAGCCGAGGCAGCTGTGCGGCACATCCCGATGGGGTTTGGGGTGGGGCTGTGCCACTGCAGCCACCGGGGACCCAGGGCCTGTAAATCCCACAGCTCCCTGCACGTTTGGCAGCTCCCTGCAGGGACAAGCTGAGGTGGCCCGGGTGGGGCTACCACTGGGCTGACCCTGACCAACCTGTGAGGAGCCCCAGCTGTCTCTCTGTCCACCTTGGCCTGGGCCCTGGGTGGCCGCGCTGGCTGAGGGGTCCCTTGTCCGCAGGTGACGGGGAAGTTTCGTGGGGGCGTGAACCCCTTCACCCGAGGCTGCTATGGGAACGTGGAGCACGTGCTGTGCAGCCCCCTGGCTCCCCGGTGAGGCCTGGGTAGGGCGTCGAGGGGCCTCTGCTGGGTTCAGGGTGGGCAGCGGCGGGCCCTAAGCCTGGTCTCCTTCTGCCGTTGGCAGGTGGGCCTGGCCCTGCCCTTGGTGTACACTCACACCGGGCCACCCTTGCCACTGTCCCCTCTGCCCCTTGTGCAGATATGTGGTGGAGCCACCCCGGCTGCCACTTGCTGCTCGCCTGAAGCCGCCCTTCCTTCGGCCCGAACTTCTGGATCGAGCCCCACCGCTCAAGGTCAAGCTTAGTGACAATGGGCTGAAGGCTGGCCTGGGCCGCAGCAAGGTGGGGGCCCTGGGGTGGGTAGGAGATGGGGTGAGAGTCAGACTCTTGGAGGTGGGAAGCAGCTAGGTTGGAGGGGCCTAGAAAAATGGAAGGGGGAGGAGTTGGGCAGATTCTAAGGGAGGGTCTGGGCCCCTGGGGCCCCAGGGCCCCAGGACCCCAGGAAGGAGTTCCCAGTTAAGCCCTGTCCCTGGCCCACATTCTACCCACCACTGACCACACCCCCTCCCAGTCCAAGGGCAGCCTGGACCGGCTGGATGAGAAGCCACTGGATCTGGGGCCACCACTGCCCCCCAAGTCGGAGACTGGCACGTTTGGCAGTGACCGGCAGACCCCACGCCCAGGCAGTGCTGGTGAGGCGGGGCCGGCTAAATGAGGGGAGGTGGTGTGGGTTGACTGTGGCCTGACCGTGGTCCTCCTTCCCCAGAGAGCGCCCTGTCAGCACAGAGGACCAGCCCCCCGACACCTGCAATGTACAAGTTCCGGCCTGCCTTTCCCACGGGCTCCAAAGCGCCTTTCTGTGGGCCGAGTGAGCAGGTAGGAAGCCTGGCCCTGCCTTGGAGACCCTGCCCCAGATGCCTCAGCCTCTGGGAGGCCCTGCCTGGGCACAGAGGGTTTCAGCAGGACCCCACCTCACAGAGATCCCCTCGGGAGCCAGCAGAGGGGAGCAGGGCAGAGTGTGCTGGGCAGGGCCGGTGCAGGCAGTCCTGGCCCCACTCCCTTTGCCTGCACTGCCCGCTGGCCTGGTAGGCGGCTGCCCACAGGAGCAGTATGTGCCGGGATGCCAGGAATTCCACCATTAGTCACTCCAAAAGGCCCACGGGAAGGCTTCAAAAGAATCCGAGATTGTTTGAGAAAGCACATTATTTCTCTGAGTTGTATAAGCGTCGTGTGCTCACCGTGGAGCAATCGGCAGCCCTGGACTGCCTGAGGAATTCCCAGGAATTCCCCCACGAGTTCCCAGGCTGCCTGTCCTCCTTCACAGCCGGCCGAGAGGCAAGCCCTGTGGCTGGACCAGCACACCTAGACCAGCCCCCAGCCCCAGCCCAGGAGGCCCCTCCTCTCAGGGCCCACATCCTGCCTGAGCCTGCTTCTCAGGGCCCGCTGGTCCTCTGTGAGCGAGTCTGAGCAGCGAGTCTGAGCCTCCCTGGCCAGTGTGCCGTGAGTGGCCCTTCTTGGGGATGGGGATGGGTTTTAGGTGCCCTCACTTGGGTCACCTCCTTCCTGGGATTGTCCTGGATCCCACTGAGGCTCTGGGGTTGGCCAAGTGCCCCAAGGCCATGTCTGTGCCCACCCATGCCCCTCTGGGTTTTGAGGCTCTTGTCTCCAGCCCAAGCGTTGAATCATGAAGACTCAGAGTGGCTGCCCCTGAGCTGGGTGGACTTCACGGATACTGCCCTGGGTGTGTGTAGCAGCCAGCAGTGGCCCTGTAGTGCCCTCACCCTCAGGGGTGGGGTGCCCAAGAGAGGGCCCTGGTCACTGTGGTTATTACGTCTCCTCAAGGTCCAGCTCCTGAGGTGACCCTCCCCCCACCAAAATTCAAACTGGAGCAGGATGCACATCCTTCCCCGGGGAAGCGCCATCAGGGGCTGCTGCTCTGTCCCACTTCCTTCTGTGGCCAGGGAATAGAGAGCTTCTGGGACACCTTGTTGGTTGTACCTGCTACCACCTTGACATCCCGAGGATCGCAGCCTCCATGTGGGCACAGAGCACCCGGTGCCCAGGTGGGGCAGCGGCACATGTGCAGCTTCTGTCCCTGCAGGTCCCCGGCCCCGACTCCCTGACTCTGGGGGAAGACAGCATCCACAGCCTGGACTTCGTGTCTGAGCCCAGCCTGGACCTCCCTGACTACACAGCTGGCGGTCTGCATGCCGCCTACCCGCCATCCCCACCGCTCAGCGCTGCCGACACCTTCTCGGGGGCTCTTCGATCCCTGAGCCTCAAGGCCGCAGGCCGACGGGGCGGGGACCACGTGGCCCTACAGCCCCTGCGCTCTGACGGTGGGCCCCCCACGCCCCACCGCGGCGTCTTTGCCCCCCACGCGCTGCCCAGCCGTAACGGCAGCCTGTCCTATGACAGCCTGCTCAGCCCGGCCTCGCCTGGCGGCCGTGCACGTCCTGCCCGCCCCTCAGGCAGCTCGGCCAGCTACCGCTCGCCCTACCTGCACCCTGGGGCTGCGGGTGACCCTCCGCAGCCCCCGCCCCGCAGCTTCAGCCCCGTGCTGGGCCCCCGGCCGCGGGAGCCCTCGCCCGTACGATACGACAACCTGTCCAGGACCATCATGGCCTCCATCCAGGAGCGCAAGGATAGGGAGGAGCGCGAGCGGCTGCTGCGGTCTCAGGCCGACTCGCTCTTCGGTGACTCCGGCGTGTACGACGCGCCCAGCTCCTACAGCCTGCAGCAGGCCAGCATGCTGTCCGAGGGCCCCTGCGGCCCTGTGCTGCGCTACGGCTCCAGAGATGACCTGGTGGCTGGGCCTGGCTTCGGAGGCGCCCGAAACCCCGCGCTACAGACGTCGCTGTCCTCGCTGTCCAGCGCGGTGAGCCGGGCGCCGAGGACCTCCTCCTCCTCCCTGCAGGCAGACCTGGTCAACAACAACACCCCGGGACCCCGGCCAGGCAGTGGCTCCCACAGGTCTCCCCTGCGCCAGGGCCCGCCCTCCCCACCCAGCACTCCCCGCTCGCCTTCCTACCTGGGCCCCAAAGCCGTTGCCTTCATCCACACGGACCTCCCGGAACCACCGCCCTCGCTGGCCGTGCAGAGGTGGGTGCTGGGGCTGCTGCAGGCTTCCTGGCAGGGGGCAGGTGTCCGTCTGTCTGTGGGGCCACTTGGCTAAGCAAGTGTGGGTTATCTGCAGGGCCTGATATGGCCTGTGGGATGGCCTTTCCCCACTTTGCAGGCCCCTGGCCGGCCTGCGTGAGGGTTGCGTCTTTCCAAGGGTGCCCTGATATGTCCTGAGGTGTGCGAGGACTTGTGTCCTAGCTTAATGCCCCACATGCCCTCAGTCAGAAGACCCTTGGGTGGGGGCCCCAGGCCTTCTTCCTCAGGAGGCGGTGCCACTGTCCCTGTCCAGGAGGCTGAATCTGGGGGCAGCACCCTGCAGCACAGTGCCCTACCGTGGGCAGGGCACACAGCTCCTGAGAGCAGGGCTCCCCTGCTCAGAGGTGCAGAAACTGGGTCCTGAAGGGCAGGCTGGTCCCAAGCCCCAAGTGGGTGGGTAACTGAGGATGCGGACTGGCTGCCTGGTGGGTCAGGTCCAAGCTCAAGAACTGAGCGCCCGCCTGTGCGGGCCCTGCCCTGGGCACAGTGGCACCGCCAGGGCATCGCCCTAGCCGCCTCGAGCGCAGGCTGGGTCAGGGAGTCTCTGCTGTGGGGGCAGCAGGTCCAGCAGGTGGTGGCTGCGCAGAGGCTGGGATGGCAGCCGAAGGAGGGAGGGTCCTCTGCCCTCCTGACGAGGCAGCGAGGTCATTGCTAGGAAGGCGTCCGGCCAGGAGGGCAGCCCCTCATTTTCCTCAGGGGCCACAGGGAAGGGGCCACCCAGACGGTACCTTATGGTACCAGGACCGGGCAGAACCAGGGCCTCCGCTGGCCTCCCCATGCTGTGGTCTTGCCAGTGGGAGGAACCAAGGGACTTAGGGGTGTGACAGCCATTCTGATGCCTGTCCTATGACAGCACAACCCTCCCCCTGTTTTCTGGGTGGCACCTTCTGAGCTCAGTGGCATGGGCCACCCAGGGCTCTGTCTGCATCGTCTGTCCCGTTGCCTTCATTGGCCTCTGTCCTGCCGTGGTCCCTTGTTCACCGTGTGTGTGCATGTATGTGTTTGCTTTGATGCAGGGACCACCCTCAGCTGAAGAACCCCCCAAGTAAGCTTAACGGGCAGTCCCCGGGCCTGGCCCGCCTGGGCCCTGCTGCCGGCCCCCCGGGGCCCTCCACCAGCCCTGCCCGGCACACGCTTGTTAAGAAGGTGTCTGGCGTGGGTGGGACCACGTACGAGATCTCGGTGTGAGGAGTGACTGCCACCCACCTGCTGTGGCACCACGGGGACCAGGATCCCCCAGCGGCTGCCCCCACCCCCGACTTCTCTGCCCTGACAGAGGAGGCGTCCTAGGCCTGGTGTGGACACGTCAGCAGGAGTGAGAACCACGCCTCCACAAGTCTGTCCCTCGTTCTCCACCTGTCCATCCACTTGTCTGCACACCAGTGTGCAGCCAGGCCGAGGGCCACAGGCTGCAGATCTATGTTGGTGCCCCTGCTTCCATAGCTGGGCCTTGAGGGGGCGTGGACTGCATCTGTGTGGACTGCACCCATGTCCCGAGGTTGTCACCAGGCCAGCCCCCACCACTCCCCTTATAGATGGGTCACCGTGGCCCAGACATGGACAGAGGGGCCTGGGTCCCCGGCCATCCTCCGGACTGAGGGCCTGCTGCCTGGCTGATCCTAACCTGCTGCCTTTCAGGGACCCGCTGGAAACTTCTGGTTGGGTGAGGCTGATTCTTCTGCAGGGAGTCCAGCCCTGGCCCGCAGGCACCCAGCTCCAACGCTCCTCTGGGTTCTGATGGACAGGGGGACAGACAGACGGACAGACTGCCAGCTGTGGGAGGGGTCCTGGCTCCATGTGTCCTGTCTCACCCAGCTGGTGGGCGTGTCCCCGTGTCTGTGCGCTGAGCTGCCGTGCCATGTCCCATGTGTTAAAGCTCAGGCCCCCGCTGCCCCCACTGCCGGGAAACTCGCTGTCATTGAAGCCTTAACCTCTGCTTTATGCTCTTGTGGGTGGCAATGGGGGCAGGTGGGAGCAGGCACAGGCCGGACACTGCTGCAGGGGCCTCTGAGACCAGGAGTCCCTTCCCTGCCAAACGAGATTCCCTACCCCAAGGCATGCAGAGTCGGGGCACCAGAGCCTCGGCGCCTGCGTGGGAAGCACATGGGGAGGGGGTCAGAGCTCTGCCTGGTGCCAGGGGCCTGAGAGTAAGCACACAGCAGCGTCTGCTTGCGTTGTGTCTGTTTTATGTTTTTATATCTACATCTATATATCTATAATTTTATTAAAAAAAGAAAAAGAGTCATTTCGATCCTTTCCTTGAGCAAGGCCAGGGCTGATGCTGATACTCAGGGGCCCTGGGGTGGGGGGCAGAGCCATCCGGGCTCTGGGAGAGGTGGTGGCCGGCAGCAGGGATCGAGCGTCTGCGTGGGCATTTCTGCTGACTTAGGCCGAGTTGAAAGCCTGGGAGGTGGGGGCTGGCCCACAGGTCTTTGGCTGATGAGCATGCGGCTCCCCGGGGTCTGCGTCATTCCTGGCAGTAACAGGGTTTTTGGAGAAAGGCTGGGGCTGCAGCTGCCCCAGGGGCCCCCGGGAACCCAAGGGTTTGCAGGAGATGGAGGAGGGGTGTACATGGGGCCACCCGCTGGCTGAGACCCTGTGGGGCTGTTGCTGAGTTCCGCAGCTGCGCTGGCTGGGCCCGCCCACCTCTGCCTGTTAAATGTGTGGAGTGGAGGCATTGGCAATGCACAGCTTTTTGGGACTGAGACAGCTGGGCAGAGGTTGGGGGTCAGGGGTTGGCCCACTTTGGGGAGGTGCCTCGAACCTTGGACCCCCGCACTGGGCAGCTGTGCCCCAGGCTGACCTCCACCTTTCTGCTTCTCTCTCATGGGACGCTGCGGCCCGCAGGGGGCGGATCGGCACTTGTAGCCGTGGATGGGGGCGTCGTGGCCCATCCAGGGTGCCCCCTGGCCTGCACCTGTGCCACCTGGGCCTCCCTGAGGACCGCCCACTACTGCAGGTCCCCTGGAGTCCGGCCGCTGGGGTGCCCCCCCGAGGAGCTGTGTGCCGCCTGCACTTGGCCGCCTCCAGCCTTTTCCCCAGCCTCTCGGGGCCTGAGCGAGATGCCAAGTAGGCGTCTGTGGGGCCCGGGACAGCCCAGCCCAGGATGGTTGGGAGGCCAGGCTGCCACGGACCCTGGGATGTTGGCTGAAGGTCCCCTCTCTCTCAGTCAAACCTTGACTGACTCCCAGCCCACTGGGGCCCGTGACCGTGTGCCCACCCACCTCAGGAAGTTCCCATCTGCTGCAGGGGGCCCAATGCCCCAGGCGGGGGCCCCGGATCTGCTGGGACCAGCATGGCCTTCCCAAGGTGTCAAGCCATCACCTTGACCTCCCTGCTTGACCAAGCACTTTAGATGCCACTTCCTCCTCAGGAAGCCCAGGCCTCTGTGGTAAGGCTGGGGTGGGGGTCTCAGGTTGCCCCCACAGGTCACTGCACTCCCCCCTCCCTGACCCCACCCAGCACAGATGCCTTAACCGGAGCCACCGGCCTGCTGAGCTGTCCAGGCCCTGCCAGGGCGGGAGGAGAGCCGGCCACCCAGCCGCTGCCCAGCAGCCTTCACTCTTCACTCGGAGATGTGCACTGGGGGTGCTTGGGGGCGCTCCGCTCCAGTGGGGCTCTGCAGTCCCCAGCCTGCTCGGCCTGGATGCCCCCAGGGAGAGGGCGGGGCTCCAGCCCGCCCTTTCCTGCTGGAGCAGCAGCTCTGTTTCTCCCATGTGGGGGTGAGAAAGCCACAAAGCTATTCTCTATTGTTTTAGAAGGAATTCCCTACCCCAATTTAATGCCCTAAATAAAATTTTTGGTGTTTACCTCCACAGCTCTCTCCAACAATGTGGTCCCCCTGTCCTCAAAGCCTTGGGGTGTGCCAGGGGGTTAGGGGGTTGGACTGGACAGGGGCCCTGGGTTGAGGAGGCCAGAGGAGTGGGGCCAGGCGGTGGTGATGGCGGGGGGCGGGGGGTGTGGGGGGCGGGCAGGGGGATGGGGAGGGCGAGGTGGTTGGCCAGACAGAGACCTCGACTTACGTGATAGGCGTGAGGTTCTGGCTGAGCAATGGACCCGTGTGGGCAAGGAGAGGATCTCTGTCCTCACGGACAGTGGAGACCCTCCCGGCAACCCTCTGCTCAGAGCCCTCTTGGTGCCAGGGGCAGGCTGGGGGCTTCTTGGGGAGGGGCTGCCATCCAGCAGGCACTCGGGGCAGGAAGACCGAGGTAGGGCTGCCACCCTGCGGGACCCCCACCCACTTTGAGGTCAGCTTCAGGATGCAGCAAAGCTCCCTGTCCCCAGCTCCATGGAGACAGTCTCAGACGCTGTATGTGTCACTACTGTATGTCCAGCCACAGGCCCAGCCCTCAGGACAGACCCTCCTCCCCCCTTCTCCGAGGCGCTCGTGGGGACGGTGTGCCAGCAGCGCTGTGGGCAGGGGCTGGCTCGGCCGCTGGGCGCCTGGGGCCGTGCTGGCCGCCTGGCCTCCTCCTCACTGGGGCAGCTGGGCCTCCAGCCTAGAAGGGCAGGAAGTCATCCACTTCGAGGCGCAGGAACGGGCCCAGTAGGGCCCGGAGCTTCCAGACGGCGGCGCGGCTCAGCAGGGGTGGCACCAGCCCCTCGAAGGGTGTGGGGTCCACCACGTACACGTAGGCAGCGGTACAGGCCAGCAGGGTGCCCAGCAGCAGCCTCAGGGCCAGCAGCCTGCGGGCGGTGGTGGTCAGGGGGCAGGGGCGCCCGAGGGACAGTCCCAGGGGACTGGGCTCCACCCGCACACTCCTGCAGCCACCTACCAGAGCTGGCCTTTGAGGCCTTCTGAACATCCCAGCTGCGGCTTCGCCTTCTGCGGGGGAGGTGGGCAGGTTAGAGCCTGCCCCCGCCCCTGCAGCCCTGCAGGGGCCCAGGTGTTTTGTGTCCCTGCTCCCCCGCCCCGCCCTCGGTGACCCCGGGCCCCTGGCTCCTGGTGGGGCTCTCACCGTGGGGCCTCTTCCATTGAAGCCCACCTCTCCCCTCCCCAAACAGGGCCTCCAGGGTGAGAAACTCGGCAGGGGGGCTGCTTACTGCTACGCACAGGTCCTTTCTTGCCTGGGTGCGGCACTGGGCACGGTCCCTGGGGGAGTTACGGAGTCAGGGCCACCTGCACTCCCTGCACCGGCCTGGCACCGCCTCGGTCTGGTGCCACGGAGCCGGGGAGGGGCTAGGGATTGGCTTATCCCATCCTGACAGGACACCTGCCCCACCCGGCTCGGTTAGGCCACCCCTGACCCCACACATCACCCCAGAATCTCCAGCTGAATGTCTTCCATCTGGTCTAGCACGCCCCGGATATCCTTCTTGAGGTTCTAGGGGGCAGAGGAGGTAGAGGGTCCTCCATCCCTGATGGTCCTGCCACGCTCCCCTGCCTCTCTCCCCTCCCCCAGCCCCGCTCATTCCCTGCCTCCCTCAACCTCTGGGCATGGCTCTTTGGGGGACCTACCAGGAGTCCGGTGGCCTGGTTATTCAGGGCCATGTGTACCTCAGCCACGCCATCCCACACCTGGTTGGGGGAAGGCTAGGTCATGCTCTCAGGATGTGCCCCACCCTGCGGGTTGCCCAGCACCCCCTCCACCCTGGCCAAGCGGGCACCTCGGTAATGGCCATCTTCTTCCTCTCAAAGGACAGTCGGATCTGCTGTAGCTCATTCTGCGGGGGGGAGCACAGTAAGGGCACGGGCAGGGCCAGCGGCCCTGCTCCACCCACCTGGGGCTGCTGCACGAAGGCCCCGCCGTGCCCCGCCCTCCAGCCCCTGCCAGTCCTAGCCACCCACCTGGGACTGCTGCACGAAGGACTCCTCGCCTCGGCACAGCTCCCGCCGCAGCAGCTGCAAAGGTGCCCTGTCCTCCAGGGGCCTGGAACCAGCCTGCTCAGGAGGCTGCAGAAGAGCCCCTGGGTCAACTTCAAGGTCATGGACAAGGTCTGTGGCCTGCTCAGGAGCAGGAGTGGAGGGTGTGGTGCGTGGCTGACGGGGTCAGTCCTGATAGCAGCTGAAGCCCTGCTGGGCCCGGCTGCTGCCCTGTGCTTACCCAGGCCAGGGCTGTTCTGCTTGAGTGCTCTGGGCACAGGGGCAGGAACTGCTGCCCCGGTCCCAGAAGGGCCCCCAGCTGCTCCCGCAGGTCCTGGTTCTGCCTTTTCTGGAGGTGGGAGGCAGAGAGATAGGATGTCCGTCACGGCTGCTCCTTGGGCAGGAGCCTGAGACACAGAGCTCAGGAGGTCCAGGAAAGGCTGTAAGCTCATTGTGCAGATGGGCGCAGAGCCTGGGGCCAGCCCAGGCGCCTCACTCACCAGATTCTGGTTCTCCTGCTCCAGCTGGAGGAAGGAGGGTTCTCCAGGCCCCAGGGGCACGCTGTGGAGCTGGGAGGAGGCTACCCTGGGTGAGGCCGGGGTTCCTGCCGCCTGTGGCAGGTAAGGGCACAGGCAGGGTCTGGGCCCTGGACTGGGGGATCCCCCCTGCCTGGGTGACCCCGGCTCCCTTCCTGAGTGCAGGGGCCAGACCCAGCCCAACTCTGCCTCCATCTGTCCTTGTCTCACCCCTGCTGGCTCTCTGGGTCTCTGTCTCTGCATCTCTCCCTCTTCACTTGCAATAAAGTCCCCAGGTACCCCACTACCTACCCTGGGACCTCCGACCCCTGGCCCTGGGGCTGGGAAAGTCCTGGCAGACTCCACTGAGTGCGTGGAGCTGAGAGGCCCCGGGCAGGGCCAGCTTACAAACCCCTGGCAGGGTGGGTCTAGGGATCCTCCGTGGCTGCTTGAAGTTGAGGGTTGGGGGCATTGAGGGTGGGAAAGGCCACAGGGCCCCAGGGTTTTTGGCCCCTCCATACTTTCCTGTGACCCCTTCCTGACCCCAGGTCCAGGCTCTGGCCTGGCCAGACCTGCCACCCTCTTACTGAGGGGCCCCCAGGTGTCTCAGCTTACAGGTCTGCCTCAGGGGTGCCTGTCACAAAGGCCTGGGCACAACCAGGGAGGTCACAATGGGCCAGAGCTGGCAGGGCCCCTCCCACCACATCCCTGTTCTTGAAGTACCCTCCTCTGTTCACCCCTTCCTCATCTTCCCCAGCCCCGCGCCCCCACCCCCACTGCCGCTACTTTCTTAAAGTGGAAAACGGGTAATGCAGTCACGTGGTGAAGACAAAAATCAAACAACAAACTAATTAGGTGCCTGCGGTGATCCGCCCTCACACTTCAGTCCTCCCTCCGGCACCGGCCTCGAGGCATCTGGCCGATCCGATCCTTTTGGAGACAGCTGCCTGTCCAGCACAGGCGGCCTCCTGACCCCTCTCTCCCTCTCCACACAGAGTAGAGCAGAGCCTGGCTTTTTACCAAGTGTCTCCAGGGGCTTATTTATTTTAAAATAACGTGCCGAACATTTAACGGTCCTGTAAGGACGATAGTTACCCTCTCTCTACAGGTGGGGAAACTGAGGCATGAATACAGTTAATCACTTGCCCGAGGCCACACCCCTGTTAAGCAATGGGACCGGATAGGTAGGAGCTTGCTGTTCGCCGCTTCGGGGGTCGTTGTGACCACACGTCCGATGGCGGCGCCAGATTCGGGTTCCTGGTTTGTTTCTCCTCTCTGGTTCTCAAGGTCGCCTCCTGCCGCCTACGGGCCACGCTGTCCCCACCCCCACTCCTGGCATCTGATTCCACGACGCCCTCTTTCTCAGTGCCCTCCCTCGTTTCATGGAAGAACACCCTCAAGGAGCGCCCTCAGAAAGGTGGGTCGGAGGAAATCTGAGGCCCTGCGCCGCAGAACGGCCACCAAGCCCTCCTCTCCTGGGTTCTGGCTCCCCTGCCACGCGACTCTGCCCTCTTCCCGTCAAGACCCGGCCCTCCCTTCCTCCCGGCCTCCAGGCCAGCCTGAGGAATCATCTGGGCCGGTTTGTAATGACGTGTTGGCAGTTGGATGCTTGTATGTTGGGCCTTGACCTCTCCCTCTTGCTGCTCTGGGGACCCTCTGCCCTCAGGGAGGCCTTGCTACGGCATCAGAGGTCACAGGGAGAGAGGTTTTTGTCTTTTTAACTGGGAGCCCAGGGAGGCCCTCGAAGAACCGCCCCACAGGGCAGCCCACCTGCCAAGCCCTGGACTAAACCGTGCTTGCTCTAGCCACGAGGGTTGGGAGTGGCCGCCACACGGGCCGATTGGGACACCCCTCCCGGGAGCATCTCACTCTGACCTCACACTTGCCAGTGCGGGCGAGCGGGAGAAGCGCTCAGAGGGTGCTTTTCCACGGGAATTCGAGGGGTGGGGGGCCCACGCCCTCAGCGCGGCTGGAGCAGGCTGAATTTCAGCGATCAATCACACTTCCAGTTTACAAGACATCGCTATTGTCCTTTCAGTGCCCCTGTTCTCATCTCAGAGCATCTTGTTCTGTTTTAGGGACAAAGGGGCTTTGGGGGAGGGGAACATTTGCTTCCTGCGTTTTCCCCCTATTCTCTTGGTGGTTCATTTTTTCCTATTTGGTCTTAGCGCTTGCTTCCTGTTGGACTGGGTCCGAGAGTGCCTGGCTTTTCTACTCCTGCGAACATGGAGGAGGGAAGAGCTGACCAGCACGTTCGGTCCCTGGTAGGGGCTCGCCCGGTCCTCCCATCAGACCCCTGGAAGGAAGGCCCCCGACTCTGGGCGAGCAAACGTGTGTTCTCTGCAGGTCCGCAGCGTGGACTGGGGGGCGGCTTGGGGGGTTTTCACGAGCAGCCGTTGTGTCACCTGCTGTCCTCACAAGTGTTGGGTGGTCATTCCAAGCTGCCCCCTAGCCAGCCCCACTTTACCGCTCTGCCTCATCCACACCCAAGCTGTCATGCTAAGCCAGCCTCCGCTTCCCATCTAAAATAAGTTCATTGAAGTCCCTCTTCTGAAGGGGGGTCTCTGTCCAATCCTCTTTGCCATGGTGGGGGGTGGGATACACTGCAGGGACCACCGGTGTAGGCCGCTCACCTACAAGAGAGGCGTGGGGCTGAGCTGGGAAGGACGGGCCTGAAGCATAGCTCAGGCACCAGCTGCCACCGGAACCACCCAGCCAGCGGGGGGCCTGCTCAGCCCCTGGGCCCTCCCCTGGTCTTGGCCGTGCCGTTCCTCTCCAGAATCTCATGCGACTCAGAGTACCCCCTTGGGGAAACTCGAGGTGGTGGCCAAAGAGGGCTTTTGGAAGGCATCTGAGGTGTGGCAGCCATGGGGGCAGGGGTGGGCCAAAAGCCCTGGGTGGCTGGGGTGGTGGAGAGCACGGGTAGGGTAGGGACTGCTTGCTGCACTCAGTGCCCTGAGCCTGCCAGATGCTGGTAGGAGCCTTGAATGTCTCGTGGGGAGAGAGGCGGTCCTCATGGAGGCAGGTGGTTCCTTCCCCTGGAGGGACAGCAAGAACGGCAGGGGCCACACAGGGAAACTGCTGGGCGCTAGGTGGGACTCCCGTCCCACTGTGGCCGCACAGACTGAGCTGAGAAGTCCCAAAGCCATGGCAATCCCCAGCGAGTTTGAGGAGAGGCCTGGGGCACCTGGATGACACGGGAGCCTCGGCCCTACCCACTGCCTCTGCCCACTGCCCATGACCCTGGGGAGCCCCCCTTCCTGGCCTGCCAACTCCCATGCTATGTCCCGGAGAGCTGGAGGCTCAAACCCAGGCCTGAAGGCCCCACTTCCCCAAACCCTTCCTTCCTAACCCCCAGTGGTCCTGAGCTGGAGAATGCCCCAAGGGGTGGGGGGTGCTCTCAGAAGGAGAGGGTGCTGGGGTTCACAGTTGTGTTGGCATTTCCAAGAATGGGGGCAGATGTTCCAATGTATGCAAAGAGCACCCTGAAAACCCGTGTCCTGCATCGGGGTAGAGGGGCTCACGTCGACCTGAGCTCCAGGGTGGGGTCCTGTGCAAGGCCACAGTTTCCGGTCATGGGTGGAAGGCTTGGCTACAGCACCGGGTGGGGGGCACCAGGCCATGGCCCCCATCTACAGTCAGCACTCCTCCCTACAAGGCAGTTGCCATGGCAGCTGCTTGTGCCCAAGTTGCCATGACACCCAGTGGCCTCAGGGAGCCTGGAGCCCTTAATGGGGGGGGGCTATGGGGGAGGGACAGGAGGCCCACGCCCTTCCTGCCCTGAGCTAAGCACACCTGCCTGGATTCACTGTGGCCTTGACATTCAAGGACCCACGCTCATTTCGAAAGCTGAAAAATAGGTTTGCGTCAGATGAAACTTGGGATCCCTGGGCCAGTCACAGGCCCTCAGGGGAAGTTTCATCTCTGTGCCCCCAAACCTGGGCTTCTGGCTAAGATCCTATCCCTCTAGTCCTCGGAGACTCCTCGCATGTCCTTAAGCTCAGCAGGCTCTCTGGAGCAACCTGGGCTAAGGGTTTCCCTCTTAACCTGGGCCTTCAGGTTACTCTTGGCCCACACCCCACGCAAGGGCTTGGGGGGTAAGTTATCCTTGTACTGAGTGTGTAACAGGCAGAGGGTGACCGTAGCTGGGGCCCATAGGTCGTCTTGCACCTCCCAGGTACCCCTAAACTCATAGCCAGGAGGATGAACAGATCCACTGGCAGTGACCGTGGGAGAGACGGGGCAGCCTGGGGAGTGACCACCTCATCCCTGGGCCAGAGGGCAGGCACACTCCGGGTGGGTGGACACACCTACTGGGCGCAGGTGGCTTCCCTCCCAGGCCCATGGGCAGCCCTGCAGGGTGGAAAATTGCCTGGGGGTGGGCCCTGGGAATGGGGTGCAGGTGAAGGTCAGAGGAAGGCCCCAGGAGGGCTGTGCTGTGAGGTGTTCCCAGGTGGTCCCATCTCAGAGCCTGGGGCTAAGATGGCGGTCATGGTCCTGTGCCTGCCCTGTCCCCAGTGTGGCTGATCAGCTCCAGGGCAGGGCCATGGCAGGCCATTTGTTTTCCCTTCTAGGGGGTCTCGCTGACACTGCTACTCATTTTTTATTTAAGGATCAGAGGGATATTAAGAATGTCAGGAAAATCCTCTCAGGGACAGCCAGCACCAATGAATTGCCATCAGCCAGGGTGTCGGGGACTCCAGGCTGGGAAGGTGGCCATGCTGGGGGCTGCGGAGGCTTCTGTGCCCCAGGTGGGGGAATTGCGTGGGTCTGGAGGTGCCTGCTTCCCCAGAGAACCCCACCCAACAGGTCCACCCACTTCTCAGCATCTCATGGTCCTCTGTCCTTGCTGGACAGCTGGGGGTGCCTGGGCAGCCAGCAGGGCTGGAGTGCCTGCTGGTCAGTGCCAGGGTCACCTCAGCAGACCCTCACCGGGCCCAGAATCCAGGATCCCTGCCCACTTTGCTCTTGGCATTCTGGCCCCACTCAGCTCTTACTGGGAGCAGACAGTGCTGAGCCATGAGCTCCTGGGACCCGTCCCTGTACCCAGGAAACAGGTCCAATGGGGTTGAACGAGATACTGGGGGTCGGGTGAGGGGTAGAGACCTTGGGCTACCACAGGCCCCGCTACTGTCCTTCTAACTCTAGGGGCCCAGGAGATCCCTCCACGTGAAGGACTGGCTCCCTCTCCTGGCTGACCAAAGTGTGCATTCCAGAATACACCACCAGATGGCGCCACAACACTGCAGACAGGATGTAGACTTGAAAAGACCAGTGCCCCTGACTGCGCCAGGGTGGAGGAGGAGCCCCGGTGGGTCCAGCCAGGTTGAAGCTTTCAAAAAAGCAGGAACAGTGCTGGGGGTGGGGAGGCTCTCCGGCCCAAATTGGATTTGTGGTTGGCGTGTTAGTTTCACCCCACTGTTCACACTGAAATAAGTAACTTCGAGACTTACACTGGCACCCCGTGCCTGCTTCCTCCCAAGGGGCTGAACTCCCGGCCCCCCACCCAACCCACCATGGAAATTTTGAGGCTGCTGTCGGGCTGGCCCCGTGTTGCCTCTTTGTCAGTGGGCAGCTGTTGTGAGGCGGTTTCACTCTCGGGTCATTTGTTTGAAGGTGGCACAGCTGAACACAGCCTGCAAACTCGAGCAGCAAGCTCGGTGCACAGACTGGCTCAGCATCCCCTCCAACCCAAGGGCTACCCGCCAGCCCACCCAGCAAGAAACATGTTAACTCACCCCCTAGCTAACTTCTACCACTACACCCACCAGTCAACTAGCTTGCAAACCACTGATCACCTACTCGCCCTTCCTGCCTGCATGGCAGCCGCTCCCCGCAGAGCCTCTCAGTGCCTGGTCCTGAGGCGCCATGGGACCCCTGGGGGCCCAGTTCAGCCCGCTGGCCAGGTGGCCCTCAGGTGGTCAACAGGAGAGTGGGCAGATGGATAACACCCCCTCCTTCCCACTAGGCCTGCTCACTACTGCCCCTCCCTCACCTCCTCCCTCTCTCTGGCCTCAGGCCTGGCTTTCCTGGGCACCGGGGCTAAGATGCCAGCTGGCCCCAACCCACCACCCACACGCTCAGCCAGCTACCCAGCAAGCGGCCGCCGCCCACCCACCACCCAAATGCGGCTGATGGAGCACCGCTCAAGCCCACGCGGCCCACTCAGGGCTGCGGCAGAGCTGCCAGACGCCTCGCAGAAGGCAGAGAGGCATTCCTCTTAATAAGGCCCCGAGAAGCTGATCAAGGGCGGTGTCGCCCCTCTCTGATGCGCCCTGAGCGGCTGCCACACAAGGGAGACAGTTCATTTATCTCAGGAACTGGGAGCACCTTATAAAAATAGTAATTCCTGGAGATTCAATTATGTGTTTTCCTTGTTATCCCCAGTAATCAGGGCTGTGGGATGATAAGGATTGAGGGGAGGAAGGAGGCTGGGCCTGCTGGGGGCTGAGCCGCCCGGCCTCAGTCTTCCCACCCCAGACCGGCACATCTGGGGCCCCGCCGGCCTGTGTGGGGGGAGATGACATGACTATGTGGCTGCTAGGACGCCCACCTCCCTGTCCAGCTTCCCCAGCTGGGCACAGTCTGTCTCCCGAGGCCTCTGTGGGGGAACAGAGGGGAGCTCCTTGAGGGTTCAGACCTGATTCCCCCGCCCCAGGCGATGTCTAGGCTGTAAATAACGTCCCCAGAATTAACGGCGCTGGCAGCCAACAGCACTAGGTGATTGGAAAAGGGTTTTATGGCCCCGAGGGTGAAATTGAACTGGCATTGGGACGTGGATTTCCAAGATGGGATTTTCCTCCCCGGCGAAGGGGCACGCTTCATGCTGATTAAAGTGGCAGTTCCTTGCAGCTAATCACCCGAGGCTGCAAGCTCGTGGGGGCACTGTTGGGACTTCCAGACTTGGAGGTCGGGGCTGGGGTCGCTGCCAGGCCATCTAATCTCATCAGACACAGGCATCACTTCTGGGGAGAGGTGACCCCACCCAACCAAGGGCCAGGGAGGGAGGGGGTGCCCCAAGGGAAGGAGTGCTAGCTTGGCTGAGTCACACAGGAAGGGGGCTGGAAGGAGGCCCCCAGCCTCGGAGTGGGAGTTATTTCTGGGGTCAGCACCCACAAGCCCCCAATCAGCGGACTCAGCGGCAGGGCCTGGCATTGAGCTGGGAACTTGACCTTGGATCTGGTTCTCTACCCATGAATGTCCTTTTCTACCTGACTCTGAGATGCCCAGTGTCCAGCCAGGTTGGGCAGGAGCAGCCCCTGCCTTCAACAGGCTTTCAAGGCTCTTTGAATGGGATCGGGGGACCTGGGAGGAGGTGCCCACAGTGGACCCCTCGGGCTGGGTTGGGGTCTGTGGAGGGAAGGGGGCACGGCCCCACCCCCTATACACACTTTGTGTGGGGGTCCACTGTTGCAGGCCAGCGGCTCCCTCTCCCTGCCACAGGGATGCTGACTGCCAACGTGGACCCCTCCCTGGGGGGGCAGAGAGGTCCCTCATCACCCATCTTTTCCCGGGTAAGGACACAGGTTCACAGAGGGGCAGGCTGGCCTGGCCCACACAGCAGAGGAGCAACAAAGCGGGTGAGCCGAGGGCCTCGGAATATTCAGAACCACCCCCTGCTGCCAGGGCTGGTGTGTCCGCGCACCCAGGGGCGATGTGCCAGGGCAGAGGGGGCATGGCCAGCCTTTCAGCCACTTCCCTGGCGGGGAGGGAGGGCAAGCCCTCTGGGCTCCATCCTGCCGGCCGCAAAGTGGCCCCACCTGGTCCTGACAGGGTCCTGACAGGAGGGGACGGCGCCTGGAACCCTTCGTGTGCACTTTTCTGAGTCATTACCTTCAGTTCACTTACAGTAAATACTAGGCTATTTTTTTCCCTTCCAATAATTGGACTTATTTATTTTTAACTAAGATTAAATGTTCTCTGTGGGTTCAAGATATGACGCTGTCCTGTCAGGCCCCGTGAAGGCTGTCCCTCTTCTTGCCTCGTAGGGAGAGCCCGCCGGCAGGGAAGGGGCGGCTAGGATGTCGCTCGTCTGGGAAACGCTGGGTCCTGGAGAACTAGCTGTCAGCCTCACTGCCGTCACCGTGAACGTGCCCGTCATCACCTTTACCTCCATTGTTGCTGCCACCACCACCACCACCATTTGCAACTCGGCCACCGCCATCTCCATCACCTCTGTCACCGTCACTGGCACCCCTACACCACAGTCACATCACCGTCACATTTCCACCACCACAGCCCCGCCACCACCATTACCACTGCCACCCCCACCACCTCCATCACTGCCACCGTCACTGTGGTTGCTTCTTCGGCACTGCCTGGCAGGGCTGCTCCCCGCTTGAGTGTGTCCTGGGCCTTGGGCCCACCCCTCCCCCCATCTCCCCATGGCTAGCCCCCTCGAACACCAGACTAAAAGGGTGGCCCTCTCCTCCGTGTCCACACCCTGCCTGAAACCTGCCAGCCTTGCTGAGACCCGCAGGTCGGGGTGCATCTGGCCCCACGGCCTACTGGGAGGATTGCACTGAGGATTCTGCAAGGCGCTTGCCACATAGCAGGTACCCACCCGCGGCCCTGCTGTCCCTAGGCAAACCGCCAAATGCCAGCTCTAGGCCAAGGTGGCCCCACAGGCCTCCCTGACCTCAGGGTCAGCCCCACTGCCAGTCTCCAATGTCCTCAGGAGCTGTGACTTTGACCCTGTGGCCACCTGGCCATAGAGGAGCCACCAGGAGTCACTCTCCTGGAGTGCACTGGGCAGCTATGGGGACAGGAGAGCAGTGCTGGTGGCTGACTGGGGCTGGGATCCCTTGGTGGGGGACACAGCTGGCACTGTAGAGTAACATGATATGACACCAGTGACCTAGCACCACAGCGGGTGCAAGCTCCCCGCTCACGTCCCAATGGTCACAGCAAGTTGGCACGGTAAGGCCGCCCTGTCGACTCGGGGCTCTGGCCCCCCACCTGGCAGTGCTCCGTGGCCCTTCCTCACCTTGCCCCCCCACGCCCCCACGGGCTGCTCTGCAGAGAGCGTTCAGCTTCCCCCCTCACAGGCGAGCTCGGAGGCGCGGAGGCTGGCCCGGGGGCAGGCTCTGCTCTGCAGACACTCACCTGGATGCTCCTGCCGAGTGCCGGGCCTCAGCCCCAAGCCTTCAGCGTGGCTGGGGTGGGGCCCCTACTGAGGCCCTCGGGGATTCTCCCTGCCTCATCCTAGGCAGGGAGAATCCATACAGGAGCATTTGTCCTCCCTTGTATTTGGGAAATATTACCAATTGAAAATCTTAACTCTTGCCCCGGGAGGTGTGGCTTGGATGGTTGGAGCGGTGGCTTATAAACCACAAAAGGTAGTGGGTTCGATTCTCATCAGGGCTCATACCTGGGCTGAGGGTTCACTCCTCAGCCAGGGTGTATGCAGGGGGCAACAGATGAATGTTTCTCTCTCGAATCAATGTCTTTCTTTCTCCTCCCCCCACCAAAAGCAATGAAAAAATGTCCTTGGGTAAGGTTTAAAAAAATTGAAAAGAAATAAATAATAAAGAAATATTCTTTTTAAAAAATCTTAAATCTTGGTGACACTCTCAATGGCCAGATAATTAATACAAGAGCAGATAATAATTACTTAATGATTAATAACCACACTTAATAGTTTCAGAGTAATTGCGATAAAGAGAAATTAAATAAAAACCCATTAAAAGTGCCGGTGCCCTGCACGGTTAGGGCACCTTGGTGCTGGGGGGCGGCCAGTCGTCTGGGCCGGGCACGACTCCGATGGACCTCTGGGTCGGCCCACCTTCAGGACTCTGCCCCAGGGGTGGGTGTTCTCTGCACACCGGGGTAAGGACCTCACGCCCACCTGCAGAGAGGTGGAGGTCTCGCCCAATCACTGGACCAGGTCGGTGGAGCCTGTCTTCCTCCCTGGGGGACATGTGGAGTAGCCATAGGGTTGGATCAGTGGGGCAGGGAGTCTCTGCTCCATGCCTGCAGGTGTCCTGGGTCTCGGGGCTAGTAGGCAGGGAGAACTTCTGCCTCTGAGGACCAATCGCTGGTCCTCCTACTGCCCACAGCCCCTCTGGGACAACCCATCTGCCATCAGGTTTACCCTGTCATGCCTTTGGGATATGGCTCAGGGGTACTCTACCCACCAATTTTCACTAAAGTGTGAGTGGTTGCTCCATGCTGCTCTAAATCTCCAGGCCTGCAGTCCGGTTAGATTAGCAGTGAAGCCTTCACCTGCAGAAGAAAGAGGGCAATTCCAGGTGAAGGAGGCCTGGCATTGGCTGCCCTGAAACTATGGACTCAGCCAGCCCTGGACAGTAGCATGGAAGATGCCAGGAGCCCTGGTAGGGGCAGGACTGGGGGACCCGCTGCCCTTCAGGTGAGTCATTTTTTCTGGTCCTGGTTCCTGGACCCCCCTGGCAGACTCTCAGCTGACACCTTACCTTGGCCTCCCAGCCGAACCATCCTGTTTACACCCCTCTCCTGAGTCATCACCATTTCCAGAGCCCTCAAAGCCACCTTGTCCCCCATCTGGGGACAGTGCTGTCCCTGCACAGCCTGCCACCGGTGATGGTGGGACAGAGTGGTACCTGGCACCTGATAGTGGGCCAGGGGCAGACAGATGGCTGCTTAAAATGCTCTTCCAGCTTTGTTGAGAGTTTGAAATTTTTCAGAGCAAAAGATTGAGAAAAGGCAGCATCTGGAGAGACAAAGCAGGGATTCCCTCATCTCCCCTGTTCCAAGGACACACCTGGATGGGTAAACTGAGGCCCCAAGAGGGGCGGCGCTGCCCAAGGTCCCAAAGGCAGGCAGCTGGCCCCTGACCCACACCCCTACAAGGCTCCACCTGTGGTCCCGGCCCTCAGGTCCAGACTCTCCTGACTTCGGGGGAAGGGTCACCACTCCGGGAGTGTCTCTTGGCCAGGGCTCCCTGCCGGCCCGTTGCAGTTCTCGGCTCTGAGGTCGGACACTCCGAGGTCATGAGTGGGTATACAGACCCCCGAGCCTGGTTGCCCGTTCAGGTTCCTCCACAGAGCCTGCTCCTGCGCCCAGAGACGTCCTTCCTGCTGCAGGAGTTGGCTGTCTACCCATTTGAGTAGCCATTGGCCTTGGCTCTGACCCTGTGGGTCCCCAGTGGGGAGGGCAGCTCTGCCCACTGCCCATCCTCCCTGACCCCTCCCGCCACCCCCTGGCCTGGCCCCCTTGCACCGGCCCAGGAGGGGTTGGTGACCTCAGGGAGGAGAGCTCCCAGGATGCACCCCAACCACAGGGACAGCACTGATGCCACACGGGGGACGAGGTGGCTTTGAGGGCTCTGGAAGTGGTGAGGGCTCTGGAGAGGGGCGGATACAGGACAGTTCGGGTGGGAGGCCAAGGTAAGGTGTCAACTGAGAGTCTGCCAGGTGGGCCAGGAACCAGGACCAGAAAAAATGACTCACCTGAAGGGCAGCGGGTCCCCCAGTCCTGCCCCTACCAGGGCTTCTGGCATCTTCTGGGCTCCTGTCCAGGGCTGGCCGAGTCCAGGAGGGGCCTGGCCCCAGTCTATGTAATTGGAGCTGCCCACCCCCAGGCCTCAGTCTTCTCACCTGTAAAGTGGGTTTGGGCACTACCAGCAGATGCTGAGGCTCCTGCTATCAGAGGTCATCGGGCTGAGCCTGTCCTGAGGGCAGCCTCCACGTGGCGCCCAGGGTGGGGATTCTGGTTGTGTCCCCTGGCCACAGCTTCCACCCCCAGGGTCAGGGCAGAGGAGAGGGAAGGGACTGTTTGCTGAGCTGGCCTTGCTCCAGGGCTGCCTCTCCCTTCTCAGAAGCAGCAGGGGAAAGACCATGGGAGACAGGGCAGAAGGCCAAGGTCATAAGCCGTCCTTCCTTAGACACACTTGCTGTGGTCAGTGACTGTCCTGTGGACCCCGATCTGCTCTTCTGAGGTGGGGTCAGAGGCTGTAGAGGGTGCTCCCCCTGATGCCCTCAGGAGGTGGGGCAGGCAGGCTCTCAGGCCCAACCAGGGGCTGGGGGAGCGGGGGGCCCCGGGCCACGGCACTGATCACCCTTGAGGCCCTGCCCAAGCTCTGGACACCGCTGGGGTCCGGGGCACCCAGGGATCCCCCACCCACAGCCTAGAAGACCCTCTGGGGGCTGGACTACTTCCTCATTAGTCCTCAGGGATTCTGGGTGAGGGCAGGAAATTTATTGGTCTGCCTAATTAGGCCTCTTCATTAATAATACATTCCCGCTAATGACCTTCTCTCCTTTGTGGCATTAAACCTGTCAGCAGGCTGGTGGGACTGGGAGGCAGCTGGGGCAGCTGATGAGGCCTGGAGACCCCAGGAGTGAGGGGACTCTGGGAGGCTGGGTGGGGAGCCACAGGCAAAGTGGGCAGGGGTGGTGGCCCGGCCTAGAAGACAGCTTAGCAGGGACAGGTCAGGGAGCCCACAGAGCCCTCCTCTTCTGGGGTCAGGGAGCATTTGCAGGGCAGTGCCGGGCGGCCCCAGGCCTGGGGTAGTGGGTGGTGGAAATGTTCAGAGACAGGTTTGGGGGAAGGGAGGCTCGGACTGCACGTTCGGGACAATCCCACGAGGAGGCAGAGAACTAGTGTGGCAACACTTCCTATGGGGTGGGCCTGTGCACTGGGGGGCATTGTTACCCCATTCTACAAATGAGGAAACTGGAGCCAGGGAGCAGAGGCACCCAGCCCTGTTCAAGATCCAGATGGGGAACAGGTACTGGAGGAGGGGCCTGTCCCCGCCAGCCAGGGCCTTTCCCCAGGATGCTCCCCTCAGCCCTGCCCAGCCCCGCCCCAGTCAATCTGCCTCCTGCGGCGGCTGGCTGAGAGTCAGGCCCTGCCATGGCAGAGGACACCCGTTGACCCTGGGCAGGGAGTGAAGACAAGACCAACCCTGGTGGGGAAGTGGGGGAGTCTCAGGCCACGGCCCGAGGACACCCCACCTCTGGGTCGCGCTGGTTCCCACCATCCCCTCTGCAGCCAGCAGAGAGGAGTCCTCTGTCAGGCACGGCCACAAAACTTCTCAGACTTAATTAAAATCAATCTCCAATTACTCAAATGCCATTGATTCGGGTCTCGACTGATGGGGAAAGTATGATCATCATTATGGGAAATGCCGATGTTAGCCAGAGTGCCGAGCACTCACCAGGCCCCGAGCAGCTCGAGAGCAGACCCCACTTCCAGCGCCCTCCGGGCGGGACAGCTCTGCCACTCCCCACCTGGCACCCCAGAACTGTCACCTCCTGGCTGAGCCGCAGGCGCTCACAGAAATGGGGGCTCTTGGGGGGACCGACAGTTTCCAAAACGTGTGTCTTGGGTGGCCGCAGTGGGTGTTCCACGCAGATTGCCTGATGTCCCTGTGTGGCTGGGGTCCGTCCTCTTGCTGTTGCGGGGGGACCCCTGGCCGAGTCTCTCTGGGGCCCCTGGCTACTGACCCGACAGCTCCCCAGGCCATCGGGCTCAGCAGGTTCGGGTCTCCTGGCCTTGACATAAACGCCCGCCGCTCACGCGGGTTTCGGGGACTGGACTCAGCCTGGGCGCCTGTCAGGCAGCAGGCGTCCAGTGAGCAGCACCAGGCACCTGGACGGCTGGGATCCCCTTGGTTCAGACCCTCAGCTTCGGCTCTGCAGAGGAGAGGGCACGGAAAGCAGGACCAGCAGCAGAAGTGGAACACCGGGGAGGAAGGGGGTGGTCTGGCTGTGGGCTGGGAGAAGTGGCTCAGACCAGAGAACCTTGGTCCTGGGCTGTCCCCAGGCTCTCCAGCCCATCCTGGGGCAGAGGACCAGGCTCACCTGAAGTCCCAAGGGCGGTCCCAGGGTGGAGGAAAGCCCAGGGAGATGGTTAAGGTGGGAGAGGAGTAACTGAGGCCACGTTGTCAGTCACCAAATCCAGCTTGTTGTTTCCCTAGAGAAACAAATGGAAAACCCTCACTCTCCTGCCCTTACAGTAAAACATTGCATGAGCACCTCCCATGGATGCAGCAAACTCGCAGCAAACTTGAAACCTGTGTGGTTCCCTCCTGGCTGCAAACAGGCAACAGCCTGAGGGGAGAGTGGAGGGCGGGAGATGAGCAAGGCTCCGGAGGAAAGAAGGAGGGAGGTCGTGAGCCACTTGTGCCCGCCGCAGTGTCCGGCCCTGTTTCCTGTGTCCTCCGACCTTGGCTGCTGCTCCCACCTGCCCCCTGGCCTGAGCCCTTGTCTATGCCCACAGTAGGGGTCAGGCTCCTCCATGGTGGGATCACATGCTGGGGGTGGGGGTGGGCTGTGACAGGTCTCCAGGGCTGCTGGGGCCTGGTGAGCACTGGCAGGGACTCTGTCTAAATTCCAGTGTGTCTGCTTCATCTCCATGGCAGGGAGTGGGAAAAGGGGAGGTCAGCGAATGAAGGACAGAGAGGCCCAGCCCTGGGCGGTGCAAGGCCAGGAGATCGGGGCACGAGTCCCCGTGTGTACATCGGTGAGCAGGCCCAGGGGTAGTGATGGAGGACACTCGGACACCGGCTGCCCGACACTCTCAGCCTCCCCTGCACACCTGGACCTAACCTTCTTAGCGTGGCCTGGCTGGGCTGCCTTGTGCTGAGTGTGCTGAGTGTTTTGTTACTTTAACACCCAGCTTTCTGATGAGTGATTAAACTGGACTTACTCCATGTCCCATAGCTCAGTGTCCCATTAGATGCAAGTAAATGTAACTGCTGTAGTGGCAGCAAAATGAGGCCGGTGCAGCCACGGGGGCAGCCTGTGTCCCGGGTGGGGGTCCTTCACTGGGCCATGTGCTTGGGGGCCCAGCCCAGAGGGGTCCCAACCCTCCTCTGAGCCCCGGGCCTACAGCTGCTCTGCTGCCCGAGGGAGCTGTCCTCTCCCTGCAGATGCTCCCTGTGCCAACCACAAGAGAAGCTCATGCCAGTGCAAGGACAACTAGAAAATGCAGCAAAATTAGACAAAGGAGAGTGAAGATTCCTGTCACCCCAGAAATGGATGTCCTCTTCCTTGCGCTGTTCTCCCGGAGGCTTGCCTTGGGCTCTGTGTGGGGTCAGGGTGCTGTCTGAGGCCTGTGGTGGGGCTGGGGAAAGTGTCCCTGGTGGCGGGGGGGCTGGGCAGGGAGGAGCTGCCAGAGGCCAAGGGAGTCTTGCTTGGTGGGCCTTTCCTTGCTGAGTCTCCTTCTGCTCCGGGAGGAACTGGGCGGAGACAGGAGTGGGTGGAGTGGGCCAGGGAGAAGCCACTCTGGGAGCTCTGAGGAGGTCACCATGTTGTGCTGTCCTCCCTCTGGGCTGGGTTCCCCTGTGGGGCCTGGGGGGCCTCTGAGGCGGGAGTGGCCGGGGCCGAGGGTAGTGTGCAGGATGGGTCTGGCAGTGCCGGTGGCGGGCTGGGCTCGGGTGTGGCGGCCACGGCAGGTCTCTGGGTGGCAGAGGTGCTGGGCCCCGGTACTCCCTCCACAGCTTGTGCGCTCTCTGGTTTCCACTTGAGGCCAGGGACACGTCCACCTTGTCCTCCCCTGTCCCCCCGTGTCCAGCTTGGTGCCCGAGGGGCTGGGTAAGTGTATGCACTAGGACATGGCAGCAGGTCGTGTGCTTCCTCCTAGGGACGCCCCACGATTGGGCATCTGTGGGGGATGAGGAGCCGCCTCTTTTGTTCCCTCTCGGAAGGACATGGCCCCGCACCCCCTGTGCGTTCGGTTCCTTTCTGAGCCCCTGGTTGGTGGTGCAGCCGTGGCCACTGTTTGCACAGAGCGGATCCGGGTGTGTTTGTTCAGTGAGGTTGACTCTGCCAGAGCTGCCCCGCGGGGCAGGCCGGGGGCGGGGAGTGAGCGCGACACCGAGCTGGCCCAGGAGTGATTCTCATCACTGCCAGCCACTCTGGAGGTGGCGACAGTGCAGCTGGCCCAGCGCACTGGACATCACAGCTGAGATGTGGCCATCCGTAGTGGGGCGCTGGACTCACACAAATCAGGTCCTCACACAGTGACCCCATTCCTTGCCCTTGGCCAACCTCCCAGGGCTCTGAGATGCTCACGGGGCCCAGCCCTGAGCCCAAGGTCAAGAGCAGCAGCCCCCTTCCCTGGGCGACGAAAACCCAGACCAGGGGCTAGAGAAGAGTGGGAGGTGGCAAGTGTGGACAAGAAATGTGGACACTCTTCGGGCCTGGTTGGGGGAGGGATGGGACCAGCCCGTGGCCAAAACGTGGCCCTAGAGCCAGGGACACCAGGGCTCATGTCCTCATTCTGCCATTTATAAGCCGGGGGACCTCAGGCAGGTGAGCCTCTGTCTCTGAGCCAGTGGGCAGGTGACAAAGAGGAACCTGCCCCTCAGGGGGGGTTGAGCAACATGCTGGCTGCCCACTATCAGGGCTCTGGCGTGTCCTCAGCAAACACCCACCAGGGAGAAGGCTGGGGGAGTCACTTGGGGGTGGGGTATCCAGGGGACCTGGAAGGCAGCAGGCCTCGCTTGCAGGGCCTGGATCCCACGTGTGCACCGAGACCCCACCTAGGCAACGGTCCCCACCCAGGCCAGCGTCCCCTGTGGCTCCGCCTCCTGGGTGTGGCTGGTCTAGGTTTTACTGCCCCCCTTACATAGTTGGGACCAGAGGGGACCCTGGTGGTATTTTTTCCCCATCAGTAGTCAGAGGGTAGCTCAGTGACAACCTTGGGGTCACTCCTTTTTTCTAGGGGGGCACGCAGGGCCCCAGTGGGCTTCCAAGCCATTGCCCTCTCTGGCACACTGTACAGAGCCCAGCCTGCAGGGGCTCATGAGGCTGCTGGAGATGGCCACACACCCCTTAAACCCCGTTACACTGGTCTCGTCCCTCCCTGGACCCAAGGGGGCCTGGGGCACCTTTAATCATAAGCGTTGGGTGGACCTGGTGCTGTGCTGGGTCCAGCTCTTTTGAGCCCGGAGCTCCCACCTCCTGCTCTTGGCCCTGAGCGGCCACGTACGGGGTCTGACTGCCGGGGAGTGCGGCCTCCCACTTAGCTGGCCTGTGTGCCAGCCCTCCAAGGTCAGGCACGCACTGAGTGCCACTGAGGGGCCCCTTCAGACACCTCGTGGAACAGAACCTCACCAGCCCATCCTGTCCCATTTAAGACCCACCGGCTGAGCACACCAGAGCCACTGGGCTGGTTTGTTCCCTGCAGCGGGTAGGTGAGTGGGCACTAATTGCCCCCATCCTCGGATCTCCCCTTGCCGCCCGTGAGGTGGGGACTGTGGTCCAAGGGCTGGAAGTGTGGACCCAGGGGCCTGGATCCCTGAAGAGAACCCCAGCCTGGCCAGCCTGGGGGACCCTTTCTAACCCTGCCCACATCCCATCCAGCTCCGGGGGCGCAGAGCATGGCATCTCCCAGTGCCCACACTGGTGACCCCTACCTCTGCCTTGCAGCCCAACGCCACAGCACCCCTGCCAGGCTCCGCTGGGATACCCCCACAGCTGTGCCTCCCTCTGCTGGCACTGCCCCCTCGATGCTGTCTGTGGTTTTACGTGTTTAAGGCCAAGGCCGTGCAAGGTCTGGTTGGCCCGTCCGTCTACCGGGGAGGCCGTGAGCTGCTCAGAGCAGGGTGGGCTGGGCTCTTCGCTGGTCCCAGGTCTCACCAGGCACATGGACAGGAAAACAGAGTCTTTAGGGGAAGTGGGGGTGGGGGCGCACCGAACCCTTGGGGAGAAGCCCAGGCTGGCCCCCACCCTCTGCCCCTGTTGTTTCAGTAGCAGCTAAGGATTTAGAGAAAACGAGGATTCTGCGGCTGTCGCAGGCATGGCACCCCATGCATTTCACAGCCCACAACTGCTGCGAACACCGGGCTCTTCCTGGAGCCGGGAGATTCATAAACTGTTCGTGGATTTTTATGTTCATGATCCCAGGTAGCCACCCCCCAGGAGCCCGACCCGTCTCGGTGACCACCCCCCACCCCCGCCCACCCTCAGGGGAGAAGTCTGGTCCCTCCTGCCTTCCCAGGTGCTGTTCCACACACCCACCGGCTACCCTGGGGAATAACCGTCTCTGGCCAGTCTCTAAATGCTGCACCCCGTCTAGTCTTTCCACTCTTCCGCCCCACCTGTGAGGCAGGTGTGGGCTCCCCAGTCCTCCAGAGCACTTGCCGAGAAGCTCCCGTGCGGGTGAGGCCTTCCGATGTGAAGGGCCCCCTGCCAGCGGGGCTGCAGGACCAGGGCTCCTGTGCCCCCCACACAGCCTGTCCTCCTGAGCCTCAGTTCCTCTCCTGGAAAATGGACTAATATGACGAATTTCACCGCTGAGAAAATGCCACTCAAGAGGCTGGCACTCGGGCACTGTGCCCCAGGTTGGGGGCAGGGCGGCTCAGCCGGTCCCCGGGCCAGCGGCAGGGGCTGCCAGGGCCTGGCTGTGCGGGGAAGCCGAGCTCGGCGGGGAGCAGGCTCATCAGTTGCGGACTCACGTCCCTTCATTACGGCGCCTGCAGAAGATGTTCTCTGATTAGTCTGCTGAATTATGAATTAGGTTCCGGGTCCCTGTGCAGCTGTTCCCAGCTTGTCATCCCCACCACTTTATTTCCCTATCTGCTTATAAAACCAGGAGCTCTGTCCTGCAATAAACACTTCAAACACTTTTTTCAGGGGCTAATTAATTGTGTTGCATTTCTCCGACACAGCATGTAGGCCGGACCTGCCCCGAATTCCCAATGTGGTGCGTCCACCTCCCTCCGAGTGCCTGGGACAGGGCTGGGGTGTCTGTGGGGCCCAGGCCCAGGGCTGCATGCGGCTTCCCCCACCCTGGCTCTGGCAGGCTTGGTAGGCATGGCTGTCCCCAAGATCCCCCTCAGGACCCTCTGGGGACACTGGACACACTCCCCACCAACTCACCTGTGACATATCCAAGGTCAAATTCACACTCCCCCTGCTGGCTGGCAGCACGGACCCTGTAGCTCCGCGCCCCCACTTCCAGTCTTAACCACAGCTCCCTCACACGCGCCCTCGAGTCTCCTTGGCTTTGCCCAGGCCCTTTCCCCTGCCCAGAGCACCCTCGGCCCTCGTCCACCCCGTGAGCTACTTCTGTCCCTGCTCCCAGGTCCCCCCGGGTGAGCGCTTTACTGGGGTGGCAGTTTTAGGGGAGCCAGTGTCTGCGGAGCTACCCGCTGAACTCTGCAGAGGATGCCTTTGGGAGCCCCGCCTCTGCTCTGCACCCGAGGCCTAGCAGAGAGCGTGGCGAGGAGGTTGGAAGCAGCGACGTTAATGAGAAAACAGAATCGCAGTTATTCAGTCTCAAAACAGAGCGCTCAGAGACGGTTCCACTGTGGCAGCCGTGTGAGTGTCCCCCAGGGCCCAGCACGTGGCTTCTTAAGAAGGTGAGTCTTCACGTGGGCTCTGCATGGAGCCAGTAAGAATTCTGGGTACTAAACCCGTGGCTAGGTGTTGGGGTCCCCTTCCAGCCCCCTGTGGCAGGTGGGGCCTGCTCGACTGCAGACGGGACCCAGGAGGCACCTATGGCATGGGCCTGGTGGGGCCAGGCCCTCTGTCCGGAGGTCAGCATGGCACCGGGGGCTGCTCTTGTGCCTGCTGGGACTGGCTGGGCTGGTCCTCTCCAGTTTCCCACGACCTCTTCCCCCAGCACTGGGGCGGGAGGGGCGTTCAGCTGATCTCCCGACAGTCTTCAGCTCTGACTGGCATCTGGGCACCATCTGGGCACTGCGGTGCCCTGGGAGAGGGTCCCCCGTCGAGACCACAGTCCTGTCCTCATCCACTGGGGCATGGGGGTGCTGGGACCAAGGACAAACTCAGCTGTTGGGCTTCCAGGCCCAGGGGTTGTTGGGGGCCCCTCCCCAACCTCAGAGGCCTCGTTTTCCAGCTGCGTGGACACTGGACACATTGCGGAGAGCCATGGGCTGGGCTTCGCTCCTGCATCCCCCTCTGTCCAGGGCCAAGAGAACCCTGACCAGGGAAGTGATCTTGCAGCCCCAAAGGAGGGAGCTGAGGCCAAGGGAGGCCTGGTCCCCTCCCAGTGGGCCTGAGACCCTTCAGTCTGAGGCCAGGGGAGACTTGGGGAAGCATGAGACCAGGGGTGACACAGGGACAAGGAACCCTAGGACACATGGAGATGTGCTGACGTCTTAGTGTGGGTCCCCCAAAGTGAGTGAGTCCTGGCCCTAGGCTCAGGGTGGGAACTTGTTTGGGAAGCAGGGACAGGGAGGGCGAGAGGCGACCTGGCTATGCCAAGGGGCAGGGTGCCGGTCTAAGGCTCAGTCCCACAGGGCCTCAGGGAGCCCAATGAGGCACACACCTTACAGGGGTCGGGGACAGAGGGCCCTGACGGTGCCTGTGCCACACTTGGGGACAGAGAGGACCGGGCAGGTCCTCAGCCCACTGAGGGGTGCCTGCCTGTGAGCAGAGAGGACCTCTGGGCCTTCCAGGTAGGGAGCCCGCTCCACCCCCTGTGGCCCAGGGACCTGGGGTCAGGCTGCCCCCAGCCCTGCCTGGCAGGCCCAGGCCGCCCACAGGAGCCCGCCTGGAGGGGATGGAGCCAGGCTTTGCTGGTTGACAGGGCTCTGCTCAGAACATTTTTATGGCTGTTAATTGTTATGCCTCCATTTAATTCTGGGTGTCATTCCTTGTCAGCCAAGCCCGACAGGCTGGGATTTATGCCTCCAAATTACGGGGCTCGGGCTGTTCAGAGGTAAAACTGTTACCCATCAATCAGCCACCAACTGGTTCACGCTTGGGGCTGGCAGCCCTGTCAGTGGGTACGGTGGCCATGGTCCCAGCAGGACCCCGCGTGGGGCAGGGCCATCATCCAGGGCAGGGGCAGGCAGAGTGGCAGTCCCACTCCAGCCAGCCCCTTCCTTGTGTCACGGCTCAGCTTCCTGGGGAGGCGGCCCCTGCAGGGGAGGAGCCCAGGTCTGCCCTCACCTGGGGGCTCGGCCTCCCGTACACACGCTGTGACCCTGGGGTCACGACCCTGAGTGCTGTTCAGTGAGGGTGCTGCAGACCCAGTGAGAGTGCAGGCCCCTCGTCCCATGCAGCGTCTGGCCAGCCACCATCCCTCAGCCCGGGGCTCTGGCCAGAGGGTCAGCCAGCCTGGATCTGCAAACACAGGTAAACGAGCTGGATGGGGAGCCATGAGCTCATCTGCTCACCGGCTTCTGGCAGAGAGTCTGTGCCTCAGTTTTCCTTCCGTGACCTCCACACACTGGCTGTGGAGCGTGGAGAAGCAAGACTTAGCTGCCCTGGGAGGGGCGGGCTGAGCAGACGCCCAGGCTGAGCCTTGAAGGGCTCTTCTTGGAAGGGAAGGTGGGTAGTATCCCAGGAGCTTGGGGTTGTGGGGGCATGTGAGGTGTAGGGAGTGAGGTGAGGTGGTAGGTGAGGTGGGGACAGGCTGGGGTGAAGTGGGGGAAGGTGGGGGAGAGGTAGAGTGGGCAATATGGTGGGGCAGCGCTGGGGGCTTGCTAGGTCTGGGGGAAGCTTGGTGGGAGAAACTGTGGGGGAAAAGAGCAGACTTTCCCTGGCCTGACCAGGGTGTGGTTTGGAGTCTACTGTGGGGCCAAGAGCCCTTGGTTGTTCCCTGGGGAGGGATCCTGTCCCTCAGGGGCCACGGGGGCAGGGGAGGAGGAGACAGCCAGTGGACAGGAGGGGACGCAGCTCTTCTTAGTCTGGAGCCCTCTAGGCCGGGCGATCAGCGGCCTTGTGGTTCTGTGCCCCCACCCCGCCCCCTCCTGAGGTCCGTCCTGGGCCCTTGGCCATCTGGTCAGGTGGTGTCGGCCAGGAACCGGCCAGGGATCCCCCCACCCACAAGCGCCCAGCAATGCTGGCTGCTCTGGTGGCCCTAGACCTGGCCTTGTCCCCTGACAGGAGCATCTCCCGTCTCACACTCCCTTACTCCACATGAAACACCTCCCCCGGCAACCTCGGTGTCCTGACACTGTCTTCCTGTCCTTGTTGGGAGCCCACATCCCATGCAGATTCCAGCATGAAACAGAAAAGCTAGAGGCTGCTCCCATGGGTGCCCACCCTGCGGACATGAACTCAGCCCCTCAACTTCCTCTCGCCCCAGTACACACCACTGTTCGGCCAGCGTGCAGCACCCTGCCTTTGGGGCCCTGAGGTGGTGGCTGTTGCCCTGCCCACCTCGCCCTGGCCTCCCTCTGGGGCCTGCCAAGCCTGTGCCTCCTTCACAGGCTCAGCACCATCCCCAAGCTCTCAGTTCTGCCACGGCTTTGAGACCCTGCCCTGGAGGAACCCTCGGCCCGGCCCCCCTGGCTCAGCCTCCTTGGCAGTGCTCTGGGCTTGCCCTTGGCGGCCGCTGCAGCCTGGTGGCCCATTGTTTGCATTTCCTCCTGGGTCTGGGACATGCCTGAGCTGGCGAGCCGTCTGCATCGGGTCATTCAGAGAGAACCCAGTTGTTTGGCTGTTTGTCTTCCTGGCCGGTTACCTGCAAAGGGCGATTGATCAGAGGGAAGGAGTCAGTCACACAACCCGGCCCAGTGTCACCGTGTGGCCTCCTGGTGCTGGGTTCTCCCAAGGCTCATGGGGTTTCTCCTCAAGACCAGGTATGAGTCCCTAGCTTCCATGTCCTCACTGGCAGAACTGGTTCAGTGACAGAATCTCCTGCATTTTGTGCTGAAACCCTGCCTACTGAAAAGAAATAACCCTATTTTTTGCTTTCTCAACCCTCTTACCATAGCTGAGTGCTGCCATATTTCTACTGAGTGGCACCTCTGGCCTCGGTGATCACAGGGTGGCCGTTCACTGGCTCTGACAGCAATGAGGCAAAGGCAGAGGCCCAGCGTCACCACACATGGTATCCCACCGCGCCCTAGTCATTGCCAGTGTGCTCATTTGCTTTCCTGAGCTCGATGCCCAGCTGGTGGCCCAGGCTGTCCGGGCATGCTACCTTTGGGGATGGGGTGCAGGTCCTCCCTCATGGCTTCTTCTTCACTGAGGGGGAGGGGCCGGCTGCCACAGCCCCTAGGTGCTCCAATGGCTGACCTTGCAGGCTGGGGCTGGGCATTGGCATTGGCATTGGCATGGGGCAAACCTCTCCCAAACGGGCTGTTGGAGCCTCCTGGGATGCGTGTGGCTTTGATTTACAGGCCATGTTGGTCCCCAGAGGGGCTGCTCTGAGCTCCTTGCACAGGGGTGGGTTGGCCAGGGCCAGAAAGGGTACACCTGCCCCCCAGCTACAGCCAGATGCTTGCCATGCAGGAGGGTGGCAGTGGCGGTGGGGTGCCCCCTCCAGCTCTCAGCCAGGAGTCCAGCCTTCCCGGTCACACTCAACAGGGATGGGAGCCTGCCCTCTCAGGGAGAGAGGTGCTCAGGAGATCAGCCCTAGGACCCCCACAGTGGCCCGGCTGCCCATGCCTGGCCTGGGCTGCCTGATGCCTGTACCCGGTGGGGCTTCTGGACCTCCCCCTGCCACGCTTGGGCAGCCACGCTGGTGTTAGGAGCCAGGGGAGCCTCTGGCAGAGCTTATCTGTCGGCTGAGCAAGTGCGGCCGGTCTGTTTGGAAATGTCAGGCTGCTGGGGCAGCAGGTACTGCCCCGCCCCCACCGCCCCGCTCCTCCCAGATGATGCTAGAAATGGGCTTTGGCCTCAGTGATGGAGCCAGGCCGACATCGCTGAGCGGGAGGCTGGCACTGCCGATTGAGGGAGGCCCCCTGGGGGTTCTGGGCCTCTCGGGGACAGGAGGCCAGCCCCCAAGGGGAAACACTGATGAATCAAGGCCTGTCTAGGCCAACTTTTCAGCCCTGGTGGGCTGGTCGATGCGGAAGAGTGATGGTGCGCTTGGGACCGTGGGGTGTCTGAGGGAGGTTTGTTGGTGTCAGTTGATTTCCCTGGGGGCCTTGCTGGCAGCAGCCACCACGATCCCTAAGAACTGACTGTGCCAGGTTGGAAGAGTGGTGGGGAGGCCTGGTGGCCCAGTGGGGGAAGTTTGGTAGTTGGCGGCCTGGGCCTGTACCAAGCCCATGATGGGCATGCAATGGGCTATGACAAGGGTGTTGTGGACAGCGGGGGTCATGGGCGGGGCAGAAGCCGGGACATCGGGGGAAGAGTCTGTGAGGGAGAGGGGTCAGAGGGAGGGGAGACGCACTCCAGGGTGGGGGGCTGTGGGGTGGATGGCACTGGCTAATACAGTGATAGGACAACTGAGGGACCCAGGGGGAGAGATCCAGGCAGGACACAGGTCTGGGGCACCAGGAATGACCTTTGGCTTGGGGTTTGGTCCACCCTGCTCGTTTTTTGCAACCCAGCCTGGCTGTCCCCTGCTGCCCACACTGCTGGGCTCAGGTCCCTATGGTCTCCTCTGTGGCCACCACCTTCCTGTGCCCTGTGCCCTAGCCACCCACATTGGAGTCCCTCCTCGTGGCTTCTCTGATCCTGACATCAGTAAGAGGGCCGCCTGCTGCCTGTCCCCAGGCCTTGGCCTTCACTGGGGAGAGCCCTTTCCCTGGCTGGTGGTTCTGAATTAGGTTTCATTTTATCTTTATCGTTGAATGACAAGGAGCAGGACCTAATCCAATCGTCACCATCGTACTGTCCGGGCTCCCAGAAGAAGTGAGTGCCCGCGGCTGGCTGCCGTGCAGAGCAGTGAGAGGTGGCCAGGCAAGGCCAGCTTTCAGTCTTCGACCTCAGGCTCCTCTCTGCATAAAGGGGCTGAGTGGCCCTGGGCACAGCTCCCTCCCTGGGCCCTGTCACCTGAGTTTCTCTGGGTGCCACCTCTGTCTTTTTCTCTCTGTTCCTTGTCTCCCTCTCTCATTTCTCTTGGTGTTGCTTCATGTTGCACCCGCCCAGGTGAAAATCCCCTCTTCCCTGGGCTCATGTCCCTACCCTATAGCTAGACCTGTCTCTTCTCGGCCCCTGGGCCGTGTGGGACCATTCAAACACAGGGACATTGCACCCACACTGACCTGGACCCGGTCCCAGCTCAGCACGCTTCCTGCACACCGCAGCCCCGTCTGCAACTCAGCCCACCTGCCCGCCCCATGGGCAGGGGATGTCTGTCTTGCATGGTGGTCAGGCTGGCCCGGCGGGGTCTGACAGTGGTGTACCTGCTGCTCCCTCAGGTCTGGCCACTCTGAAATGCACTCAGCTCTGCCCCATTTCTGTCCCGTGTGGCCCTGGGCATGTGTCCCTGAGGCTGGTCTGCTGATGGAGCACCCACACAGCCTGGCCGGTACCTCCCTGTGCTGTTTCTGTGTCCTGAGGATGCACGGGGTGAATGCAGGGTCTCAGCCAATGTCCACCATCTCACCCACCTCCCGAGCTGCCTGAAGTCAGATTCGCGGTTTCCCCAGGTGGTGACAGGCTCAGTGCTATGCCGAGCGTGGTCCAAGGCCCACAGCCTGGGCCCGACCCTTCTGGGCTGGTCTCTGGGAGGCTCCTGGCCTCAAGGGGCTCGGGGTTGGCAAGGTGGGGGCAGCTGGTTGTTTTGAAGTCCAGAGCAGGGGATCCTGCCTAGGGAGCCTGGTGTACAGTGGGGACAGATGGCTCTTGGCAGGACATGTGCCCCCACACTGTGAGACCAGCTGTCCCAAGCTGGCATGGAGCAAAGCTTCCGGCAAACCCAGAGGAGCCAGGTCTGGTGGTGGCCAGGGGCCTGGGGAGGCTGGGAGCCTGCATATAGCTGGGGCTTGAGGCCTGCAGTAGGGGTGGGGCCCCGTGGTGCGGGGATTCCTGACCTGTCCAGCCTCAGCTTTTCATGGATTTTCATGGTTACTAAAGAAAGCACATTTTTGTGGAAATCAGAATGTAATAATTCTGAAAACAATAAAGAGAAACGAGGAAGTTCATCCCACTGCCGGAGGGCTTCTCTTCGACCTCCGCTGGGCTGCTCCTTGAGCCCTTACGCCCGGCTGCATTCGAGTGAGAGGCCTGCTTTTCTGTGACCGCGACCTCAAACACCACGCCTTCGGGGATGCTCCGGCAGCTGGGGTTCAGTGGCCACCATGTTCCCTCATTCAGGGTGCCGTCTCCCTCTGGTCAGATATTTGGGTCGTCTACAGCTTCCCCGTATCATAAGCGAGCCAGCAGAGAAAGCCCTGGAAGACACCTGTGTTTCTGTGTCCTTCTCAGGGTTGATTTCTGGTGGTGGCTCACAGGGCCACGGTGGGCCTGGCCGGTCATCCCTGGTGCAAACGGTGGCACCGTGAAGCGAAAGCCTCTCGGCCTCCCATGCCGTCTCCCACCAGGTCAGGTCCACTGTACACCCTTGCCCACCTGGCCAGCTTCTGGGGCCTTCAGGCTGCCTCGTCAGCTGTCACAGAAGAAGGCCAGTGCAGACGCCCTTGTGGCAGATGCCCTCCCAGGCCTGAGGTGTGCTGGGGTGCGGCCCTGAGTTCAAATCCAGCCTCTGCCACTCCCTGGGACTCGCGTCCTTGTTTGTTGGGGGCTGGCGGTGCCACGGTGGCCAGAGCCTACGCCCACTCCCTGAGGGAGCACTCAAGGACAGCTCCAGGGCCCGACCTGTGAGTGCGGCCGGGGCCTTGGAGTCCATGGTGTGTGGGACCCCTGGGGGCCTCTAGGGTGGCAAGAAGGGAGCCCTTTGCCACGTCAGGCCTGGCCAAGTCAATCCCGGTTCCCCTGGGTTGGCAGGAATGGGCATTTTAGGGCTGAAGAGGCTGAGGTTGGCCCGCCCATCCGGGTCACCAGCCAGGCCATCCCGGATACTTGTCACGGGGCTCGCTGGGGCTAGTTTGAAGGGTGAGTGAACTGCCTACTGCAATAGTGGCACGTCCCCACACTGGCCCCTTGCCACCCTGGGGGCTGTCGAGGGAGACTCCAGCTGTAAATCTCAGAGCCAGGGACTAGGTCCCATTGCCAGGCCTCCTCGGCCCCCATGGCCACCACCCCCAACACTGAGGCAGCCTTCTGTCCTGTGCTGGTATGATGGGATGGAGCTGCTACCATGGCCACAGGCTTTTTGGGTGGATAAGGGAGGGCTCAGGGAGGAGATGCTGGCGTTGAGCTGTGGGGCCACCTGTGGGGTCACCCATGATCCACTGGAGTGGCCCCTGGGACTCACAGCTGTGTCTGGTGTCCCGAGGCCAGGTGGGGGTCAGTCCCAGGGGCCTAACAAGCTAAAAGGCCCCGTGGAGAATCCTGAGGCCTCTGGCTGGACCAGAGGGCGTGGGAGTCCCTGTGGGCACTTGGGAACACCCCAGAAGCCCAGCTGGCCCAGAGCCTGGCAGCTCCATTGCACTCTGGGTCGAAGTCCGGGAGCATCTCAGAAACCACCTAAGACTGACCGACAGGTCGTCCATTGTGTGCTGTGTCCGTGAGTCTGAACAGCATGCGGTGGCCAGGGCCAGTTAGCCAGCGCTCTCAGGCTCCCACGGGGTGGGGCTGGGGTGGGGAAGATCGGCCCTGATGCTCTTGGCTCCCTGACTCCAGAATTGACCTCCTGATCCTCGAACCTTGGGCAGACGGACTCTGCTTGCCCTCCTGGCCTGGGCAGGGTACCCCTGAAGTCTTGGCCCGCTGTCGGCTCAGGCCAAACTCTCCCAAAGGCGGAGCCTGCCACCCAGGAAGCAGCTCCTCGCAGCTTCGCAGGCCTTTCCCTCCGTCTCCTCTGAGCAGGGGCTGGTGGGGGGACTTCAGGAGCAGCGCCCCCATGCGGGGCCAGCTCACTCCCTGTTACACAGGGACGGGTGCTGCCTCACAGGACACAGGTTGGGGACAGAAGCACCCTGGGGGTACCCTGGCCACGGTGGTTAGAATGGCCATTCCTCCCTGAGCCTCGGTGGCTGAACCTCAGTCTCTTCAGGCCTAGTGGGCCCCAGGGCAGCTCCCATCTTTTCCTCAGCCCCTCCCACCTCTGGACGTCCCTGAGACTGTCCTCGGCCAGGGGGCTGTCTCAGTTTCCAACACTGCCTGGGCGTTGGTTGCCACGTCTGCTCTTACCCTCCCCTCTGCTTGGTGGTTCCTTCCCCAAACCTCTGCCTGCTGATAATTCCCTCACCCGAATGCTCTGGTGCAAATGCCTCCCCTTTCAGAAGGAGCTGGGGGCACGCTCTGCTGCCTTGGAGGCATGAAACAGGCCTCACCCGGCAGGCAGCTTTACTTCAGGACCCTGCTAGGCCCTAGGTTGGGCTGTAGTACCGGGAGGTGATGGTTTCTTAGAGACCCTTCCACGGGTCTGATCGCTGCCCTCCATGGCTCAGGACGCCCATGAGTCCCTGGGGGAGGTTTGTCTCCCTCAGCACCCTCTGCCAGGCTCAGGAGATGCTGGGCCCAGCAGGGAAGGGACCAGAGTCTGTGTTCTGCCTGAGAGGCCTTCTCCGAGCACCTGCGGAGTGCAGGAGAGCTCTATCCTACCTGCCCTTAGGGCTCAACACCAGCCATCTAGGTGCGGGTAAGGAGTGTGGGAAGCACCCAGCTAGGGGCGGACCCGGGGTGGGGCCACCTCTCTCGGTTGGGGGTGGCGGGCCGAGTGAGGCTAAAGTTCCGGGCCTAGATCAGGGAAGCCACGTGTGTCCCGTGGCCTCGCAGGACACAATGGGAAGAGCAGGAGGTACCAGCTGGGTGGGAATCATTTTCCTGTTAAAGTGAAGCCAGATTCTTGAGCATACTCACCCACGAGGGGAAGTGTGATCTGTCCAGGAGGGCTGTCTGTCTGTCTATCTGACTTCCTTGGAGACACTCCCAAGCTGGGGTAGAGCCAGGGGAGAAAGGGTCCCTGGGGAAACCCTGAATTCAACAAAATGAGGGTCCCCCGCAGGACTTCTCTGAGCCCTGAGCACGTGCGGTGTCGGGGAGTCTGACCGCAGATGGGGCGCCTGTGTGTGGACGCCGCCAGGCGGGGGCCGTGTTCCTGCTTCCTCCGGGCCTTGGGCAGGGCACTGGGGTGAGGCTGGGGCTGTCCGGGACTCCAGGGCCTGGGCCAAGCAGAGGAAGTGGGAGTCCCTACTCCCAGACGTCGCTCTGAACTGGGGCCGAGATTCTGTGGTTTCACATCCCCTAGATGGTGCTCACAGAAGATGCCCTGTTAATGCTGCATTGGCCACAGGAGGAGCTCTCTGACCCCTTGGTGCGGACCTCTCCCTGCAGGCCAGAGCCCTGTTCTCTGAGACGTGACAGGGTCGGGGTCCCTAACTGAGGAGCCATGGGACCGGTCCCCTCCCAGCCCCATGTTGAGCCGAAGCTGGCTGGGGAGAGCTCCAGCCTCTTCGGGTCCTGGGCCTCGTGGGATTTCATCAATTTCATCACGTGTTTTGTTGTCATTGTTTGTGTGGATACTTTCTATCTGCCTCCTTCAATGCTTGTTTTCCACTTCCAGTGGTGCTGTAGGATTCCCTTTCAAAATATAATCACTTAAGTAAGAAAAAAATGCATTTGAAGAAAACTCTCCAGTCAACAATAGTGAAGCAGGTGGGCAGATGGGGGATGAAGTGGAGCTCGGGCCTCGGCGGGGCGGGCATGTGGGCGGCGGCGACTCAGGAGTTGGCAGCAGTGGGGTGGGGTGGGGTGGGGCGGGGAGCAGGGCCAGGGGACCTCCTGTGTCACTGCCCAGACCGGCTTGGCCCCCTTGGCTGCTGTACTGACCATGGCCACGCTTGTCCAGTCCTGGGTTCCCAGAGTCCCCCTGGTCTCACACCTTTGCCCTTGAGCCTGTGTCCAGCTATGCTTTTATTTTATTTGCTGTGTCCAGGCGGTGGGACCGGAGTGTCTCAGGGGAAGTGTGGGGTGCCATGAGTCAGCAGGGGCTGCTCCTGAAGCCCACCTCGATCGGGGCCTTCTGCCCACAAACCCTCATGGGCGATGACAAGGGGCAGCCTTTTTGGGCAGTGGTTTTGCTCACACCCTTTACACAGAGGGTAAACTGAGGCTCAGCGTGTCACTCCTTAACCGAGGCTGCAGGGCCTGGCAGGGACCCCAGCAAGGGTTGACATGGCTGTGCCCAGAGCAGCAGTGTGGGGGTCTGGCTGGTGGGCATCCCAGGGGTGCCTCCTCAGCCTTGTGTGTTGGGACTTAGTGTCGATCAGCCTGTCCCTGTGAGTCCCTTCCTGATGTGTGGAGCAGAGCGAGGGAGTGAGGCGGGAGGCCGGACTGGGCCCAAGGCAGGCTCTGCCTGTGGCTGATGTCACGCCCTCTGGCTGGCGAGCCCACACGAGTGGGGTCTTGAATGGCACTCGCAGGGGCCTGGACACCCTGAGTGGGCAGGAAGGAGGGGTATAAACCCTCAGACTGAGTGGATGGCTCAGGACCCTGGGTGCCAGAAGTGGCAGTCCTGGGTTCGAGTCCTATCTCCACTGCCCTTCGGTGGGAACAGAGGTCCCGGCCGGGCTCTTGCCTCAGTGCTCCCGCTGTCGCCTCCGAGGAGGACAGGGGCTGTCGGAGCCCGGGCGATGCTCACAGAAAGTGGACCGGGGGGTCCTGAGTCCACAGTCCCTGGTCGATCAGCCCTCGGCCTCCCTTTGGATAGATGAGGAAGCTGAGGAGAGTCATCAAGTCACCTGCCTGGGTCTCACCGAGAGCCGGTGACAGAGCCTGGCATAACCCTGGCCGGTCAGCTTCCCGTGCAGGGAGCCCCCGCCCACCGCCCACTTCCACCTGGAGCATGACTCCCGCCGCTGACTCCCAAGTGAGACCCCACCATCCACTTCTTCCGGCCACACCCAGACCGCTCCAGCCCCCGCCCTGTGACAAAGACAGTGTGGTCACTGGTATAAAATGTGTCAAACACCTGTATTCGTAAAGAAGAAGGCAGAAGCCATCAGAGCCCAGTCTCAGTAGACCAACGGTGTCTCTTTGCCTGGCTTCTCTGTCCACTGGTCTGAGGGGAGGCCACACCGGTGCTGTGGCCACCCATAGTTTGTCACCCGCCCTCTCCAGCCGTCGCCTCAGGGTCTGAGGTCCCATCACTCGGCTGTTTTGTCCTGGGCCGGATGAACCCTGGGGGCTGGACGTGTGGGTCATTTCCAGGATTTCACAGGTATAAACCACTCTGCACAGACCCTTAAACGCAGAGCTCGAGCGGTGTCACTGGTGAGTTAGGTTGACCCCTAGCAGCAGGCTCAGGGACACGGGCCTTGGACCCCGTCTACCTCTCCACTGGTTTTCAGCAGGGACCTTTCTCGTAGGTCGTAGACTCCCTGACTGGGGCGAAGACACCACTGGGCAAGAAGCTCTAAACTCGAGTTTGCTCTGGAGGCCTTACATATGCTGCGTGAGGAAGGGGCACAGGGTCAGGGGATGGTGGGGGGACCGTGGGACCCCTCGAGCCAGCCTGGGAAATGGGGTCTTCCTGCATCGAGCTCCTGAGAACCCAGCCCTTGCACCCTAGGATCACCCCTCTCGTCCCAGGGCCTGGAAGGAAGTGTCAGGGATGTGACCCTTCCTTCCTGGAAGGAAGTGCAGGTCATGAGCACCTACTGTGTGCCAGACCCTCCCAAGAGCATGGCCTCCTGGTGAAGCAGGTGTGGTTATTGTGGGTGGGGACGTGGGTATCCCAGAGGTGCTGGGCTCTCATGGCGGCTGGTGTTGGGGGGGCGGTTGCCTGTGTGCCAGACAGAGGCCCACCCAGGCCTGGCTGGCTGTGCTGGCGTGGTGCTGGCTCCGGGCACGGAGTTGTCTGGGGAGGGCTGGGTGCCCCAGGAGGCTCCACACCGCTCTCGGCTGAACCTCGGGGAGAAGGGTCTCTATTTCATGCCACATGGGCTTCTTGGAGGCAACAGATGTGGATCAGGAAGTGACAGATCTGAATGATCCCCCCACAGGTTGGTGGCCTGTAGGCAGGTGTTCCCGAGCTGCCTGCTGCCTGCCTCCCCTGCCCGTCTCTAGAGCAACCTTCCTTTTCTGGGTGCTGAGGGCACCCACAGCGCACCCCACTTTCACTTAAATGTCAGGACGGGGCCTGATGGGGGCTCACGGGAAGGTCCAGAGCCTGCCGTCTGCCCTGTGTCTAGCTCCTGGCCACCCACAAGCCCTGCTCGCCCAGACACTCTCAGACCCTCAGATCTACCACTTGGGGTTCATACCTGAGGGCACCCCTCCTTGCCCACTGCCTTACCTCACACACGTGGACATGTATGACCGTGCTTACTGTCACTGCCACGTGTCCTAGAGTCCTGGCCAGCCCAGGGCGGTGGGCATGCATGGGACCTCTGTGACAGGGAGCTCCAGCCCAGCCACACTCAGTTACAAGTGCCTTGTGCAGGCTGGGGCAACAGGCCCTGAGGGCGGCGGGCTGGCTGGAAGCCCTCCTGAGCCTCACTCGCACCTTGACGGACAGGAGCCCTGTTCTCTCAAGGGCCCCGCCAGCCTCACCCTGCCTCCTGAAAGTCCACAGCTCTGCCTTTCACCTCAGGACCCCAACGCTGCCCCATCTGCCTCTCTTGGGTTGTTGCTGCCTCCCCACGCTGACCGTGTGAGGATTAGAGCCAGGAATCAAGAAAACCAAAACCAGGTTGTTCCAGAGATAAGGGGTCGGAAGACTGGTCCTGGCCACCGAGTGTGGTTTTAGGCCTTGGGTGGGCCAGCGTGACTCCCCGTAAGTGGGGTAGAGAGGACTGTCCCGCCCCAGAGACCACGTGAGGCCCCTGGGCAGGGAGGTGTGTGGCATGCCTAGCTCGGTCCCTGCATGCTTTTTTCTCTCCATCAGGGCCAGCTGCCCCCAGTGCCCTCCCAGGGGCCAGATAACCAGCCCCGACAGCTCTGATGGGCTCTGTTCATGGATCTGAACTGTGTGCTTGGCGGGCTCTGCTCAGCGCACAGTGCAGCTGCTGCTCCAGGCGCGGAGCGAGGGTCCTTTCTGGAGGCGGAGGGATGCTGCTGCCAGCCCACAAGCATGAGGTGCTGGTGGGGGCACTGGAGCAGCAGCCTCTGGCAAGGGCAAGCCCCCATGTGACTGGCTTTTTGGAGGTCCTGGGCAGCCCGGGGCAGGTCCTGCAGCCTTGCGCCCTGCGACCATGCAGTCCAGTGCGAGGCCTGCTGCCCAGGCTCATGTTGAGAACAGGTCTTTTGGGGGCCCGCACGCCCCGCAGACAACACTGATGCTGTTTCCGCCCAAACAGCCGAATGCTAGACATCAATTCCAGGCTCTGCTGGAAACGCGGAAATCGATGCCCACAGCACAGGAGGCCAGACCTGCCACGGGCAAAGTTGGTGGCCTCTTGGCAGGAAGCGATTAATGGCTGGAGGGGCTGGCACGTAAACAGCTCGGGACTGGTGGGCGTGTCCTGTCACTGGCCGTCCTGGCAGGGCACAGACATTCCTGATCTCAGGCTCCAGGGTCAGGAGGAGGGGCTGGTCTACATGGCCCAGGCCCCCCAGCTCCCTGCCTGTTGACTCGGCTTCTCCGCCGACCCCCACCCCAGCACCTTCTGGAACCCCAGCATGGGGCACGCACAGGGCAGGCACCTTCCTGCAAGGCTCTGAGGGCAGCTGCTGGGAGCTTCTTGCTCGTGTCCTGGGCAGGGTTTTTCACCTCTCTAAGCCTCGGCCTCAGTTTCTTGGACTGTAAAACAGTTGTGGGGGTGGGTAGTTTCTTGGGGACCCACAGAAGCACTGGAATTGCAGTGTGGCCTGCCGGCCCAGCCCCTGGGCTCCCTGGTCAGGTTGGGTGATGCCATCTGCCAGCCACCTGGGTGTCCTCCCCTGCCAGCATTCTCAGTGTCCTTGTGGAGCGGCTGCCTGGGGCCTGCAAGCTGATGCTGCTCCATTCAAACCTGCCCAGCTCAGCCGGTGGCCCAGAAACACAGAAATACCCACCTCTCCCACTGCTGACCCAGCCAACGCAGGTTCTGACTCTTCGACCCTGTCCCCTGCCCTGGGCCCCAGGAAGTTGCCCATATGGATCAGACCGGTGGGCTGGGTTGGAGCACAACAGGGAGGTAGAAGGAGGGTGAGATGGGGCCCCAGGTTGGCTGCACAACCTGGAAGGCTTTGGCTGCCCTCCGGTGGCTTCTCCCCTGGGAACAGCAGCTTCTCCTCCCCCTGTGAGCTGCGACTCCACCTTGGGCCCTTTCTCTTCACTGTGCCAACGGTAGTGCTCAGGCTGCTCTGGGGGGTCCTGACTGGCTCTGGGGCCCTTCCCCCATCATCCCTCCTGTGCACACATGGTCTAATCAGTTTAGCCATCAGTACCCTCTCACTGAGGCACTGTGGCAAACCCAGAAGACCCCAGAGAAGGAGCCTGCTGTGGCCCTGCCGAGGTCCTGCAAGGGAGCACCAGCTGGGGCGACTTTCCATGGGAGGTCCAGGAGCTGCGGAAGGCTTGTGGGTTGGGCGCTTGCTTAGGTGCCCACTGGGTGCCCTCCTGAATCAGGGGGCTGAGAACTGGGGCTGATGCCCCGTTCCAGATCCCTGCCCCAGTACCTGCCCCCCCAGTACCTGCCCCCCCAGTACCTGCCCCCCCTCCACCCCCTGTGTGTGGGAGACCAGCCAACTCACCCTCCTTCCCACTTCCAGAGAGGCCCATCTTCCGCCCGGCCTCTGCCCACGGCGGCCCTCAGGCCCCAGGGCTCCAGTGTGCTCTGGAGCGGGGTTCCACCTCTCAGGCCAGGCTGGCTGTCCTCCCAGCCCCTGCCAAGGGGGTGTCCGAATTCATGACTTTGGGGAAGAAATCCCTAAACACAGTTGTAGAAATCTGGAAGGTTGAAGAAGCTTGAGGCATTGGCAGCAGTGTGTTGGTGATGGTGGGCCAGAAGCCAGCAGAACCAGCGACTTGCCCCCAGGGACAGCGAGGGAGGGGAGAGCTGGCACCGAGCTGGCAGGGCTTGGCTGAGTTTGAACTCAGCGACAGAGCAGCTGGTCGGCCGGACTCTGCCTCCTCCCTGACTTTCGTTCTACATTAAAGTTGATTCAGAGTCGGGGAAGTTCAGACAGTGGCCACACCCGCCAAGAAGTATTCAGGGTTTCAGAGGCTCCTCCTCCTCCTCCTCCTCCTCCAGGTGGCTTCCCCGGAGAGGAGAGGACTCTGGACCTGGGCGGCCACGCTGCTGTGCCCCTGGCTTGCCTCGGCTGTTCAGGAATCCCTCTGAGCCCAGGTCCAGCCTCTGACGGGTTTGTTTGTACCGGGGGCTGTCCCTCTCTGGCCAGGCCGTCCTTCTTGTCCTTGCCCCGTCCTCCTTGCCACCCTGCCCGGGCCCCTCTGCCTCCTTGCCCCTCACTGCCTGCTGGGTGCACACCATCTCCCTGAGCCCCTGCAGGCACCCGGCCGACATGACACCTGAAGCTGAGACGTCACGGCGCCTGCACAGGTCACACAGCTGTCCCGGCCACCTTCGGGTTTGTGCTGGCAGCCGTGCTCCAGGAAGCTGGCTGGCACCTCCACAGGTGGAATTTCAGGCATGTGGCCAGGCCCTCCCTGACCCAGGGAAGGAGAGCAGGGAGGCTGTGGGCATGAGTGCAGACCCTCCCCAGGGGTGGGCTTGCCAGCGGTGTCCTGTGGTCACAGCCTCATGTCACCTTCAGAGGGAAGAGATCCGTCTGTCTCATCCCTTGGCTGTGGTGCCCAGTGGTCTTCTGACAGGGCCTGGGTGAGGGTGTTGGGCTGGGAGTACCCACGACTCAGGCCTGCTCACTGGCTGCCTCCCTCCCACCACGGGACCACCCTCCCCACGACTGAGCTGAGCTGAGCTGACAGGGGTGCTGGGCCTTGAGGATTCCTCTCAGCGAGCAAGCGAGCGTGTTGTGTCCTGAGCTCCTCATACGCAGCTGCACTTCTCGGCGGCTCAGTTTTTTGGCTCCGCCTTCTGTGGGACAGGGCCTGGAGTCTGGTGAAGTGGGTTTCTCGGTGCCCTGAGGGCCGGAGGTTGCCTGTCTCTCTGGCACCCTGATGGCCTGGAGCCACCTGTCCTCCTCTCCCTCTGGGCCATTGGAGGGTGTCCCAGGCTGTGGAGCAGCTGGGGCTGGGCTGGGGTAGGCTTCCTCACAGCAGTGGTATGCTAGAGGTCCCCCCAACTCCAAGCACGGTGATGGGATGTTTACACCTGAAAATTGGCAAATGCTCAAAATCAAAGCCTCCTGTCCTGTCTGCAGCCACTTACGAAGCGTGTGCCAGCCCCTCATGGCCCGGGGAGTCCTCCCTGCCACACTAGCCATTCTTGGGGCTCACCGGATAGCAGGGTCAGCCATGACAGAACCTCCGAGTCAAGTGCAGGCCTCTGACAGGGTATGGGGGCTCCAAAGGGTGGATGCTCCAGTTACTTGTCCTGTGTGCCAACTGCTGGCCCAGAGCCAGAAGAGGAGCTCACCCATGCGCCCTGTGTGCACGGAAATGTGCTCCTTGCACCAGAGTCTGGGGATGCTGCAGGGCCCCACACCCCTGGGCTTTCACATAAAGTAGATTCCAGGAGGGAGGGCGGTTCCTGCTGGGAAAAATTAGCCCTGGATCCCCTGGGAAACTCACAAAAACAAGCCAACAGCCCCCAGGGAACAGGATGATGGGATGTGGAATGTCAGGTCCTGTGTCCGCACCTGAGCCAGGTTGTCCCTGGGTGCAGGCAGGGCATGTGCTGAGGTCAGTGAGGCAGGGAGGGGGTGGGAGGGTGGGGTCTGCTGAGGCTCTACCCTCTCTGGCTGCTTTACCTCCATTCATCAGCTCGCAGTTCCCCAACCCCATCCTTTGAAGCTGCAATAAATATTGATTCAGGCAAATCAATGTTTCCGAGGACCTGGGTCGATAGCAAAGTTACAAGGATCAGGGCAAAGTCATCCATGCGCCAACTTCAGCATTGCCACGAGCCTGGCCGTAAGTGTGCCAGCCTCATAGCAAGGGGCCAGCACCCATGGCTGGGTGCCCCCGAGCGTCTGGCAGAAACCAGCCTTTCATCCTCACCTGGCCACCTGACAGGGGTTGACAGGTAGCAGCCAGTTGCCCCTCTACACACCTGCCCGGGCCTGCCCTGTGCCAAGCTCCCAGCTCGAATGATGCCTACCCCGAACCCCATTCCCACCTGGGCATCTCTCATAGGTACCTGAGCAGGTCTGTACCTGAGGGCTGGGGTCCAGGTCAGAGCAAAGCAGTCTGGCAAGGCAGCCTCCCTTGGGCTTTCTCGGTGTTCCCTGCTCTCCTTCTGCTGTCGGCCTGTCACTGAGACGAGGAGCTTACCACCTCCCAAGCTGCCTTTCCCACCTCAGCCCCTAGCGTCACCTCACCCTGACTCCTGGGACACAGGGGTGGCACACTCCCCAGGGCACATTTCAAGAGGCAGCCTCTGTCTGCTCAAGGTCACTCTGGTTGCCCACCCCCCACCCCTGCCCCATCACCGCCACCTGGTCTGATCACTTTTTTCCTGAATTGAGTCAGAATCCCTGACTGGCCCTGGGGTTCTCTGGGACTCCATCACCCCTCGGCACATCTGCCCAGAGCTCTCTCCTCTCTTCTCCGTCTTCCACCCATACAACAGCCCCTTCCCAATCCTTTCTCTGAGCTCCCACCTGCTGGAACCATCCTCCCTAGAAGGCGAGGCTGGGGCCCAGGACCCTCGGAAGATGCCCTCTGAGATTCTCCTGGGGGAGGCTGTGCAGGACAGGCTCCAGGGATGGCACCTGGGTGGCGCACACCTGTCCTTCCCTACCTATCTCATGGACACTCCCTCCCTCCATCCACCCCGCCCCTGTTTGGTCTCTCCTGTCTCTAACCATTTCGCAGGTCTGCAGCTCACTCTGCTCCCCTTGAACGTCAGGACTAGGTCTGGTGTGTTTCAGCGGGGATGCTCTACGAGAACTTGGGAAATGCAGATGGGATGTTTCCAGCTAACACCCCTGAATCACCTGTGCCGCCCCATTAGCGGGGAAACGGGCCTGTGTACCTCGTGCACTGCCTACGTGGGAGCCAAGGCAGTGGTTTTACGGCCCCATAAACTTTGGAAGTTTATTGCTATTGAACAAACATGTAATCCGATGCTTCAAGTTCAATACATGTAGCCCACGGCATCCAGAGCTGGCTGCAGCTGTGGCTCCCGTGACTGGGCCAGGCGGCCGCGCAGGCTGAGACATGTGGGGCTTTGGAGCCGGCCGGTGATTGCCTGGCCGCAGGGCGGGGGAAGATTTATGGTGGCCATGCCGGGTCCTGTCCTGCATACTGAACAGCCCAGAGGGTACGAAGAGCGGAGGGGCGGCCACCTGGGACCCAGAGCTCTTCACAGAGGGCTGGCCTGCAGTCCCCGGGCAGGGAGCTGGTCTGGGGTGGCTGAGGCAGAGGCTGCAGTGAAGGGAATGTGTTCTCCCTGGGAAAAAGTGGGCCCAGCAGAGCTCCTGTCAGGGAGGGGCAAAGGGACAGACTAGGGGACAGGTCCATGGCTACGGCTTACACACCAGAAGCTCCCACTTGTCCCTCTATTCATCCACATGTCCATCCTCGTCTGTCCATCCAGCAGCCACCTGTCTACCCATCCGTTTACCCGCCCGCCTATCAGACTGTCTACTTTTCTGTGCTGTTCACCCCTTAGTTACCCTCCATCCACGTGCCCACTTGTCCATCCGTCCTCCCCCACCCCCTGAGCTGCCCCTGACCCAGGAGAGAGGCTGTCCTTCCAGTCCCCAGAGATGACTGGAGCCTCAGTGACTCACACCGTCACAGGAGAGACGCTGATGTCCCTGCATTGGTCTTCCTGGGGCAGCCACGCCCTCTCATCCTGGGCTTTGTCCTCCAGGAATCCCTTCCTCTTGTCTATATCATTTCCTACATTTATTTTAAATAATGGAGACTCCCATGGCGGATGATAGCTTATTTCCTTCCATTCTTGCTCTGTGCACACACTCTGTCTTCCAAGTTCATATGTGACTCTGCACTTGTCTGCTCTGCATTTTCATTTGCATTGGTGGCTATTGCAGCTGTTTCCACCTTTCCTGCAGCTACAGGTAATGCTGTGGCCATGCCTGACCCCTGTGGCTCTTAGGCCAGGCCAGGCTCCCGTAGGACAGTGCTGAGGGGTGGGGTGGGATTCCAGTGGTCAGCCTGTGGCCTAGGGTCTCCCCTGGATGCAGGTCCTCAGATGTCCGTGAGGGTCTCTCAGCTTTAGGCCCCCCACTCCTGAAGGATGCCTGAGTCAGCGGGGCGATGACATTACGTGGACAGAGCATGCACCTGTGCTTTGAGAAGCCGGGCAGGCGCTCTCGCCTCCAGGGCCCAGGACGTTCTCCTGAAATGAGCCACCGTCACTGGCTCCTCTTTCCCTCCACGCAGCAAGGCTGGGGTCCTTATCAGCACTGGAGTCCTCCTCCCGCATCAAACTCACCTCGAGGCCGCTCCATACCCAACTCTCGGTGTTGGTGTGTCCTGTCGCCGCTGACCTTGTCGGGCTGTGGGGGTTGCGGGGATTAGGGGTACGTGGAGGCAGAGTGGAAGGGCGGCCCTCTTCTTGCCCCTGGGTGATGAGAGTGACCCACAAAGGGGCCCAGGGTGAGAGAGCCTGAGAGACGAGCCGGACCCAGGGCACAAGGCTGGTGAGCCTGGCTTGCTGGGCTGTCTCTGGGGACAGTACTGCGAGAGAGACCAGTGCCTACAGAAAACAGAACATGGGACAGTCCCCCGGTGTGAGCTCCTGGGACCCTCAAGGGAGTCTTCCTGAGAACACTGTGGACACATTACCAACCAGGTGTGGAGAAAAGGGGCACAGGTGGGGAGCAGGCCTAGGCCCTTGTGCACGGTCTGGACCAGATGGGGCCCAGCCCTGATGGACGAGCCCAGTCCTTGGCCACCAAACCCAGTGATTCAGGGTGAGGTGAGAGGCAGGCTTGACTGATCACAGGGTAAAAAGAGACTTGGAATCAGACCACAAAGTCCCCATGCATCCCTACCGTGGTTGGGCGCTGCTGCAGATGCTAGCATTGCCCACAGGAACAGAGGCAGAGGCCGAGGGGCGGGAGGGCACAAGTCTGCTGGGTGGGGAGGGACCTGACCTGTGGCAGAAACAGCCCCCAGGTGGTTGGTACCCAACGCTGGACACAGGTCCAGTGGCTGCCTGGGCCACAGGGTGGAGAGGAGAAGGGCGGCAGCGCCGGGAGGGGGAGTCCGGCTGCGACACAGTTCCGGGACAGCCAGCCTGTGCGCCTGACCCGCAGGGTGCGAGAGGCTGAGTCAGAAACAGCGCCCTGCGAGGGAGCCGGTGAGCCGGGCAGGGAGACCGCCTGTCTCTCGCTGACCTGGCCTCTCCCTGTAGGGCAGCCTCGTCCCTTATGGCTGAAATTGGGCCCCATCAGCTCCCGGGCAGGGCAGGAGCCACATCTGGAGGATTAATGCTCAGGGAGGGTGGGCTGTTCCACTGCCTTGTAGCCTTGTCAAGTTCATTATCCACCTCCATTAGCACTTGACCTGTGGCCTGTGCTAGGCTCCTGTCAACTCATTACTGCTAATTGCAGGGACTGGGTGGTCCCTCCAGGTCCCTCTGTCACCTAGATCTCAGCTCCTGCCCTGTGGAGGCTGGTGGGTGTGGGGAGCGGGGAGGGGGTGCAGACAGGGGCAGGGGCTGGAGTCGGGCAGCTCCTCCACAAAGGGCCTCCATCCAGCTGCCCGAGTCCCCACCACTGGGCTGGGCCAGGCCCCTCTGCTCTGCATACAGTTTGGTCCACTGGCCTGGGGTCACCAGGGTTCTTGGAGCTCCTGTGTCACCATGCACCCAGGGGGGCTCAGCGTGGGTCCCTGGGTAGAGGGTCTGTAGGGTGGATGTGGCCCTATTGAGGGCGAGGCTCTGAGAGCAGATCCTGCCTTTGCCCCCTCTGTCCCTCCCCGGCCACCTTGTATTGCTAACTTGTGACTGCCTCCCTTTGTGACCCTCCTCTTCCCGCAAAGGCCACCTCAAGACCTGTAGACGAGGAGGCTGTAGATTCACTCACCTGATCAACAAACTCTTTCCAGGTTACGCAGTGGGGAGGGGCCTGACCGGACCCTCAGTGACGCCATGTCCATTTGTCTGCAGTGGGATGAGCGCCTCCCTGGAGGTGCAGGTTGTGACTGCCTCTTTAGAGCATCCTGGGCGGGTGCTGGTCCTCTCCCAGCCGCCCCCGGCCCTGAAGCTCACCACAGAGATGGGTGGCCCTGCTCTTGAGAGTTGCAGCTGGGGCTACTTCTTTCACCTGGGGTGACCAGGGACACTTCCGTGGTCACCCTGGGTGTGGCCAAGGGCATCCACAGGGCCACTGTGTGCCCCAGGTGTCCCTGCCCCTTGCTTGCCTCTGCAGGCCCTGCGCCCCTGCTCCGCAGCTGTCCAGCCCCCCGGTCCTCCCCCGTAAGCACGGGGCTCCATGATCCACCTAGGCAGGTGACCAGAGACATTCCCTTGGGTGCAGATTTAAACGCAGCTCCTGAAACTTGATGATCCCGAGGAAGTCAACCTGTGAGCAGCTGGGAGTGTCCCCCTCGCCACAGCCTCCCTGTTAGGACTGGTGGGCGGACCTCTCCTCATCACAGAACCAGGATGCATGGAGCCGGCTTCATTTACGCTGAATTATGGGTTTAATAGCAGAGGAGCCAAGCAGGCCGCCCTGGGTACTCTGTGCTGGCTTGGGGCCGGGGGCCGGGGCTGGGGCCGCCATCGCCCGGCACCCGCCTGCTCCCTGTCAGCCGGCAGAAGCAAGCCGAGAGATTTATCCTCCCTGACTTTATGAGGTACTAACAGAGAGAAGGCTGAGAGGCAGAAGCTAAATAATTGATGGTCCTCGCTTGCTCGTTTGTTCTGGGATCAGCCTGAAGCAGTAGGGTCTGGGGGCATGATGACCCTGGAGAGCTGGGAAATGAGCCAGAGGGATGGAGGACCCTGACTCGGGGCCCCAGGGGTCATAGGACACCTTAGGTGAGTATCAGAGGACCCCAGGGTTGGCCTGCCCCCACTCCTCACTTGCACCTGTCCACCGCCATCCCCCAACCCTGTGGCTGAATGTGGTCTCTGTCAGGCTTCTGGGCTCTGTTCTCAGCCATGGGAGCCAGGGGAGATGAGTGGAGGGTGAAGGGATGGGGTGGGCTGTGTTCCCTTGGTCACCCCGTTTCCTGGCATCCTCGGCCTCCCTCTAAGGAGCAGCGCCACCTGCTGGACACACCTGTCCTCCCCGTTGTGCTCTCCTCTCCCTGCCCACCCCCAGCAGCCGGGGACAGCTCCCCTGCTCACACTCCAGGTTACACACTCAGACCCTGGCTCAGTGTCCCCTCTAGGCCCAGGACTGTGTTCAGGGTCCTTGGACCTTGGCTCTGGGCCTTTCCCAGTTGCTGACATGGTAAGAAAACCCTCACATATCATGCCTCCCACAGGCCGGGTCCTAGCCCTCTGAGAGGCTCAAAGGCAAGTGACTACATCACAGGGAGGCACTTGAAGTGACCTGAGCTGCCACGAGTTGGCTGCCACACTCTCCTCCTGTGGGCCATCCCGGAGGCCTGGCTGCACTGCTCCCTGGGGCCCCGGGTGTGCACACTCGAGGAGGCGTGTACCAGGCAGGCGGGAGGCTGAGCCGAAGTGGATCATCCCCTGAGTTTGTTTTCAATTAACACTTGTTTAGTGCAGCTTTCCCCCATTAAACCTCCCCCCACACAGCCGGGTGCTCTGGCGGCCTGGCATAATCTGCTGAGCTCTTGCTCAAATATAAGCAGCTTTGCCGCTTACTAAGCACAGCTAATCCAATTTGGGTTTTGGGGAATTGGAGGTGGGTGGTGCTGGCCATCGGACGGTCCTGAAAGAGCCCAGGGCTGGAGGAGCAAGGGTGGGCCCTGGGCTAGGGCCGTCAAGTCCCCTCCGCATTGCACGGCAGGCCTGGCTGAGGAGGGGGCCACTATGAGGGTCTCATCGGGGCAGAGCAGGCCTCAGCTCAGCTGGGCTCACCCTGAACCACAGCCCCCTGTCCCCACTGTCATCCGTCTGTCTGCCTGTCCTGGATGATAACTGGCAGGATGCATCATGAGCCCTGCAGGCTGATCCTGGAGAGACTGGGTCCAGTGCACCCTGTTCCCTGAAGGACAAGCTAGGACCCAGGAATGTGGGTGGGGCCTGTGCTTTGGGGCCTCAACCTCACTGGGGGCCCGGGGCATACCCCCCTTAGCCTGAGACCCCAGCTGACCCTGCCTTCCCCCTCCCTTCTTGTTCTCCCAGCCCTCTGCCGGCATTCCCGGGATCTGCTTGTCCCTAGCTGCCAGCCCTGGCCTCAGCCCCCTGCCCATCAGCCCAGCCTACTGAGCATCATAGACACCAGTCTCCCACGGGCCTCTTGACTCGGGGTCAGGCCAACTGGGGCCTTCAAGTGTCCCTCACGCTGGGTTTTGCCTGCCAGCGGCAGAAACCGCAAGACTAACTAGAACATGTGCAGCTCCCTGTCGACGGATTCAATTCAATTCCACAAATATTGACCAGTGTCTAATCCACTCGCCCTCTAGCACGGCTTGCTCCTCTGAGGTGCCCATGGCGGCAGCCAAATCAGCCTGCTTAATCTGGGCCTGACAATGTCACCTGGTCACAGTGAGGGAGCTGAGGCTCTGCAGGTGGAGCCAGAGCTGGGGCCTGAACTCTGAACCCAGGGTGGCTACCACCAGCCATGGAGTGTGCTGGGGGTGTGGGGCTCAGATCAGCTGAGGACCATCCACGCCTGGTGTGCCAGAGACCATGCAGGGTAGGGGTGGGGGGCTCTGCCTGGACCCTGGGAGGGGAGCTGAGTGAGTTCAGCCTACCCAGCATCCAGGCCTGCGTGGGACATTGCAGCAGGATCTGGTGGCTGGATGAGGGCTGGGACAATGCCACTTTTTGTAAGGGTCCTTCCGCTGCAGCAGGACAGGCCCCGATGCCCGAAGTACACAGCAGGAGCTCGGCAACCTATCTGAGCTCCTCCTCTCCCCTCTGCTCTGGGGCTTCCCTCTCCCATATCCAGCCCCTCAAATCTGCCCCTCGGAATCTTTGCCTGAGACCCCTGGATCCTCTTTTAGCTTCAAGGCCCAGGGTGGAGTGGAGGGGGCCAGGGAGGCACGGGGCACAGTGTCTCTACCAGGCCACGTGTGAGCCCCTCACGCCCATTGGGGCTCAGTGCACATCCAGGCTGGGACCGCTGCAGGGGGGAGTCTGGATTGGGCCTGTGGGGCCTGGAGTCTGGTTCCTGGTCAGACGCAGGAGGGACAGCCCCGTTCCGCCTCAGCGGCCCTCTAGTCCAGAGCTCTGAAGGCCTCCCTGAGTGGCAGCCTAGACGCACTGTGAGCAGACGAGGTGCGTTCACTCGTGTCTCAGGCCCTTTCTCTCCAGGCCCACCTGTGCAAGGCCGAGGGTAGTCACTCACACCTTAGAGAGAGTGAGTGGCCCCTGGCAGGCAGGATTTGGGCTTTGGGGTGGTCTTGCTGCAAGCCTGGCCTACAGGTGTGGGGCAGGAGCTGAGGACCTAGGCCACCCCTGCCACCTAGGCAGTCCTGCCCCAGCAGCTAATCTCTGCTGGGCACTGTGGCTCCACGGCGACCCTGGGCAGTGGGAATTTAATCTGAGACGGAACTGATGGATTAAAGTGGAACCAGGAGAATTGGTTTGTCTCCCTGGGCACTTAACTGCTGCTCTCAGTCAGGTGATTACCGTAACTCCCCACAGGGGTGGCCCTGGGAAGCAGGGTCTCATGTGACTCATTACTCATTCACTCATTTGTTCATGCATTTGACAATCCCTTGCCAAAGGGTTGGCAGTGAGCCTCCCCAGGATGCACGGGGCATCTGGGACATCCAGACCTGGTGTGTGTGGGACCCCCACATGCCTACATCTGCCTGCTGCGGTTCTGTGCTCTGGGTCCTAAGGTCCCACCTACCTGCCGTGGAGCCAGGCGTGGACTGAGTTACGCAGGGTGGACACCCCCTTGTTCTGGCTGCTGGAGGCTGTAAGATAGGCTGGGAACTCGGTGGACGTGGCAGGGGGCCCTGGGCTGCCTGATGCCTGGTCTGTGACCCTGAGCCGCCAGGGTATAGTGCCTGCTGTGCCTGCCTTGGGCCTGGCAGGGGTGGGAGGTAGTGTTGGCAGGCACTGGCTGAGGAAGGGCAGGTGACCCAGTGCTGGGCCTGGTCTTGGTGCCACAGCCCCATGCCAGCCTGACCCTGGGAGGCTGGGAGGGACCAGAGGGGCCCAGGGTGGCAGACAAGTGCCCAGGGGCCTGGATCGGGCCCAGCCTTAGGGACTCTGAAGTTGACTTCATCACTGGACACTCCCAACACACACAGCTTTCCCCCTGGACCCCGAAAGGGCACACATAAGACCCTGGTGGTGGTGAGCAAGCCAGCCTGGGCAATGGCTGGGATTTCTGGGCCCAGAACCACCCCTGCCCGACGGCAGTGTGCTGTCGGTTCTTGTCATGTGTGCGCCCGAGCCTCGGTTTCCTCCTGCACTTGGCAACCTCAGCAGGGTTGGCTTAGGGGTACAGACAGATAGCAAAGTCCCCCGTCCCCCGATTAAACACCCAGACTCACACCCTCGCCCAGGGAGACAGAGCTCCTGTGTGTCGCCTGCCTGGTGGTCCCTGGCAGCCACTCCCAGCTGTCATCTGGCGTGACCCGATCGGACTGCAGCCTCCGGTGGTCCCACAGACTGCAGGAGAAGCTCTGAGGGCATGTCGAGGGCCAGGTTACCTGGGTGGCCTCCAGGAGTTGAGTGGGGACAGCGCAGCAGGACTGAGCAACCCACTGCCCACCTGGACAGGCAGGAGACTGGGTGACCCTGGCGCCAGCCAGGTGAGAGCCGAGGCCCCACCAGGCTGGCCACGTCTTCACATGTAAGCACCCATCCCCCGCAGCTCTGGTCTCTGAACCACGGGGGGCAATGGGGGAGGGGTTAAACCCAGCCCCAGAACTGACTACACTGTCTCTCCATGTGGTGACCTCTGCTCAGGTCCCTTCCTCAGGCCAGAGTCCCTCCTCTCAGCCAGACAGCCTGGGTATCATATGACAGTCAGAAGGAAAGACCAGCCCTGGACCCTCAGGCTGTTCCCCACCACGGTGAGGACCACCACTGATTGTCACGTCACCCAGCCTCGTTTCCTTCTGTCCCTGCAGCACAGCCTGCCTCTGTCTACCGTGGGGAGAGCCATGTCCCCCTCCAGCTCCCTCAGCTCCCTCTTGGGGTCCTGGGCTCCCTCTGGTGATGCGGGCAGCCTGCCACGCCAGCCAGAATCTCCGTCTGCCCTATCTAGCCCTTGAGAGCTAAGCCAGCTCTGCTCTGTGAGCACAGGCATGGGTGGTCCTGGGGTGCTGTCTCGGGACCCCAAGTCTTCCTTTTTTTAAAGCTAGAACTTGCTGGCGGTGGAAGGTCCTGCCCGTCCAGGCTGTGCAGTAAATCTGGGTCTCCGCCTGGGGGTGGGGCAGCCCCCATGGACACCCGAGTTCGAACCAGGACCCACGAGCTGGGAGTGCCCAGGGACTTGTGGGAGGAGCCCAGGGCACCAGGAAAGGCCTGAAGCTGTAGGTGGGCAGCTGTGGGAGGCCTGGATGCCGAGCAACCTGCTGCGAACTTGATGAACAGGCCTGTTGGCTCGGAACCGAAAGCTGGGGGGGCCACACAGGTACGGACAGGGGCCAAGTGGGCGAGAGGGCTGGCAGGGGTCTCAGGCCTGGGCAGGGTCTGCCTCAGGCTGACCTGTAGTCGGCATCAGACTGGCGTGGGGAACAAGAGTCGGCCTCCGTCCCAGAGCCAGGCAGACCACTCTGGATGCTGCTCACACTCTGGGCTCCCAAGGGTCAGGCCGGCCTTGGACTCGCTGAATGCTCATCTCCGCTCAGCTTCCCTCCCCGGCGATGCCTCCCTCGCTTCCCTCCTAAGAGCCCCCCTCCATGACTGGCTGCTCCGGTAGACCCCGGACTAAGATAGCCAGCCACCAGCATGTCCCCCAGCCTCCCTTCCTTCCTCTGCTTGGCCTCGTCCTGACTGCCACCACCCCACCCCCTGCTGCCTCACAGGCTCAGTGGCCACTCAGCCCCTGCCAGGCGTGTTGGGGGGCTGGGCTGCGCATGGCTGAGGAGAAAGTCCTCTTGGCTGTGCCTCTGTCCTTGGTCAAGGTTGTGGCCTTGTGCCTTGGGGAGCTGGCCTGCCAGGCCATCCCTCCATGCCAGCATCTGGCCCTGAGGGTCTCAGAGCTGCCATCGCCCTCAAAGTCACGTCAGGCTGGCGGCCCGAGACACAGAGGGCCGTGCAGGCCAACAGCTCTCATGCCGCCCCGGTGAGAGCACGGCGTGCAGTCTCCTCAGCTGCCCCACTTTAACTACCTGCTCCCCAAACTCAGACCCTGACCCCCTGGCCCGAGCCCTCCAGGCCCCCCAGACCCACTGGTGCTGGCTCTGTCCCTGGCTGGGCAGCCCTGGTGTCCCCTGGAGCCCTACTGTGCCACCCCAGAAGGGGACACAAGTCTGTGGGCATCTCCTACCCCACCCTGTCACCTGATGATTCCCCTCTGTCTGGCTTCCAGGGTCTGGGCCCCAGAGATCGACCTTGACCCCTGCCCTGTCTTGGCACAGGACCCCTGCCCAGTGTCTCCACTTGGCCTCTGTTGCCCAGGCCAGGCCAGCACTTGTCACCAGGTCCCTCTGGATCACACGTTTTCCAGGCCTTTAGAAATCTCGGGGAGGAGTTTCGTGGGAGAAGAGGTCTTTGTCCTCACCTTTGCTGTCTTTTTTCTGCCCCCCCATCCCACAGAGCAGAGCCCAAGTCCTTGCCTGTCTCAGTCCCCATCACCTGCCTGCCTGGGGCCCCAGCTCCAGGGACAGCTCCAGAGTGCCTAGCCCCGTGGCACCTAGTCTCCATGGCCACTGAGCAGGTGGGCAGCTGGGCAGACATGCTGGCCAGCTGCCAGCCCTCTGGAGTCACTACCCATGGCTGCTCACAGTTGGCTCAGAGCGCCTCTGGGTGATGAGGGAAGACATGGTGCCACGGGGGTGCAGGGGGAAGGTCTGGAGCAGCTGGTGAGCCCACGGTTCCTCCCTGACACATGGGAGGGGGCAGCCGCAGGTGGGACACTGCCCCGAGTGTCAGTGAGGGGTCTGTCTGTGCACAGGGCCTGGGTGAGAACCAGAAGACAAAATGTGCTTGTGTGTGTGTGCATGTGAATCATGAGTGTGCACCTGTGAGTGTGCAAGGGTGCACACTCTGCCAGTGTGAGTATGCCAGTGTACCTGTGTGCGAGTGTGCATGTTTGGGTGTGTGAGAATGTGTGAGAAAACTTGTAAGTGCATGTGTGATGCGTGTGCATGTATGTGAGTGAGACTGTGGGGGTGGAAGTGTGTTGTGAATGTGTATGAGTGACTGTGTATATGTGCATGTGAGTGTTTTCACTTGCGACAAGCCTGTGAGTGTACTTGTGTGAGCAGGTGTACAATGTGTGCGTGTGTGTGGTCCAGGCTTTACATCTATGTGACTTTGCTTCCAGCGATGACTTGGACAGGAGGGCAGGCCCAAAGGCGTGGCTCAGCCCCCGGGCAGGCTTACGGCTGAAATGCCTGGTTTTGGGCATCTCGTGATGTGCCCAGGAGGCCAGGATCGCTCAGAGGGGAGCCCTTGGCCGGAAAGTGTTGACGGGTGGTCACTATCAGCCTGGGAGCTGGGCGCAGGCTCTGGGGCTGGAGGACCCATCCCCGGCCCTCCTCCTGGCCTTGTGGTGATCAGCAACCTGCAGGCAAAGTGTCAGCAGTGTGACCTTGTTGTGGGGCGTTCCTACGATGCTCCACAGAGGGGGCTGCCTTAGTGCCCCGCTCCCAACAGGCCCACCATGGAGGTGCTGTCTCCCACCAGGCCACCGAGGGGACACAGCCCAGGACATGCCCCTGTGGATCCTGGCCTCCGCTGGCCGCTGGCCACGATCCCGGAGCAGCGGGCACTGCACTGTGTTCTCGGCGGATCTGGGGGTGAGAACAGCTGGCCGGATGGGGGCGTTTCACACGCATAAGCAGGCTCCTGGAACTGGTGGGTGTTTACAGGCGCTGCTTTAGTTAGCGCGAAGAAGGTTTGAGACCGAGGTGCTGAGCCTGCGGCTGAGCAGTGCCGGCGGGAGGGGCTGGGGAGGAAGGTCTGGGAGACCAAAGCGAGAGGCTTGGCCCTCGGGGTGGGGCGGTGCAGCCAGGCGGGTCATTGGGGGGCCGACCGCAGCCTGGCGGTGATACGGGCCAGGGTCCAGCATGCTTGGCTTGCAGGTTTGGTTCTGAAGCCTCCAACAGGGTGGCCTGGTGCCACTAAGGGGATGAGCCTCACCACACGGACTCACCATCACTGACCTCACCCCCCTGGGCAGCAGAACTATAGGCGCCTTTGGACCCGGGGAAGCCACCCTCTCTGATTGGTGATGCCCCTGGACGGCACCTGCACACCCACCTCCCTCACAGCGATCCCAGACGCCCCAGTGGGTGTCCGTAACTGCGGCGCTGGCTCAGTTGGTGTTTTTGGAGAAAGGACAGTCAAGGCAGGGAAGGACCTGACCTGCATGCCCAGCAGACCTGTCTGGCTGGTGGGTGTGCGCCTTGCTCCCGCACCCCCAGATCCCCGGTGCAGCCCTTCTTGCCTGGTGCCCCCCTCCTCCTCTCCGCCCCCCTGCCAGCCGCCTGCCCACCCGCCTCAGGGTGCGAAATCTCACAGTGGCGTTCTCCTTGCCAGCTTGCGTCTCACGTTGGGGATGTTTCCATTTTTATAGCAGCAAGCAACATATTCCAAACGCCTCAGCCACAGCCGGAGCACAGCGGCCCCCGGGGAGCTGCTGCCACGTCACATGCTTTGGAGGGAGCGGCTGCTCTGCCAGCTATGGCCCTAATTGCTGCCACTCAGAGAGCCGGCTCTAGCCTGGGGCGGTGCGGAGTGACTGACACTGGCGGGCAGGAGCCTTGAGGAAGGGTGCCTGGGGCCGGCTGGGCTGCCGGGGCTCACTGGCATCCACAGCTGAAGGCAGCACCATGCCCAGAGACCCAGCGGTGCTGGGGTCAGGGCGGGTCTGTAGGCCAGGTGTAGGCGGGGCGTCCGGAGGCTCTGGGCCGAGTGGGCGTCAGCCTAGGTGTGTTGGGATCCTGGCACTGCTCCTTCAGTCTTGAAGCGGTGGCAGCCTGTCCCACGGCTGCTTCGAGAGGTGACTGAGGTGGCTCATGCCAGCTCTGCTGCCAGTGACTTTACCTGACTCGGTTCTGTTTCCAAGTGTCACTGGCAGACTCGGTATTTCCAGGGGTGGGAGAAACATGGTGTCCTCTGTCACCCCCCAACCTTGCTCGGTTGGGAGGCCCTGATCTCCACTCAAGGGCCTCAAACCCTTGGCACGGCTGGGCACGGCCACTCCAGCACAGGCCAGGCCTGCTTGGGCACTCCGCTCCTCCTGCGCTCATGCGTCGTCTGCCAGCACGAGCCCCGTGACCCACAGCACTGCAGGAGACACCCTGACGGCGCCCTCTGCACCTCCTGCACCTCGGGCTGTGAGCACCCAGCCGGGCCGAGTAGAAGGACCTGACCAACTATCCCAGCACCTGAGATGAGATTTGAATCCCCAACTCAGACTTCAAATCCTGGCCCCGTGGGCTCGCTGCCTCTGAAGCGAACTCCCTTGAGTGCAGGGGGGCGCAGGCCCCAGCCGCAGCCCATGGCCAGGCCTGACTTCCCTGGTCCCCAGCCAGCCAACGTTTCCCATTTGGCCATCACACGACCAGCCCCAGCTGTGTGTGTGCATGTTGCACGCACACACACATGTGCATGTCATGCGAACATGCATGTGCATGTGTGTGTGCGTAGATGTCTGAACCCTGGTGGCTGCCCTGAGGACCAGCCCCTGGAGGGGCTCTGCCCAGTGTCCTTATGTCACTGTCATTATATATTCTGAGCATCATGGGAACAAATGCCTAAATGGGCAAAGGCCAAGGCACCTGTGCCCAGCTTGGGCTGCAGGGACACAGAGGCCAGGCAGGGTCCCCAACATTCGGTGCCCCCAAGTCCCAGCCTGGGGGCGTCAGGCGCAGGCAGAGGTAGCTGTGATTTGGGAAGTAGTTGAGTTTTGGATTCTGTCCCTTCGGGAAGGACAGGCACCTCCTACACCCGAGGGAGGGAGCTCCCAGGAGAGGGCCCCCAGCTGGGAGGACAGAAGGCCCTGGATGCCCACGTGAGCCACTCGCCTGCCAGGGAGGGCAACACGGGGAGAGACACCGAAGCTAGAGGCCTGGAGAGGGTGGAGGGGTGGGGTCTCCTCTGCCACATGGAGATTATGCCCCATTTAATGAGGGGAAACTGAGGCTTGGTCATTGGAGGCCTTGATGAAGGCACCAAGAGATGCTGTGGTTCCTTAGCAGGGACCCCAACTCAATCCCTCAGTGAATGCCAGAAGCCCTGGTGAGGTTCATGGCCCTGCGCGCAGGGCAGGCTCCCTTCCCTGTGAGGAGGCCGGTGCCTGCAGATGGGTTTAATGACAGGAAATCCAGCAATTGCACGCACGTGACCCCGGCGGGTTGCGGGAGCTCAGCCCAGGGGCAGCAGGTGTTGGGAGGAAACGGTCTGGGAGGGCCGTGTGGCCCCAGGTGGGGCAGCCCCAGGCAGTATGTCTGCTCCACCAACACGGCAGGGTCTGCACCCAGCTGCCCCAGACTCAGTCCCAGGGCTGTCATGGACTTGCAAGGACCTGGGACCCACACTGCCCCTTCAGGCATCAGTCCACCTGTGTGGACGCCTCTTCGCCTGTCAGAGAGCACAGGTGCTGCACAGGTAATTACGGTTTTGGCTGACTGAGCGCCTCCTGACAGGAGGGCCCCTGGGATCAGCTGAAGCCAAGCAACCCCGAGTCCCCATTATGCCCTGCAGACAGATGGGAGCCTCAGGGGCCAGGCTGTCCAGTCCACAGTCTGTGGCCACCCTGGGCCTTCCATGCCTCAATCAACCCCCTCCTTGTCTGGAGCCGGTGGACACATCCTGGTGGTTAGCCACGGGACAGGGTGGAGGCACAGCCCAGAACCCCACCCTGCATCCCCGGGGCAGGACTCACCAGCACCCCCAGAGCACCTTAGGTTGTGTGTCTCTGAGCCTCTCGTTGGTCTGCAACTCCTTTGACGAAGTGACTTTCTGGTTGATACGTGCCCACTGCACTGTTTCTGCTCCATCCTGCCTGTCCCCGTCCCTGAGAAGAATTCTCGCCCCTGTTGAGTCCAGGATGAAATCCCTGCCCCAGGGAAATCAAGGCTATGCAGTTTTGCTAGTAACCACTCTCCTCAGCCTCCCACGTTCCTGGTCGCAGAGACGCCATCCCTGCCGTGCCGTGCCAGGGCACAGGGTGGGAGGACCGACCCTGACGGTGCTGCAGGGTGCTCCCAGTGTGACGGGCCGGCCTGCCCAGGGTGAGGCCACAGTCTCAGTGTCCTGGAGCCCAGGGCTCCACCAGGGCTCCCCACCCCCTTGACACACATGCCCCCCACCCAACAGTTTTGGGTGCCCTCCCAACACCCCAATGCCCACTGGCATCTGTGCCATTCTGGGGGGCTGCTAGTTCCCAGGATGCCCCAGCAGCCCCAAGGGTAGGGTGAAGGGGGAGCTAATCCGAAGGGATAGGTCTCATTGTACCCCTGCCTCCCCGGCCCCATGTTTGTCCTGGGCTGCCTGTTTTAAGTGGAGGTTTTATTATTATTCAGGTCTGGCAAAGCCAACAGATCAGGAGACAGTTGTCATTGAGAAGGTAGTTGGACACTCACAGCTGTGAAGTGCAGGCGTGGGACCTGGGGAAGGACCTGGGTAGGTCAGGAGGCTGTAGGGGAGGGGAACTGTGGGTGCCGCAGCCTTTCGGGTGATTTGTCCGGAAAGGAACAGGCGAGGCAGGGTTAGCAGGCTCAGGATTGGCTAGTGTGAATAATTTCAGGACTCCGGGGTATAGGAGCTTCCCTGGCTGTCTGGTACCTGGTCCCGGCGGTTAGGGCAGGTGGGCAGTGGCTCTGAGTGTGAGAGCCCCATAAAGGAGCCGGTTGGGGCAGCTGCAGATTGGCTGGTACACATGTGAAAAGTGCACTCCTGGGTGGATGAGCTGTTCGCTCTCTCGGGAATGGGCTGACCCTGGGAGGGGTGGTCCCTCCAGGGTCAGCAAAGACTCAAGACATCAAAGCAGCGGAACAGAGAGAATGAAGGGGTAGGTAACTTAGCTCCTGCCACAAAGGCTCAGGAGAAGGGGGTGAGGGAGCCTGGCAGGTGCTGAAGGTGGAGCACACTCAGCCCCGTCTGCCAGGGAAGCCCAGTGCCCACCGCCACCGCCCGTCCCACTGAACCATCCAGGCCTGTCCTGAGAGGCCCAGCAACCCGCCTGAGCGAGGGTGGGCAAGAGCCCCAGGAGAGCAGGTCTGGTCCCTCCAGGCTGCCTGGCTAGTCTTCGCATGGTTTCTGGTTCCTGTGGCTTTCCATTATAATTTTTGTTGAGGGAAATTTCCAAACTTTGAGAAGGAACTGCCTTCTCTGTAGGAGACCCCCTTGACATGAAGCATTTTCTGCTCCTTGCTACCTGTCTGCGTCCCCCTGAGAATGCCCCATCTGTCCCATCGGCTGCCGTGTCCCGGAGCCCTGCGCCCACGGGGCCCTGGGAGGCTCCCCAGGCTGGAGGCCAGAGCTCGCCCTCCCTGCCCCCCTCTGGATACTGCCACGTGGGCCTCCTTCCCCGCTGTGTCCAAGGCTTTGTGGATGGCGTGGCATTGCTCCGCCCCGTCTGAGGGCATCTGCCTCCCAGAAGGATGATGTGCACACTGGGCGTCACCTGGGTGCCAGGTCTCGCTTTTATCGTCCGGTTTTACAATTATTATTACTTTCAATCTTCACTCGAGCCTATGCTTATTGATTTTAGAGAGAGAGGAAGGGTGGGGGGAGAGAGAGAGAAAGAGAGAGGTCGGGGGGAGAAACATCGACGTGAGAGAGAAACATTGATCAGTTGCCTCCCGTGTGCTTCCCGACCAGGGATGGAACCCACAGGAACCTACATATGTGCCCTGACCAGGGACTGAACCCGCCACCTTTTGGTGCATGGGATGATGCTCCAACCAACTGAGCCGCCTGGCCAGGGCTCGTCCAGCTTTTTTAAAAAGACCCTGTTTTATGCTCTTTTCCTTTCCTTTCCTTTCCTTTCCTTTCCTTTCCTTTCCTTTCCTTTCCTTTCCTTTCCTTTCCTTTC